>JBBGZY010000666.1:505000-1105000 GCA_037952925.1 Lithobates clamitans | reverse complement strand
TATATATATATACACACAGACAGTCTCGTATATATATATATATATATATATATATATCCACTGCATACAGTTTAGCTATATCTGACTGCAGACCATTCCTGGTGTACTTTTTCTAATATACTTCAGGCATTATACACAGTACCGTGCACCCATAGTGTAATTGCTACTACTTTTCTGGTGGTGTACACAGTACACCCATAGTTGTTATTACACTTCTGTTGGTGTACACAGTACCGTGCACCCCTAGTGCAGTTGCTACTACTTTTCTGGTGGTGTACACAGTACACAATACATACAGTCCTCTCAGAAACCTGCACTAAGAGGAATGAAGGTATAGAAACAGGTGTCCCAATTACTTGCGGTGAATCTGCTGCGGTCAACATCCGATTTTAGCAGGCAAATATCCCTACCCCAGTTACTAAACCGTCGAAAGAAATTTGGTCCCAGCCATTCACATGCTGAGCGTCTGAATGCTAGCTTGGCCAAACTGCTAGCACTGCAACTGCTGCCTTTTCAGCTGGTAAAATCTGCCTCCTTTCATGAATTTGTGGAATGTGCGGTACCTCAGTGGCAGGTTCCCAAACGCCATTTCTTTTCACGGAAGGCCATTCTGGCTATCTACCAGCATGTGGAAGGCAATGTCTTGGCCTCGTTGGACAGGGCGGTCAGCAGTAAGGTGCATATTACCGCTGACTCATGGTCCAGCAGGCATGGAGAGGGACATTACCTTTCTTTCACTGCGCACTGGGTCACTCTGCTGGCAGCTGGAAAAGATTCAGGACAGGGTTCAGTATTGTTGGAGCTTGTTTTACCACCACACCTCCAAAATGCTAGTAGTGGTGATTCTGCCACAGCTCTCTCCTCCACCCCCTCCTCTTCTTCTTGCTCTATGGCCTCTTCCTCTGCAGATTTGTCCTCTGAACCAGCGGTGCTCCGTAGACGTTCAAGGGGCTATGCAAGCAATCATGCAAAAAGATGCCATGCGGTGCTTGAGTTGGTCTGCTTAGGGAACAGGAGCCACACTGGGGCAGAGATTCTGGCAGCTCTGCAGGGGCAGGTTCAGAGATGGTCAACGCCATGCCAGCTTCAGCCAGGAATGGCACCAACCTCCTCCATCCGAGAGGGACGCTTGACCCATGTTCCCTGTTTGGCTCACGTCCTGAATTTGGTGGTGCAGCAGTTCTTGAGCAGGTACCCGGGCTTACAGAATCTCCTGAGGCAGGCCAGAAAAGCCTGTGGTCATTTCCGCCGGTCATATAATGCCAGTGCTCAGCTGGCTGACATTCAAAGAGAATGCAACCTGCCCAAGAACCGCTTAATTTGTGACATGCCCACCAGGTGGAACTCAACGTTGGCAATGCTGCAGTGGCTGCACACACAGCAGAGGGCCATCAATGAGTACCTGTGTGAGTATGGCACCAGGACAAGGTCAGGGGAGCTTGGCTTTTTTCGCCACGCCAGTGGCTACTGATCAAGAATGCATGCACTGTCCTGTCACCATTTGAGGAGGCCATGAGGATGGTGAGCAGTGACAGTGCATGCATCAGTGATACTGTCCCTCTTGTCTTCCTGTTGGAGCACATGCTTCATGGAATAATGGACAGGGCACTTGAGGCAGAACAGTGGGAGGAAGAGGAGGACTTTCTTACCTCTCAAGTCCCCCTTTATCTAGTTTTCCTGCAGGCCTGCTGATCCCACAGGAAGAAGAAGAGGAGGAGGAGGAGGATTGTGTCAGCATGGAGATGGAGGATAACACTCAGCATCAGCAGCAGTCTTCAAGGGATCGTTTGCAGTCCCCAGAAACCCATGGAGTTGTATGTGGCTGGGGGGAGGTGTTTGAGGATCATGTGATCCTTAGTGGTCCCAGAGGACTCAGGATTAAATGCCTCTGCAAACTTACGCTGCATGGCCTCCCTGGTCCTGCAAAGTCTGCGAAAGGACCCTAGGATTTGTGATATCAAGGAGTGGGATCATTACTGGCTGGCAACCCTTCTTGATCCACATTACAAGGGTAAGGTTGCAGAACTTATCCAGCCTTCGCAGAGGGAGCAGAGGATGAAACATCTTCAGGAGGCCTTTCAGAAAGTTTTGTGCAATGCGTTTCCAGAGCCTGGGAGGTTAAAATTTCCTGGTGCTGGACAACGTGTTGCTGAGGCTTCGTTCAGTCACAGAAAGAGTGGTGGAGAAGGTGGTGAGCTGACCGATGCCTTCAGACAATTCTTCAGTCCTCAGCACCCAGGTTTGATCAGTTTCAGCTGGGGATAAAACAAAGGTGCCACTCTTAGTGCAGTAAGGCACAAAATGTTTAATAAAAAGCTGTAAAAGCGGTACTCACAAGGGTACAGTGTAAACAAGCATATTGGCAGAAGACTGCCGGATTTCCTGGGAGTGTGTCTGATCCGGGTGCTGAATAGTGTTGGTCTCCGGTGAACAGACTGCGCTGATGGATGCCGACACTTCCTGTCGTTGGAACGCACGCTGACAACCAGTGGGATGAAGTCACTTCCGGGATCAGGAACGAATAGGCGACGTGTTTGCAGAGCTACGCTCCTTCCTCAGGCCTGAGGAAGGAGCTTAGCTCTGCAAATGCGTCGCCTATTCGTTCCTGATCCCGGAAGTGACTTCAGGCCTGAGGAAGGAGCGTAGCTCTGCAAACGCGTCGCCTATTCGTTCCTGATCCTGGAAGCGACTTCATCCCACTGGTTGTCAGCGTGCGTTCCAACGACAGGAAGTGTTGGCATCCATCGGCGCTATCCAGCACCTGAATCAGACACACTCCCAGGAAATCCGACAGTTTTCTGACAATATGTTTGTTTACACTGTACCCTTATGAGTACCGCTTTTACAGCTTTTTATTAAACATTTTGAGCCTTACTGCACTTAGAGTGGTGCCTTTGTTTTATCCCCAGACTGTCCAGAAGATTCCTTCTTTTTCTTCAACAGGGCTGCCTTCTATAGTTGCCATTTTCCCATGAACTATATGGACATTATCAGAGTCAATACGGACGTTATTATAGTCAGTGTTTTTTATATTTTTCTCACTTTACCATCTCTTACTTATTTACCATCTTGTACACTAGCTCCCCACTGGGAATACCAGGGCTGGGGGTTCACACTGTGTTGGGCTCAGCGCTCACTCTATTCCTATTTGTTGCTGATTGGTTCCAGCAACCATCGCCAGTGTCTGAATTACATGGTGCAGGAATATCTAGGGACTTGGGGACCTTTCCACCAGAACATCCACTGGGTTACTGGGTCTTGAGGATGGACCATTGGCCAGAGCTTGCTCAATATGCAATTGAGCTATTGGCCTGTCCTGCATCCAGCGTTCTTTCTGAATGCACATTCAGTGCTGCTGGAGGCTTTGTAACTGATCACAGAGTGCGCCTGTCCACAGACTCTGTTGATCGGCTCACATTCATAAAAATAAATCAGTCTTGGATCACCAGCTACCAAGCACCTGATGCTGATGTAACCGATTGATTTTTCTATGGATGTGGGATCCCTTGAAGACTGCATATGCTGAGTGACTATCCTTTTATCCTGAGTGACTATCCTATTCCTCCTCAATCTTCATGATGATAGCTTCTAGGAATATTTTTGGTTCAGGGCACCACCACCACTGCCTAAAGCCGCAGAGTGGACTTTTCGACCGGACTGGTCCGACGGACTTTTGACGGACTTCCGCTGTACTTTTTAGCAAACGGACTTGCCTACACACGATCACACGATAGCCAGTAGCCAATAGCTGCCCTAGCGTGGGTTTTTATCTGTCGGACTAGCATACAGACGAGCGGATTTCTGGGTCCGGCGGAGTTACGACGTAAAGATTTGAAGCATGTTCCAAATCTAAAGTCTGTCAGATTTTCGACTGGAAAAGTCCGCTGAAGGTCTGATGAAGCTCACACACAATCAGATTGTCCGGCGGACTCGGTCCAGCAGACCAGTCTGGTCGAAAAAGTCCGACCGTGTGCACGCTGCATCAGACTCAATTTTTCTGCCCCTGTTTAACAGGGGCGTGTAATTACAATTTTTGATCTAATATTTCACAGCAGGGCCTGTTCCTGCACTCAACTAAAGTATCTGTGAGGCTTTACAGTGTTTTGCCACCACCACCGCCTAAGGCCCAATTTTTCTGCCCCTGTTTAACAGCAGGCGCGTAATTACAATTCTTGATATAATATTTCACAGTAGGGCCCGTTCCAGTGCCCACCAAGAGTAACTGTGAGGGCTTACAGTGTTCTGGTACCACCAACACCTAAGGCCCAATTTTCCACAGAGTGTATAGGGCAGGCCTTATAGTATATGCAGGTGGTCCCCTATTTTCAATCATCTGACTTACAAACGACTTCTACTTAGAACCGGAGGGAGACAACAGGAAGTGAGAGGAAATCTACCCCTAGGAAGGGAAATTCTCCCCTGTAAGAGTTAATATGGGAAAAAGGTGTCTCCACTGATGCTTTATCACCAATCCTTGTTTCCCTAATAACCCAAAATTTTCTAAATCCAATTGTCATTGGGACAGCAAGTGAGGTGAAATCTTCTGAACAGGGGCACAGACAGCAAAACAAATGTTACAGGGGTGATGATAACCCTTCCCTATGTTATCCAAAAAACTTAAAAATAGATTTTTTTTGGCTGGAGCTACACTTACAAAATGTACCTGTTTCAAATTACAAACAGATTCAACTTAAGAACAAACCTACAGTCCCTATCTTGTTTGTAACGCGGGGACAAACTGCATACTGCTGCTGTTCAGAGTATATAGGGCCTGGGGGCCCCACACTTTTTTTTCATTTGGGTGTGGATTTACCCTTAATATCCATACCAGACCCAAAGGGCCTGGTAATGGGCTTTTACATTACAGCCTCAAGCAGTTTTAAATGACTTTTATGTCTTTAGCAATGTCATTTTGTGCAGGGACTGTTCTAAACACGGGAAAAATGCGCCACTTTACAGGCATACTATAGTTACCCCCCAGGCACGATATTTAAAGGAATATTTCACTTTTATTGTTTCACTTTAAGCATTATTAAAATCACTGCTCCCGAAAAAACTGCCGTTTTTAAAAAAAATTTTTGCATTGATACATATCACCTGGGGTAGGACCCGTATCCCCAAATACTTTTTATGACAATAACTTGCATATTAGCCTTTAAAATTGGCACTTTAGAGTTTTCACGTTCGAGTTCCATAGACTTTAACGGTGTTTGCGTGATCGCACAAAATTTTGCCTGTTTGCATGTTCGGGGGGGGGGGGGGGTGTTCAGTTCATCCCTAGTGGTCTCTTCCTGCTACCTTAATCAGGATGTTGTCCTTCCCTCTTTCTGTCTGTTTCTTAGGCTTCTCAGGGAGGTCTCTCTTCACTGTTTGGATGTTGTTCACGCTGTGTGTGGTTACCTATCAACTATGGGCTCCTTTAGACTTAAGGATTTTCTATTCCTCCATCTTGAGGTCTCTTGCAGAGGGTATCCTGCCTCTTTTCCCCCCATCCTGCTAAGACACAGTACACCTGATCTGTGTGTGTAGTTTTTTTTGCATCAAGCATCTGTTTAATGAACTAGTAAGGCTGTTACCTGGTCCTCTGTTCATACATTTACAAAATCTTATCAGGTGGACATCTGAGGTTCTGCTAATGCTGACTTCAGCCATAAGGTCCTACAAGCAGCTGTATAAGTTTTGTTTTTGTTGACCTATTGGTGTTTGCTCAGTTGCCCATTGAAGGAAGTCACCTCTTGTTTTTATGTATTGCTTTTGGACATCCCAGTTGTCTACAACTATGAATATGTCCTGTACTATTTTATCAAGAGAGACCATTTTTTTACTACAGTACAGTACAGGACACAAGTTGCAAAGTAAATGTTCTCTGGACTTAGTAAATAAGGAGAAGCTATGTTTACTTCAACAATCCAGTCATGTTCTAGCAAAAATCTTGTTTTTTGTTGAAAATTTCAAGGCTTGCATTTGCATAAGAACAACATATATACAGATCATTATCTGCATGTGAAGGCTATTCTGTCTTGATCAGATCAGGATTTCATTAGCTTTTTAGCACCTTGGCACATTCTGTCATGACCATTTCTCATTTTGATTGCATGGGGTTGAGCATCACCAAAAAAATCCTCACAAAGCTTACTTTCATAGATTGAATCTTTTTAAATTGTTATATTGGGACAAGTGTATTTTTTCATATTTAATCTACATGCAATGCCAGCTATTCCAGCACAACATTTACAATCCACTTTAGAGGCAACACTGCTGGATCATTTTGTCTTTCAGCTCATTTTCAGTACCAAACTCTTCCTCTTTGTCACTACACTTCTTTTGATGACAACTAAATGATTGGTTAGGTTGGAATAGTCACTAAAAGTTTACAGAATCCTATTATTACATGTATTAACTACACACATTCACAAAATACAATATTTTTTGTGAAAGGCTTTTATAATATACCAAATGCTTTTATTACACATATAACCTCATACAGTTATCAGACTACAATAGTTTCATTTTAGTGGTCATTTAAATGAGGTTAAGAACATTGATGCTATTTTATTTAGCATACTAGGAATAAAGATTTAATACATCATGAAACTAGGCTTTTGACCTAAGAAATATTAACACAGCATTCTTTAGTTGATGTACTCAATGACATTAAAAAGCTCTTTATTAAAAAATCTGCACACATGTATAAAACGTTTGAGTGTAGCCTGGACATGGAACGCTTAAGTATTTCTTTAAGTTTACTTGCTGTCTTTTTTATGAGCGTTGGTGCCAGAGGCAGATTTAAACATCATCAAAGGAAAACTTGCAGATCTTTTAAATGTCAAAAATATTTCATGCACAATTTCCCTTAAGCCTAGTACACACGATAAGATTAACGGACAAATGATTGTCTGTTTCTTTTTGCATGCTAGTCTCTATATTGGAAACAAATAGGTTACTAAAGTATGAAAATTCTCATGTGACAGAATAAAAATTTGGAAGTGATTTAATGTATTTGTATTGTATTTTCGGGCAAAAACTGTACTGATTAAACAAAAAACGTACGATCTGGTATCGTACCAGAAAAATTTTCAAGTTTGTCCCTTCGGAAAATTTCGGATGAAAGCTGTGTACTAATGATCAGATTATTGTACAATCACTTCAAAAGCGGTATTTTTTGTACAATATTCTGATCGTGTGTATGGGGCTTTAAAAGTTCAGTCCTAATCCTAGTTCAGTCTTATCACGTGGAGTTGGGAAAACATCAAGTTCAATACAATCAAGTACAATAACACATCAACATTTTCCTGCAAACTATTAATATTTCTTTCCACTTTAAAATATTTCCAAGGATGTCAAAAGTCATAAAATTCTACACAAATCCAGAAGCAAGCTCTTCTGTATGTCTAGGAATGTTGATAACCCAGCATGAAAGGAAGATGAAAAATGCACATTCATAGTGAACAGCAAGATCTTAATCAACACATAAGGCAAGGTTGCAAAGTAAATGTTCTCTGAACTTAGTAAATAAGGAGAAACTATGTTTACTACAACAATCCAGTCATGTTCTAGCAAAAATCATGTTTTTTGTTGAAAATTTCCAGGTTGGCATTTGTATAATAACAACATACTGTATATACTAATCATTATCTACATGTGAAGGCTATTCTGTCTTAATCAGATCAGGAGAGCATTAGGTTTTTAGCACCTTGGCACATTCTGTCATGACCATTTCTCATTTTGTTTACATAGGAGTGGGCATCACCCAAAAATTACTCACAATGCTTACTTTAATAGATTGAATCTTTTTAAATTGTTAGATTGGGGCAGGTGTACATTTTTCTTTTTTTTTGCAATCAGCCCGCTGGCTGATCAAAAAGAAATGATCCATCTATCCAAACTGTCACAGCATTTATGGTGGAGCCCCACTAACTGTCAAATGTTTTATATATTTTACAGTAAGGATTAGGGATGGGCCGAACACCCCCCGGTTCGGTTCGCATCCAGAACATGCGAACAGGCAAAAAATTTGTTTGAACACGCGAACACCATTAAAGTCTATGGGACACGAACATGAAATATCAAAAGTGCTAATTTTAAAGATTAATATGCAAGTTATTTTCATAAAAAAATGTTTGGGGTCCTGGGTCCTGCCCCAGGGGACATCAATATCAATATCAGTATCAATGCAAAACAAGTTTTAAAAACGGACGTTTTTTCAGGATAAGTGATTTTAATAATGCTTAAAGTGAAACAATAAAAGTGAAATATTCCTTTAAATTTTGTACCTGGGCATGTTTCCCGTGTTTATAACACTCCAAGAGCAAAATGACATTTCTAAAGGAAAAAAAAAGCCATTTAAAAGTGTTGGCGCTAATGCTGGCTATTAATGAATTATCCGTCCTGACAATACACATAAAAGTCATTGAAATGCGTGGGGGTCCGCCAAAATTCCTTTACCAGGCCCTTCAGGTCTGGTATGATATTAAGGGGAACTCCGCGCCAAAATTTTTAAAAAATGGCGTGTAGTTCCCCCAAAAATCCACACCAGACCCTTATCCGAGCATGCAACCTGGCAGGCTGCAGGAAAAGAGGGGGGATGATGAACCGTACCAGGCCACATTCCCTCAACATGGGGAGGATGTTCCCATGTTGATGGGGACAAGGTCCTCATCCCCACAACCCTTGCCCGGTGGTTGTGGGGGTCTGCAGGCAGGGGGCTTATCGGAATCTGGAAGCCCCCTTTAACAAAGGGGACATCCAGATCCCGCCCCCCCATGTGAATTGGTAAGGGGTACATTGTACCCCTAACATTTCACAAAAAGAAAGTGTCAAAATGTTAAAAAACCACAGGAGATGGCTTGGGACAACCCCTTTATTAAAAATACAAAAATAAAAAAGAGATTCCAGCGATGTAATCCAATAAATCCATGCTCCTACTCCAGCGATGTAATCCAATTCTTGATCCTCAGCGATGGATAATCTCCAGTGACTCCAGCGAGGAACATGCACAAGATCCTGCTTCCACCAGAGGCACCCAGCCAATGACGCGGCACTAGCTTGACAGCTCTTATGTAGCTGAGGGCAGGGCCACCCTCTGACAAGGGGAAACATCAGGGTTTCCCAGTGACGTGTACGGGTGACCCTGCCCCCCCTCTGATGCAATGGAAATCCTGCGTTTCCTGCGGCCTGCCAGGTTGTGTGCTCAGATAAGGGTCTGGTGTGGATTGTTTTAATTTTGACGTGGAGTTCCCCTTAAAATCCATACCTGGCCCTTCGGGGGGGGCCCCACGCATTTTTTTTTTCAATGACTTTCAATGACTTTTATGTGTATTGTCGGGACCGACAATTTATTAATAGCCAGCACTAGCGCTAGCACTTTTAAATGACTTTTTTTTCCTTTAGAAATGTAATTTTGCTCTCGGACTGTTATAAACATGGCAAACAAGCGCTACTTTACAGGCATACTATAGACACCCCCCAGGTATGAAATTTAAAGGAATATTTCACTTTTATTGTTTGACTTTAAGCATTATTAACCACTTCGCTACCCGGCTATTGTCAAATGATGTCCACAGATGGGATCTCCCATCCTGGGTGGACGTCATATGACGGCCTGGGCTTCCCGGCCGCTTAGGGGGCTTGCGCGATGTCCGCCGGGCACCCACGATTGCCTGTTAACCGAGCCGGACCGTGGATCTGTGTGTGTAAACACACAGATCCATGTCCTGTCAGTTGAGAGGAGACCGATCTGTGTTCCCTGTACAGCGGGACACTGATCGGTCTCCTCCCCTTGTACATCCCCGCCCCTACAGTTAGAATCATTCCCTAGGAAACATATTTAACCCCTTGTGTCCCCCTAGTGGTTAACCCCTTCACTGCCTGTCACACATTTTATAGCATTGATCGCTGTATAAATGTGAATGGTCCCAAAAATGTGTCAAATGTGTCCGATGTGTCCGCCATAATGTCGCAGTCACGAAAAAAAATTGCGATCGCCGCTATTACTAGTAAAAAAAATAAATACATTTTTTTTTTTAAATGCCATAAATCTATCCCGTATTTTTTAGACGCTATAACTTTTACGCAAACCAATCAATATATGCTTATTGCAAATTTTTTTTTACCAAAAATATGTAGAAGAATACCTATCGGTCGAAACTGAGGAAAAATACCTGGAGACCAACAGCCAGTTCATACCTGGACAGATTCACCCTAGTGCGGGGACAACATCCGCATCACCTGAGGAAAAAAATTTGTTTTTGTTTTTTTTTAATTGGGATATTTATTATAGCAAAAAGTAAAAAATATTGTGTTTTTTTCAAAATTGTCGCTATTCTTTTGTTTATAGCGCAAAAAATAAAAACCGCAGAGGTGATCAAATACCACCAAAAGAAAGCTCTATTTGTGGGGAAAAAAGGACGTCAATTTTTTTTGGGTACAATATTGCTTGACCGCGCAATTGTTGTTTAAAGTGCGACAGCGCTGAAAACTAAAAATTGGCCTGGGACGGAAGGGGGTGAAAATGCCCTGTATTGAACCTGTTAAAATCACTGCTCCCAAAAAAACGTCTGTTTTTAAAGCTTTTTTTTGCATTGATACATGTCCCCCGGGACAGGACCCAGGTCCCCAAACACTTTTTATGACAATAACTTGCATATTAACCTTTAAAATTAGCACTTTAGATTTCTTCCATAGGATTTTAAAGGGTTTTCCGTGGCTTTTAGAATTTGCCGCAAACACCCCAAATTGTTTGCTGTTCGGCGAACGGGCTTAAACAGCCAATGTTCGAGTCGAACGCATGTTCGACTCGAACAGATAGCCCATCCCTATTAAGGATAATGCAACAATGTTTTTGGAACACCCACAAGTGGATAGGAACATTCATAACAAGACTTTCAATCTAAATTTTTTATTTTTTACAGACCTGCACAGATGTATTTTTTTACATTGACAGAAATAAGTGACGTGAAAAAAAGAAGTGTATGTCTGTACACACATCATCATCAACACAGTGACACTGCCATGCTAACCTCAGGCTACAGCTGTCATGCTACCACCCCAATCTCAGTACTCAGACTACAGCTGCCTCACTCTGATTGGCTGAGCTAGGAAGGCACCTCTGTCCTGGCAGGTCTTCACCTCGCCTTGGCACAGTGTGCAGTTGCTGAAAACATCAGTCAGAACTGCCAATGATAATGGGGGGCAACAAGGGCCAGATAAGGTGGAATGGGTGCAGCTGCTGAGGAGAGTCAAGGTGAGGGGAAGTTATGGGCTTCTTGATAGGTTTCACCAGCACAGACCCCTGCACTCTGCATTATTTAATATTTAAATTGGAACTCTGTGTTACTGACCCTTGAACACTGTGTTACTTACTACTGACCTCTAAACTTTGTGTTACTTGCTACTAACTGTGCAATGTGCATTACATACTACAGGTCTCTGAACTCCATATAATTTGTGTAAGCAGAAGTAATAATTTCCTACTGAGTTCTTTATTGGTATAATGTAAATTCCATTTCATATTAACAAATATAATGCTTCCTCCAGCAGTTAGAGCCTGCATAAAATTATTTTTAAATACAGTGCTGAAAATGAACATAGGCTAGTGAAGGGGAATGTTTGAGTTTAACATGTGTGTCAGGGTTGTAATACTTTAAAGACCCTTCAAGTACAAAAAAAACTCTGTTAATTAGTCAGAACAGCTACTCTGGGGGACAGATTTTCTGGGGCCTTATTTTAAAGGGGCTTTCAGATTTCAAAAGATTACAAGGTGCTTTGCCAGATGTCCCTACTGGCAAGGTACCCTCCTTATGTTTAGGGCCTGTGGCCAGGTATAGTTCAGTAGGGGGAGGGATATAACTTGGTGGAGACCCCTATTTTTTTATTTTTTTTTCATCAAAGATGAAGGGAACTCACATTTTCTTTCTTGTTTTTTGTGGGGGTAACTCTCTAAATTCATACCAAACCTGAAAGATCTATGGAATTTGGGGGCCCTCATCTAGGATAAGGCTCTGGTATAGATGAAGAGAATACCTGGCTGTTTGTTTACAAACAGAAGGAAGCAGCACCCAAGAGCTGTCATTTGCTCTAGTAGTGTATACATAGTACCGATGTACCACTTCACATGTAGGTTCAGGGCATCTCCAAGCACATTATTTAAAGGAATTTAGCATTCTTACATTTTAAGCATCATTAAAATCTCTGCCCCTGCCAGCATTTTATATTTGCACTACTAACAATCTGCCAAAATCACCCCACTGCCAGACTTCATGCATCTTTTCCAGAGACAATGAAGAGTCTTTTGCAAGCTTTGTTTTTGTTATTTTATTTGGGGGTACAACTTGGATAGGGATTGGGATATGGGATACCCATAGAAGTAATCATTGCCATCATATTTACAGATTTCAGTATACTTTGATCATAGTTAGAGCTTGAAGATTAAATGTGCATACTTGACTAACTAGAAATCTTCTCCTGCAGCTCCCTGAAGACTGCTTCTCCCTCTGCATCTCCATGCAGACTATTGCTTACTCTGCATCTCCATGCAGACTACTGTTCCTAAGAGTTCTCCATCTGTCACCGTGTGAGGGACAGAAACATCACTTTTGACCGTGTAAAAGCAATGGTCTTAGTTCTCTTCACCTCCTGCCCAAACTTGCTTCCAGTACAGACTTGATTCCTCCTGCACAAACTTGTATTTGCTAACTGAAGTATGACACATCTTCTTCTATTGGGTAGTATGAACTCACTCTGAATAAGCCCCTCTACTGGCTCTGGTGACTCGCTGCTACTAGACCTGAGGCCTGCAGAACCTCTCCCTGGAGGCCTAGTAGCTTAAAGTCTATCTTCTAGGAAATGGACTACTGCTCCCAGCCAGTCAAACTTGCAAACCATGTGCCAGCCGGCCACACTGTTTTGACACAACTCCCCACAGTCTCTTCTCTGATCCAGGACTCTTCACCATCCACTGTGTATGTGATAAAGACTCTGTTGGTGACCATGTAGAAGCAGAGTTCCCTTCCAGATTCCCAGGCACCTCCAGCCATCCACTGTGGTAACACTCACCGACCTTCCATCCCTGAGTCCTTGATGAGGAGCTTGTCCGGACCATGTGTTCCGACAGCTTCTCCTGCCCCTCTGCTCCAGGAGTTCCCTGCCACCGACCGTGTGGTGACAGAGACATTGCCAATGACCGCGTAGAAGCAATGTTCCCTCACAGTTCTCCCCGGGGTGTGCTCCTGCGGCTGTCTAGCACTCCATTCCACATGTCACCCAGTCGACCACTCCTCCCCAGCAGCATGTGACCTCAGCATATATAGGAGGCCAGCCCCCTGCCAACACCAGTTAGAGATTGGTCAGGGCTCCCACATGTGCTGCCTGTCCCTCCAGCTCTAGGCCCAGCCTCCTCTTCCAGAACATTCTCCCTGGAAGCAGGGGAGGTGCCTCAGAACTGGAGCACAGGTGGTCACACCCACTGCCACTCTAACCACTCCCAGCCCCCAGATCAAAATAAACAGCCCTAGCTTGCAGCATAGACCTGTCTAAATTTGCCTCTGCTGAACAACCTAGTAAAATAACCCTTACTAGCGCCTACCTTCTGATAGAGGGTGCTACATTAACCCCCTACCAAAATCACAGCTGTACTCAGCTGTGGAAAACAATTTACAAAAATACCTCCTGGGCCCAGGAGTAAAGAGCATCCCATAAAATTTGGTTGGATGGGGAAATGGGAAATTTTGTATAAAAGTGCAAAAATATAGTGTATCCACTCTGTTCATACATTTACACTGTACATTTTATACACACCACCTAGCCTACAGGTCCCTGTAGCTATCTCCATACAAGCGGAGACAGAGCACTGCTCCCTTGGGAGGAATACTCTGCCTACCACAGGTCTTCACCTGTTATCCCACGATGGAGATGGACAGCCGTCCCATCTCTTGCGAACCTAAGAGAAGACAAAACACACAGACAGTCTAACTATACACTAACTACATACTGTACATTATTCACCAGATAGAGGGGGGGGGTTATCATCCTCTACTGGGTGAATAAAAACACCCACAAATTTTTTTTTAAGTAGATCAAAAGTGGCAAGTAACTCCCTGTTAGTACCGTCACTCCCTCAAAAGTAGGGATGAGCCGAACACCCCCCTGTTCGGTTCGCACCAGAACATGCGAACAGGAAAAAAGTTCGCTCGAACACGCGAACACCGTTAAAGTCTATGGGACACGAACATGAATAATCAAAAGTGCTAATTTTAAAGGCTTATATGCAAGTTATTGTCATAAAAAGTGTTTGGGGACCTGGGTCCTGCCCCAGGGGACATGGATTAATGCAAAAAAAAGTTTTAAAAACGGCCGTTTTTTCAGGAGCAGTGATTTTAATAATGCTTAAAGTCAAACAATAAAAGTGTAATATCCCTTTAAATTTCGTACCTGGGGGGTGTCTATAGTATGCCTGTAAAGGGGCGCATGTTTCCCGTGTTTAGAACAGTCTGATAGCAAAATGACATTTCGAAGGAAAAAACTCATTTAAAACTACCGCGGCTATTAATGAATTGCCGGTCCGACAATACACATAAAAGTTCATTGATAAAAACGGCATGGGAATTCCCCACAGGGAAACCCCGAACCAAAATTAAAAAAAAAAAAAATGACGTGGGGGGGTCCCCCTAAATTCCATACCAGGCCCTTCAGGTCTGGTATGGATTTTAAGGGGAACCCCGCGCCAAAAAAAAAAAAAAAAAAACGGCGTGGGGTTCCCCTTAAATTCCATACCAGACCCTTATCCGAGCACGCAACCTGGCAGGCTGCAGGAAAAGAGGGGGGGACGAGAGTGCGCCCCCCCCCCCTCCTGAACCGTACCAGGCCACATGCCCTCAACATTGGGAGGGTGCTTTGGGGTAGCCCCCCAAAACACCTTGTCCCCATGTTGATGAGGACAAGGGCCTCATCCCCACAACCGTGGCCGGTGGTTGTGGGGGTCTGCGGGCGGGGGGCTTATCGGAATCTGGAAGCCCCCTTTAACAAGGGGACCCCCAGATCCCGGCCCCCCCCCTGTGTGAAATGGTAAGGGGGTACTTACCCCTACCATTTCACTAAAAAAGTGTCAAAATAGTTAAAAATGACAAGAGACAGTTTTTGACAATTCCTTTATTTAAATGCTTCTTCTATCTTCCTTCACCTTCTTCTTCTTCTGGTTCTTCTGGCTCTTCTGGTTCTTCCTCCGGCGTTCTCGTCCAGCATCTCCTCCGCGGCGTCTTCTATCTTCTTCTCCTCGGGCCGCTCCGCACCCATGGCATGAGGGGAGGCTCCCGCTCTTCTCTTCATCTTCTTCTTCATCCTCTTCTCTTCTTCATCTTCTTCATCTTCTTCATCTTCATCTTCTCTTCTTAATTTTCTTCTGCGGGCCGCTCCGCATCCATGCATGGAGGGAGGCTCCCGCTGTGTGACGGCGTCTCCTCGTCTGACGGTTCTTAAATAACGGGGGGTGGGGCCACCCGGTGACCCCGCCCCCCTCTGACGGACGGGACATGACGGGACTTCCCTGTGGCATTCCCCGTGACGTCACAGGGAAGTCCCGTCAAGTCACCGTGCATCAGAGGGGGGCGGGGTCACCGGGTGGCCCCGCCCCCCGTTATTTAAGAATCGTCAGACGAGGAGACGCCGTCACACAGCGGGAGCCTCCCTCCATTCATGGATGCGGAGCGGCCCGCAGAAGAAAATTAAGAAGAGAAGATGAAGATGAAGAAGATGAAGAAGATGAAGAAGAGAAGAGGATGAAGAAGAAGATGAAGAGAAGAGCGGGAGCCTCCCCTCATGCCATGGGTGTGGAGCGGCCCGAGGAGAAGAAGATAGAAGACGCCGCGGAGGAGATGCTGGACGAGAACGCCAGAGGAAGAACCAGAAGAGCCAGAAGAATCAGAAGAAGAAGAAGATGAAGGAAGATAGAAGAAGCATTTAAATAAAGGAATTGTCAAAAACTGTCTCTTGTCATTTTTAACTATTTTGACACTTTTTTAGTGAAATGGTAGGGGTAAGTACCCCCTTACCATTTCACACAGGGGGGGGCGGGATCTGGGGGTCCCCTTGTTAAAGGGGGCTTCCAGATTCCGATAAGCCGCCCGCAGACCCCCACAACCACCAGCCACGGTTGTGGGGATGAGGCCCTTGTCCTCATCAACATGGGGACAAGGTGTTTTGGGGGGCTACCCCAAAGCACCCTCCCAATGTTGAGGGCATGTGGCCTGGTACGGTTCAGGAGGGGGGGGGCGCACTCTCGTCCCCCCCTCTTTTCCTGCGGCCTGCCAGGTTGCGTGCTCGGATAAGGGTCTGGTATGGATTTTTGGGGGAACCCCACGTTGTTTTGTTTTTTTTTGGCGCGGGGTTCCCCTTAAAATCCATACCAGACCTGAAGGGTCTGGTATGGAATTTAGGGGGAACCCCACGTCATTTTTTTTTTTAAATTTTGGCCGGGGTTCCCCTTAATATCCATACCAGACCTGAAGGGCCTGGTATGGAATTTAGGGGGACCCCCCCACGTCATTTTTTTTTTTTTTAATTTTGGTTCGGGGTTTCCCTGTGGGGAATTCCCATGCCATTTTTATCAATGAACTTTTATGTGTATTGTCGGACCGGCAATTCATTAATAGCCGCGGTAGTTTTAAATGAGTTTTTTCCTTCGAAATGTCATTTTGCTGTCAGACTGTTCTAAACACGGGAAACATGCGCCCCTTTACAGGCATACTATAGACACCCCCCAGGTATGAAATTTAAAGGGATATTACACTTTTATTGTTTGACTTTAAGCATTATTAAAATCACTGCTCCTGAAAAAACGTCCGTTTTTAAAACTTTTTTTTGCATTGATACATGTCCCCTGGGGCAGGACCCGGGTCCCCAAACACTTTTTATGACAATAACTTGCATATAAGCCTTTAAAATTAGCACTTTTGATTTCTCCCATAGACTTTTAAAGGGTGTTCCGCGGCATTCGAATTTGCCGCGAACACCCCAAATTGTTCGGTGTTCGGCGAACTTGCGAACAGCCAATGTTCGAGTCGAACATGAGTTCGACTCGAACTCGAAGCTCATCCCTACTCAAAAGGAGTCTAAAAGACCTCCTGCAGAGTGCAGTCTAAACAGACATGTCAAAGCAAAGGAAATGAAACCTTCTGATTACTCCTAGTTGGAGGAGGCCCTCCTGAATGTCAGGTAGCATGAAGGTTTGACAGGGGCAGTACACCCTAGTGTCCGTGACATATCTCCTTAAATCAGGCACCCTGGGTGACGGGCAAAAGCTGTCCCTGTAAAAATTTGTAAGTGTCATTGGGGAAAACCACCCAAACCCTGCACTGTACTTGCAGTCCTGGTGGCCGGCTCCATGTGGGCTGCACAACACAGCAGTCCTTCCTCACACATAGAACCGGGGATCTGGCAACCTCCTCCGAACATCCCCCTCCCCTCTGACTGAGACCGAATAGCTCCTGGTAGGCTGACCTGCCTTTACAACCAGGACCCGGTCTCTGTGAATGGCACGTCCCAAGCTCCATTCTTGCTTAATGTCCTTGAACCGGGCCCAAACTTCACTTTCTGGCACCCGGAGCGGCTTGGGAACATGCAGAAAATCCCAAATCATGTCATCCTCCCACCGTCCCCGTGAGCTATCAATGATGTTTATGGTCTGGGTTGGGACATAAGGATAATCAAAGCCCCACTCCAAGGCAACCCTTCTTTGCACTTCCCTCTGGAACCTTGAGAGCCGGAGTAGCTCCTTAACTTCCCCTCTTCCAGGCAGGACGCAGGCATCTGGGGCCTAAATAGCCCATTGTCTGTAAGTGGGTGCCCTGGTCTGGGTTGTGGAATGCTGATTATAAAAAGTTCTGTTGGAACATATTGGGGTCCATGCTGGGGCCTGTGGTTCCTCCAGTGTATCAGGTGAGGTATCAACAGGTAGGGAGTCCCCGGTCTCCCATTCTTCCTCACTGGAGCCCTCTTCAGGGGAAGACCAAGAGAACAACTTCTCCACTGACCCGAACCGCTCCAACACTCTGTAGTAACTTCCTCCTGTAGCATGGGCTCCCTCCAGATGGGCACAACAAGGGTCTTACTGGAGGCCGGCTTTTCAGGGATATCAACTGCAGGCTGCACACTGACTCCTGCAGCCTCCAGGCCCCTGACCAAGCCGCAGGTCTTCACAGCAGACTCTGTTCCTCTTATGTCCCTGAACTCTGGGGTGGACGCACCTGTTGGACGTTCCTCTCCATCACTGGCAAGTGATCCCTGGCCCTTTCCAACTCTCCGAACGTCCTGCAGCTGCAGCGTGCAAAGTCCTGTGAGCGGATGGATATTGTAATACCTTATCTCTCGCTACACTGGCCCTAGGTGGGTTAGTGGATCCCCACAGTGAAAGCACCGGGCCCAGGAGCTGACTCCGATTGTCGGTAAATGGCACCTGGAACATAGCATGCACAGCCGCTCCATTTCACCGATCACTCACAAAGCGAGTCCCCCACAAAGTTCTAAGCGGATGCGTATCAATCAGCACCCGGTCCTGCATATCAGGTAGTCACTGTACAGCGGGGATCCTCCGATTACCCTCTGCCATCTTCCTCCACCTCCTGTCTGGCGCGTAGCACGCTGACTTCTTTTTAGTCCTCCGCTGGGGCGTGACTCCACCCACATGCTCATTGGTTCAGCGTGCAAGGAACTGTAAGCAGACATTTGGAGTGTGCGCCAGAGTGACACCTGGTGGCAGGAGCTGCTGAATTTCAGGCACTGTCCAAGTTTAGTTTTAAAACTGCGTCACAGAAGCTGGAACTGAAAGCAGGCAAACTATACAGCGACCACCATTAACAAAGTAAAGTCTCTCCTCCATGATATCCTACTGTGTGTGACTGGCCATGCAGCATCCCGTCAAAGACACCCCCTCGTTGCATACCGTTACTAGGGGCAACAGCAGACATCCACAACTCCCTTTACTGTGTCAAGCAGGATTAATAAAGTCACAACATTTTTATCTTCTCTGCAATGCAATGAGCAATGCCTACGCCATGCAGAGCGCTGGACATATTTGTAATCCGGAGTGCGGTCACTCACCTGTGGTTGCCACGGGTGATAGCACAAGGTTACAGTCACTGGTTGCAGGGCTTTTTTTCTTGGTAGTGAGTGTCCATTAAAACAACTGCAGGGGTGTGATGGCAGCACTGATCCTGGACAATTGCTATGGACAACGACACTTGGCAACAATACTGCATGTGGTTGCTATGGGCAACAACATGTGGCAAAAGTAAATTTTAGAGCAAACATAGTCTTTTTCCCTAGTTGTACCCCAAAACTTTGCAAAACAGGCAAAGTCCTTAGCATTTTACGGTTGTTAAGGGCGACAGCCAGCGGGTTAACTGTGAAGGCAGATCTCGGTGGGACCTCCATATGTAGCCATGGTGTTAGCACTACTGACAAACAATCCGCCAAATCACCCCACTGCCAGACTTCATGCATCCTTTCCAGAGACAATGAACAGTCTTTTGCAAGCTTTGTTTTTGTTGTTTTATTGGGGTGTACAACTTGGATAGGGATTGGGATATGGGATGCCCATAGGATTAATAATTTCCATCATATTTACAGATTTCAGTATACTTTGATCATAGTTACAGCCTGAAGATTGAATGTGCATACTTGACTAAGTAGAAATCTTCTCCTGCAGCTCCCTGAAGACTGTTTCTCCCTCTGCATCTCCATGCAGACTATTGCTTACTCTGCATCTCCATGCAGACTACTGTTCCTAAGAGTTCTCCATCTGTCACCGTGTGAGGGACAGAAACATCACTTTCTTCACCTCCTGCCCAAACTTGTTTCCAGTACAGACTTGATTCCTCCTGCACAAACTTGTAGTTGCTAACTGAAGTATGACACATCCTCTTCTATTGGGTAGTATGGACTCACTCTGAATAAGCCCCTCTACTGGTTCTGGTGACTCGCTGCTACTAGGCCTGAGGCCTGCAGAACCTCTCCCTGGAGGCCTAGTAGCTTAAAGTCTATCTTCTAGGAAATGGACTACTGCTCCTAGCCAGTCCAACTTGCAAACCATGTGCCAGCTGGCCACACTGATTTGACCAACTCCCCACAGTCTCTTCTCTGATCCAGGACTTTTCACCATCCACCGTGTGCATGATAAAGACTCTGCTAGTGACCGTGTAGAAGCAGAGTTCCTTTCCAGACTCCCTGGCACCTCCAGCCATCCACTGTGGTAACACTCACCGACCTTCCAGCCCTGAGTCCTTGATGAGGAGCTTATCCGGACCATGCGTTCCGACAGCTTCTCCTGCCCCTCTGCTCCAGGAGTTCCCTGCCACCGACCGTGTGGTGACAGAGATATTGCCAATGACCGCGTAGAGGCAATATTCCCTCACAGTTCTCCCCGGGGTGTGCTCCTGCGGCTGTCTAGCACTCCATTCCTCATGTCACCCAGTTGACTACTCCTCCCCAGCAGCATGTGACCTCAGCATATATAGGAGGCCCGCCCCCTGCCAACACCAGTTAGAGATTGGTCAGGTCTCCCACATGTGCTGCCTGCCACTTCAGCGCTAGGCCCAGCCTCCTCTTCCAGAACATTCTCCCTGGAAGCAGGGGAGGTACCTCAGAACTGGAGTACAGGTAGTCACACCCACTGCTACTCTAACCACTCCCAGCCCCCAGATCAAAACAGACAGGCCTAGCTTGCAGCATAGGCCTGCCTAAATTTGCCTGTGCTGAACAACCTAGTCAAATAACCCTTATGCCGCGTACACACGAGCGGACTTTACGGCGGACTTTGCCCGGCGGACTTTTCGACGTACTTTCCGACGGACTTTGTGAACGAACGGACTTGCCTACACACAATCCACCAAAGTCCGTCGAATTCGTACGTGATGACGTACGACCGGACTAAAACAAGGAAGTTCATAGCCAGTAGCCAATAGCTGCCCTAGCGTGGCTTTTTGTCCGTCGAACTAGCATACAGACGGCGGACTTTTCGACCGGACTCGATTTCAACGGATAAATTTTAAACAAGTTTCAAATCTAATTCCGTCCAACTTTTGAGAAAACAAAGTCCGCTGGAGCCCACACACATCGAATTGTCCGACGAAATCCAGTCCGCCGGGCAAAGTCCGCCGTAAAGTCCGCTCGTGTGTACGCGGCATTACAAGCACCTACATTCTGGTAGAGGGTGCTAAATATTATTTTAGTTTTTGCATTGGCACATGTCCCCCAGGGCACTGTCAAGCCCCTCGTGCCATTTGTTTGACAATTCCTTGATTATTAGCTTAGAAAATGGTCATTACTGTTTTTTAATACGCCAGACATACCCCGAACCGAGTCCAGGTACATTAATTCATTCATTATTCATCACTAACTTCTATGACGTAGACTAATTATTCTGCGGTCCAAGAGAAGAACTATGAGGGCTAATTAGACTCATTGACATAACACATTGAGTGTGAACAGAACACAAGACAGCTCAAAATTTCAGACATGGTCAACAGTTATGTTTTTCCTTTGGAAAATGGATAAATCAAACTGCTTTCAGTGGCATATTTAACAGAACAAAAGGTTGAAAATAAGTAAAGTTAAACAAACAGTGGCCAAGGCATGGAAATCTCCTACATTGGTACTAGCAGAAACAATTCACAGAATGAATAATACAATGTCCCATGCTAAGATGGTAGCCATCGATCAAAATCAAATTCCAAAATTTGAAAAACTTTGGCATCCTTGGATAAAACAACAGTTCCTGTCAAACTTCAATGACTCTGTCCTGTTGCCATGGTAACAGATTAAATGACTTACAGAGGCACCCATTCTAAGGCCTCAAAGAGAACTAAAAAGAATAATAAACTGACGAGCGGGACAACCTTGTGGACCATACCTCTACCTTTCAACCCTTTTTCTTCTTTCTCTTTCCTTTTCTCCACCTTACGATTAAAGCTCATTATCAGAATTTATTTGACCTATATACACTCTACTTGTAAACAATATGTATAGTAGATATAAATCATTTAAATACCTACAAAAGTAACTAAGGAAATGATATATATCTTTAATTTAGGTTTACGTGAACCCAATGTTTAATATTTGAAATTTCATGATATTTACCTATATAAACCCTCTACTGTAAAACAATGAGCTTACTTTATAGAACCTTGTAAACTTACTTTATGTATCTTTATAATATTGTATACTCAATAAACTTCATTTGACAAGGAAAATAAGTAAAGTTAATATTTAGGGTTTACATACTTATTTTGTGCATTCCAGTGTCTGCCTAACATTTTCAATAGCTTGCCTCTAGCGTTTTACTGTTGTGGCAGTGTATGCATATCACTTGAACCAGACACTTCTACAGTTCTGATCTGCTAACCAGACAACACCTGTTATATATTTTCAAAACTTCTGGACGATATTATAGCCTATTCATTAGCCTGACTTAATGTCTGCTGTCTGCCATTAGTTTTTCCATGGACTATGATTTTCAATGCTAATCGTTGTCTGGAACCAATTATTAATTTGAATGTGTGTTCCTATTCCTCTTACTCCTTGTTTTATTTCACTAGAAGGTGTGCAAAAGAATGAGCAGCAGATGTTTACACAAATGCCTTATACTGTATGTGCAGTGGTGTCACTCTGTACTAATAATCGTCAATTTAAACAGGCTCCTTGGTTCCCCTGGGGGTACATTTATCACTGAGAATTGCTTTTCAATAAAGCTTTGTTGTTTAAAGTTTCTTGAATGTTGTATTTATTATTGCCTTTACAGTCTCAACCCTGGTGTAAAAGGGGACGTGCATCATATAGTAAAATGTAAGTGGCACCTCCTGGGCTCGAGTTTGGCAGTTCTCCTACACTGCCAAGCAGAGGAATGTGTAAGTTGTTGAACTACAGTAAGGTATTCATGCTGCAGCAGCTCTCATAGAGATGATCACTTGAGTTGCAATTGACACTTCAATCGATGCTGTGTCAACATATAGTGAAAAAAGCAGTGAACATGTGTCTTACAGTAAAGTTAGAAATCCGAAACTAGATATTTCACAGTGCTGACTTTTGCTCAGACACTTAGAATTTTACTACAGTATTATGTTCACGTTTTCACTAAATAAAGTGGAACTAAACCCTCCTATCCTTTACAGCCAACAAATGTGTCATCTTAGCCTGTATTTAGATCTGTAGTTGTCATGATTGTGCACATGTGATTAGTTATGACATCAACCATTTCAGGGCTTGAAATTTGGATTGAGAGCTAACATATTGTATGTACACTGGCAACTGCGGCAGTTACAGTGCTCAGCATAAATGAGTCAGAAAACCTTCACTTTAATTTCAGAATCAACATTTCCTATGGGACACTATATTACAAAATACTCCCACAAATGCGGGCAATTGATTGCAACCAAGATTCGTTAATTTGCACACACAAAAAAGTATTTTTCCTAACTATTTCATTCAAGACCATGTTGCAGAACTGAATACACTGCAATCAAAGTCATAGGAGCAAAACTAAATTTTAGACAACAAAATCCTAATTAACAAGATACACTGCTCCAGGTGAGTGTAATCCCTAGGTGGTCTGAATAAATTGGGTGGTAGCCCTGGCTCGCTTCCATTATTACAGGATACAAAGTTGAAAATGGCTGCACTCCAGTACCAGTCCAAAAAAGTATTTTATTCCTTAAAGTGCAAATAACTGACACAGTTTTTCGGACTGGTGTAGCCGTTTTCTACTTTGTATCTTGAAAGAGAAGATGCTACGATCACTCCGTGCCCTTGGTCATCATGCACTTTTCCAATATGACAATGATTCAAAAACACACATCTAAGGCCACTGTTGCATATCTGAAGAAGAACAGGGTGAAAGCGATTCAGTGGCCAAGTATGTCTCCTAATATGAACCCAATCAGCACCTATGAGGAATTCTGAAGAAACAAGTTGAACATCACTCTCCATCCAGCATCCAGGCTCTAAAAGAGGTCGTTCTTGAAGAATGGAAAAAGATAGATGTTGCAATATGTTGCCAACTTGTTCATTCCATGCCTAAAAGACTTGGTGCCGTCTTTACAAATGATGCAAAATACTAGGTGTAGAAGATTTTGTAAAAATTTTGGAAATTGTTCTTTTGTTCATTGAGATATTGATTAAAATCTTACTTTTCAAAAGGGGTTTACTCATTTATGCTGAGCACTGTATCACCAAAGGCATTCCTTGAATGTAACTGCTTTGAGAAACAATTAAATGGGTGGGTTTAATTCCGTCCCAGGGCCATCATCATGATATAGGTAGAGGCATAGTCAACCACCTGCTGTCTATGCCTCTATCTCTATCCTTGTGGCGCATAGTCAACAGGAGACCAAGGAGGAATATGAGAAGGAAGGAGTTGGGGTGCTAGAGGGAATAAATAAAGGGACACATGGCAATCTTCAAGGGGGATGTTTTACCCCTCCCAAATCGAACGGTAAGATTGTTAAGAAAAGTGTTGTCTTCAGTGACACCAAGAGACTCAGGGACCTCTACTGAAAGCAATTTGTGGCAAATAAGATCTTTTTATGCTCAAATGACTGTAAAAAACTCCCACAATTTGGGTCATCAAAGAGAGTGACCACTTTTCAGAGTTTTTCAAAACCACAGAGGCTAGGCCCAGCTACAGGCAGCAATCACAGACAGCACCAGAACCACATAGTTACATAGTAGGTGAGGTTGAAAAAAGAAAGTCTATCAAGTCCAACCTAGGTGTGTGATTTTATGCCAGTATTACATTGTATATCCCTGTATGCTGCGGTCGTTCAGCTGCTTATCTAATAGTTTTTTGAAACTATCCATGTCCCCTGCTGAAACCACCGCCTTTGGAAGGGATTTCCACATCCTTGCCGTTCTTACAGTAAAGAACCCTCTAAACAGTTTAAGGTTAAACTTCTTTTCTTCTAATTTTAATGAGTGGCCATGTGTTTTATTAAACTCCCTTCTGCAAAAAATGTTTTATTCCTATTGTGGGGTCACCGGTATGGTATTTGTAAATTGAAATCATATCCCCTCTCAAGTCTCTCTTCTCCAGAGAGAATAAGTTCAGCGCTCACAAGCTTTCTTCATAACTAATATCCTCCAGACCCTTTATTAGCCTCATTGCCCTTCTTTGTACTCCATTTCCAGTACATCCTTCCTGAGGATTGGTGCCCAGAACTGGACAGCATACTCCAGGTGAGGCCGGACCAAAGTTTTGTAGAGTGGGAGAAATATCGCTTTATCCCTGAAGTTAATCCCCTTTTTAATGCATGGCGATATTCTGTTTGCTTTGTTAGCAGCAGCTTGGCATTGCATGCCATTGCTGAGCCTATCATCTACTAGGACCCCCAGGTCCTTTTCCATCCTAGATTGCCCCAGAGGTTCACCCCCTAGTGAGTAGATTGCATTCATATTTTTGCCACCCAAATGCGTTATTTAAAATTTTTCTACATTAAACCTCATTTGCCATGTAGTTACCCACCCCATTAATTTGTTCAGATTTTCTTGCAAGGTTTCCACATCCTGCGGAGAAGTTATTGCCCTGCTTAGCTTAGTGTTGTCCGTAAATACAGAGATTGAACTGTTTACCCCATAATTAAAACAAAATTAAACAGGATTGGTCCCAGCACAGAACCCTGGGGGACCCCACTTCCCACCCCTGACCATTCCGAGTATTCCCCATTTATCACCGCCCTCTGAACTCGCTCTTGTAGCCAGTTTTCAATCCATGTACTCACCCTATGGTCCATGCCAATGGATCGTACTTTGTACAGTAAACGTTTATGGGGAACTGTGTCAAATGCTTTTGCAAAATCCAGATACACCACGTCTACGGGCCTTCCTTTATCTAGATGGCAGCTCTCCTCCTAGAAGGTTAATAGATTGGTTTGGCAAGAACGATTCTTCATGAATCCATGCAGATTTCTGCTAATGATACAGTTTTCCTTACTTAAATCTTGTATATAGTCCCTTATCATCCCCTCCAAGAGCTTGCATACTATTGATGTTAGGCTAACTGGTCTGTAATTTCCAGTGATGTATTTTGGCCCTTTTTTAAATATTGGTGCTACATTGCGTTTTCTCTAATCACCTGGTACCATTCCAGTCAGTATATTGTCAGTAAAAATTAGGAACAATTGTCTGGCAATTACTTGATTGAGTTCCCTTAAGTACCCTCAGAAGCAAGCCATGTGGTCCCGGTGCTTTATTAATGTTAAGTTTCCCAAGTCTAATTTTAATTCTGTCCTCTGTAAATCATGGAGGTGCTTCCTGTGATGTGTCATAAGTATAAACACTGCAGTTTTGGTTACTGAAGCCCCCCGATTCCCTCATGAAGACTGAGGAGAAGAATAAATTTAGTATCTCCCCATCCTTTGTAACCAAATGTCCTTCCTCATTCTTTATGTGACCAATATGGTTTGTCCTCCCTTTTTTACTGTTTATATACTTAAAGAATTCCTTGGGATTTTTTTGCTCTCCTCCGCTATGTGTCTTTCGTGTTCTATCTTAGCCACCCTAATTGCACCCTTACATATCTTGTTGCATTCTTTGTAAAGTCTGAATGCTGATGATCCCCCAGCCTTGTATTTTTTGAATGCCTTCTCCTTTGCTTTTATATGCATTATTACATTAGAGTTAAGCCATCAAGGACTTTTGTTCACTCTTTCAAATGTATTTCCCAATGGGATGCAGTGGCTAATGCCCTTGTTTAATATGCTCTTAAAGCAAACCAATCTCTCCTCCGTGTTGTTTGTTTCTAAGATTTTATCCTAATTTATATCTTCTAGCAAGGTTTGCAGTTTAGGGAAGTTGGCTTTTTTGAAATTCAGTGTCTTTGTGTTTCCCTTGTTTCCTATTTGTGTGATTTATACTAAAGTCAATTGACCTGTGATCGCTGTTTCCTAAATTGTCCTGTATTTTCACATCTGTAATCAGGTCTGTATTGTTGGTAATCAGTAGATCCAGTAATGCCTTGTTTCTAGTTGGTGAGTCTACCATCTGACCCATGAAATTGTCCTGCAAGACATTTAGGAACTGGCGAGTCTTAGACGAATACGTGGTTCCCTCCGCCCAGTCTATGTCTGGATAATTAAAATCCCCTATTATGATAACACTTCCCATCCTTGCAGCTAATCCAAATTGTAATAGGAGGTTCATCTCCCCCCTCCTCCCTCAGGTTAGGGGGCCTATAGCATACTCCCAGTATTATTTTCCCCTTTGCAGCATCCCTTTGGAGCTCTACCCATAAGGATTCCACCTCCTCCCTAGCTCCCTTATTGATATCATCTCTCACATTCACTTGTACATTATTCTTGATATATAGGCATACTCCTCCCCCTTTTTACCCTCTCTATCCCTGCGACAAAGTAAATACCCTTGAATGGTTGCCAGCCAATCATGAGAGCTGTTGAACCAAGTCTCTGAAATAACCACAAAATCTAAATCTTCCTCATTCAACAGTATCTCTAGTTCACCCATGTTGTCCACCAGTCTCCTGGCATTGGTGAGCATGCCACGCAGTTTAGACTGGTCGCATACTATCCTCTTATTGGGTGTTCCGAGATAATGAATGCTGACTATATTATTTCCAGGGTTGATGTGGACACTGTAATGCCGCGTACAGACAATCGTAATTTCTGACAACAAATGTTCGATGTGAGCTTGTTGTCGGAAATTCCGACCGTGTGTATGCTCCATCGAACATTTGCTGACCGATGGAGCATACACACAACTGTTTGAGAGCTGGCTCTCAAATTTCCCGACAAAAAAACTTGTTGTTGGAAATTCCGAGCATGTGTACACAATTCCGACGCACAAAATTCTACGCATGCTCTGAATCAAGTACGAGACAGAAACGCTAGGTCTGGTAAAAATCTAGCTTTCGTAATGGAGATAGCACATTCGTCATGCTGCAAAGTTTTTAATCTTTAAATGCAGCGCATTCTCTTCTTCTTTATAATGCTAGAATAATGAAGTAGTTTTGCTGATGATATTCACACACATATTCTGACAAACTGATTTCTTTATTATTTCTCATGATCTCCTGAATAATCTTTTTTTTTTTTTTTTGCCTTATCTCCAGAATAATGTTTCTAATTATTTTTTATAGTGATATCTACTTTTTTTTTTTTTATCAAGATCTCCTGAATTTTTTTATTTTTTTTTATAGGGATCTCCATAATATTTTTTGTCATTTTGTGTGTCAAGTTACCACAACACCATTATTATCTTGTATTATTTAACCTCAAAGAGGTTGGTTGGTGTTGGCGTCCCTTGTTAATTTGACATTGCATTTTTGAAATGTACCTGCCTACTCACAAACAAACTGTTCTGTTTGAACTAAAACACATAGCCAAGGATTTTTTTTTTTTATTATAAATTTATTAGGGGTCATAACAAAATAAAGAGGAAGGCAACGCTGGATAAAGTGTTGAAATTGGCGAAGCCTTTGTACCCCAGGGCAGGCATCAATTATTTGACAGGCAAAATTGTTAGCCTGAGGAGTCCATTTAATAGGGAGCACAATCCGGTCTAGGACTCCGAGAGATCGGGAGCAGCAGTAGGTGACATATATATTCCGAGGCTGTGGTCTTACAACAGCCTGCATCTTTTGCCAGATCAGACTGAACCCAGGCCATCACTCTCTTGTCTTCCTTCCATGCTTCCTTCCAGGCTGCGGTTGTAGTGTTGAAGTTGTGTCAGGAGGTGGAGGAGGAGTATGGTCCAACTTACAAACATGACTTTTTTTTGTGAGTTCGCCCATCACCCCCTTATTTAGGAGCTGAAATATGAGCTCCTCACTGATGAGGTGTTGGCCCACCTCCATTTCCTGCATCTTACTGGCTGTCATAGATGCAAAGGCCTTTTAAACACTGGGGGTTGTTGTGAGGACCGCAGTAGTCCACCGCATCAAACCAAGAGCTGACTCCTCTACATTCCTCCACTTCCTGGGCCTTTTTATTGGAAGGGGAGGAACCTGCGATTCGGTCAGGCTATTGGGCACGGCCACCTCCTGGCTGAAACTATCCCTGGCCACCTCCTGGCTGCCACTTTCCCCCGCCACCTCCTGGCTGCCATTTTACACTATGGGACATAGTTTTAGTTTTTTGGTCATCAATCACACACAATTTTGAGCTCATGACTGTTGCAAATTGAATGTTAACAAATAGAAAAGACTATCCTTCTGACCCCAGCATTTTTCATTCTTGTCCCAATCCTTTTTGGCTACTACTGTCTATTGATATGTAAACTAATTTGTTTAATCTGAAATTAGTGATCAATAACATCTAGTTAACATCTTTAATTTTTTGTCAAGAAATATGTTGAACAATGCTATACCTGGCTCAAGCTGGGCTCCTCCACATCTTCTTCCTGGGTGGAAGGCCCAGGTTGTACGTCGGAAGCCTCATCTGAGGTGGAAGGAAGAGTGGAAGATAGAGTGGAAGGAAGGGTTGAGAGTAATTGCCTGATTTCAGTCTGGTCTGACAAAAACCTCAGCCTGTCATAGTACCAGAGCCTGTGGACATAAATGTCTTCTGCTGCTGCTCTGGATCTCATGGAATCCTGGACCTTTTTGCGCTTCCTATTATATGTGCTCCTCAGGCCATCAATTTTGCACTTCAAATCGTTGATGTCTGCCGTGGGAATCACCCGCTTCACCAATTCCAACAGTTGATCCAGCGCTGCCTTTCTCTTTAGTTTGTTATTATAAGACGGGTGTTTCACTTGCCACAGACAGGGCAGCTCTTTGTATTTATCAATGAAGTTGGGGAGGAAATCATGGTCATTGAATTTATCCATATTCTCTGCAAGACACAACACAAGACAAACCCTAATGTCAGTCTAAACTCTCATAATCTTGTCCCAATATAGGCCCAATCTATAAGCAGTATAGGCCACTGATGCCCCAAGTTAAAACTGTACCTTCGTTAGCACGATCGGCGCTTACGTTACTCCGTACGAAGCATGCATGTTATGCTTTATATACACTGCGCATGCATGAAACTCTGCCCCTGACCTTCTTTCTAGTATATTTCCCACCCCTTCTCTTTCAGCGCAGTAGGAGAGCACATGGCAGAGACAGAGTAGGTGCATGCAGAGGAGAGCAGCAACGACAGGGAAAGCCCAGAGCCAGAAACGTCCCGATCCAGGAGGAGATTTAAGGCATCAAATATGTCCTTTGTTGAGATGGTGGAGATGCTGGACATTTTGAAGAGGGCCGACTATGACGGGAAATATGGACTGTACAGAAACCCAAATGTGAGAAAGGCCAAAATCATGACTAAAGTTGTGAAAAGTCTGCAGAAGAATTTTGGGGTACGACGATCCAAAGAGCAATTGAGGAAACGCTGGTCAGACCTCAAATTGAGGGAGCAAGATCAGTACAGAAGGATCAAGAGAGTGCTGCAAAAAAGTAAGTATTTTTTCGTGTGTTCCAATTATTATTACTTGCATGCTGCTCCGTGTGCTTTTCTTTACTGTTGTACAGTTTAAAATGGCGTTTAAAATGGCAAGTTTCCGGTTCGTGGGGACAGTAATCGTTCGTAGTAAACATCGTTTGTTCGCCAACTAATACAATGTTTTTGACAGATGCAGATTAACTACATTTGTTCAGGCCTATTTGTATTAAAAAAAGTTTATTACTTTGTTGTCTAGAGGTGTTTTAACTAGAATGACATGCAAACTTGATTCAGTGTAAGGAGAGGACACTCAGCAGCTGTTTACACATCTGGAGCACTAGTGTGGAACACCAGAACACCCTTTTTAGGGTGTCCCAGACAGGTGCTCCAGTTGATACTAGGGGTGTCTCCATGTGTGATACTTTACCAAAAAAGCATTCCAGCTATAAGAAAGGGAAAAAGCATGTCTTCAGCTTGGAACTTTGCCAAAACAGACAATTGTACAACACTTCCAAGCAATGTTTCATATTCCTATTTCTTGCCTCAAATATCTGTGTGCTAAGTATACCTTTTTTTATTCACATAGGGGAGAAAATACTTGGGACATTAGAGGACACCAAAAACCCCACACCACCTAAAGAAGGGGAAATTCTTACACCACAACCTGAAGATGTGGATTCCGAGGTACATGAAGTGGTCGAAATAGTGATCACAACTGTTCACTGTTCACTTTGTTCACTGTTCACTGATCATTGGACATTGTTAGTTCATCGAACATTGGTCATCTGTTAATGCATATGTTAATTACAAATAACATTTTTATTATTTTTCATGATCATTTGCATGATATATTAATTTTTATTTTATTTTTTTTTTTTGTTTTGTTCACTATTGGCTTTGGTTTTCATACACATGCCATATCTATCATTAATTTTGTGTATACATATGTGTGTCATATTCACTAATATTTTTTAGGGTAGTGCAATTTTATCCTTTTTTCCAATTTGTTTGTGTATTGATGTTGTACATTTCTATCGCTGCTCCCTCAGTGCTGGTTGGGTGTTAATCATCTCGCCACCACCTCTTTTTCTGTATTTTGTTTTTGGTTCTTATAGCGCAGTTGTTACACTATTTTTCTACACAGTGTGTCAACATGTGCTATCTGCTATCACGGGATATCGATGTAAGTGTTTTGTGGGTGCAACCCCTTCCTCGCAACTCAAGTAGGTGAAAGGAAGGGGTTGCACCCCCGAAACACGTCCATTGATCCTCCATGATGGGAGCTAGCACATGTTGGCATTAGGCATGGGATCAGGAGGGAAATCAATATTTTAACTACTAATTTGTGTGTATCTTTGAAATTTGGCTTTTACAGGGGTGACATCACCCCATCTGATGAAGGCAAGATCAACACAGTTTGGACATACTAATGTCTGATATTGCCTTCACTTTTTCAAAGTTAAACTTTGTAAGTTCCTGGGTTGTGTATGTTATTATGCTTTTAAACATGCCTGTTTAATCAAAAAAAGGCTATTTCTAATGTCAAACCTAAAAATGTTACACCAAAGATGTTGGTTTGTTCAAAAACCCTTTTCTAACTGACATGTGAATGTACACAGAGTAAAATGTTTTATACTCAACAATGTGTGGCTTCTTATTTCAATGCTCAATACCAGTTTTTGGAGTAAGTTGTTGTAGTTACAGTGACAATGGGGGTATTTACTAAAGGCAAATCCACTTTGCACTACAAGTGCACTTTCAAGAGCACTTGCAGTGCACTTGTAGCTCAAAGTGGATTTGCCTTTAGTAAATAACCCACACAGTGCTCTAAAATTGGCACCAATCAGGCCATTTTAGGGACACAAAACAATTAATTCATGGTGCTGAAAAGGATGAATATTTTTATCATTAATGCATTACATACATTAACCGGTTCCCGACTGGCTCAAGCAAATATACTGCGGCAGAATGGCTCTGGGGCAAAATCCTGTACATAAATGGCTTTGTCCAGGAAAGCCACCAGAGGGCAATCGATCGCCGCCGGAGGCATGCGCGCGTGCCCGCTGCACAGCAGGGACCTGATGCACATGGCCAGCTGGCACGATCGCGGCCGACCACGCGCGATTGCGTGCACGAGCAGCAGCACGTGTGTAAACACACAAATCGCTGTACTGTCAGAGGAGAGAAGACAGATCGTGTGTTTCTTCTCCTAGTTAGTCCAATCCCCCACCAGTTAGAACACACACATAGGGAACACATTTAACCCCTTGATCGCACCCTAGTGTTAACCCCTTCCCTGCCAGTGACATTTACATAGTAATCAGTGCATATTTATAGCAATGATTGATCTGTAAATGTCAATGGTCCCAAAAATGTGTCAAAAGTGTCCGCCGCAATGTCGCAATACAACTAAAGATCGAAGATCACCACCATTACTAGTAAAAAAATAAAAAATAATAAAAACGCCATATAAATTCCATAAATCTTTCCCATAGTTTGTAGACACTATAACTTTCGCGCAAACCAATAAATATACGCTTATTTTTACCAAAAATATGTAGAAGAATACATATCGGCCTAAACTGAGGAAAAAATTTTTTTTTTATTTTTTTTATTGGGATATTTACTATAGCAAAAATTAAAAGATATTGGGGGTTATTTACTAAAGGAAAACCCACTTGGAAGTAAAGTCACTGTAGATCCAAGGGGGACATGCAAGAAAAATAAAAAACAGCATTTTAGCTTGCACATGATTGGATGATAAAATCAGCAGAGCTTCCCCTCATTTCAGATCTACCTCTTAGATTGAGAGTGACTGCACTTCCAAGTGCACTTTCAGTGCACTATAAAGTGCACTTGCAGTGCAAAGTGGATTTGCCTTTCGTAAATAACCCCCACTGTGTTTTTTTCAAAATTGTCGGTCTTCTTTTGTTTATAGCGCAAAAAATAAAAACCACAGAGGTGATCAAATACCACCAAAAGAAAGCTCTGTTTGTGGGAAAAAAAGGACGTCAATTTTGTTTGGGTACAACATCGCATGACCGCGTAATTGTCAGTTAAAGCGACGCAGTGCTGTAAAAAATGGCCCAGTCATTGAGCAGCCAAATCTTCTGGGGCAGAAAAACTGTTTACCTATAGATGCATGTATGCAGCCACTCAGCATTAAAGCACAAACCCAGAGATATATGCGTACGACCAGCAGGAAGTGAATAAGGGAGTTAAAAAGAACCAGTTTCCACTAAATGGTATTTTATTTTATTTTTTTGCTATATTAAATGTCCCCATGGCAATACCCAGCTTCTTGGGCGATTTTTGACAATAGTTTGCCTATTAGCAAAAAAATAGGAATAATTTAACAGCAGGATTCACTCCCTTGATTTAATAGGATTTAATATTCAGGTTTCTGAACTCTGAACCAGATTCACTGAGCCTACAGCGAATCAAATCTGGGCAGATTCACCAATTGGCAGATTTAATTTTTTTATGGAGTGAAGTCAAATGACATTTCAAAGTTTAATCTTTACCTTCAAAAGTAGGGATTGTGTAGTGATTTGTAATCCAAGACTGATTCATCTTACTGAACAAATACACACATGGATTTGCATCTCTATGGCAAAGCCATTTGCTGCATTAATGGCCATTTCAGATAGCATAAAAGCCAAAAGCTCCAGTGTATACTGTGCAAGATCCAGTCAATGGTCCAGCCTGGGCACCCACATGTCCATGGGGTCATCACTTCTTATGCCGCATACAGACGATCGGACATTCCGACAACAAAACCGTGGATTTTTTTCCGACGGATGTTGGCTCAAACTTGTGTTGCATACACACGGTTGCACAAATGTTGTCGGAAATTCCGATCGCCAAGAATGTGGTGACGTACAACACATACGACGGCAATATAAAAAGAAAGTTCAATACCAAGTGAGCCACCCTTTGGGCTCCTTCTGCTAATCTCGTGTTAGAAGAAGTTTGGTGAGAGATGATTCACGCTTTTCAGCCTCATGCTTTTCAGTTTGTTACTGCTCTTCAGTTTGTGCTTGTGGGTTCCTATCTGTTTTTCAGTGCGTGTTGTCAGTTCGTATCTGTTTTTCAGCACATTCTTGTCCACTCATTTCTGATTTCCAGCTCGCTTTTCTCAGGCCTTTGGGATTTTCAGTGCGTTCTGTTAGTTCTTAAGGGAGTTAAAAGGAACCAGTTTCCACTAAATGGTATTTTTTTTTTGCTTTATTAAATGCCCCCATGGCAATACCCAGCTTCTTGGGCTATTTTTTGACAATAGTTTGCCTATTAGCAAAAAAATAGGCATAATTTAACAGCAGGATTCACTCCCTTGATTTAATAGGATTCACCACAATATTCAGGTTTCTGAACTCTGAACCAGATTCACTGAGCCTACAGCGAATCAAATCTGGGCAGATTCACCAATTGCTAAAGTCGCAGAATATGTGTTAAAGCGGAGTTCCACCCTGAAAAATATTTTAACATTTTCCTAGTCCTTAGTTCAGACTAATAATAACAAACATTTGGAGTGAAATTTTTTTTATACTTACCAGAAGTGCAGTGTTTTTAGGGGGTGCGTCCTAATCTGCCACTTCCAGCTCCGTGGCGCTCCGCATCACTTCCTCCCTTGCCTGTGATGACTCACATTTCCCAGGAGCCAGTGGGCAGGAACTGTGTTAAAAAATCACGTTATTTCCCAAACGGAAATGGTGCGATTTAAGGTGGATCACAACTCTGTATAGACAATGTTATCTATGTTGCCATAACAATGGGGTGGGACCTTCCTCCGTCGCCGAAGTTGTTGAAGTTGGCAACTTGCTAAACAATCGGTGTTACTGCCGCCGGAGCATCGCATATGCACAAGATCGAGAGGTGCATGCTGGTTACCCAGCATGCACTTCTCGATAGGTTATCCATGAAGAGGTTGCGATTGGGCTTCATATGCCCACACTCATTATGGCAATGGCCAGAAGAGGATCATCTAAAATGTAAGTTTTAAAAAAAAAATATGATTACTATCCACTAGGGAATATAATTATAGTTTAATTGTGTTATTACTGCAGTGTGAGGGGATGTCTAGAAAAGAAAAAAAAAATCTTTGGCCAGAACTCCGCTTTAATGTTAGGGCTTTGTTTAGAGGTTAATTTGATTAATTTGATGTTAAAGTAGAACCATACTCCCACAAATAATTGGTTTTGTAAAGTGCAGAAAGAAAAACGGAATTACAATTTCTTGTTAGAAGAACATGGGCCCCAACTGTTCCTTATTTGGAGGGACTGTCTACCTTTTGGAACCAAATTACACGTGTTTTTTTACTGTACTAAACCTTTAATCAACCCTCTGGATTTTGTCTCTGTTCCATTTGGAAGAATCAGTATAAATAAAATTGTTGTGAAGGGGTATTTGTAAAAAAAAGGACTTGTAGCCTTGCCAATCATTTTTGGCAGTTTCATTCTTTATGGTGCACATAAAGATGGGGTATGAAAGGGGTGTGTTCTTTGCCATCATATTTTGTGCTAAGAGGTGTCCCTCTTTCGAAGGTCAGAAAGTTGGGATATATGTAAGTAGACAGCTTTCTGCTGCTTTGTTCATGCTTTCTGCTGCTTTGTTCGTGGTTTCTCTCCCCGCACAGTACACATACTGTAACTTTTCATTTTAACACTCCAGCAGCAGCTAACCATCCCATTTGTGGTGAGTATGGGGGAATGTCCAATGTATATTGCATTGACACAGCTGCTTGTAGTCTAACTCGGTAGTGTGCATGACAAAAGTGTCTGTGAATCAACATTGTTGGTATGATTTAGTTGAAAGCTAAACATGCAAAAAAAAATATTAAAGTTTTTGACATTATAAGAACATGTGTAACAACATATTTGTTTTAAGTGTTGGGTTTAGATACACTTTCAGGATAATGTAGGGGTTAGGTGCAGGCAGGGGTGACATGTGTTCTTTAAGGGTCAGAAGCTGGAGGAGTGTAAGAGTTAAGAGTTCACTATGGGCGATGGTTATGTGTTAAAGTGGTTGTTAGGCCACTATGTTAAGTTTATACCATCTCCTCTGTTAAATAAGAACATGTGTCCTAGTGTCTGTGCTTTATTTTTTATTTAAAAAAAAGCAGATTTCTAACTGTTTTCACAGCACCTTTCACAGCGCTCACGTGAATCCTTGGCTCTCTCCGTCTGACAGCTCCAGTGGGCGGGGGCCGAGTACTCCCTCTGACATCAGCCAGGAAGGAGGGGGGTTAGAGGAGGAGATAGTGGGTAGTCACGTGAGCGATGGAAGGACCTGTGAAAACAGGTGGAAATCAGTTTTTTTTATAAAGCACAGGCACTAGGACACATGTTCTTATCTAATAGAGGGGATGCTATAAACTTAACATACTTTTAGAGAAGTGGGGAGAGGAGCAGAGCGGCACTGGTACCAGCTGACAGGCAGGGAGGGGAGGGGGAGGAGGACAGAGGGAGACACAGGAGAGCAGAGAGGAGAGCTGCGGATGATGGAGACGCATAAACTGACCACGAAGTCAGGGCTCAGCAGCCATGATAAACCATGGTCAGTTTACAGGGTGGAGGGAAGAACCAGGCAGGATCAGCAAGGTATTTTGGGTGATACAAGGGGCCAAATTACACAGCACAAGCACTGTGCTGTGCAACATGCTTCAAAGGAACAGGATCCATTTTTTTTCTTTTTAGGGTAACAAACAATGTTGAGTTCAAATGTTGAGGTAGGAGCGGACCCCGTGCTAAAAACAAGTGCATATTCACTGGTAGCCTCTTTGGAAGACCCTAGATGATGGTGTTCACATGGGTACCAAGGGAGCTACATGCTGGAACTTCAAGAGAAAAGAATAATCAGTGGATGTTTTAAAATACCTAAAAAAGGAATGGAATAAATCATTAATATATTAAATAACTATTTGCTGTTGCTAACTCCTGCTATCTAAAGTTAAAATATTCCAGCCAAGTTCAACAAGGTCTGTAATACAATTTATTGCAAAAAGAATGCCTGCATTTAACAATTATGCACAGTTCTCCCATTAATTTGTTTCCCCGCAAGCCACGATAAAGTCACCTTCAGGTCAGCGAATGTGAAATGAAACTAAACTAGAGAGCAGATCTAATGCAAATAAACCCGTTTATACAGTATAATCAGTATTTCACTTAGCCTGTGCCCTGGCTTCTAATGGTAGACTTATTTAAGCTGTGCCTATTGCCAAGACTCCACACAAACCTACACAATGCTTTTCTTCCCTGTAACTGAGTAGAAATTTAAGAAACTGCAACTGTCTGGTTCTCTTTTTTTGTGCAATCTCAGAGCTATCTAGCAAGAGACAGTGCGAAATTTTTAGTCAAACAATATTAGGTCGTGCTTGCACTCATTTCAAATAGATAGAGTATTGCTAATTGTGACAGACCTAGCCGGGACAGAGGCTTTTGGAGAGAACTGAATGCAATTACTACCGATTATGGGCCCTGGATTTTAAGGGAACAATACTCTTTGCGAGGTGAATGAGAAATCCAGTCTGATCTGTACTAATTGGACTCAATCTTGTATATATGTATATATTGTATATTGTCTCATTTTGTTGTGCACTCTTTGCTGTAATTGGTTAGGGTGTGGCTATATGCCAATGTTCTATTGTGTCTGTCTGCTCTGAATATTATGGGATGTTTATCTCTATGGAGGGAGGGGGGATTCCTCCAGCAGCCCCCTGCTAAGACTGTTTACTGAGAAGTTTGAACACACCTGACCTGTGTGTCTATTGTCATTGGACAGTCTAACCCGCCCTGTTTTCCAAGGGTGGGGCGAAAGAGTCTCTGAGTTATTTTATCTGTTGTGTCCATGTGTGATAATAAATGAGTTTGTTGTTTGCCACTCCAAGACTGGTGTTGTCTGGTGACTGGGTGGGCTAAAGGGTCTTGGATAGTGCTTCTGGAGAGAGGAAGCATTTACGGCGGACAGAGACCAGTTTGAGGACAGGGGTTCGTCACAGGCTGTATCCGAAGATAACAACCATCACAAGGTCACGCCACTGCACGCCCTCCTGTTCTGTGCGACGTACCGGTACGTCAACTCGGAATGATGAAGCTCCCACCCCACCGTTTAGGTACAATGATCAGGTGGGAAGCTAAAGCAATCGGGTATTTTTGATGTTTCATTTTCAACATTTAAAAAAAATCACTGTTCCTGGCTGAATGGGTGTTTTTAAATATTTTCTTTGCATCGATACATGTTCTCTAGGGCAGTGCCCACCCCATGCTATTTTTTGACACCCCCTTTGCCTATTAGACCAGAAAATGGCATTTTCAATTTAACAGATTTGGATCCCATTGATTTCAAATATCTTTGAAGTTTGTCAAACCCTGCTTAACCTGAACTCAGGACAGTTTGGCTCATCACTACCCCTGTTTTATGGGGTGTTAGGTTCCTGTATGTTCCACTGTGCACTAGAGTTCTGGCCCCAACATCACTGAAAGACACAGAACAGAAACTAAAGGGTAAAACCACAGTGAGTGATGGGAGTACAAGCATCTGACATACTGAACAGTACTCATTGAATGCTGAGGAGTCGAAGCTAAGGGAGGAGAGGCAATTAACAAATCTCTTCCCATGAGAAGATATTAAGAGACCTGCTGTTATGATTATTAACTATGATATATTCTCTTTCCAAATATCAGTTTTTTCAACATAACTACCGGTATTTATGTAACTGTGTGATAATGCATAATGTCAGTACAAAATATTTCATTGGATACATTTGATGATTTTTCATCACATTGGCGATTGCATGTAGATAAGCATTATGGTTATGCTTATGTAGAGATAAAGTTCAATAATAACTGCAATTGTTATCACAAATTGATGTACCACAATAATTATTAGTTGACATAAGAGGTATTTGGAATTTTTGAAGTAATCCGCCTGGAACTAAAAAGTGGCTATTATCATTAATGGACTAAAAGTCAAAGACAGTACAATGCATTGTCCCGGTGCTCACTTTGGAATGATAACAAAGATTCTTAGAAATATTGGCACATGTTGGGCACAGACTGCCAGTCTCTAGTTCTGAAGACTCCATATTTATTTTATCTTTTTAAAATCTTTAAATGTTACAATTTCCAATGTAATATAATGCAACAATTATTTAAAAGCTGTTTTCTGTTTTGTAGGGGTTCCCTAATCTGGAATCTCTAAGATGAATGTAGATACCATACTCCTTTATTCTATAATGGAGAGTACTGCACCTAAAATATATCAAATTGAATTTAAAAGACCCTTTTCTTGGCTGTTCTTAAAGCTGAACTCTGTGCTTAAAGTGGGGTTCCACCCAAAAAACAAAACTACCTGTAAAAATTCTAAAAAAAAAAACAAAAAAACATTTGGATATTTTTTTTTTTCACTTACCTCTAAATGCCTGTTGCTAGGTGGGCCCTCATAGTCTGCCTGTCCCTTAGCCTGGGCTGGTGACATCACTTCCTCCTCGGCACAGGAAGGGCTCCGCTCTGCTCCCTCCCTCCTGTCAATCATCTAGGACCCATTACAGGTCCCAGGTGATTGAGCGGCCAATCACGGCGCACGGCGCCGCTCGCGCATGCGCAGTGGGTGCCAGGCTGTGAAGCCACAGCCTGGCGCCCACAGTTGTAATGCCGGCGCCGACGAGCGGAGGGGGAGACGAGCGGGGCTTCGATCCCCCGCATCGCTGGACCCAGGGACAGGTGAGTGTCCAATTAAAAGTCAGCAGCTGCAGTATTTGTAGCTGCTGACTTTTAATTTTTTTTTTTTTGGACGGCCCCCCTGGGTGGAACTCCTCTTTAAGCTCATATTTGAAATATACTATATAGTAAACTGTTTAATTTCCTGAATATTTTTGATTCTGTTCAGTCGATTTTGGGATTCAGTGTTACCCCTTTGCACCCAGCTAGGCGATTGGACAAGTAAAGGGCAGCAGCACACCAAAATTATCTTTCTGCTCTTCCCTCGTTTAAGCATGTGAACAGTTTTAGGGGCCCATTCACTGTAGCGCCAAGGCCCTCATAGCATGCAGAAGGGCTGTGTTCATACACATTGGGGGTACAAGTGTCCTGTACACCCGCGACAAGCAGTTTATTAAAACATAAATGAAAGGCTGACAGATGCAGTGGTTTTATTGTATTGATCATCCAGCACATCCAAGCATTTACTGTACATCTGTACTGGTATTGGGGCACAGCCCTGGATGTAGACAGATTGGTGCTATATGGGCTCAGGGGAATCCACATATGTGTGCAACATCCTACTCGATGAGGATAAATGATAGCGAAGAGGGGGTGGTAGCTACAGTGCTGTGTTTATAATTCCCCCATCCGAACACTCATAAATTCTCATGGGATGGGTACAGTGCAGCATGACTGAGCAATTATCATTCAAAGTGCGACAGCACTGAAAGCTGAAAATTGGATTGGGCAAGAAGGGGATGAAAGTGCCCAGTATTGAGGTGGTTATTGCTCAGAAAAAAAAAAGCTTCCTAACTCTGAACACCCAAACAGCCAAAGCTTTGTCTGAGCTTAGGTTTAGATTGAACCGCTGGCTCATCCCTATGTGTGGTAGAGGTTTTCTGTAGTCCAACAGGGCTGAAAACAGCTTGGGATTTTAGTGCAGCAGCATCAACATTGTTAGTTCACTACAACTAGTTAAAGAGGACCTGCAGGCTGCTCACATAATTTGTCATAAAAACATCTTTGCCATTCTGAAGCTTCCCTCAAACCACTATGCATATTATTTTATATATACTGTGATTCTGTACTTGCAAATATGCTGCAGAAATCTCCCTCCACTAAGTCTGGCTGCATCCATTTTAACTGTGGGCAACTGAAGCTGCTGCCTGTTCACTTTCTGGATTTACACATACACACAGAGGCACACCTCCAGCTCTCTCAGCCCTGCAGCTCTCATTGGCCCTCTTATGACTCATCCCCCCCTCCCTTCCTGGCAGACTCTCACAAGAGAAAGAGCTGTGCATGATGTCCTAAGCCTAGGCTAATGACTGGACAAGAAACAGGAAGTGGGCTGTATACGGTATTTACTGGCAGAAAAAAAATGTTTTACTATCCAAAGTTAAAACAACAAGGGCAGAAGGTTTAATAGATGGAAAAATAAAAGAATGACTGAAGGTCTGCTTTAAGAGCTTATTGGATTTCTGACAGGATCAACACGTATTTTAGGTATTAATATGGTTAGACCCTCATGTATTAATATGCCTAGACCTCCACTTTAAACAAAAGAGTTGATCTCAGATTGTATTCCGTATTTTCTGTTTTTTCAACAACTGTTCTAATTAGAAGAAGAGAGCTCTGCAAGTTTTGGAGTCCCAGAGTTTTCCCATCTGTGATTCTCCATCCACTATCTCTTTCCTAAGGTATTGATTAAAAAGCGGTCTATGCCACCCTTCGTCAATCTGTCTGCAAGGTGACTGTTATTTTAGTGTCAGATTCTGTTTTCTTTCTGAACCCAATGAGGAAATAATTGAAATAATTGTTTTTCTGTGTCTGGGTCTTTGATCTTCCCAGTGTTTGCCTTCACCTGGGTCTGCCATGCAGTTACTGAAAGGGCCAGACTTCTGCATCAGGAACACATTGGCAAAAGTTTTTCTCAGCACTTAATTGCTATGACAGATCAGATTGTATAGGTGATACAATATGACACAGGTCATTTGCCAGCCTGCATCAGCTTGGTTGCTGTGGTCATTTTTAGTCTGCTTTGGGGGAAATGGTAGTAGCTAACCAGGCTTCCAAGAAATTCCAGGCCCAGCTTTTCTAGTACAGTAATACCTTGGATTATGAGCATAATTCGTTCCAGAAGCATGCTTGTAATCCAAAGCACTTGTATATCAAAGCAAGTTTCCCCATAAGGAATAATGGAAACCCATTATTCCACAACCACTGCTGGTGTATGCAGTACTGTATGTGGCCAGAGGTGCGGGGTCGCTGGTAACTTTTGGAGATGCTCGGAGACGCTCGGGAACTTTTGACACTTTTGGATGCTCCGACGCACCTTATGTCTGCCCCACCCAGCTGGGAGTATCTCCGAGTGTCTCCGAGCGCCTCCGAGTTCTCCATCGCCCCAGGACCTCTGGCCACATACAGTACATACGGTAAGACATTAAACAGAGGCTTGAGTCCTGCTCGTCTTGCAAGACAGCGTGTTTGCAAATCAAGTCAGGATTTAAAAAAATATATAGCTCGTCATGCAAAACGCTTGTATACCGCGTTACTCGCAAACCGAGGTATCACTGTATAAAGATTATTCAGCTAATCTTTGAATAAGATAATTAAAGTCCACTTGGAGCCATGTATTATTGTTATACAGTCAGGCTGTATGAAAAGTAAATCTATGTGTTTTTTTTTATTATTTGTTAAAACTGCCTAATTTATCAAGCTACCCTGTGCTGGCAGTGTGCTGGAGATCTATACAGTTGCTCTCACACAAAGCCAGATCTCAAACAGTCTGACACCCTTTTGCACAGTGCTCCAATCGTAACACCACTCAGAGAGTGTAATTTAGCACAGTCCACTGTGCTGGACTGTGTTGTACCACTGGAGACTTGGGTCACTGTTAGAGCAGTGTTCTGGATCTCCATCATGCAATAACTTTGCAGGTAGAAAGGTTCATGCTTTCTTCTGATTGAAGAGAGCTGTAGCTCTGACTCAGTATAGGGCATATTAGACATCTGTGGAGAGACCGCTGCTTCCACAGAAAGAGCACGGCACATTCTCTACAGCATATAGGCAAAGGGCAAAAATCCCTTTGTTTCCTTCTATTTTAAGTAAAGGTTTGCTCAGTGCAGCAATAGTCTGTCCACAGCTTTCTATACCTGAGAAGTAAATGTACTAATACTACCCTGAACATCTGCCCCACCACTGTAATACCCTGCTCATCTGCCCCACCACTGTACTACCCTGCTCATCTGCGTCACCACTGTACTAGCCTGCTCATCTGCCCCATCACTGTACTACCCTGCTCATCTGCCCCACCACTGTACCCCCCTGCTCATCTGCCCAACTACTGTAACTACTGTAACCTCCTGCTCATCTGCCCCACCACTGTAACCCCATGCACATCTGCCCCACCACTGTAACACCCTGCTCATCTGCCCCACCACTGTAACCCCCTGCTCATCTGCCCCACCACTGTAACCCCCTGCACATTTGCCCCACCACTGTACTACCCTGCACATCTGCCCTTACCACTGCACTACCCTGGAAGAAAGGGTTAATTAATGAAGAGTTAACTAACAGGGAAGGTGGGACTTTGTGTGAAGCAAGTGGTAGCCAAAAAAGTAATTGGGTGAACATACCAGGATATTTGTTGATAATAATTTATTATGAGCTAAATTGTAACATTGCATAATTCTTGTAATAAAGGTATAAATAACATACATAATGCATCTTGGCATAAAGCACAATACATACATAAACACATGTAACAATGATAGCAATAGGTAAGATAGTGACAATAAAATTGGTTCCTCATGAAATAACCATACAAAATGTTCTAGTTCACCACATAAAAGATAGTTTGAAGGTGATTCATACGTAATGCCTGCAGGACCTACGGTCTCGCTAGACCTGCCAGGTTCGTAAACTAATAACTTGAATATTCAGGTAAGATTGATAAAGACACGGCAACCAGTAGCTCTACGCGTTTCATGGCTAATAATGCCACTCATCAGAAGCATGCGTGTGTGGGATCTGTGAATAAATGATTGTAGAGGTGAGTAAAGAAGTAAAAAATAATAAGTAGGATAAGGTAGGAGGTAGAATGTAGGACCTCCTGAACCAAGGCTTACTTGTAAAAGTTGAATGTATCAGTGGTGTAGTGGCAATGCATCACTAGCAGTCCGGAGGGATCTCCCACCAGGAGCTGAGGCAGACTGCCTCGTGGGAACATAAGGGGTGACATCCAGGGTGGGCACGGCAGTGGGAACATTCAGAGTGATAGGTGAATAAAATGGTAAACGAGAAAAAAGTGGGAGGGGGGGAGAGAGGGGGAAGGGGAAGGGAAGAGGGGGGGAGAGAGAAATGGAATGGAAGGAAAGGAGGAAAAGATAAGAAAGGGGAGGGTAAAAAAGGAAGAAAAAGAGAAAGAAGAAAAGGAGAGAGAAAGAAAGAAGGAGATGAAAGGAAGGAAGAGAGAAAGGAAAAACAGTGAGGCAAGGAAAAGAGGACAGGAAAAAATGTGAGAAACAGAGGAGGAAGAAGATAAGTGAAACAAGAGGGGTATAGGGGAATGGGGTCCGTGCTGGTGAAAAACAGGGAAACAAACAGGAAAACCACAGGTAGCCTGAATTGTTGAAAGGAGCCAGTGAAGAATTGTGAAGTGATAAAGGGAATAGTGAGAAGAGTGAGGATAGGGAGAAGTGAAGGCAGGGAGTGAGTCGTGAGTGAGGAAAGTGATAAAACCAAACTAATGGTGATGATCCAATTACCATTACCAGTGAAATAAGGGAACCCAAATTGGGTTCCGGAGGAAGGAAACACGTGGTAACTGTTGAATGAAGAGTCTCGAATGTCGGGCCCGCCATGGGGATGCCCTCAAATAACCGAACGCCGGGAGGTCCACCAATGACTTGCCGTAGGACGAGGGGAGGAGCGCTGCGTGCCGGGCAGCCGGATCTCCGGTCATCCGACAAACAGCTGATTCCCCTGTTGTTCATGAGTGTGGAATACACAGCTTGTGAGTGATGGCGTCAGGGTGACGCCACACGCACAGCGTGATATGCATGGCATTGACGTGCATTGACGGCGCCTCCGTCCTCCCAGGCAGCGAAGAGAGTTGGGGGGTGGGAGGCCCATAAGGCACATCACAGCTCCCGGAGACGGAGAGGCAGCCAGACAATGCAGGCAGCCGAGCCAGGTTCACCATCAGTGTAAAACAAAACCGTCAATGGTCAATTAAACAATATTAAATGTAAAATGTATAAATGAAATAAAAATTATTAAAAAATAATGCTGGTAGAAACGAACAGGGGAGACAAGGCATAGGTAATTAATTGCAGAGAAAATGTAATGTTCTGAACCAGTGGAGCATGCCACATGCTTCCATCCCTAATTGTATTCAATAAAAGGAGAAGGTTTGGGGGTAGAGACTTTCAGGAAGCCATGGCCTGGTAAGGTCAAGTATTAGGTCAGAATTATGCAATGTTACAATTTAGCTCATAATAAATTATTATCAAAAAAAATATCCTGGTATGTTCACCCAATTACTTTTTTGGCTACCACTTGCTTCACACAAAGACCCACCTTCCCTGTTAGTTAACTCTTCGTTAATTAACCCTTTCTTCTAGATGTTAATGGGATGGACATCTATGACCTTACCAGGCCATGATGTCATTTAAAGTCTCTAGGGATGGAAATACTTGACCTTACCAGGCCATGGCTTCCTGAAAGTCCCAACCCCCAAACATCCTTTTATTATTGACTGCACTACCCTGCTCATCTGCCCCGCAACTGTAAGCCCCTGCTCATCTGCCCCACCACTGTAACACCCTGCACATCTGTACAAGGAAAAGGCACAAAAAGACTGGAAAATATCTAGCAACATCACAGTAAACAGCATATAATTCTAAAAAATATATGTGCAATGTATAAAGGAAAAATCAGCATGAATAGTCCATTAATGGTCCATGTAACAAGTCTATATGAAAAGGGATAAATGTATAGTCCACAAGCAGGGCTGCCTTCCAAGAAACTGAAACCAAGCTCCAGGATCTATAGAAAAAACACAAGGAAGGGAGGCGCCTCTGGGTGTAGTATAAAAGGCCGTTTTTTATTTTTAAAAGCAATGTGCAAACAACTCACATTTTGGTAGTGTAAAAAAAGCATCTAGGAAGCCAGAGGAATAATCCATCATGGGGCAGTTCGTCCAGTGGGTCACAGTGGTGCTGGCAGGTCTGCGTGTAGCTCCTGGTATACCGCTAATGCCGGCCGCGGTAGTGATGGACATCCAGATGAGGCTTGGAACGCAGATGGAGGGCAAGCGCATAGCTGTGACGTCACAGGGCCGCGACGCGTTTCCTGAGCGTACGGGCTACGATATTCTGGTAGCCGCGCTCCTTCATCAAGCTATAGATAGATAGTAAGACTGGCTTATGTAGAAGGAAGGGAGGGAAAGGGGAGGGAGAGAGGAGGGGGGAGGAGGGGCCGGAGTAAGCATATTAAGGAACAAATGTGGTTTCATCTAAAAACAATGGACAATTGATCAGAACTGAACTGTAATTTTACAGAATTCTTTTGGAAATATTATAACGGGAAGAAGGCTGTCGTTTGGGGTATATATATAAATATGATCAGAAAAATAAAATTAATTTAATTAATTTAATGAATAAAAGGTAATGAGTAATAAAGTAAGTGAAAAATAAAAAATAAATAAAAAAATTAAAAATAATAAATAAAAAAAAAATAAAATAAAAAATGAATAATAATGATAATGAGCAATCGTTATTTAAAAACATATTTAAAATGAACAATCATTATTTAAAAAAGGGGTGAGCAATCATTATTTAGAAAAGTAAGTACTTATCTTACTTACTGATCTTGAGAGTGCCTCTAAATAATTGCCCTAACCCAATAAATATATATATATTTTTTTTTAAATAAATAATTAACAAGTACTTACTTTTCTAAATAATGATTGCTCACCCCTTTTTTAAATAATGATTGTTCATTTTAAATATGTTTTTAAATAATGATTGCGCATTATCATTATTATTCATTTTTGATTTTTGATTTTTTTTTATTTATTATTTATTATTTTTTATTTTTTTATTTATTTTTATTTTTCACTTACTTTATTACTCATGACCTTTTATTCATTAAATTCATTAAATTCATTTTATTTTTCTAATCATATTTATATATATACCCCAAACAACAGCCTTCTTCCCGTTATAATATTTCCAAAAGAATTCTGTAAAATTACAGTTCAGTTCTGATCAATTGTCCATTGTTTTTAGATGAAACCACATTTGTTCCTTAATATGCTTATTCCGGCCCCTCCTTCCCCCTCCTCTCTCCCTCCCCTTTCCCTCCCTTCCTTCTACATAAGCCAGTCTTACTATCTATCTATAGCTTGATGAAGGAGCGCGGCTACCAGAATATCGTAGCCCGTACGCTCAGGAAACGCGTCGCGGCCCTGTGACGTCACAGCTATGCGCTTGCCCTCCATCTGCGTTCCAAGCCTCATCTGGATGTCCATCACTACCACGGCCGGCATTAGCGGTATACCAGGAGCTACACGCAGACCTGCCAGCACCACTGTGACCCACTGGACGAACTGCCCCATGATAGATTATTCCTCTGGCTTCCTAGATGCTTTTTTTAAACTACCAAAATGTGAGTTGTTTGCACATTGCTTTTAAAAATAAAAAACGGCCTTTTATACTACACCCAGAGGCGCCTCCCTTCCTTGTGTTTTACCCTGCACATCTGCCCCACCACTGTACTACCCTGCACATCTCCCCCACCACTGTACTACCCTGCTCATCTGCCCCACCACTGTAACCCCGTGCTCATCTGCCCCACCACTGTAACCTCCTGCTCATCTGCCCCACCACTGTAACTCCCTGCTCATCTGCCCCACCACTGTACTACCCTGCTCATCTGCCCCACCACTGTAACGCCCTGTTCATCTGCCCCACCACTGTAACACCCTGCTCATCTGCCCCACCACTGTACTACCCTGCACATCTGCCCCACCACTGTACCCCCTTGCTCATCTGCCCAACCACTGTAACCTCCTGCTCATCTGCCCCACCACTGTAACCCCCTGCTCATCTGCCCCACCACTGTAACCCCCTGCATATCTGCCCCACCACTGTGCCACCCTGCTCATTTGCCCCACCAATGTACCCCCTTTCTCATCTTCCCCACCACAGTAACCCCCTGCACATTTGTCCCACCACTGTAATCCTCTGCTCATCTGTCCCACCACTGTACCACCCTGCTCTTCTGTCCCACCACTGCACCACCCTGCTCTTCTGTCCCACCACTGTCCCACCCTGCTCTTCTGTCCCACCACTGCACCACCCTGCTCTTTTGTCCCACCACTGTACCACCCTGTTCTTCTGTCCCACCACTGTACCACCCTGCTCTTCTGTCCCACCACTGTACCACCCTGCTCTTCTGTCCCACCACTGTACCACCCTGCTCTCCTGTCCCACCACTGTACCCCCCTGCACATGTGCTCTACCACCGTACCCCCATGCTCTTCTGTCTCACTACTGAACCATGTTCTCATCTGTCCTAACACTGAACTTATCTGCTCATCTGCCCCACCACTGTAACCCCCTTTCTCATCTGTCCCACCACTGTACCTCCTGCACATCTGTCCCACCACTGTACCCCCTGCTATTCTACCCCACCACTGTAACCCCCTGCTCATGTGTTCCACCGATGTACCTCCTTTCTCCTCTGTATCCCTCTGCACATCTGCCCCTCCTCTGTACCCCCCTGCTCCTCTGCCCCAAGGCTGTAACCCCTGCTCAAATGTCCCACCAATGTACCTCCTTTCTCCTCTGCCCCAACACTGAACCCCCCTGCTCATCTTCCCACCACTGTAACCCCCATCTCATCTGGCCCAACACTGAACCCCCCTGCTCATCTGTTCCACCACTGTAACCCCCTGATCATCTGCCCCATCACTATACCCCCTGCTTTTCTGTCCCACCACTGAACCCCCTTCTCATCCCTCCCACCACTGTACCTCCTGCACATTTGCCCCGCCACTGTACCCCCTTGCTCTTCTGTCCCACCACTGGAACCCCCCTGCTCATTTGCCCCATCAATGTACCCCCTTTTCTCATCTTCCCCACCACTGTACCTTCCTGTACATCTGCTCCACTGCCATATCCCCATGCTCTTCTGTCTCACTACTGAATCAACTTCTCATCTGGCCTAACACTGAACCCATCTGCTCGTCTGCCCCACAACTGTAACCCGCTTTCTCATCTGCCCCACCAGTATACCTCCTGCACATCTGTCTCACCTCTGTACCCCCTGCTCTTCTGCCCCACCTCTGTTCCCCCTTGCTCTTCTGCCCCACCACTGTAACCCTTTGCTCATCTGTCCCACCAATACACCTCCTTTCACATCTGTCCCACTGCTTTTCCCACCTGCTTTTCTGTCCCATCACTGAACCCCCTTCTCACCTGCCCCAACACTAAACCCCCTGCTCATCTGGCCCAACACTGAACCCCCTTCTCATCTGCCCCAACACTGAACCCCCCTGCTCATCTGGCCCAACACTGAACCCCCTTGCTCATCTGGCCCAACACTGTACCCCCCTGCTCTTCTGTCCCACTGCTGAACCCCTTCTCATCTATTTTACCACTGTATCCTCCTGCTCATCTGTCCCACCTCTGAACCCCTCCTGCTCATTTTTCCCACCGCTGTACCCTCCTGCTCATCTGCTCCATCGCTGTACCCTCTTCTTCTATGATATGCAGAGTGTTGAAAGGAAGCAGAGATGAGACACATCTACCTGTCCTGGCACACTCATCCTGCTGATACACCTCTTGCATCCAGCCCACGTGCTTGTATGTGATGTCACATACAAGCATCTGGAATGGATGCACAATGATGAGCTCAGGTCAGGGGTATTTTCTGAAAACAGTGGACCTGTGTGCAGGATCATAAGTTGGACCCCCGCAGCTGAGAAAAAGTTGCCTACCTCTGGTCTAAAAGGTTGACAACATTTACATATGGACATAGTTACATAGTTAGTCAGGTTGAAAAAAAAGACACAAATCCAATTAGTTCAACCGAAAGAAAAAAGAAAACCTTCATATACACATTCCTTTACCCACAGTTGATCCAGAGGAAGGTAAAACCCCTTTAAAACATGAGTCGATTTTCTCCAGCAGGGGGAAAAAAAATCCTTCTTGATCACCCAAGAGACAATCAGATATTCCTTGTATCAACAATCTCTGGTGTTATTACTTATAAATGTTAATATCAATTGATATTGCATGCATTTAGGAATGCATCCAGCTCTTATTTAAAACAATCTCCTGAGCTAGCCAGAGTTAGTTTAAAAGGGAATCTACTCCACATTTTTATAGATCTTAGTGTGAAGCAGCTATTCCATCTCTTTTCCTCCAGATGTAAAGCTTGCCCCCCTTGTCCTTTGTAATGACCTTAAAGTGAATAATTCTACACCAAGTTCACTATACAGTATGGATCACCTTAAGTATTTATTCATGGTGATCATATCCCTGCTTAATTGCCTCTTTTCAAGAGAGAATAAATTCAGAGCTCATCCATGCATTTTATCAGTTTGCTTGCCCTTCTCTGCACTTTCTCCAATTCTCCAACATCCTTTTTGGTGCCCAAAAATGGCACTCCACCTCCAGATGGGGTAGTAACAATGCTACAATAAAGTAATTTTCTAGCTTTACTAACCGCAGTTTGGCGTTGCATGCTAAAATTAAAGGGTAACTCACCTTTCGTGGGGAAAAAAAATAGCAAATAAAGAAAAAATAATATAGTGTGTATAATTGTGATACAAGTCATATTGTATTTGAATGTTATTAAAAATGACCTTTCCTATTCAATCTGCAGCCTCTGTACATTTCTATATATGCATTTCAATATGGCTTCATGGAGTTGTTCTGTACACAGAGTGTGTATTGACCACCCCCAGAAACATAATTTCCTGCTTGTGTGATTGGCTCACTAATTTTCCCAGAAGTCTGCCTAAGATACAAGTCAGATTTCAGGCATCCCCCTGCAACAAAAATGTCATTTTAGGTGAGATATTTCCAATAGGAACACGTATAAAGAAATGCAGGCCCAGCAGCTTTCCTCATTAGTGCTCTTCAGCTGCCACAGCTGACTGATAATTATGAAACCACTCCTATTAGACCTACTTAGCACAGAGGCACAGACAAACACACATGGATTTCTTCAGCATAACAAAAGGCAGGAATCTGCAGCAAAGGTTGTTATCCTTGCAATGTTCATAGATCAGCCAGAGGGGAAAGATTTTTTCTAAAAAAAAGTGAAGTTACGTTTAAGCCTTTGATCTACCAGAACACCTAGGTCCTTCTCGTCCACTGACTACTCCAGTTTTTCACCTCAATGAATGTTTTCTGCATGCATGTTTTTAGTCCCTAAGTGCATAACATTATATTTATCAATCAAATAGTGCACTGAACATGTGCAAAATTCTTGATCTCTGCTTCCCGGGTTCCCCTGACTCCCCTTAACCACATGCCACCCAAGCCAATTCTGACACTTCTGTCTTACGTGTAAAAAAAACACTTTCCTGACAGGCTCCATGGCAGCATACGTGTGGGTAGGCTCCGCCTCCATAACTACCCAATAGGACCCCCTCTCCCATAAATCTTTGCTCTAGGCTGCTATCCATGTTCCTTTTTTGTCCTCCTCCGTAGGACCAGGTGTTGGTTCTCCTACCTGAAGTTCAAAACCTCCCTACGATCGATGATGCCGAGTGCCAAAGATTCCTCCGATAGGCCCTGACTATTAGCAGGGTATGGAGTGTAAAGCAGAGTAGCGCTGAAGATTGGATCGGTTCGTCTATGTGCGCACGGTCTATTGCCTAATGTTTCAGGCGACCATTAGCTGCTGCCAAGTCTGGTGTGTGTGTGTATGGATGGCGTTCCTCGGCCCAGGTGATCGTAGGTGGAGGGGTAAGTTTTTACATTTCATTCACATATGGCAGCATTGTTTATGTGTATCATACCTCTGTGTGTTTTCCTCCTGCTTCCTGGTGTCCTAGATTGGCGCTGACGCTCTCTGCGTTCCAGCAGCCGCTCTCTCTGTGACTTCCGGGTACCGGCGTACGTTCTGCGCATGCGCGGACCCAATACGAAGTCAAGGCTTGGTTCGCGCATGCGCGCGAGTGTCTCGCGTCTGACGTCGGCGATGACGTCACGGGCGCCACTTTTAAAAGCTGTGGAAAGCTTTCAGAGCCCTGGGAATGATCGTGGGGGATACAGCGATTTCCCGGGGCTACTATCTTGGCGGTTCAAGGTAAGACAATCTCTATTGTCTGGGGGTGGAGGTCTGTTGTCAGTCAGCTGATCCTGTGAATCTGTCTCTGCAGCTTCCTATTGTATTGACATTATGGACTCCTCACTGCCCCCTAGTGGCCAGCCCGCTTGTAGCAGGTATGTTTGCAGTTTTGCCTTTCTGCCTGTACAAGGATTGAGAGTAGGATTTTTAGGACACCAGCTGATTTTCTTTCTATCTTCTCTGTGTTTCTTTTCTCACAGCCCTACTAGGTCTGATCCACACCGTAGTTCCCATAAAGGAAGTGGATCATCAAAATCACACCACCGGCAATCTTCCTCCAGTTCTAGCCATCATAGATCTCCTTCCAGATCTGAACAGCGCAATAAAAATCCTTCTCACCCCCCTTCATCTCACTCTAAAGAGAGTTCAGGAAAATCATGCTGGGGATGTAGGATGCCTGTTCCAACAGACAAATCTCTCTGTGATCACTGCTTCTCTAAAGCCGCAGATGAGAGGGATGGTGCAGACCAGCGTTTGGAATCTATGGTTAGGCGGGTTGTGAAAGAATCTCTACAGGAGAGAGAAGCCCAGCAGCCCCGTGATTCCCCATCAGACCCAATATGCCCTCCAGTGGGTGAAGGTTCTGTGCATGAGACATGGGAATCTTCCCAGCCAAGTCACCCTTCTGCTCCTGTTTCAGACAGCGAATCGGATCTGGAAGATCCTGGCGTGGGGTTTGAGTTCGCTTTAGTTCCTTCATTGGTGAAGGCAGTAAAAGAGGCCCTGAAGTGGGAAGATCCAGTTACTTCCCCCCCAAAACAGAGGAAGTTTTTTTTTTTTCAGCTCAATAAGGAGCGACAATATTTTCCTTTTCTCTCTGAGCTGGGTGAGGTCATTTCTGAGGAATGGAGCAAAATGGACAAGAAAAGTTCCATGCAGTCAAAGGTCTTGAAACTATATCCTTTCAAGGAAGAGGAAGAAAAGCACCTTGAATCAGCCCCTTTAGTGGATGCAGCCTTAATGAGACTAGCAAGATATGTAACGCTTCCCTTGGAAGACACTGTATCTTTTAAAGATCCTTTGGAAAGGCGAATTGATTCGGATTTAAAGAAGATCTACCTGACGTCAGGAATGGCATGTAAGCCAGTACTTGCAATAGCTGCAGTTTCCAAAGCTTTGGAATCTTGGTCTGATAATGTGGATGAGTTCTTAAGAGGTATCTCTACTGAAACAGCTAAGGATTCTCCTATCCAAGAGATCAGGCTGGCATCAGCCTTTCTTGGGGAGGCATCTATTGATGTCATCCGCCTGATGTCCCGGGTTATGTTGGCAGCTGTTTCAGCTCGTCGTGCCCTATGGCTCCGTCCGTGGTTGGCGGACCCCGCTTCCAAGCAAGCTTGGTGCCGAATTCCGTTTGAAGGTTCTTCATTATTCGGCAATAAACTCGATAGTGCCATAACCCGGGCCACAGGTGGGAAGTCTGGTTTCCTCCCTCAAGACAGACGCCTACAAAATCAGAAACGCAGTTTTCCTAGAAGACAAAACTCTGATCGCGCTAGGGATGCGCGCAGCTACAGACCTAGTCGGGAGTTCTCTAGATCCTGGAAATCCAGGCAGTCTTCTTTCAAGAAACCCGCAAAAGGGGGTTCCTCTGGCAACCAGGACGCCACAAAGTCCTTTTGAGATTGGGCCCGCTCAGGCATGCCAGGTGGGGGCTCGTCTTCGCCATTTTGGGCATGTCTGGGCGGCCTCAATCCGAGATTACTGGACCATCAAGACGGTCTCCTCCGGTCACAAGTGGGTTTTGCAATACCCCAAGACTCAGATTTGTTCCCACAGCTCTTCCAGGTTCAGAAGAGAAAAAGCAGGTCCTATTAACCTACGTGAGCTGTTTATTGGATCAAGGCGCAGCTGTCCCTGTTCCAGAAAACGAACAAGGCAAAGGCATGTATTCTCCTCTGTTCATGATACAGAAGAAAAACGGTACATGGAGGCCAGTAATAGATTTAACACATCTCAATTCTTTTATCCGAAAAGAAAAGTTCAAAATGGAATCTTTAATTACGATCCAACATTCAATACATCTGGGAGATTGGATGATTTCAATCGATCTGAAAGATGCATACTTTCACGTGCCAGTGGCAACAGAGTTCCAACAATTCCTCCGCTTTGCGGTAGGCAATCAGCATCTGCAGTTCACATGTCTACCCTTCGGCCTAACAACGTCACCTCGAGTCTTCTCAAAGGTCCTATTGTCGGTTGTGGCTCTACTCCGTATCAAGGGGGTTCGTCTCCACCACTATTTAGACGACCTACTTCTCCTAGCTCAGAACAAAGATCAACTGTTAGAGCACAGGAGCTTAGTCATCTCCACCCTGCAGGAATTCGGGTGGCTTCTGAATCTAGAAAAGAGCCATTTAGAGCCAACACAATCTTTGGTGTTTCTAGGGGCTCACTTCAACACATTGGAAGGCACCATCTCCCTTCCAGAGGAGAAGATTGGAGTGATTCGAGACAGAATACACACGGCCCTTGCGTCGTCTCACCTCTCAGCTCTCCAATGCCTGAAAGTAACTGGCACAATGACAGCTACCATTCCTATGGTGAAGTGGGCCCAATGGCATACACGACCCTTCCAAAAAGGGTTCCTTCAACAATGGGATTCTTCCAGCCAAGTCCAGCGCATACACCTTACGTCATCCATGAGGACGTCTCTTCTTTGGTGGCTTCAAGGGAAGAATCTGCGCAATCACCATTCAATCATGCCCATCTCATGGGTCACGTTAACATCGGATGCCAGCAATCGAGGTTGGGGCGCTCACTGCCTTTCAGAAGTGGCGCAAGGCCGATGGGGTTTCCCTGCTCGGGGGATTGTCTCCAACATTCTGGAGCTGAAGGCCGCCTTTCAGGCACTCCTGTCATTTCGCCATCTAATAGAAGGTTCATCTGTGATGCTAAGGTTGGACAATACAACCGCGGTGGCTTACATAAAGAAGCAAGGTGGAACTCGCAGCTGGTCTCTGCTACAAGAAGTGGAGCCAATAATGAGCTGGGCTCAGAAATATTTGTCCAACATCTCGGCAGTTTACATTCTGGGGATTCAGAATGTACAGGCGGACTTCCTCTCGAGAGTGCAAATGGACAACAACGAGTGGTCTCTCCACAGAGAGGTGTTCGAGTGGCTTCTGACCCTGGGAGTACTTCCAGAGGTCGATCTTTTTGCTTCTCCATGCAATCACAAGATGCCCAGATATTATTCGAGGTTCAGAGACCCTCAGGCTTACGGGATAGATGCTCTCTCAGAGCATTGGAAGTTTCAGAAGGCTTATGCCTTCCCTCCAGTACCGGTGATTCTGCAATTCCTCCGGAGGCTCAGAACAGAGAAGGTGGAGATCATTGCAGTGATTCCTTTCTGGCCCAACAGGCCGTGGTTTCCTCTGTTATCACTCCTGAGTTATCAAGACCCAGTTCCCCTTCCTCTCAGGCTGGATCTATTGTCGCAAGGCTCGACGTTACACCCATGCCCATCTTGCCTACACCTCAGGGTGTGGTTCTTGAGAGGGAAAGGCTTGAATCCCTAGGCTGTCCGGAAGAAGCTATTCCAACTCTTCTTAGTGCCCGGAGGGGAAGTACGAACAGAGTATACGAACGAATATGGTCTAAATTCTCTGATCACATGTCTTCCCGGTCAAATCCGTGTAAGTCTCCAGCAGTAGAAGACATTCTAAGTTTTCTCCAATCAGGGCTGGACCTATCTTTAGCAGTCAGCTCACTAAGAGTGCAAGTTTCAGCCATCTCGGCCTTCACAGGAGTATCTTGGGCTAATCACACATTAGTCCGTCAATTCTTTAAAGGAGCTATCAGGCTTAAACCTCAAAGAAGACCTAGGTTCCCCAAATGGGACCTTCCTATTGTCTTGGATTTTCTCTCCAATCTCGGATCAGATCCTAACAAACCTCTTTCCATGAGAGATCTCACGCTCAAGACCACCTTCTTAGTAGCCGTGACGTCGGCTAAAAGAGTGTCAGAGATTAGAAATTTAGGCTCAGAAGAACCTTTCCTAACCTTTTTTCCAGATAGGGTAGTGTTGATTCCCATGCTTGGGTCAAACCCTAAAGTGACCTCAGTCTTTCATGAAAATCAAGAGATTGTACTTCCTACTTTCAGAACAACGGACGATCAGGATGTCCATCCACTTGACGTAGGCCACACTCTAAAACAATATCTGGAGGTCACAAGTCCATTCAGACAAACGGAATTCCTTTTCGTTCTACTCCATGGTAAAAACAAAGGAAAGCGAGCTTCGGTCAGATCAATTTCTTCTTGGATTGTGCAGACCATTCAGAGGGCATACAAGGCAAAGGGCTTGGCTCCTCCAGAGGCAGTGACGGCTCATTCGACCAGGAGTATCTCGACCTCGTGGGCAGCTTCCCGGCATGTCGCGCCTGAAATCATTTGTAGAGCGGCTTCCTGGTCTTCTATTAACACATTTGTTTCTCATTATTGTGTTGAGCCTGCGGCTCTGTCATCTATTAATTTTGGTTTACAAGTATTGTCGGTTGACAATGTAAAATAAATTTGGTTTCTTTGCTCAAACATTTTTGCCCGCCCGTGTGTATTTTTGGGTGAGTTATTTCCCACACGTATGCTGCCATGGAGCCTGTCAGGAAAACAAAAAATTTATATCAAATACTTACCGTAATTTTCCTTTCCTGATAGGCTCCATGGCAGCAGGAGTCCCAAAATGTCTGGAGTAGGCTAGTTACGGAACATGGATAGCAGCCTAGAGCAAAGATTTATGGGAGAGGGGGTCCTATTGGGTAGTTATGGAGGCGGATCCTACCCACACGTATGCTGCCATGGAGCCTATCAGGAAAGGAAAATTACGGTAAGTATTTGATATAAATTTTCCGTTTTCATGATTAAAAAATAACAAACACAATATTTACCCCAATTTTTTTGTATAATGAGAAAGATGATGTTACGCCTGTAAGGGTCTTGTAAAGACCTCCCCCCCCTTAAACATGTACTTACTTTGTGCTTTACTGTGACTTAACTTAGAGTGAGTCTTTAACGATTGCTTTTAGTTGGCCAGTCTCATTTGTTGCAACACTATTATTGTTCTAGAAATTATCATTATTATAGAAAAGGTGATGCGAAACGTGAGAATTAGAAAATATTTGTAGACAGCTTGGCGATGCGCCCAGACTTTGTTTATAAATATAATCATAAATACTGATAAATATGTCTGGGAACTAACTTTAAGATTTGTACAATAATACACACAAATATATACTTTAAGAAATGTGTATTAAATCACTAACCAGTGTTATTAAGGCCCGGTTCACACTGATGCGCTTTGATTTTGTTCCGTTTTTTGTCCTTTGTGAGGTGCGAATTTACCGCGATTTTACCACAAATTTACTGCGATTTTACTGCAAATTTCAGGAGTTGGACATAGCTGCGATTGATATTCAAGCCAATGGAATTATAGTGTAAAAAAAAAAAGGTGTTAACTTCCTGTGTACTTCCTGGTTTTTGTGGAGAATAGTGTTGTGGAATTCGCACATATGTGAACCATCAATGCGATTCAAGAACGATTTACATTGATGTCTATGGAGACTAAATTCGCATTGCAACGCAGTAAACTCGCACAAGACCCTTTTTTTAATCGCATCGCATTCGTAGAGGAATCGCAACGCATGTATGTGAATAACCGCCATTGAAAACAATGACTTTATGAATGACATGCGAATTTAAAGTGTTTTTGACGCATCACATTCGTCATGAACTCGCATCAGTGTGAACCGGGCCTTAGGGTGACAAACATATGTATATTAACAACTCTGTGAAAGTGGGTTTGTCTTTAATGATGACAAGCAATGGGTGGACATTTTCTTTATTGGTTTCTATTGGTGTAATGTTGTAAATATCACTTGGCCATATCTTGACAATATATTGTATTTAAGATACTGAACCAGGAAATAAAGGATGAGTAATGCATTATTCTGTGTCCGTGTCTGCTGTGTGTGTGTCTGAGAGTGTGGAACGAGAGTGCCGACACAAATTAGTATAAGAGTAATATATAGGTAGAACATCCCTAATGATAGAAAGGTACTAATAACTTGTTGTAAGTCAGGTTGGAGATTCCTTTCAACACTGAGTAAATAGATACCTAACATGTCACGCTTTAAAATTGCGCACACTTGTGGAATGGCGCTAAACTTCAGTACTTAAAAATCTCCATAGGCTACCCTTTAAAATTCTTTACAGGTTACCACTTTAGAGTTACAGAGGAGGTCTTGTGCTGGAATTATTGCTCTTGCTCTAATGTTCGCGCCAATTTCTCCCATGTGTAGTTTGAATGCCGTTTACATTAGGGGGCGCGACCTAAGTATGTGTTTGTTTCTGCGTGCGAGCACAAGGGGATGGGGCGCTTAAAAAAAATACTTATTGATTATGTTAATGTAATTTTTTTTAAACAACCCTTGTAATAGGAATAGGGCATGACAGGTCCTCTTTAGGGAGAGATCTGAAGTCCCCACATCTCTCCTCTATGCTGGAAAGTCTGAGAGCAAAAAAAAAAAATCGATCTCAGGCTTTTCAGCTAAAAAAAGGCAGTGTTTACATCTGCCGACCCCAGGAGTAACATCACAACGTCTTTTCCGGCCTCCGGGGGTCATAGAGATGATCTATGGTAAACCGACTCTGCCGATCGCACGGGCGAGCCCAGGGAAAAAAACGCTGCCTATAAAAGCAATCAAGTAGCTAAACAGCCCCTATGATGGCTTTTACATTGCCTGTAGCTTCAGGCATCATCCAGATATTCCCGCTTCAAGTCCCCGACGTCATATGACGTGTTACACCCCCAATCGTGCCATCACTCACCAGAGCGCCTAATCCCTGCAGGGGTAATAGGCATGTAGATGTGGATCCAGTAGTGATGTTCCTTGGCGATCGATGTTCCTCTCAGCGCTGTCCTTTTCTCCTTTCCCAATATGCCACTGATGTCATCTTAATGTTCCCCACCGAAATGTATCCATGTATAGTGAAAAAAGAGGAGCCTCATAGCGTAAATCCAAAAACCAATGTTTATTTTTAAAAAACAGTTATAAAAATGGAGCTGACAGTGCTCCGCTGGCTGGCTCAGAGCCAATTGCCGCAGCAACAGCGTGGTAGCGGCGTGCGTTCCAAAGCCTGCCTACCAAAAACCGGAAGTCTCTGACAGAAGCCAAAAACAGAAGCGGCGTATGCGTACCACGTGACCACGCCTTACGCATTTCGTCATCAAGACGTCATCTGAGGCGTGTAATTGGCTCTGAGCCAGCCGGCGGAGCACTGTCAGCTCCATTTTTAGAACTGTTTTTTTTTAAAAAAAACATTTGGTTTTTGGATTTACGCTATGAGGCTCCTCTTTTTTCACTATACATGGATACATTTAGGCGGGGAACATTAAGATGACATCAGTGGCATATTGGGAAAGGAGAAAAGGACAGCGCTGAGGGGAACATCGATCGCCAAGGAACATCACTACTGGATCCACTTCTACATGCCTATTACTCCTGCAGGGGTTAGGCGCTCTGGTGAATGAGGGCACGATTGGGGGTGTAACAGAAGACGGGGAACACTTGTCACAGTTTTTTTGGATTTTTTGAATCAACATAATACCACTTTGTTAGAGACTTTTGTCACATTTATAGGACACTGGAAATAGTTTTTTTCATTTTTTCATTCCATTTTTTCGATTTTTTATTTTTTGTTTTTTATTCATGCACTATTTGGGATTTTCTTGTCACATTTCTCCCACATTGGATGAGAGCAATTTACACTGTTTATATTGATTAACACTTTTTTAATATTTGTGTCATTTTTCACAGTGGTTGAGATCATAGTTTTTAATAGATGTTAATCAATGTTTTACTGTATTTTGATTTTTTGTGTATTGCTTTTCATTTGATATACACATTTTTTAATATTTAGCACCTTACAGGTTATTACGTTTCGGTGCACTTTCACATATATACACTCTTCATCATATATACACACTTGTACACATATATATTTTTTTTTTGAACAGCGCCAATTCCCCTATTAGAGTATCTTGTTTTTTGGATTTCACTTTGGTGATTTTCTTTTTTGGGGGGGCTGCAGTTCCTTTCTTTTGTCCTAAGCACGGAATAATTGATTTTCATTTGATGAGGACAAGGGCCTCATCCCCACAACCCTGGCCGGTGGTTGTGGGGGTCTGCGGGAGGGGGGCTTATCAGGATCTGGAAGCCCCCTTTAACAAGGGGACCCCCAGATCCCAGCCCTCCCCACTGTGTGAAATGGTACCCTACCATTTCACTAAAAAAGTGTCAAGAATGTTAAAAATGACATGAGACAGTTTTTGACAATTCCTTTATTTAAATGCTTCTTCTTTCTTCTGTCTTCCTTCATCTTCTTCTTCTTCTACTTCTTCTGATTCTTCTGGCTCTTCTGGTTCTTCCTCTGGTGTTCTCATCAAGCATCTCCTCCGCGGCGTCTTCTATCTTCTTCTCCTCAGGCCGCTCCGCATCCATGGCATGGGGGGAGGCTCCCGCTCTTCTCTTCATCTTCTTCTCTTCTTCATCTTCTCCTCTTCTTCATCTTCTTCTCCGGGCCGCTCCGCACCCATGCTGGCATGGAGGGAGGCTCCCGCTGTGTAACGCTTCTCCTCGTCTGACGGTTCTTAAATAACGGGGGGGGCCACCCGGTGACCCCGCCCCCCGACGCACTGTGACTTGACGGGACTTTCCTGTGGTATCACGGGGAATGCCACAGGGAAGTCCCGTCATGTCCCGTCATGCAGATTAGGAAGACTGCCTTGCAACAAGGGTTTCAGGTAAGTCATTTTTTTTCACATGTTTTTGTTTTGTTTTTTTTGCAGATTTTTGCTGCAATTTTTTTTTTAGGGTGGCCCGCCACTTTAAAATATTGTTTTGCTTAAAAAAAAAACTTTTTACTTTATGCTATAAAACACACCCAATAAAAAAAAATTAAATATATAAAAATATTTAACAATATAAACATATATTAGAAATATGTATTATGCTACATGTTTTAGGTTAAAAAATCCCAATAAGCATATATCGATTGCTTTGCGCAAAAGTTATAGCATCTATGGGATAGATTTATGGAATTTTTTTTTTTTAAACTTTGTTTTTTATTAATCTTTATAACACAAAGGATGCATTAGGAACATAATACAAAGAAAATTCAGTGTACATGTATCAGTCCAGTATCAATTGCATTTTTGTCCCCCCCCCCCTTTTATAACAACATAAAAATTCAACCGTATTCTACAGATTTTCATAACAGGTTGATCTTTAACCGATTCCCGGACGAACAAGAATATTTAACAGTTATAAACTAAACAGCCTTAACCAACTAAGCACTTGCACATATAGTGATGAACAGTAGAAACATAGAAATATAATTCTTACTCCTCAGGTACCGCAGGCAAACAGGAGTTTTATTCCACATTATAGCCTAGTAGACAAATTACCTTATCCGCACTTCAAGAGTCCAACCCATCATTCAGGAAATTCACATGTATCTGAGAGTTCAGTCCACTTTCCCCATATTTTCATGAATTTACTAGCACAACCCCTAGCTTCATAGGTGAGTTTATAAGTCGGTAATACCTGATTAATACCTGACTGTTGCTTAAAATATTGCTTTGCTTAAAAAAAAAAACAATGTTTTTTACTTTCTGCTATAAAACACACCCAATAAAAAAATTAAATATATAAAAATATTTAAAAATATAAACATATATTAGAAATATGTATTATGCTACATGTTTTAGGTTAAAAAATCCCAATAAGCATATATTGATTGCTTTGAGCAAAAGTTATAGCATCTATGGGATAGATTTATGGAATTTTTTTTTTTAAACTTTGTTTTTTTATTAATCTTTATAACTCAAAGGATACATTAGGAACATAATACATAGAAAATTCAGTGTACATGTATCAGTCCAGTATCAACTGCATTTCTGTCCCCCCCCCCCCCCCCTCCCCTTTTGTAACAACACAAAAATTCAACCGTATTTTACAGATTTTCATAACAGGTTGATCTTTAACCAATTCCTGGACGAACAAGAATATTTAACAGATCTAAACTAAACAGCCTTAACCAACTAAGCACTTGCACATATAGTGATGAACAGTAGAAACATAGAAATATAATTCTTACTTCTCAGGTACCGCAGGCAAACAGGAGTTTTATTCCACATTATAACCTAGTAGACAAATTTATCCACACTTCAAGAGTCCAACCCATTATTCAGGAAATTCACATGTATCTGAGAGTTCAGTCCACTTTCCCCATATTTTCATGAATTTACTAGCACAACCCCTAGCTTCATAGGTGAGTTTATAAGTCAGTAATACCTGATTAATACCTGACTGTTGCTTAAAATATTGCTTTGCTTAAAAAAAAAAAACAATGTTTTTTACTTTCTGCTATAAAACACACCCAATAAAAAAAATTAAATATATAAAAATATTTAAAAATATAAACATATATTACAAATATGTATTATGCTACATGTTTTAGGTTAAAAAATCCCAATAAGCATATATTGATTGCTTTGCGCAAAAGTTATAGCATCTATGGGATAGATTTATGGAATTTTTTTTTTTAAACTTTGTTTTTTTATTAATCTTTATAACACAAAGGATACATTAGGAACATAATACATAGAAAATTCAGTGTACATGTATCAGTCCAGTATCAACTGCATTTCTGTCCCCCCCCCCCTTTTGTAACAACACAAAAATTCAACCGTATTCTACAGATTTTCATAACAGGTTGATCTTTAACCAATTCCCGGACGAACAAGAATATTTAACAGATCTAAACTAAACAGCCTTAACCAACTAAGCACTTGAACATATAGTGATGAACAGTAGAAACATAGAAATATAATTCTTACTTCTCAGGTACCGCAGGCAAACAGGAGTTTTATTCCACATTATAACCTAGTAGACAAATCACCTTATCCGCACTTCAAGAGTCCAACCCATTATTCAGGAAATTCACATGTATCTGAGAGTTCAGTCCACTTTCCCCATATTTTCATGAATTTACTAGCACAACCCCTAGCTTCATAGGTGAGTTTATAAGTCCGTAATACCTGATTAATCAAGGTTTTCCAATGATTAAGGGAGATTGGTGTGGGGTATATCCATTGCAACACTACCGTTTTCCTCGCGTAAAATAATAAGAAGCGTAGGAATTGTTTTTGATATGAGCTTAACTCCACATCCTCGAATCACCAACATACCTTGGGCTGCAAATACTGGGTAAGTTAAAGTTAATCACAATAAAGTGGGTTACTTGTGACCAAAATGGTCGTATATTTTCGCAACCCCAGAGCATGTGAAGTAGATCACCCGTGTCCTTATGACATTTATGGCAGATGGGACTGTTTAGTTTACGCATACGGAAGAGTCATAATGGAGTGTAATAAATTCTATGAAAGATACGTAATTGTATCATTCTGTCCCTGGCAGAAATTGCAGTGACAAAATACGTATTAAGGAGTTTTTCCCAGTTTTTATCCGAGATCTGGTATGTCCACTATCCAATGGTTTTTCAGAGCCTGTAATCGAGTGGATTTGTGTTGCCCCAAAGTCTTATAATATGAGGAGATCAGACCTGTGTATTCTGGTTGTATTACCGCCCCTTCTAAGGTAGAGTTTTGAAAGGAAACACCTCTAAGACCTAATTGGGACAGGGCTGCGTGTTTTAATTGAAGATATTTAAAACGCCATGCGTTAGGTATCCCAAGTTTCCTCTGTAGTACTGGAAAAGTTTTAAATTGGCCTTGGTCATATAACTGATGTATATATTTTAACCCCTTTGTAGCACAAAGGCAGGCGTCAGGGAGGTCATAAAAATGAGGAAATGTGGGGTTAAACCATATAGGATGATTAAGGGAAATGGGAGCTGGGTCATCTGGAACCAAAGAGAGACAGTGTCTGTATATCTTAAGAGAGACCTTTAACAATTCTGTACCCTCATCAACTCTAACTGTTTTCCAGAACATTAAGTTATTCAGAGCTTCATAGGAGGAGAGCAAGGCCGCCTCCGCTGCACTAGCGGCATTATCCAACTGTGGAAAAAGCCACCAATGTATGTAGACCAGTTGTGATGCATAGCAATAAAGTCTTAAATTTGGCAGAGCTAATCCACCCTGAGTTGTAGGCAATTGTAATGTAGTCAGAGCTATTCTAGGGTTCTTAGGGAACCACAAAAAAGCCAACAATAGAGAATCACTTTCCTGAAAATTTTTCTTAGGTACATACACAGGGCTGTTTGCCAAAATATAAAGATATTTTGGCAAAAACACCATTTTAAATAAGTTTACTCTACCCATTAACATCAATGGCAGGATCGCCCAGCTGGTCATTTTACTTTTAAAGGATGCTATGCACAGTAAGAGGTTATTCATAATATAGCTGGAGATTGGTAATTGTACTGTAAATCCCAAATATTTAAACACTAAAGTGACTTGTAACGGACAGTCTAAGGGAGGATCAAATGGGATGGTGGGATCCACAGGGAACACACTTGACTTGGTCCAATTCACCTGGAGACCAGAAAAAGTTCCAAAGTTACTAATTAGTTGAAGCATCATAGGATCGTAACACAGGGATTGGAGAGGTAAAGTAACATATCGTCTGCATATAGTGATATTTGTTCTTCTAATGAACCGATCCACATACCTTGCAGATCTGAGGAAGACCTGAGATGTCTGGCCAGGGGTTCTATAGCAAGCGCGAATAATAGTGGGGAGAGTGGACACCCCTGCCTGGTGCCCCGGCGAATTGTGAAGGGTTTAGAGATTATACCATTAATCCAAATGTGGGCTAGAGGTTGGTCATACAGTATACGGATCCAGGTGAGAAAATTATCTCCAAACCCAATATTCTCCATTATATAAAAGAGATAAGGCCATACAACTGAATCAAATGCCTTATGGGTATCAGGGGTCACAACAGCTCTAGGGACCGATAAAGTGTTAGGAGATTGAAGGCTTGTAAACAATCTACATATATTGCTATATGTAGATTTCCCAGGAATAAATCCAGTTTGATCTGGGCTTATCTGTGTAGTAATTACCAAATTTATGCGGGAGGCTAGAATTTTAGATATAATCTTAAGATCCGTGTTATTCAGTTAAATTGGCCTATAGGATTCACAGTAGAGGGGGTCCTTATTAGGCTTAGGAAACAATACAATTAGGGCCTTGCGCATAGATGGAGGGAGACTTTTCTCTGTAAAGATAGTGGAATAAAGTTTATGTAATCTCGGGACCAGGACATCCTGGTGCGTCAGATACCACTCAATGGGGAACCCACCTGGCCCTGGAGTTTTATGTTTAGCAAAGTTTTTAAGGGCATGACCTCCTTAATGGAAATTGATGCTTCCAGGGATAGTTGTTGTTCATCTGACAAGGTAGGGAAGGTTATAGAGTCTACATATTCATAAAGTTCTGGGGGAGTATAGTGAGCTTGGGTTTTATAGAGGTGCAAATAATATTGTAAAAAGGCCTCCATAATCCGATCCTGGGAGGCGTGGAGAGTGGCTGAACTATCATAGATGCTAGAAATAGTGATGGGGTCGGGTATAGGTTTAGCCAAGAAGGCAAGAAGCCTCCCATTTTTGTCCCCTGTGTCAAAGACCCTCTGACACTGATACAGTAAGTGCTTTTGAGTGCTTGACACCAGCGCCAGCTCATAAGCCCTTCGGTCATCTTGTAACAATTGGTAACAAAATGGGGAGGGATCCCTGACATAATACTCCTCAGTCGCCTTCAGTTCGGAAGCCAGAGTAAGCTCCCGTTCCTCATTAGCTTTCTTAAGGTCTGAAACTCCTTTCATATAAGCTCCTCTTAGTACCATTTTGAAAGCATCCCATGTAATTAGCGCTGGCACTTCCCGGGCATTCTCCTGCCAAAATTTGGTTATAGCATCTGCACAAGTGTATAGGACCAATGGCAGAATTTTTGTTTTTTCTTACTATTATTTTTAGTAGGACTGCGACATTGCAGTGGACAAATCTGACACTAAGTGACAATTTTTGGGGACCAGTGACACCAATACAGTGATCAGTGCTAGAAAAAATGCACTGTCACTGTACTAATGACACTGGCAGGGAAGGGGTTAACTTTAGGGGCACTCCGAGGTTTAAATGTGCACCTAGGGAGTGCTTTCTAACTGTGTGCAGGGTGCTTAGGCTGTGAGAAGACAGAGATCTGTGTTCCTGCTTAGCAGAAACACAGGATCTCTGTCTCCCCTACTAGCAGAATGATGATCTGCATTGTTTATATTAGCAGACCGCCATTCTATGTCTCTCATGAACGATTGACGGGTCTACCAGACCCCCTGATTGGCTCCTGCTGTGTCCAATCACAGCGGGAGCTGGTCGCCAGCGGCAGGTACGTTCTTTCGCCTGTAGGAGCTGCCACCCCACAGTACATATACGTGGGGCGGTCAGCAACCAGTTAAACTAACTGGTCTATAATTACTTGATAAAGACTTTGATCCCTTTTGAAAAATAGGCACCACATTGGCCTTGCATAAAGTGGTACTAAGCCAGTCATTAAAGAGTCCCTACAAATTAGAAAAATCAGCTTTGAAATAACAGAGCTTAACATTTTATGGACATGTTAGTGTAAAGCCCTGTACACACGGGCCAAATGTCGGGATACATAGATTGCTATATTAACTTTGCATAGTTAGAACAGCGGCTCTGACCGGAGCTGACAGTTACTCATAGTGTGTACCAAGCTTAAGCCATCTAGTCCAGGTGCTTTCTTCACCTTTATTTGTATCTACATGCTTCTGGACTATATCTACTTTGAGCCATTTTGGTTCTTTTCTTATCTCCATTATGGACTTGTATACATAGGGCTGAAGAGGGTATTTATTATATTTGCCTTTTTTTTGTCCCCAGTCACCAAATGTAAATTATCGTAAACAGCCTACATGCTTAGACCTGACTTTTTTTCTGTTAATATATTTGAAGAAATTTTGGGGTTGGTCCTACTCCACTTTGCAACCTGTCATTCGTTTTGAATTTTTGCAGCTTTGATTTCCTTTTTATGTTCTTTAATATCCTTTGTACATTCTAAATGGTTATAGTTTTCCTTCATTTTTATATTTTGAAATGCTTTTCTCTTAGTATTTAAAGTGGTTGTAAAGTCACGATTCACAAATCACAAATCCTGGAATCCCCTCTACTACAGAAAGATATACTGTGCAGTATCTGTGTTTAATTATGCAGCAAAATACCTAATTTCAGAGCATTGCTTTGCACACACATGACCTCCCGAAGCTTAGCTTGCTCGATCTGAGGACTACAGTGGGAGGGGCTGAGATTCCCCAATGACGTCAGCCGGGAGGAGAGTGGTGGGAGGTCAAGTGACCACACAGCAGTGCTCTGAAATAAGTTATTTCGCTGCATAGTTTTTAAAACACAGATACTGCACAGTATATCTTTCTGTAACAGAGGGGCGTTTTGGGATTAGTAATTTTACAGCCATAGCAGTGGGAGGGGAGGGGCAGGGAGGAGATGACTGACACACAGACTCCTGAGCTGACAGGCAGGGAGGGAGGAGGAGAAGGGGAGAAGGGGAGACTGCGGGCTGACGGAGGCATGTAAGCTGACCATGGTTTTATGGATCAGCAGCCATGATTACTGTGGTCAGCACACCAAGGAGGACACAGTAACAGGCAGGATCAACCAGGTGTTTTACAGCATAGAGAGGGACAAATGACACAGAACAAGCACTATGCTGTTTATTCTGGTTTAAAGGAGCAGGATCATTTTATTTTTCTTAAGGTTACAACCACTTTAAGCGTCTCTAACTTTTTTGTTTAGCCTTTTAAACGTATTGCCCTTGGGAATATATTTTGCACTATGTTTGCAAACAGTCAATTTGAAGCATTCCCTTTTCTGTTCTGAGTTCTGACAACATTCCCTCCCAGTCTAAAGCCTCATACACACGATCCAATTTTCCGCCAGGAATTGTGTGATGACAGACTGTTGGCCTAAAATCCGACCGATACATTAAATTAAATCAGGTTATGGTCACTGCTAGACATGTGCAATTCGTTTAGTTCTGAATTCGTCTATTTAACGAATTTTGACAAATTAGTTTATTCCGAAATTACCGAATTTTTTAATTTCCGAAAATTTGAATTTCCGAATTTCAAATTTCGGAATTTCGGAATCTCAAATTTACGAAATTTTCACATTTCTGAATTTTCTAAAATTCGAAATCTCAGAATTTTGGAAATTCGGAATTTTGGAAATTCAGAATTTTGGAAATTCGGTAATTCAAAATTTCGGAAATTGGAAATTGGGAAATTCTAAATTTCGGAAATTGGAAATTCGGAAATTGGAAATTTCGGGAATTGGAATATTTCAGAAATTCGAATTCTGAAATTCGGAGGTTCAGAAATTTGAAATTTCGGAAGTTCAAAGTTTGAAAATTCGAACTTAGGAAATTCAAAAATTCGAAATTAGGAAATTCGAAAATTCGAAATTCCCAAATTGGAATTTTCCGTAATTGGAAAATTTCGGAAATTTGAATTCGGAATTAGAACTTCGGAAGTTCGAAATTCTGGAAATTTGGAAATTCGAAAATTCGAAATTAGGTAATTCAAAAAATCAAAATTTCATAAATTTGAAAATAAGAATGAAAATCTGAAAATTCAAAAGCATGAAAATCTGAAATTTCGAAAACCCAAAAATCTGAAATAATAACTAACTAATAATAAATATTAAATTATAGGTATTGGAACTTCCTTTCAAATTTGGCTTTTAGTGAACGTAACTAGTACAAATTCATCCAAAGTTACAAATTATCTGAAATATCGAATGCTGTATCTAAACGAATGGAACGTAACAATCGTAATAATAATAAATAACAATAAACCTTAATATTATTATTATTTATTATTAATTTGTTCCATTCCATTCCATGCATTCACAAACAGCCAAATTTGAAAGGAAATTCCAATACCCATAATTTAATAGTTAGTTATTATTAGTTAGTTATTATTTCTATTTTTACTGATTTTCTTTCTTTTCTTCAGATTTTCGAATTTTGGGATTTTCGAATCTTTGAATTTCCAAATTTTCAAATTCTGAAAATCTGAAAATTCGGAAATTCGGAATTCGAAAAATTCAAAATTCGGAAATTCGAAAAATTCGAAATTCGGAAATTTGAAAATTCGGAAATTTAGAAAATCGAAAATTAAGAAATTCAAAATTCGAAACACAAAATTCAAAATTCAGAATTTTGATAATTCGGAAATTCAAAATTCGGAAATTTGAAAATTTGAAATTCGGAAATTCTGAAATTTGGAAATTTGAAAATCCAAATTTCGGATTTCCAAATTTCCGAATTCTGAATTTTTGAATTTACGAATTTTCTAATTTCCGAAAAAAGCAAAAAAACGAATGAAACAAAAACAAGCACATTTTTTGTCAGTGCATGTCTAGTCACTGCTACTCTGATGTTCTTTTATATAATTATATAATAATATAGTAATACGCATTGCATAGTACTACTTATTTTTATTATAGGGCACTTTATATTTTCTGTATGCTGTGAGAAATTCCCAGTATCTGTATTCAGTATATATAGAGGTTTTACAGTAGCACTTCTTTTGTCCTGTAAGCTGGGTACAATTCTCAGTATTTGTTCCTTTTCTCTATATAAGAACACAGTTATTATGAAAGGATGAAAGAATTAATGAGTGGGGTGATCCATCCGGACCAAGTGGGCTTTATAGCAGGAAGGGAGGGAAGAAATAATGGGGTGAGAACCCTATTACTGCTCCAGAAGAGAAGGGAGGAGGGACTCCCAGGTCTGCTCCTGTCAAGTGATGCCGAGAAGGCATTTGACAGGGTAGACTGGGAGTTCCTGTTTCAAACCCTAGAAACAATAGGAGTAGGCCCAAAGATGGTAGGACGGATTAAAACACTCTACAGAAAACCTAAGGCGGCCAATAAGATCAATGGAACCCTGTCATCACCCTTCGAAATGAAGAGGGGGACAAGACAGGGATGCCCCCTGTCCCCCCTTCTCTTCGTGTTGGCTTTAGAACCTCTACTTGCAACAATTAGAAATAACCCTAACATCGAGGGATTTAAGGTGGGAGAAGAAGAGCACAAATTGGCCGCATTCGCGGATGACGTGCTCTTTTATATAAGTAACCCCGGAAATACAATGCCAAAATTGGTTAAAATATTAGAACAATATGGCGAAATAACAAATTTTAAGATTAATATGGGGAAATCGGAAATTTTGAAGATAAATGTGAGTAAAGTAGAGGAGGAAAAACTGAAGAGAGATTTCCAATTTTGTTGGAAAAAAGAGATCAAGTACTTGGGAATAAGGCTCACGAACTCCGCGGAAAAGATATACAGGAAAAATTATATCCCTCTCTTGGGTGAAATAAAGAGGGAAGGGAAAAAGCTCCAGACAAAACCTCTTTCATGGGTGGGGTGTATTAACGCCATAAAAATGATCCTCCTCCCAAAGATAACGTACAAATTCCAAATGTTACCTAATAGATTGCCACAGGAATACATTAGAAAGTTAAATTCAATAATATCTAACATAATATGGAAAAATAAAAGATCAAGAATATCTTTGAAGACCGTAAAACAAGATAAAGATAAAGGAGGTCTCGCGGTCCCGGATATCCTAAAATATTATAAAGCAATAATTTTATCAAGAGCAATAGAATGGGCTAGGGATAACCAAGAAAAAAGATGGGTGAACATAGAAAAATTTTATAGTAAAACACGTTTAGGATCTATTATTTGGAATCCTCCGAACCACAGAATGGTAGATGAAAACACGCACTGTTTGACAAAAATAGTTTTAAAGATATGGGATGTAGCATATAAGCAATTAGATAAGGTTTACAATTCTCCCCTGATAGCATTAAAGGAGAATGAATATTTTGCACCAGGGAAAAGAAATATAGGTGGGAATTGGATAAAAAAAGATAATGTACAACTTAGAGAAATACTTAAAAAAGGGAAAATTGTCACAATTATAGAGTTGAAATAAAACACTGACACATGGGTGATAGATGAATGGAGATGCATGCAATTAGACCGCTTTGTGAAAAATCTACCTCAACCGATAAGATCAGGAGAAAATTTGACAGCTTTAGAAAAACTATGTACTTCGGAAAAAACAAAAAATACTATATCTAAGTTATATAAATTATTATTGAAAGAAGAAGAAGCAGAGGTACCCATATTCATCAAAAAATGGGAAAAGGAATTGGGAACACGAAAAAATATAAGCACTATTAGAAAAATGTTAATCTTGGCCCATAGCTCAGCGGCAGATATAAAAACAGCCGAGATGAATTATAAATGTATGGCAAGGTGGTATGCAACGCCAGATAGAATAAGTAAATTCCAACATGGGAAACCGGCAGACTGTTGGCGAGGCTGTGGAGGGGTGGGTACTATGGCTCACCTATGGTGGAATTGTCCGATAATCAAAAAATTTTGGAAAAAATTTTTGGTCTTAAATAAGGAGATTACAAAAATAGAGGTGAAAGAAGATCCATGGGTAGTTCTCTTCCACGGTATAGAAGGAAATGTGAAACAATATAGAACATCCCTGGTCCCACATCTATTAAACGCAGCAAAAAGATTAGTCCCTAAAAATTGGTGGGGAAAAGAAAGCCCTGAGATGTGGGACTGGATAAATGCCGTGGAGGAGACCTACACCATGGAGCAGGTTTTCCATAACAAAGAGGAAGAGATAGAAGTGGACAAATGGAAATGTTGGAAGGAGTTTAAAAAAACATGGAGTTATGCAGAAAAAATTAGGATTTAAACGAGCTACCAAGTAGATCAGAGGCATTGCACAAGGGTTGGGGAGGGAGAAGGGGGGGGGGGTTATATGGGTATTTTTTTTTTTACAGATCTGTAAAACAGAGAGGTTTATAAATAAAGATAACATTTTAGAGAGCAAAAGAGGAAGGGGAACTAAGGGTTGAGCCTTGATATTATCATTTTCTTGTAAACCCCTGTTGTTTCCCTCTGTTGAAAACGAAAAGTATGCCACAGTGATGAAGAGATGAGAAGAGACATATATGAGCAAGTAAGCTGAATTAGTCTCTCTAAGAATTTTCTGAGGTGGCAAAAAAAAGAGAAAAAGAAAAAAAAAAAAAAGAAATTTGGAAATTTGAAAATCCAAATTTTGGATTTCCAAATTTCCGAATTCTGAATTTTTGAATTTACGAATTTTCGAATTTCCGAAAAAAGCAAAAAAACGAATGAAACAAAAACAAGCACATTTTTTGTCAGTGCATGTCTAGTCACTGCTACTCTGATGTTCTTTTATATAATTATATAATAATATAGTAATACGCATTGCATAGTACTACTTATTTTTATTATAGGGCACTTCATATTTTCTGTATGCTGTGTGAAATTCCCAGTATCTGTATTCAGTATATATAGAGGTTTTACAGTAGCACTTCTTTTGTCCTGTAAGCTGGGTACAATTCTCAGTATTTGTTCCTTTTCTCTATATAAGAACACAGTTATAATGGCAGCATGGACATTTTTCTTGCATCCTGACTCTGAAGTGACTCTTGGCATTGTTTATGTTTGCTAGGTGAGCTGCTCAACATTTCCTTTTTTCAATGTGTGCATTCTTAGAACCCCCTTTAAAATATTTAGCTGTTTTTCAGCAACACTCCATTTTTCCAAGCTGCTTACTATTTCCTTGTCACCCTAAAAATAGTTCTCATGGGTTGACATCCCTGTACCTTGTACACTATCATTATCAAATCAAACACATTCAGAAAACTACTGTGAATGTGATGTCTATATGAAGAAAACACATAGCCCAGCAGTTATGCAGACAACCTTAAGTTAGTATGTAAATTCCAGAAACAAGGAGAATTTTAGAAATCCCTACATTTCCTTAGGGCAGTTGGTAGTATTACTTATTTTAGTCTTTTGGATCATCAGGAAGGAATGTTTATTTTGATGAATTGGCTGTAGGAATCTGTCAATATTTGAACTTTGCACCTCTGACACTAAACTGTTTCATTATCTTTGAGCTCTGTCCACTCAATTGTAATAGGCTAACGATTCTTTTTCATTTTAAAGTGGTATTAGACCCAAAAGTAAACATTTATTATATTGCAGCTTAACAATTCATAAATGCGTTGGCTGTATTCATTTTTTTTAGGCTTTCTTTCTTCTATTTTCAACTGGAGATTCAGCCAGTACATCTGTTGTTTTTCAAAAGAACAAGCTCTCTTGCAGATACAGGAATGAGACAGATCATTTAAAGCAGTATTAACCCAAATATGTATTATATTGCAGCTTACCAATCCATAGATGTGGTGAATGCATGAGTTTTGCTTTTCTTTGTTTTTTTTCCCTCTGTTTTCACCGGGTGATCTGGTCAGTGACACATCTCCTGTATTAGTAAGACACAACTAACTATAGAATGAGCACAGGAAGAATAGCAGGCAGCAGCATTGCCAGTCTGGGGCAGAGGGTAGTGTCAAATGTATTAGCAGATTTAGATACACTAATAAATATAATAAATTGAAGGGAAACTACAGCTTCAACTTTATAGGCAGCTACAGCAAACTGTTTTTTTATTCCATTTGGGATAAAGGTTTTGCATGAAAAAATAAAAGCTGATCATTTTAATCAACCCTCTTACGCCCTGTACACACGGTCCGATTTTCCGACGGAAAATGTGCGATCGGAGCTTGTTGTCGGAAATTCCGATCGTGTGTGGGCTCCATCGGACTTTTTCCATCGGATTTTCCGACACACAAAGTTTGAGAGCAGGCTATAAAATTTTCCGACAACAAAATCCGATCAAGTCCATTCCGACCGTGTGTGGCCAATTTCGACGCACAAAGTACCACGCATGCTTAGAATAAATTCCGAGACGAAACTGCTCGGTCTGGTAAAATTAGCGTTCGGAATGGATATAGCACTTTTGTCACGCTGCAATGTTTTAAATAGTTAAATGCAGCGCACTCTGTTCTTCTTTATAATGCTAGAAGAATGAAGTTGTTTTGCTGCTCATAATTACACAGAGTTCTCACAAACTTCTTTCTTTATTATTTATCGTGATTTCATCAATATATTTTAAATTGTCACTTCTGACTCAAAAATGTTTTTTTGTTATTATTTTTTTCAAGCCTGCTCTTGTTTTTTTTTTTTTTTTTTTAACTCCAGAAAATTTTTGGGTGTGTTTTGTGTGTCAAGTTACCACAACACCATTATTATCTTGTATTATTTAATCTCAAGGAGGTTGTTTGGTGTTGGTGTCTCTTGTTAATTTCACATTGTATTTTTGAAATGTACCTGCCTCCTCACAAACAAACTGTCCTTTTTGAAGGAAAACACACATAGGCAAGTATAATTGAAACAAAAAATCCTTTATTAAGGGCTCATAACCAAAGAAAGAGGGTGGCAACGCTGGATAAACAGCATAAATTGGCGAAGCCTTTGTCCCCCAGGGCAGGCATCAACTATTTCCAGGGCAAATTGGTGGCCTGAGGAGTCCTTATCTAAGGGTGTTCAATCTGGTCCAGAAGTCCAAGAGAATCATGAACAGCAGCAGATGACACATGTCCCCAGGCTGTGGTCATACAAGAGCCTGCATCTTTTGTCAGACCAGACTGAACCCAGGTTATCACTCTCTGGTCTTCCTTCAATGCTGTGTCTGTGGTGGTGGAGTTGTGATAGGAGGAGGATGGTCCAAATCACACAGGTGGGTATTGGGTGTGATTTCGCCCCTCACCCCCTTAAGGTTTTATAAAGAATGTCCTCACACACGAGTGGGGAAGGCTCTGAGGGAAGCAGAAGCCTCCTGAATCAGCCTGAGTGCTGAATCCTGCACGTTACTCCCCTTCCTGGGTCTTTTGTTTGGAAGGCGGAGGGGAGGAACCTGTCAGGCTCCTACTGGGCCTGGCCTTCTCCTGGCTGCCACTTAGCCCCGCCTCCTCCTGGCTGCCACTAACCCCCACCTCCTCCTGGCTGCCACATTCCACAGCCTCCTTCTGTGTGCCATATTCCACAGCCTCCTCCTGGCTGAGGTCTTCCTGTGTATGAAAAAGGGACATCGTTTTAGTTTTTTTTTTCATCAATCGCACACAATTTTCATCTCATGACTGTTGCAAATTGAATGGCAAGAAATATAAAAGACTATCATTCTGAGCCCAGCATTTTTCATTCTTGTCCCAATTATTTGTGCCCACTACTGTCTATTAATATGTCAAACACTTTATTAAATCAGCAATTAGTGATCAATAATAACATCTAGTAAACGTCATTTATGTTTTACCAATAAATCTGCAGAAGAATGCTATACCTGGCTCCAGCTGGGCTCCTCTACTTCTACCTGGCTGGAAGTCCCAGGTTGGACATCAGAAGCCTCAGGTGGGGTGGAAGATAGGGTGGAAGGAAGAGTGGAAGGAAGAGTGATAAGGGATTCCCTGACTTCAGTCTGGTCTGACAGAAAACGAAGTCTCTCATAGTACCAGAGCCTGGGGACATAACCGTCATCTGCTGCAGCTCCAGATCTCTGGGAATCCGTGACCTTCTTGCGCTCCCTAAGATAAGTGCTCCTCAGGCCACCAATTTTGGCTTTTAAGTAGGGAATGATTTCTGTGGGGACCATCGGCTTCACCAACTCCAGCAGTTTCTCCAGCGCTGCCTGCCTCTTTTGTTTATTATTGTTTTGGGGGTGTTTGACCTGCCACAGACAGGGCAGCTCCCTGTATTTGTCTATGAACAGGGGGAGGAAATTGTGGTCATTGAAGCCATCCATTTTATCTGCAAGACACAACACAAGACAAACCCTAATGTCAGGCTAAACTCTCCTAATCTTGTCACAATATAGGCCTCAATCTAGAAGCAGTATAGGCCCAAGTTTAAATATTACCTTCGTTATCACGATCGGCGCCTCCAATACTCCTTCCTCCGCTCACAGATCGTACGTGTTTACGCTTTATATAAACTGCGCATGCGTGAAACTCTGCCCGCCCCTTCTAGTCTATTCCCCGCCCCTTCTCGTTCGGCGCAGTGGGGAAGAGCACATGGCGGAGACCTAGCAGGTGCGTGCTAATTACAGCAACGAGGAGGAGGAGGAGGAAAGCCCGGAGCCAGAAATGTCCCGATCCTGGAGGAGACAATTTAAGGCCTCAAATATGTCCTTTGGGGAGATGTTGGAGATGGTGGACAACCTGAAGAGGACCGACTATGACGGGAAGTATGGACCTTACCCCAACCCCAATGTCAGAAAGGCCAAGATAATGGCGAAAGTTGCCAAGAGATTCTGTGTAAGAACAGGACACTCAGCAGCTGTTTACACATCTGGATGCTGGAGCACTAGTGTGGGACACCAGAACATCCTTTTTATTAGGGGGTCACACACAGCTGCTCCAGTGTATACTATAGGGGTGACTCCATCTGTGAAGCTTGTACAAAACAGATAAGTATTCAAGCTTGACAAAGGAAAAAATATTTCTTCATCTTGTAACTCTGCCAAAACAGAAAATTGTACCCTACTTCCAAGCAATGTTTCATATTACTATTTCTGCCATCAAATATCTGTGTGCTAAGTATACCTATTTTTTTTACATAGGGGAGAAAAGACTCGGAGGACACCACTCATCCGAGGAGACAACAGACCCCCCACCTCAGGAAGAAGGGGAAATCCCCCAAAGCCAACAGGAGGAGGAGGAGGGAGACGTGGTGGAAATTGTCACCACAAAAGGTCAGTGTCTGCGACCACAGGCTCAGGTAAGAGATGGATGCCGGCATATTTATAATACATGGTGGGTTTTTTTTATATATTTTTAAGTGATCGTGATGTTGTGGATGAAGGTCATTTCACCAGTGAAAGTGCCCAGATCCTGATCGGGGAGATCCTGGGTTGTAATAGGGACTTGGAAAACATCCAGAAAAACATCAGTGATGGTAAAAACAAAATGAAAAACATCATTTATGTTTTAGGGGGAGTTTAAAACCCCTCAAAATCCCTAATGTAGTTGGCATTTTTTCCCAAAAAAATTGTTGCACCTTTTTTTACATATTGTCGAAAAGCCAAATTTTGAAGATGCACACAGTATGTCAACATGTGTTATCTGCGATCACGGGAGATGAATGTAGGTGTTTTGGGGGTGCAACCCCTTCCTCAATAATAAAGTAGCTGAGAGGAAGGGGTTGCACCCCCAAAACATGTCTATTGATTCCCCATGATGGAAGCTAGCACATGTTGACATTTGGGAATTTGTGTGCATCTTCAAAATTTGACTTTTCCAGGGGTGACTTCACCCCATCTGAACGCAATATCAAACACAGTTTATAAATACTCATGTCTGATATTGCCTTCAATTTCTAACAAAGTTGAATTTTGTAAATTCCAGATTTGTGTATTTCTTGTTGGTTTTAAACATGCCTGTTTTACCTTAAATGGACATTTCTATTTTTATTAATGTGAACCAAAAAATTGTTATACAACAAACATGTTGGTTTGTTTTAAAAACCTTTGATAAATGCACATGTGATTGTGCTTGCATTAAAAAGATTGATAATCAGGAATGTGTGGATTATTCTTTCAATGCTCCAAAAAATGTTTTATGGTAAAATTGGTGGTTTCTGTGACAATGGGGGTTATTTCTTTAGGGAAAATCCACTTTGCACTACAAGCGCAGTTTCAGTGCAGTCTCAAGTGCACTTGTAGTGCAAAGTGTCTTTGCCTTTAGTAAATAACACCCAACAGTGCTTTCTAATGTTACACAATCACGCCATTTTCAGGACTCCCCAAATTTATGTCAGGGTCAGCTAAAAGAAAGACAAGCAGTAAATGTCAGCAAATATTTTAGTAGTTAAAAAATGTCTCAGACATTGTCTGGCATATTGATGGCCCCCCTACCCGCAAAGTATTCCATGTAACTTAGACGGACCTCACAGGCACTCGGGGGGGCAAACCAGGACGGCCAACTTCAAGCGCCGTCAGGGTTGGTTCATTGAGATTAATTCTGGCTTCAGGCCCAACTTAGCCAGCATAGTTCACAGAATTTCTCCTTAAAAAGTTGTGGAGAACACAGCAAGCCAGGATGATATGATTGAGTTTATACTCCACCACATGTATGGGTGTAAGAAATAGGCGGAACCAGCTGGCCATTATTCCAAACGTGTTCTCCACCACTCTTCTGGCTCTGGCCAGCCGGTAATCAAAAACCCTCTGGTCCAGGGTGAGGGTCCTCATAGGGAATGGCCGCATAAGATGGTCCCCCAGCGCAAACGCTTCATCCTCAACGAAGACAAATGGGAGTCCTTCTACATTGTCTTCTGGAGGTGGCAAGTCCAAGCTGCCATTCTGGAGATGCCTGTAGAATTCTGTGTGGGCGATGACTCCACCATCTGACATCCGGCCATTCTTCCCCACATCCACATACAGGAACTCGTAAGTAGCCGACACCACCGCCAACATCACAATACTATTGAACCCCTTATAGTTGTAATAGTATGACCCCGATTTGGGTGGTGGGACGATGTGGATGTGTTTCCCATCAATTGCCCCTCCGCAGTTAGGAAAGTCCCACCGCTGGGCAAAATGGGAGGCCACAGTCTGCCATTCCTGTAGGTTGGAAGGAAACTGTGGAGTCAAACAAGAAAATAAAATTAATAATTTTGCACATAAACATGGAAAGCAGATTAGACACAAACATTCTTGGTCAACATCAGTATAACATTTATTTTAGGGACTATTTAAGGACAAAGGTATAAGATCCACCTATCAGATTCCTCCTCCCCCCCTTCATAGGCCATTTGTAAAATTTTAGGGGGGGAGATGTTTTAGACAGGTAACCCTCTCCACTTCATTGAGAGATGAATGCATAAATAATGTGTATTACTTTGGCCAGCCCCTCCTTACTTACACTATTGGCAGCCCACTGGACAGGTAAGAATTGTCATAATACAAAGAGATAAATACACACTGTACACATTTTAGCACATTTTTAAATTCTGCTATTACCTATCAAGATAATAATAGGATACAAAAACTTTAAACAGTACAATTTGAAAGTATTCAGGCAGGCCCTTGCACTACATGCTTAGGGGAATTCATCCATAAATCTGACCACAAAAGAGGTGGGTATATAGTGTGTATGGGTTTGGGTATGGGAGATGTTTTGGTCAGGTAACCCTCTCCACTTCATTGAGAGCTAAATGCATAAATAATGTGTTTTACTTTGGCCAGCCCCTCCTTACTTACACTATTGGCAGACCACTGGGCAGGTAAGAAGTGTCATAATACAAAAATATAAATACACACTGTACAAATTGAACAAAATTTTTACATTCTGCAATTACCTATCAAGATAATAGGAGAACAAAGCTTTAAACAGTACAATTTGAAATTATTCAGGCAGGCCCTTGCACTACATGCTTTGGAGAATTCATCCATAAATCTGAACACAAAAGAGGTAGGTATAGTGTGTATGGGTTTGGCAAAGTCAGCAGATAGAGGATTGGTATCAGCTGAGTTAGCAGTTGGGGGAGGGAGGGTTCCAAAAGATTTTGTGAGCCCAAAAAAAAAGCCTCGGGCACTCTGCCAGAATTTCAAGCACACATCACAATTTTAAACATTTTAGGGGGTATTAAAGGGGTAAAGCACTACTATGGAGCTGACAAAATACATTGTTAATTGAGCAGATGAGGTGGATATAGGGCCAGGAGAGCATGCTGGGGAGGTAAGTGAAGGCAAATATGTATAAAGCACAAAAAAATTACATAAAAATCCAGCATGCATGAGGACAAAGGGGACATTCACAGCATATTACAATCATGGTAATTAGGGAATGAGAAAAGAAATGCAATACATTAGCAAACATTCTATACAATAAAATGTGATGTAAAAGGATAAAAATCTTACCTTCATATACTCCTTCTGCAGGACCTGGATGATGGCAGAACAGGTCTCTGGGATAATGATCCCCAGAGCCTGGGGGGAGATGCCTGTCGAGAACTTAAGGTCCTGCAGGCTTCTCCCCGTTGCCAAGTACCGCAGGGTGGCGACTAGCCTCTGCTCCGGAGTGATGGCTTGCCTCATGCAGGTATCCTGCCTGCTGATATAGGGGGTCAGCAAAGCCAACAAATGCTGAAATACGGGGTCCATCATCCGGAGAAAGTTCCTGAAATCGGCAGGATTATTCTCATGGATCTCACAGAGCAAAGGCATGTGACAGAACTGGTCACGCTGAAGCAACCAATTCTTGGTACATGAACTCCTCCCCACCCTGTTCATGGACTGGGCTTGTGTTAAGGTAGGACCCCAACACCAAGCCCCTGCACAGCACGAACTCTACGAGGAGTACGTATACGCAACTTGGCTAGAAAACGGTCGGCTGCTCAGAATGAAGTAACAGAACGCACTGAAGAACAGCAAGGCCTGTGAAGAGCGACCTGAGAAACACTAACGAACGAATAAGAACACAATGACAGAGTCAAGGGTAACTCGCTGCACGCACTGAAGACCAGATACAAACCCAAAAGCACAAACTGAACAGCAGAAATACGATCTGAAAACCACGAGTCTGAAAAAGCGCAAATTGTCTCTCACCAAACTTTTACTAACACGAGATTAGCAAAAGGAGCCCTGAACTGCCCTTTTATAGTCTCGTAGTACGTGGTGTACGTGACCGCGTTCTTGGCGATTGGAAATTCCGACAACTTTGTGCAACCGTTTGTAGACAAAACAAGTTTGAGCCAACATCCGTCAGAAAAAATCCATGGATTTTGTTGTCGGAATGTCCGATCAATGTCCGCTCCCGTACGGGGCATTAGTGTCGGCTCTTTCCGGCGGCTCTCGTTCACTTTCGGCTTCACTCGTAGTCCCGAGCGGAGCTATCCGAACCTACTCGGCTAGGTTCGGATAGCTCCGCTCGGGACTATGAGTGGAGCCGAAAGTGAACGAGAGCCGCCCGAAAGAGCCGAGGACCGGCTCTGTGTATTTCGGCGCCGGCGGCGCCATTTTCAAATCGCGGTCGGCGATTTTGAAGCCCAGGATGGCAGGGACAGGGGATCAAAGGCTGCACTGGGGCAAGACTGCACTGGGGAAGGCTGCACTGACAAGGCTGCACTGACAAGGCTGCACTGACATGGCTGCACTGACATGGCTGCACTGACATGGCTGCACTGACATGGCTGCACTGGGGAAGGCTGCACTGGGGAAGGCTGCACTGACAAGGCTGCACTGACATGGCTGCACTGGGGCAAGGCTGCACTGAGAAGGCTGCAATGATGGGCATTTAAATGTAAGTTTTTTTCCCTTCAACTTCCCTCCTAAAAGTTTTTTTTTCCTTAAAATTCCCTCCTAAATTGGGGTGCGTGTTATACGCCGGTGCGTGTTATACGCCGATAAATATGGTATACAAAACGAATGCTGCATCTAAACAAATGGAACTGAACAAATTAATAATAAATAATAATAATAAAACGTTGTTATTATTATTTTTGTTATTTGTTATTATTAATTCATTACGTTCCATTCCGTTTTTTCGGATCATTCATAACTTCGGATAAATTTGTATGTGTTACGTTCACTAACAGCCAAATTTTAAAGGAAATTACAATACCTATAATTTAAAAGTCACTAGTAATTACTAATAGTTAAGTTATTGTTAGTTAACTATTATTTCAGATTTCCGAATTTTCAAATTTACAAATTTACGAATTCACTAATTTACTAATGTACGAATGTACGAATGTACATTCGTAAATTGCGAATGTACGAATGCCCGAATTTACGAATGTCCAATTTTAACGAATTTACGAATATTCTGAAAAAATTCGTTAAACGGGTTTTCGTTAATTCAGATATTCCCGAATTAACGAATTTGTCGAAATTCATTAAAAAACGAATTTGTAACGAAACGAATTGCACATGCCTAGTTTGGGGTTTAACCCCTTCCCGCCGACCGTACGCAGATATGCGTACTCGGCTTTCCGGGGTTATACCGGGATGATGCCTGCAGCTGCAGGCATCATCCCGGTACCGTTGTTTACAGCGGGCGATCGGCTACCCGAGTATAACAACCGATGCGGCTAAAAGCCGCTCGGTTGTTATACCGGAGGAGCGGGAGGGGACGTCCCCCCCTCCCGCCGCCTCCCGCCGCTGTTACCGGGCCTCCCGTGCGATCGGGAAGCTCGGTGTCCAACCGGCCGCCCTCGGCGGCTGGGGGCGGGCTGGAACGAAGCCGTGGGCGGCTTCGTTCCAGCCTTCTCGTTGTAAACGCGGAAGCGACGTCATGACGTCACTTCCCGTTTACTCGGCTGCCAATGGCGCCGAATTTAAAAAAGTACACAGTATTCAGAATCGCCGTTTTCGGCGATCTGAATACTTTGAAGTGTAAAGGAGGGATGGGGGGTCTTTTAGACCCCCGATCTCTCCATAAAGAGTACCTATCACCACCTATTACTGTCACAAGGGATGTTTACATTCCTTGTGACAGCAATAAAAGTAAAAAAAAAAAATTTTTTTTTAAAAACACAATTTATAAAGTAAAAAAATAAATCAAATAAATAAAAAAAAACAAAAAAATTTTTTTAAAGTGCCCCTGTCCCCGCGAGCTCGCGCAGCGAAGAAAACGCATACGGAAGTCGCGCCCGCACATGTAAACGGTTTTCAAACCACACATGTGAGGTATCGCCGCGATCGTCAGAGCGAGAGCAATAATTCTAGCCCTAGACCTCCTCTGTAACTCAAACCTGGTAACCGTAAAAAAATTTTAAAGCGTCGCCTATGGAAATTCATAGGTACCGTAGTTTGTCGCCATTCCACGAGTGCGTGCAATTATAAAGGGTGACATGTTTGGTATCTATTTACTCGGCGTAACATCATCTTTCACATTATACAAAAAAATTGGGATAACTTTACTGTTTGGATTTTTTAAAATTCATGAAAGTGTCCCTTTTCCAAAAATTTGCGTTTAAAACACCGCTGCACAAATACCGTGTGATAAAAAATATTGCAACAATCGCCATTTTATTCTCTAGATTCTCTGCTAAAAAAATATATATAATGTTTGGGAACTCTAAGTAATTTTCTAGCAAAAAATACGGATTTTAACTTGTAAACACCAAATTTCAAAAATAGGCTTAGTCATGAAAGGGTTAATGCCACTTGTAGACATATCGGGATAGTTTCCCCTACTTTTCCTGTGCTCACTGCAACTCTACTAGATTAAAAAAAAAAAGATACATTGAGACCAGCTGTACTGATCACGGAATTACAGAGTTAGTCTACATTCACACTGGGGCGGTGGGGCGGTGGGGCGGTGGGGCGGTGGGGCAGTGGGGCGTCAGCGGTAAAGTGCCAGTAGTTTTAGCGGCGCTTTACCTCTGATTTAAGGGGTTAAAAAGGGGTTAAAAGTGCCCGAAAAGCGTTGCTGCCAAACCACTTTGTAGGTGCTTCGGCAGCGCTGCCAATTGATTTCAATAAGCAGGGCGGTGCAGGAGCAGTGTATACACCGCTCCCGCACCGCCCCAATGATGCTGCTTGCAGGACTTTTTTACCGTCCTGCAAATGCACCGCCCCAGTGTGAAAGCACTCAGGCTTTCACACTGGGGCTGCAGCGGAGGCAGTTTTCGGGCGCTTTACAGGCGCTATTTTTAGCGCTAAAGTGCCTGTAAGCTGCCCCAGTGTGAAAGGGGTCTTAATAAAGGGGCCAATTTACATCATTATTTGGCATTAGATGCATTGGAGGCTAAGTTCGCCTTTTTTTTTCTAAATTCCAGCTCCCCTTTGTACCAATATAGCATTAATGTGCTTATTTTGCAAAAATAAAACAGCTTTCCATTAATTCTACACAGGCTTACCTCACTCTCTTCATAGCTGTTTAAACACACTGCTCGATTACTTTGCCTTACTTCCTGGACAAACTTTAGGTCATGACACAGGAAGGAGTTGACCAGCTGATCTCATTAGCACTGCATCATCTACCCTCAGCTGTTCAACTCCTTCCTGTGTCATGTCATTAATGCTATATTGGTACATAGGGAAGCTACAATTTAGAACAAAAAAAAAGCGAACAAAGGTGAACGTAGCCTTTACAGTGACACTAAACTCTTTTTAAAAAAACCTCTATGCAAGCATGTATTCTTAATTTTAAAAAGTGCCTTCTATTACTGTCAGCCTCCTCCAATTCTCCAAATACTTTTATTTTTGCTGCTCTGATCAAACTTCCTGTTAGAGAGTGACTACATTCATTCTCCATGGGCCCTCTGTATGCAGGAATGTAGCCACCCTCTCTTGCTCACTATGGACTATGGGACTTGAGGTGTGCATAGAACAGTACACATGACCACAACTAACATACACTTCTCGTTCCAAACACACAAAAGTGAAGATGAAAAGAAGAGGTTTGTGAACTCACGGACAATATTGCAAGGAGGCAAAATAACACAGCATTGAATGATTTAATGACAACAGATTATGAGACCACTAAGTAGTGGATGTGTATAAGTAAAATAAGTGTAGCGGGTGTATCACTCTATAACCCACAATCCCGCCAAGCTGTCCGGAACGATGTACACAGGCTTTCCAGCTGGAGTTAGGGAGAGCTGCCTGCTGTTGTAACGGGGATTTTTCACCCCCCCTCCTTATTCCTGTTTTCACTGACTGAGTTAATGTAATATGAGCTGACGCGTACAGAGCTCTGCATTCAGTGGCCTCTCTTGTGCCCCTGTTGGCCGGAAGAGAAAAACCAATTAAGAGCACAGTTACAACAGCCAATGGAAGAGACTGTACTGAACTGCATAGAGAGCAGCAATGGATTCTGGGACATTCAGTTCCCTCACAAAATGGCCCCATAGACTGGTATACAGGGAGAACTACAAACCCCATGATGCTTTGCTGACAGGAAAGTAAAAGACTCCATTTTGTGTCCTGAAGTTCAGTCAGCCTTGAGGAAGGGAAGAGACCAGACCCGAGAGAGAGGTGCTGTCTCTCAGATGATCTCTCTGCACGATTCAGGCCTCCACTGCCAGTTGGGACATCCAGCTTGAGAGAGGGGGATCCCAGGTGAATGTTGAGGCACATCTCCACCAACGGTGACCCGTTCCAGTGTGGGGACCAGTCGGGTCATCGGGATAAACCTGTCTGTTCCAGGCCGTTCGTTTGGGCCCTGTTTGCAGGAATTATTTCTGCCCATCTGCAGGGAACAGAGACACTGCACTACAGAAGGTAATCATCTTGCTGGTAATTGCTGGTAATCATCTTGCTGACACCTAGAGGTCCTTGATGATGCCCTGAGGGAGGGCAAAATGCATTGGCATAATTTTCTGTTTCAATTGACGTCACTTCTGGCCCGTGGAACGCACGCTATGAACGGCTGTTTCCTGTATCTACAGCTCTATATCCATGCTTGTTTTTAATTGTTTCTGATTGTTACAGATCCCTATGCGCATTAAACCTACTTTTATAACAGTACTTCACTATCAGTCCATCCTCTTTTTATTTCTGGGTGCCTGCATATCCTGTTGAGAGCCTCCTATTGGAAATCTATCATCTGATGTTTACACTGATCCATCATCTGATGTTTTGACACCAATCCATGTGTGTGGGATACCATTAACAAGCCTGAAGTGACCCCCAGACTGCAAAGCTGGGAGTCCTCCTATTCTGGGGAGTGGGGATGCAAAAGGGGACGTCACTATACTCCTGCACGTTTGTGAAGCATTTTTTGCACCTACTTCATTGTGGACGAACACTTCAATTACATTTATTTGGACTTTTTTGTATATTTCACCTATATTGTGTGTTGTGAGCACTGTACTTTTTTTAAACATGTTGGAAGCGAAGTTCACTGAGTTGTCTGATGGGGGTGATGTGGGTCAGAATGTGCCCCTGGACTCGCTTGCTGCGCCTGGCCAGAGCACAATGAGTTAAGACATCTGTTTAAACTGTGGAGGTGTGGGTCATAACCAAGGAGTATGCCCAAGCCCACGGGGGGTAGAAGACCGGCGTGGACCACGGGGAGGTGATCCAAGGATGGACAGAAGGCCTGGGCATTTAAGAAGAACTTCCACTGAACCTGCAAGGGAACAGTGAAGGGCACCTGCAGTTTAGTCTGTCTCAGCGAGAATAGACTCTCGAACTCCAAGATGTCAACGGAAACAAAATTCCCAATGTCAGAAGAGAAAGGAAACACGAGTCCAGCCACAAAAATCTGCTGTTCTAAATGCTTCCACCAAACCTCCTGCTCAGTTGGCAGGCCCTCTGCTTGTAGTGCCTGTCTTGGTGGAGGGAATTTATACAAGAGCCATTCTTGATTCAGGTGCTCAGTTTACCTTGTTGCCAAGAAACTTTTACGAGAGGTATTTGTCATACATACCCCTATGAAAGTTGGAAGATATAGAAATCCAGGGTATTCAAATGGAGGATTACCCTTGCAAAAGATATCTGGGGATCAAGTTTTTGTCTGATCCATTGAGGACTGGGAAGCCTCAGAAGTTTGAGACACTGGCCATTGTGTGCCCTTGGCTGCCAGGGTCCACAGGAAGTTCGTTGATCGTTGGGACCAACACAGATTTGGTGAAGCGGCTGTTAGTCCCTGTTGTTCACGGATGTGATCCCTCACCTTCTCTGTCAGCAGAAAAGCGAGAAGTGTCTCTGTCCGTAGAGGACATAGTGGATGAAGAAGGATCCACAGAAGAAGTGGAAGAAACTAATTTGCAGGAGGCAGAACTAATCAAACTGATAAAAGAGGCTAGTGAGCCTACGGTGTCTGAGCCAGTGGAACAAAGAACGTGAAGAATTAAGCATCCTCTCAAGAGACTGACCTGTGATGTGTTTGGTGAGAGCACCAAAGACGTTATCCTCACCCCTCGAGAGTTGCCAACAGAGCCTGACATTCTCACCACAGATTTGGTGCAGGGCAAACTTAACTCACCCCCTGGCACATCTAGCTGGGCCATTCCAATTAAGGTGGCTTGTAGGCAGGACAACCTCCCTTCCTATGCTCATTGATGGGAGGTTCCTCTGCCAGGTTCTTATGAAAATGTGAATTGTTTGTTTTCCTGTGTACATTACCTGTTTTTCTCCACCTGTATTCTAAAAGCATGTACCAAGTCAAGAACTGTTACTTCCTTTGGGGACCAAAGGTTCTTCGGTGGGGGGAATGTGTAGCGGGCGTCTCACGCTATAACCCACAATCCCGCCAAGCTGGCCGGAACGATTTACACAGGCTTTCCAGCTTGAGTTAAGGAGAGCTGCCTGCTAGCAGTTGTAAGGGTCATTTTTAACCCCCCCTTCTTCCTGTTTTCACTGACTGAGTTAATGTAATGTGTGCTGACACACACAGAGCTCTGCATTCAGTGGCCTCTCTTGTGACCCTATTGGCCGGAAGAGGAAAACCAATTAAGAGCACAGTTACAACAGCCAATGGAAGAGATTGTACTGAACTGCAGAAAGAGCAGCAATGGAATCTGGGACATGCAGTTCCAACACAAAATGGCCCCATAGACTGGTATAAAGGGAGAACTGCAAACCCCATGATGCTTTGCTGACAGGAAAGTAAAAGAATCCATTTTGTGTCCTGAGGTAAAGTTCAGTCAGCCTTGAGGGAGGGAAGAGACCAGACCTGAGGGAGTGGTGCTGTCTCTCAGATGATCTCTCTACATGATTCAGGCCTCCACTGCCAGTTGGGACATCCAGCCTGAGAGTGGAGGAACCCAGGTGTATATTGAGGTGCATTTCCACCAGGGATGAGCTAAACACCCCCCAGTTCGGTTCGCACCAGAACCTGCGAACGGACCGAAAATTCGCACAAACGTTAGGACTCCATTGAAGTCTATGGAACTCAAATGTTCAAAATCAAAAGTGCTAATTGCATGGTATTGTCCTAAAAAGGGTTTGGGGACCCGGGTCCTGCCCCAGGGGACATGTATCAATGCAAAAAAAAGATTTAAAACCGCTGTTTTTTTCGGGAGCAGTGATTTTAATGATGCGTAAAGTGAAAAAAAAGTGAAATGTTCCTTTAAATATCGTACCTGCGGGTTGTCTATAGTATGCCTGTAAAGTGGCGCGTGTTTCCCGTGCTTAGAACAGTCCCTGCACAAAATTACATTTTTAAAGTAATAAAAGTCATTTAAAACTGCTTATGGCTTTAATGTAATGTCCCATATTAACTCTTACAGGAGAGAATTTCCCTTCCTAGGGGTAGATTCCTGTTGTCTCCTTCCGTTTGCAAGTAGGAGTCGTTTGTAAGTTGGATGTTTTGAAAGTAGGGACCTGCCCTATATACTCTGCAGAAATTGGGGCCTTAAGTGTTGGTGTTGCCACAACACTGTAAGCCCTCACAGTTACTCTTGGTGTGTGCAGAAACGGGCCCTGCTGTGAAATATTAGATCAAGAATTGTAATTATATGTCCCTGTTGAACAGGAGCAGAAAAATTGGGCCTTAGGCACTGGTGCCACAACACTGCAACCCCTCACAGATACTCTAGTTGGAGTGCAGGAATGAGCCCTCCTGCAAAATATTGCATCAAAAGTTGTAATTACATGCCCCTGTTAAACAGGGGCTGAAAAATTGGGCCTTTGGTGGTGGTGGTGCTGGTGCCACAACACTGTAAGTCCTCACAGTTACTCTTGGTGGATGCAGAAACTTGCCCTGCTGTGAAATATTAGATCAAGAATTGTAATTACATGCACCTGTTGAACAGGGGCAGAAAAATTGGGCCTTTGGGGGTGGTGGTGCTGGTGCCACAACACTGTAAGTCCTCACAGTTACTCTTGGTGGGTGTAGAAACGGGTCCTGCTGTAAAATATTAGATCAAGAATTGTAATTATATGTCCCTATTGAACAGGAGCAGAAAAATTGGGCCTTAGGCACTGGTGCCACAACACTGCAACCCCTCACAGATACTCTAGTTGGGGTGCAGGAATGAGCCCTCCTGCAAAATATTGCATCAAAAATTGTAATTACACGCCCCTGTTAAACAGGGGCTGAAAAATTGGGCCTTAGGCACTGGTGCTGGTGCCACAACACTGCAACCTCTCACAGATATTCTAGTTGGAGCGCAGGAACAAGCCCTGCTGCAAAGTATTGCATCAAAAATCGTAATTACAAGCCCCTGTTAAACAGGGGCTGAAAAATTGGGCCTTAGGCACTGGTGCCACAACACTGCAACCCCTCAAAAATACTCTAGTTGAGTGCAGCAACGAACCCTCCTTGCAAAATATTGCATCAAAAATTGTAATTACACGCCCCTGTTAAACAGGGGCTGAAAAATTGGGCCTTATCCACTGGTGGCGGCACCCAGAACCAAAAATATTCTTACAAGCTATCAGCATGATCATTGAGGAGGAAGAGGATAGTCACTCAGCATAACAGGATAGTCACTCAGCATCAGCATAGGCAGTCTTGAAGAGATCTGACACTTCAAAAAAATTATTCGGTTACATCAGCATCAGGTGCTTGGTAGCTGGTGGTGATCCAAGACTGATTCATTTTTATGAAGGTCAGTCGATCGACCGAGTTGGTGGACAGGTGCACCCTGTGATCGGTTACAAAAGCTCCAGCAGCACTGAATGTTCGTTCCAAAAGAACGCTGGATGCAGGACAGGCCAGTAGCTCAATTGCATACTGTGCAAGCTCTGGCCAGTGATCCATCCTCAAGACCCAGTAACCCAGAGGATTTTCAGTGGGAAAGGTGTCCAAGTCAGATCTTGCCCCTAGGTATTCCTGCACCATGTAAAACAGACGCTGGCGATGGTTGCTGGAACCGATCATATCTTGGGGCTGCGGACTAAAAAATTGTCTGAACGCACCGGTCAGACAGCCACCTTCTCCACTGCTCTTTCTTTGACAGACCGAAGCCTCAGCAACACGTTGTCCAGGAACAGGAGTTTGTAACTTCCCAGTCTCTAGGAACGCGTTGCACAGACCTTTCTGCAAGGCCTCCCAAAGATGTTTCATCCTCTGCTCCCTCTGCGATGGCAAGATAAGGTCCGCAACCTTACCCTTGTAACCTGGATCAAGGAGGGTTGCCAGCCAGTATTGATCCCTCTCCTTGATACCATGAATACGAGGATCCTTCCGCAGGCTTTGCAGGATCAAGGAGACCATGCAGCGTAGGTTTGCTGAGGCATTCGGTCCAGAGTCCTCTGGGTCACTAAGGACGACATGATCCGCAGCCACCTCCTCCCAGCCACGTGCAAGTCCATGGGTTTCTTGGGACTGTAAATTATCCCTTAAAGATTGCTGCTGATGTTGAGTCCCAGGCTCCACCTCCATGCTGACACAATCCTCCTCGTCCTCTTCCTGTGTGATCGGCGGGCACGCAGGAACACTGTCTGGATAAAGGGGGCCTTGAGAGCTAAGGAAGTCCTCCTCTTCCTGCCTCTGTTCTGCCTCAAGTGCCCTGTCCATTATTCCACGCAGCGTGTGCTCCAACAGGTGGACAAGGCGGACAGTGTCACTGATGCATGCACTGTCACTGCTCACCATCCTCGTTGCCTCCTCAAATGGTGACAGGACAGTGCATGCATCCCTGATCATGGCCCACTTGCGTGGGGGAAAAAAAACAAGCTCCCCTGAACCTGTCCTGCAGCATGGCCAACGTTGAGTTCCACCTGGTGGGCATGTGACAGATTAGGCGGTTCTTGGGCAGGTTAAATTCCTTTTGGAGATCAGCCAGCTAAGCACTGGCATTATATGACCTGCGGAAATGCACACAGACTTTCCTGGCCTGCCTTGGGACATCCTGTAAGCCCAGGTACCTGCCCAAGAACCGCTGCACCACCAAGTTAAGGATGTGAGCCAAACAGGGCACATTGGTCAGTTGTCCCTGTCGGAGGGTGGAGAGGAGGTTGGTGCCATTGCCGCTAACCATCATACCTGCCTTAAGCTGGCGTGGCATCAACCACCTCTGAACCTGCCCCTGCAGAGCTGACAGAATATCTGCCCCAGTGTGGCTCCTGTCCCCCAAGAACACCAACTCAAGCACTACATGGCATCTTTTGGCCTGTGTGCTTGCGTAGCCCCTTGAATGCCTACGGAGCACCGCTGGTTCCGAGGACAAAGCACAGGAAGAGGCCATGGAGGAAGAAGAAGAGGAGGGGGTGGAGGAGAGAGGTGTGTCAGAATCATTAGTAGTGGCATTTTGGAGGCGTGGTGGCGGAACAACTCCAACACTACTGCACCTTGTCCTGCATCCTTCCCAGATGCCAGCAGAGTGACCCAATGCGGCGTGAAACTTAGGTAACATCCCTGTCCATGCCTGCTGGACCATGAGTCAGGGGTAATATGCACCTTACCTCTGACCGCCCTGTCCAGCAAGGCATGGACATTGCCTTCCACATGCTGGTAGAGAGCCGGAATCGCCTTCCGTGAGAAAAAGTGGCGTTTGGGAACCTGCCACTGAGGAACCGCACATTCCACAAACTCACGGAAGGGGGCAGAGTCTGCCAACTGAAAAGGCAGCAGTTGAAGTGCTAGCAATTTAGCCAAGCTAGCATTTAACCGCTGGGCATGTGGATGGCTGGGAGCGAACTTCTTTTGGCAGTGCAGCAGCTGGGGCAGGGAAATTTGCCTGGTATAATCTGACGTTGGTGTACTGATAGCAGATTGCCCCCAAGTACTTGGCTGTGACACACCTAATTATACACCTTCATTCCTCTCAGTGCAGGTCTCAGAGAGGACTGAAGGCATAGTGGGGTTAGAGAACCCAGCTGATAAGGAGCAAGGAGAGGTCCTCTTTGTTCTTTGGTGTGGGTCTTTTAGGTACGCTTGCCAACAAACTGCATGGGAGGTCAACATATGTCTGGTCAAGCATGTGGTGCCCAAGCGGGAGATGTTTTGGCCACGCAAGATACGCTTGAGACATATGTTGCAAATAGCAGCGGTGGGATCTGATGACCTCGTCACAAAAAAGGCCCACACCAAAGAACTTTTGGAATAACGTGCAGAGACAGCAGCGCCCTGCACATACGGAGCTTTGCGGTGTGATGCAGTCGGTGTGCTGCCCTTAAGCTTGCCCCTGGAGGGCATCCTGCCTCGTTGTTGATGTGCCTCCTCCTCCTTATCCTTTCTCCTATCAGGCACCCACGTGGAGTCAGTGACCTCATCATCCCCTCCCTTCTCATCACTGGAGCAAAGCTGGCAGTATGCTGCAGCTGGCTGAACATGACTGCCAGATTGCTGTCCTTCTTGGGCACCCCCTCTCTCTGGGCTCACGTTACTGCCTTCCTCTAGCTACCATCATCGGAGCCTTCAAAATGCTGGGCATCCTCCTGGAGCATGTACCCAACACTGTGGTCAAACAGTTCGGGGGACTCCTCAGGAGGACATGGTGGGGCTAGGGAAGGAGTGACTGATGCCATTGAGCCGAGAGAAGAGGCCACATTGGCAGCTGCTTTGCCAGACAAAGTACCCTGAGCCTGGGTGAGAGAGGATAAGGAGGATGACGATGGCTTGGTCATCCACTCTACCAAGTCTTCTGCATGTTGCGGCTCAACACGGCCAGCTGCCGAAAAAAAGGACAAGTGTGTCCCACGGCCACGTGCTGATGAGGATGCACCGTCTCCACGACCAGCACTGTTGCTTCTAGACACAGAGCCTGCTTGCCCTCTTTTATTGGCTTGTGACTGTCTGCCTCTCTTTGTTGGCCTTCCAGACATATTAATGGCCTGCAGTGAGATGTAGCTGCACAAAGCTGGGATGTATATATATACTGATACTGCAGCTAGCAGAATCAACTGCCTGCCTGTAGTATTATTAGTATGAGAACACCAGCAATTGTCTTTACGTAACTGAAAATACTGTAGCTGCCTGCCTGTGTTATTAATATAGGATCAGAAGAACACCACCAATTTTATTCATGTAGCTTTAGGTGCACACTGTGCAGAGGACACAGTACACTAACTGTAAATACTGTAGCTGCCTGCCTGTGGTATTAATAGGATCAGAAGAACACCACCAATTTTCTTCAGGTAGCTTTAGGTGCACTCTGTGCAGAGGACACAGTACACTAACTGTAAATACTGTAGCTGCCTGCCTGTGGTATTAATAGGAGCAGAACAACAGCAATTTTCTTTAGGTAGCTTTAGGTGCACACTGTGCAGAGGACGCAGTACACTAACTGTAAATACTGTAGCTGCCTGCCTGTGGTATTAATAGGATCAGAAGAACACCACCAATTTTCTTCAGGTAGCTTTAGGTGCACACGTGCAGAGGACGCAGTACACTAACTGTAAATACTGTAGATGCCTCCCTGTGGTATTAATAGGATCAGAAGAACACCACCAATTTTCTTCAGGTAGCTTTAGGTGCACACTGTGCAGAGGACACAGTACACTAACTGTAAATACTGTAGCTGCCTGCCTGTGGTACTAATAGGATCAGAAGAACACCGCCAATTTTCTTCAGGTAGCTTTAGGTGCACACTGTGCAGAGGACACAGTACACTAACTGTAAATACTGTAGCTGCCTGCCTGTGGTACTAATAGGATCAGAAGAACACCACCAATTTTATTCAGGTAGCTTTAGGTGCACACTGTGCAGAGGATGCAGTACACTAACTGTAAATACTGTAGCTGCCTGCCTGTGGTATTAATATAGGATCAGAAGAACACCACCAATTTTCTTCAGGTAGCTTTAGGTGCACACTGTGCAGAGGACACAGTACACTAACTGTAAATACTGTAGCTGCCTGCCTGTTGTATTAATATAGGATCAGAAGAACACCACCAATTTTATTCAGGTAGCTTTAGGTGCACACTGTGCATAGGACACAGTACACTAACTGTAAATACTGTAGCTGACTGCCTGTGGTATTAATAAAGGGTCAGAAGAACACCACCAATTTTATTCCGGTAGCTTTAGGTGCACGCTGTGCAGAAGACACAGTACACTAACTATAAATACTGTAGCTGCCTGCCTGTGGTATTAATATAGGATCAGAAGAACACCACCAATTTTATTCAGGTACCTCTATGTGCACACTGTGCAGAGGACACAGTACACTAACTGTAAATATTGTAGCTGACTGCCTGTGGTATTAATAAAGGGTCAGAAGAACACCACCAATTTTATTCCGGTAGCTTTAGGTGCACGCTGTGCAGAAGACACAGTACACTAACTGTAAATACTGTAGCTGCCTGCCTGTGGTATTAATAGGAGCAGAACAACAGCAATTGTCTCCAGGTAGCTTTAGGTGCACAGTGTGCAGCGGACGCACTACACTAACTGTAAATACTGTAGCTGCCTGCCTGTGGTATTAATAGGATCAGAAGAACACCACTAATTTTCTTCAGGTAGTTTTAAGTGCACACTGTGCAGAGGACACAGTACACTAACTGTAAATACTGTAGCTGACTGCCTGTGGTATTAATAGGAAAAGAACAACAGCAATTGTCTCCAGGTAGCTTTAGGTGCACACCGTGCAGAGGACGCACTACACTAACTGTAAATACTGTAGCTGCCTGCCTGTGGTATTAATAGGATCAGAAAAACACCACTAATTTTCTTCAGGTAGCTTTAGGTGCACACTGTGCAGAGGACACAGTACACTAACTGTAAATACTGTAGCTGCCTGCCAGTGGTATTAATAGGATCAGAAGAACACCACTAATTTTCTTCAGGTAGCTTTAGGTGCACACTGTGCAGAGGACGCACTACGCTAACTTGTAAATACTACAGCAGTCTGCGGTACTGTACTAATAGGATCAGAAGAACACCACTAATTTTGTTTAGGTAGCTTTAGGTGCACACTGTGCAGAGGACGCACTACACTAACTTGTAAATACTGCAGCTGCCTGCGGTACTGTACTAATAGGATCAGAAGAACACCACTAATTTTCTTCAGGTAGCTTTAGGTGCACACTGTGCAGAGGATGCACTACCCTAACTTGTAAATACTACAGCTGCCTGCAGTATTAATAGGATCAGTACAACACCAATTTTCTTCAGGTAGCTTTAGGTGCACACTGTGCAGAGGACGCACTACACTAATTTGTAAATACTGCAGCTGCCTTCGGTACTGTACTAATAGGATCAGAAGAACACCACTAATTTTCTTCAGGTAGCTTTAGGTGCACACTGTGCAGATGATGCACTACACTAACTTGTAAATACTGCAGCTGCCTGCGGTACTGTACTAATAGGATCAGAAGAACACCACTAATTTTCTTCAGGTAGCTTTAGGTGCACACTGTGCAGAGGACGCACTACACTAACTTGTAAATACTGCAGCTGCCTGCGGTACTGTACTAACAGGATCAGAAGAACACCACTAATTTTCTTCAGGCAGCTTTAGGTGCACACTGTGCAGAGGACGAACTACACTAACTGTAAATACTGTAGCTAATAGGACTAATAGAATCAGAAGAACACCAGCAATTTTCTTCAGCTAGCTGTAAATACTGTAAAAACACCTGCCTGCCTGTCAGTAGTAGGAAGAGAATAACAGGAACAGATTTAGCTAAGCTGAATACAGTGTATATATATATATATATATATATATATATATATATTTATTTATACAACACCTAGGATGCATATATATACACAATACACTGTAAGTGCAGCTAACTGCCTGTGGTATTAATAGGATCAGAAGAACACCACCAATTTTATTCCGGTAGCTTTAGGTGCACGCTGTGCAGAAGACACAGTACACTAACTGTAAATACTGTAGCTGCCTGCCTGTGGTATTAATAGGAGCAGAACAACAGCAATTGTCTCCAGGTAGCTTTAGGTGCACAGTGTGCAGCGGACGCACTACACTAACTGTAAATACTGTAGCTGCCTGCCTGTGGTATTAATAGGATCAGAAGAACACCACTAATTTTCTTCAGGTAGTTTTAAGTGCACACTGTGCAGAGGACACAGTACACTAACTGTAAATACTGTAGCTGACTGCCTGTGGTATTAATAGGAAAAGAACAACAGCAATTGTCTCCAGGTAGCTTTAGGTGCACACCGTGCAGAGGACGCACTACACTAACTGTAAATACTGTAGCTGCCTGCCTGTGGTATTAATAGGATCAGAAGAACACCACTAATTTTCTTCAGGTAGCTTTAGGTGCACACTGTGCAGAGGACGCACTACACTAACTGTAAATACTGTAGCTAATAGGACTAATAAAATCAGAAGAACACCAGCAATTTTCTTCAGCTAGCTGTAAATACTGTAAAAACACCTGCCTGCCTGTCAGTAGTAGGAAGAGAATAACAGGAACAGATTTAGCTAAGCTGAATACAGTGTATATATATATATATATATATATATATATATATATATATATATATATATATTTATTTATACAACACCTAGGATGCATATATATACACAATACACTGTAAGTGCAGCTAACTGACTCGCCTGCCTACTCTATCTAACTTAAATCAAAAGACACTGTCTCTCTGTCTATCTATCTCTCACTCAACGCCAGAAAACACTACACAGGGCTGCCATGCAGGCGGCCTTATATAATGTGGGCCGTGTACTAAACCCCCTAAACCATAATTGGCCAAAGCCACCCTGGCTTTGGCCAATTACGGCTCTCTGTACAGACGGCGCTGTGATTGGCCAAGAATGCGGTTCATAGTGCATGCTTGGCCAATCTTTAGCCAGCAATGCACTGCGATGCCGCAGTGAATTATGGGCCGTGACGCGCCACTCAAATTTGGTCCATATCGTTTGTGATTTGGTGAACGACTGAACACACAATGTTCGAGTCGAACATGCGTTCGGTTCGAAAATGAAGCTCATCCCTAATCTCCACCAACGCTGAACCATTCCAGTGTGGGGGGACCGGCCGGGTCGCCGGGAAAAGCCTGCCTGTTCCAAGACATTCGCTTGGGCCCTGTTCGCAGGAATGGGTGAGAGGGCAAACATCATTGCTGGTAATCAATCATCTTGCTGACACTTGTAGTACTACAGAGATAAAAGATAAGGTTATCCATTTCTGTGACATTGTATACAGACATCATTGTCCTCTCATCTTGTTGAACAAAATACTGTCTGTTTCACTTAGTAATCTGGGCCAGTTATGTTGTTTGCCCTGTAACCCAGAAGTTAAAGTGCACCATCGAAAGTGGCAAATTTTATCTTTGCTTCAAAAAAGGACTGATGCTGTTAGTGCCATACGGATCCATACACATAATCAGGGCTCTGCATATGCATTGGGTGTGTGGGACAGTTTATCTATAAAGTTAAACCATTGTTTATTGACTTGAATAGGTGTGTAAAATTGGGCCTGTGGTGTCAGGGGACAGTAGAGAGAGGACTGACAAAAAGAGTGTAATTCCTCTGCTCTCCTCCTGCCTGGACTCATAGAGCCAATCTGAGTAAGGGTAACAATCTAATTTGAAGTGCCATATTGTGCTTTATTTACCATTCAAGTGTGCCTCTGCACTTGGGGACATTCTGGTGTTTGGAATCCCCTGAAAGCAGCTTGAGATCTATATTGCTCTTAATCTCAGTTATTGCTCTCCAGTTGATTATTTTGAATATATATTGTTACTGTCTGTTACTCTTTTCTACAAAAATATTGCAGTAAAGACAATTTCTGTGTTTTATCATAACATGTGTGTTTTTCATTGGTCATTGCACTTACACTATTGCTAGGTGTGCCAGAGGGGGCTGAGACTGTTATTGGGTTTGACAGGCAGAGTAATGGACTGAAGTAATTTAAGCAGCACCTGCGGGGGTATCGCCACATAAGGATATTGTTTGGTGTCATTTTAAGGATTCATTGTCAGCTGCTTGCTATAAAGTTTCATTTAGTGGGAAGATTAATGGGTTGACAATAGTAAATCTCAATTTACTTATCTCATCTACTACTACTACTATACTAATGACACTGGCGGGGAAAGGCTTAACATCTAAGGGAAATCAAAGGGCTAACTGTGTGCCCAACAATGAATAATATGTGCTGCTTTTACAAAGAGATGTGGCTGTTTTTTCTCCCTGCTTTGCAAGGAGGAAAAAACAGCCACACCAATGCTCTATGCATAGAGCCCTGTGTTGTTAGGAATTACAGGACTCTGTACTGTGATTCGCTTAAGCCGGTCAGCAGGTCTGGGCCACAAATCATTGGACGGGACCTGCTGACAGACTTGTGCTGTATTGAATGACAGCACAGATGGGGCGATGGGAGCATGTGTGCCCCCTACCCAGAAATGCCAGATCACATACATGTACGTAATTCGGCACAGAGCAGCCACTCTGCTGCCGTATATTTACATGGGGCTGTCCAAAAGTGGTTAAAAAGCACTTATGGGGCGTACACATGGTCGGACTTTTCGGCTACAAAAGTCCGACAGACGCCGACGGACCAAATCAGGCGGACAATATGATCGTGTGTGGGCTTCCCCGGACTTTCAGTGGACTTTTCCAGTCGCAAATCTGACGGACTTTAGATTTGGAACTTGCTTCAAATCTTTATGTCGTAACTCCGCCGGACCCAGAAATCTGCTCGTCTGTATGCTAGTCCAACGGACAAAAACCCACGCTAGGGCAGCTATTGGCTACTGGCTATCAACTTCCTTATTTTAGTCCGGTGTACGTCATCACGTACGAATCAATCAGACTTTTGTGTGATCGTATGTAGGCAAGTCCGTTCATTAGAAAGTCCGCCGCAAGTCCGCCAAAAGTCCGTTGAAAGTTTGTCGGACGGGCTGTCAGACTTTTGTAGCTGAAAAGTCCGACCGTGTGTACGCCCCATAACAGTTTACACAGCACTTTACTAAATAAAGGGAGACAGAACAGTTACAGTACAATTCAAAACAATAGGGTTCAGAAGGTCCTGCTTGTGCAGTCTTACCATTTAAATGAGAGGAGCAAGTGGTAAAAAATGTAATAAATGTGAGGATGGATGGATGGTGAAGGTAGATGTACAATTTTTAGGCAATTTAAAGGCAGACAGAGTAGGAGCTGGACAGATTGGGGTAAGGAGTTCCAGAGGATGGGAGAAGATCTCAAGGTGAGCATGTGAGGAAGTAACAAGTGTGCTAAAGAGCAAGAGCTCCTGGGAAGAGCGGAGTTCAATATTAATCCCAGCCTACAACTAGCAATCATTTTACACTGTTCTACCTGTATTACATTTTAAGCCCTTAGAGACGGTGCCTTCCGGCCCCTTAAGGGGTTTCAGATACCGGAAGGCGGGGCTTATGGTCATCTGACCACCGTGTTTCGATGTCATGGTGGTCACATGATTGGAAAGCTCCTGATCGCAAGAAGCGATCGGGGGCTTTCAGTTAGCCGCTGGTAAGTGTTTGGGGAGCGCGCAGAGCACGTGCTCTCAGCACAGTTGTGTCTGCAAATTGGTACACAAATAGGCGGCCTTTCGGCGCCAAGGCCCAAACTCCGAGATGTCACATATTTGCATACTGTTGGCGCCTAGGGGTTAAATATTAATTAATTGACACCATTTACATTTTATGACAGTTCTTTGTCTTTGAAATAGAATTAAATATATTAAAATCCTACAACATTTGGTTTTAAAACCACTCAGCCCTGTGTAAGGTTAACCGGATTCTAAGGATCAGAAAACCATTGCTGACTTATGTTCATGTGCATGCACATTGTGCCGCTCATACTTCTTGGCTAACAGACAATGCCAGACATACTGTGACAGCCCGCCGTGTGCATGTAGCAACTGGTGTACCCACTTGGTGCCCAGCGGCCTATTTAAACTGATGAGTCACTGAGGAAGGTGGCTAAATGGTCTTCAGCTTGTTCCTGTGTGTTCTGAGACCTGATTCATTGAATTTGCCTACTTGTTTATGACCGACTTCTCCCTAAATCTCGCCTCTGTATCCTGTCTCAATGCTGCTCCTCTGGTTACCTTGACCTTGCCCTCTTAATTGGACTGGTGTCTGATTTGGTACTGCTTCTGCCTGGCTGCTACCAACCTTGGTCTAATACCTGGACTTGTCTCTGCCTGCTGAATCTGTACTACTTGTCTGTAGGAATAACTACTTACAACCCATCAATGAGAGAATGAAACAAGACTATAAGACTGTAAATTTATTTATCATCATTGAGATTAATTTAACCACTTTAAGACCAGGCCTTTTTATATTTATATATATATATATATATATATATATATATATATATATATATATATATATATTAGCAGAGAACCTAGAGAATAAAATGGCGGTTGTTGCAATAATTTATGTCACACTGGATTTGCTCAGAAAATCTTTCAAACACAATTTCATGGGAAAAAATACACTTTAACCACTTACCAACCGGCCCATAGCCGAATGACGGCTGCAGGGCGGTTGGATAACTCTGGGAGGGCGTACTATGACGTCCTCCCAGAATTCCCCTCTCGCGCGCCCCCTGGGGCGCGCACCCGAACACATCCGTGACCGCCGGGTCCGGAGGACCCGGCGCATCACGGATCCCGGTAAATGGCCGCTGATCGCGGCCGTTTACCATGTGATCGGGCCGTCAAATGACGGCGCGATCACATGTAAACAGACCGGCGTCATCTGATGACGCCGGTTCCTCTCCTCCCCCTCTCCTCCCCGCCTGTGTACCGATCGGTACACAGTGACCGGAGAGGCGGATGGATGGATGTCTGCAGCGCTGTGGGCTGTATGTGTAGTGCCCACAGCGCTGCACAGAGACATCCAGGCATCCATCCATCCCTGCTCAGCCATCCCTAACGCTCTGCAATGCTGTGCAATACTCTGCAACACCCTGCAATACCCCCACAATACTCTGCAACACCCTGCAATACCCCCACAATACTCTGCAATGCTGTGCAATACTCTGCAATACCCCCACAATACTCTGCAACACCCCCACAATACTCTGCAATACCCCCACAATACTCTGCAATACCCCCACAATACTCTGCAATGCTGTGCAATACTCTGCAATACCCCCACAATACTCTGCAATGCTGTGCAGTGCTCTGCAATACCCCCACAATACTCTGCAATACCCCCACAATACTCTGCAATGCCCCCACAATACTCTGCAATGCCCCCGCCATACTCTGCAATGCCCCCGCCATACTCTGCAATGCCCCCACAATACTCTGCAATGCCCCCACAATACTCTGCAATGCTGTGCAATACTCTGCAATTCCCCCGCCATACTCTGCAATGCCCCCGCCATACTCTGCAATGCCCCCGCCATACCCTGCAATGCCCCCGCCATACTCTGCCATGCCCCCGCCATACCCTGCAATGCCCCCGCCATACTCTGCCATGCCCCCGCCATACAATGCCATGCCCCCGCCATACTCTGCCATGCCCCGCCATGCCCCGCCTTACCCCGCCATAGTCCGCCATACTCCGCAATACCCCGCCATACTCCGCAATACCCCGCCATACTCCGCAATACCCCGCCATACCCCGCCATACTCCGCCATACCCCGCCATACTCCGCCATACCCCGCCATACTCCGCCATACTCCGCCATACTCCGCCATACTCCGCAATACCCCGCCATACCCCGCCATACCCTGCCATGCTGAGCCATGCTCAGCTGTACTCGCCCTCTGTATGTGGTCAGGCTGTGGAAGTCTCACACATGTGGTATCGCCGTACTCAGGAGGAGCAGGGGAATCTATTTTGGGGTGTCATTTTTGGTATGTACATGTTATGTGGTAGAAATATTGTATAAATGGACAACTTTGTGTTAAAAAAAAAAATGCGTTTTAACCACTTCCCGCCCACCGGCCGTCATACAACGTCCTTGACTTTGTGCGGAGATATCTGAATGATGGTTGCAGCTACAGGCATCATTCAGACATCGGCTTTTTCAGCCGGCGATTCCCTACACCATGAGAATGATCATAGCGGCTGTTCCACTGCTTGATCGTTCTTACGGGAGGCGAGAGGGGATGTCCCCCCCTCCCGCGCTTCTACCGACTCACCGCTACGATCGAAGCCAGGATCGTTTTTTTTTTTTTTTTATTTCAGGCTTCCCAGCCTAGAGGTGAGATGTGGGGTCTTATTGACCCCATATCTCACTGTAAAGAGGACCTGTCATGCCATATTCCTATTACAAGGATGTTTATATTCCTTGTAATAGGAATAAAAGTGGTCAAAATTTTTTTTTTTTTGGAAAAAAGCATCAAACTAAAATAAATAAAGTAAAATAAACAATAAAAAAAAAAAAAATTTTTTAAAGCGCCCCTGTCCCTGCGTGCTCGCATGCAGAAGCGAACGCATACGTAAGTCCCGCCCACATATGAAAACCGTGTTCAAACCACACATGTGAGGTATCGCTGCGATCGGTAGAGCGAGAGTAATAATTTTGGCCCTAGACCTCCTCTGTAACTCAAAACATGTAACCAGTAAAAAATTTTAAAGCGTCGCCTATGGGGATTTTTGAGTAGCAAAGTTTGGCGCCATTCCACAAGCGCGTGCAATTTTGAAAGGTGACATGTTGGGTATCTATTTACTCAGTATAACTTCATCTTTCACATTATGCAAAAACATTAGGCTAACTTTACTGTTTTGGTTTTTGTAAAGCACAAAACAGTTTTTTTCCCAAAAAAAACGCGTTAAAAAAATTACTGCGCAAATACCGTGCAAGATAAAAAGTTGCAACGACCGCCATTGTATTCTCTAGGGTCTTTGCTAAAAAAACATATATAATGTTTTGGGGTTCTATGTAATTTTCTAGCTAATAAATGATGATTTTTACATGTAGGAGAGAAATGTCAGAATTGGCCTGGAAGCTACAGAACGCCTGAAGGTGCTCCCCTGCATGTTGGGCCTCTGTATGTGGCCACGCTGTGTAAAAGTCTCACACATGTGGTATCGCCGTACTCGGGAGTAATAGCAGAATGTGTTTTGGGGTGTAATTTGTGGTATGCATATGTGGTGTGTGAGAAATAACCTGCTAATATGACAATTTTGTGGGAAAAAAAAAAAAGTAAAAAAAAAACCTTGATTTTGCAAAGAATTGTGGGAAAAAATGACAACTTCAAAAATCTCACCATGCATCTTTCTAAATACCTTGGAATGTCTTCTTTCCAAAAAGGTATCATTTGGGGGGTATTTGTACTTTTCTGGAATGTTAGGGTCTCAAGAAATTAGATAGGCCGTCAGTACTTCAGGTGTGATCAATTTTCAAATATTCGCACCATAGCTTTTGGACTCTATGACTTTCACAAAGACCAAATAATATCCACCGATTTGGGTTAATTTTACCAAAGATATGTAGCGGTATAAATTTTGGCCAAAATATATGAAGAAAAATTACTAATTTGCAAAATATTATAACAGAAATGAAGAAAAATGCATTTTTTTACAGATTTTTCGGTCTTTTTTCTTTTACGGCGCAAAAAATAAAGAACCCAGCGGTGATTAAATACCACCAAAAGAAAGCTCCATTTGTGTGAAAAAAAGGACAAAAATTTCATATAGATACAGTGTTGCATGGCTGAGTAATTGTCATTCAAAATGTGAGAGCACCAAAAGCTGAAAATTGGTCTGGTTATTAAGGGGGTTTAAGTGCCCAGTTGTCAAGTGGTTAATGAATAAAAAAAAAAAAAAAAAAAAAAAAGCAGTAAAGTTAGCCAAATTATTGTATAATGTGAAAGATGATGTTACACCGCGTAAATAGGTACCTAACATGTCATGTGTTAAAAATGCGCACGCTTGTGGAATGGCGACAAACTACGGTACTTAGAAATATCAATAAGCGAAGCTTTAAAAAGTTTTACAGGTTACCTGTTTAGAGGTACAGAGGAGATCTTGTGCTAGAATTATTGCTCTTGCTCTACAGATCATAGGGATACCTCACATGTGTGGTTTTTTACATATGCGGGCGCGACTTACGTATGTGCTTGTTTCTGCACGCGAGCTCAAGGGAAAGGGGTGCTTTAAAAAAAAAAAAATTTTTTTTATTTCACTTTTATTTTTTATTTTTACACTGTCCCTTTATTTTTTATTCCATGGGCCACACCGGATCGGTTCCAGGCTTACAGACAGCTCCACTAAGCTCAGAAACCACCGGAAAGCGGCAGGAGGGGAGGGGCACATCTCTTGCCACCTATAAAAGTGATCTTGTAGAAAAATCTGCTGCTGGGACCACTTTTATCTGCCGACCACCTGACTGAAAAAAAGATACTGGGGTTATGGCAGCTAGCTGCTGCAATAAACCCTGTATTTAACGTCAAAGTAATGACATATATTTACAGTTAGGCGGTCAGCGAGTGGCAACAGTTTTTATTCTTTAGAGATAAATTGTTATTTTGCAGTTACAAACCGTGTCTCCTTTCTGAAAAATGATTCAGTCATCTATTAGCTGCCCCTGTTGGTGCTAATTAACATTAGCAGAAAGTGAAGTGATTGATAGCAAAAGTGAAGGGGTGCTACATGTTGAACATCCTATCAAGGTCCTGTACATTCAGGGCCATTTTTAAGGCAGGGCAAAAGGGGCAGCTGCCCTGGGCCCTGTCTTTGTTGTGGGGCCCAAAGCTGCTACCTCATATTTACCAATTATCCTGGTTTAAATTCCCTTGTCCCTTGAGAATTTAGTAACGTGCTGTGTCCCGATATCTTAGTGTGAAGTGCTGCTACTAATGCTGCCCTATTGTTGCATACAGATGACTCACCTGCAGACCCTGTGATTACATGTAAATAACCGGCATTGATATGTATATAGCAGCTGCATTCATATGTAAATAGTGGCAGTCCGGCGGAATTGATACGTAAATAGAGGTGGCATTCATATGTATACCATGCCCCTGAGGGTAGTGTGGGGTGCACAGGGGAGCAAGGAGGGGGTGTATGGGGGTAAGGAAGGTGGGTGCAAAGATGAGCAGAGGAGGCAGGTAGAGTCAAGGGGGGGGGGTTGGAGTAAAGAGGATAGGGCAGGTTTGGGGTGCATAGGTTAGCATGGGTTTTAGGATGCAATGGTGTGCTGACAGGCTGGATAAAGATGTAGGCCACGTGTAGGATAGCCCATTTATTCCAACGGGCTGCTCTAAGCACTATAAATGCGTAAGAAAGTCCCTAACCCTTTTTCACACGGTTGCACCGCACATGTCAGCAGATGCGTGAGGCTGTCATTAACAATTTATGGACAGCACGTTTCTGTGGTATCAGGAAAGCGATTTTGCATGCGTTCCTGACACACAAAAATGTGAACGCAGGCAAAATGTCTCAGTTACATTGGTGGTCAGTGTAAATCTTCCTATTACATTGGGGGCTTGGTGTACAATCCTTTCATTCACACTAGTGGCCAGTGTGAATGTTCCCCTTACATTAGTGGTCAGTGTAAATCCGGACAAAAATAGTACTAAAAACCACCCCGATATGAATCTACTCATGTAGAGTGTAACATATAGTTGGATCTGTAAGATTCGGGCTCCCTCCCAAGTAACAAAAAATTGATAAACAAAAGAAACAGATAGGACCAGGGTGGCCCCGGGATAGCCAACAAAGGGAGAAGCTACAACGTAGTGAGATAAAAACCAAAAAAGGACAACTTTATTGAAAAATTGCATACAAACAAAAGGTAAGGGATCCCACATATGCAGAGCTAATCCACACAGGTGGGATCCGTTCCTCCACAATATCAGGTGACAATAGAAAATATATACATAAAAGTGACCAACGTTGATTTAAAAATAGACACTGGTGGGTTAACCCACCCCCTGAGTCCCTGAGCAGAATATGCTGATAAATACTGTAGATCCAATGGTGGACAATACAAGATGGTGTCCACTAAAGTGTAAATCCCTCTTTATATTGGTGGTTACTGTGAATGCTCCTATTGCATTAGTGGTCAGTGTAAATCCCCATTACATTGGGATACAGTGTTGAAACTCCTCTTTATATTGGTAGTAGGTAAAAAAAAATCAGCATTGCCATTGATCACACCCTCCCCTCAGCACTGTCACTGATCCCAGGAGTTCTAGAATCCCTAGGAGTTTTCTGTCTATTGATGGGTCTGCTCACCTCCCCAGTATATGGTGTGCAGGCAGTGAGGAGATGTGCTGTAACTTTTAGCAACCAATCAGTGAGCAGTAATGATGTGCAGTAACCTCTAGCAACCAATCAATAAGCAGAAATCATGTGCTGTAACCTTTAGCAACCAGTCAGTAAGCGGTAATGATATGCTGTCTAAGAGAAGGTGGATAGCGAAATTGCATTGGGGGGCCAAGAAAATGTTTGCCCGGGGTCCAATCAATATTAAAGACAACCCTGTGTACATTTTCCAGCACAGCACATCAATACCAACTACTTTCAACCCATTATAAACAGATGTGAGATTTACCTCCTAAATTACAAAGCATGTATATTAAATATATATATTTTTTGGTAGTGCCCACTGAGCATGACAGGGGATATAATTCCTGCTATGGTGTGTGTACACCCCTGGCTGCTGCCTTCCCATCTAAATGTGGTGCTTAGGTTATAAGAGCAGTAAGAAAGCCTATTTGATTTTAATTTTCATTTCATTTTACTTTTTTATATGATTTTGATACTGTGATTTTGATACAAGTGTAAGAATATGCATATTGTAACTGGTGACTTATGTATCTAATGGGAATGATGTATGTTTGTATACAAATAATCTATCACATTAGCCCTCCCATAGGAGGGAGGACCTTCAGTCACATGGGCCTTCAATTATATGGGCCATCCCCTTGATCCCAGCTTTCTTTATAAAGACCATTACCTGTATACCAAATCTAGCTCTGAAGAAGAGGGGACACCCTCAAAATGCATCAGCTGCTTTTGGACTATATATCCCACCACTGTTACTTGCCAGCTGATCTTGCTGGATAATGCTAACTATGGACTTTACATTCTATGCTTGAATATGTTACTCATTGTGAGTATGCATTTTTATCATTTTTTACACATTAAAGTGAAGGTAATGCGCAAGGCTGGTGCACCCTCTGTTCTTTTTTCCCTTTTAGAATCTATTAGCTACCCCTGTTGGTGCTAATTAACATTAGCAGAAAGTGAAGCGATTGATAGCAAAAGTGAAGGGTTGCTACATGTTGAACATGCTACCAAGGTCCTGTACATTTTCCAGTGCAACATGTTTAGACAACACATCAATACCAAGTACAGTAAAACCTTGGATTGCAAGCATAATTCTTTCCAGGAAATAATGGGAAACTCCGATGATTCGTTCCACAACCATGTATTCATAAGTCGTTCAGTTTATAGTCCATATAAAAATATTATAGCAATGTGATTGATTTTAAGGTTGTGTAACCATAAAATGTCCATCCACAAATGGCAGCCTCCACAAAGGGATTAGAAGCTAAATCCAGCAGGAGCTACAGAGTATACAAGTGAAGAGAGGTGCCTCTAAGTGTAGCAATATGGTTACATTTAATGAAGGTACAACATTTAATAACTCACCTGGTTGATGATCAAATGTTGTACCTTCATTAAATGTAACCATATTGCTACACTTAGAGGCACCTCCCTTCTCTTTTATACTTAGTTGTGACATGACGCTACTTGTATATCAAGACATCGCTTGTTTATCAAATCAAAATGTATAGAAAAATTTTGCTTGTCTTGCAAAACGCTCTCAAACCAAGTTGCTCTCAATCCAAGGTTTTACTATACTTTCAACCCATTCTAAAGAGATGTGAGATTTACCTCCTAAATAGGGATGAGCTTCGAGTTCGAGTCGAACTCATGTTCGACTCGAACATCGGCTGTTCGCCAGTTCGCCGAACAGCGAACAATTTGGGGTGTTCGCGGCAAATTTGAATGCCACGGAACACCCTTTAAAAGTCTATGGGAGAAATCAAAAGTGCTAATTTTAAAGGCTTATATGCATGGTATTGTCATAAAAAGTATTTGGGGACCTGGGTCCTGCCCCAGGGGACATGGATCAATGCAAAAAAAAGTTTTAAAAAACGGCCGTTTTTTCGGGAGCAGTGATTTTAATAATGCTTAAAGTGAAACAATAAAAGTGTAATATCCCTTTAAATTTTGTACCTGGGGGGTGTCTATAGTATGCCTGTAAAGGGCCGCATGTTTCCCATGTTTAGAACAGTCTGACAGCAAAATGACATTTCAAAGGAAAAAAAGTCATTGAAAACTACTCGCGGCTATTAATGAATTGCCGGTCCGACAATACACATAAAAGTTCATTGATAAAAACGGCATGGGAATTCCCCACAGGGGAACCCCGAACCAAAATGGAAAAAAAATATGACATGGGGGTCCCCCTAAATTTCATACCAGGCGCTTCAGGTCTGGTATGGATATTTAGGGGAACCCCATCCAAAATTTTTTAAAAAAATGGTGTGGGGTCCCCCTCAAGATCTATACCAGACCCTTCACGTTTAACAAGGGGACCCCCAGATCCCGGCCCTCCCACCTGTGTGAGATGGTAAGGGGTACAAAAGTACCCCTACCATTTCACAACAAAACTGTCAAAAATGTTAAAAATAACAACAGACAGTTTTTGACAATTCCTTTATTTAAACGCTTCTTCTATCTTCTTTCTTCTATCTTCCTTCAGTTTCTTCCTCCATCTTATTCTTCTTCTGGTTCTTCCTCCGGTGTTCTTGTCTGGCATCTTCCTCCGCGGGGTCTTCTTATCTTCTTCTCCTCGGGCTGCTCCGCATCCATGATGGCGTGGAGAGAGGCTCTTTTTCTCTTCATCTTTTCACCCGTTATGTAACCCCACCCCATTCTGACGTCACAAGGAATGCCACAAGGAAGTCCCCATCAAGTCCCCGTGTGTCAGATGGGGCGGGGTCACCGGGTGGCCCCACCCCCCGTTATTTAACCACTTCAATACCAAGGGCGTCATATGACGTCCTTGGCTTTGAGCGGGTATACCTGAATGATGCCTGTAGTTACAGATATCATTCAGATATTGCCGGTTTCAGCCGGTGAATCTCTACACCATAGGAACGATCATAGCGGCCGTTCCGCCGCTTGATCGTTCCTATGGAAGGCGAGAGGGGGGACGTCCCCCCCTCCTGCCGCCCTCCGGTGCTTGCTCCGACTCACCGTTACGATCGGTGAGGCGGAGAGTGGATTCGCCAGCGCCGGATGTAGATCATAGAGATTTCCGGCGGACCAGATGGTCCACGGAGTCTCTATGATCGTCGGAGGCCAGGCGCGATGTTATGACGTCACGCCCGGCCTCTCCATTCAAAAAAATGGCGCCGCTTCAGCTGGTAAGCGGCGATCATTTTATTTTTTTTTTATTTCAGGCTTCCCAGCCTAGTGGTGAGATATGGGGTCTTATTGACCCCATATCTCACTATTAAGAGCACCTGACATGTCATATTGCTATTACAAGGGATGTTTACATTCCTTGTAATAGGAATAAAAGTGATCAATTTTTTTTTTCAAAAAAGTGTCAAAATAAAAAAAAAATATATAATTAACAATAAAAAATTTTTTTTTTAAAGCGCCGCTGTCCCCGTGTGCTTGCACGCAGAAGCGAACGCATACGTAAGTCCCGCCCACATATGAAAACTGTGTTCAAACCATACATGTGAGATATCGCCGCGAACGTTGGAGCGAGAGCAATAATTTTCACCCTAGACCTCCTCTGTAACTCAAAACATGTAACCAGTAAAAAAATTTCAAGCGTCGCCTATGGGGATTTTTAAGTACTGAACATTGGCGCCATTCCACGAGCGTGTGCAATTTTGAAGCGTGACATGTGAGGTATCTATTTACTCAGCGTAACTTTATCTTTCACAAAATGCAAAAACATTGGGCTAACTTTACTGTTTTGTTTTTTTTTTTTAAACACAAAACAGTTTTTTTCCCCAAAAAAACGCGTTCGAAAATTTCCTGCGCAAATACTGTGTGAGATAAAAAGTTGCAACAACCGCTAAAAAAACATATATAATATTTGGGGGTTCTATGTAATTTTCTAGCAAAAAAATGATGATTTTTACATGTAGGAGCAAAGTGTCAGAATTGGCCCGGTATTGAAGCGGTTAAGAACCGTCAGAAGAGGAGAAGCGTCACACAGCGGGAGCCTCCCTCCATGTCATCATGGATGCGGAGTGGCCCAAAAAGAAGATGAAGACAAGAAGATGAAGAGAAGATGAAGAGAAAAAGATGAAGAGAAAAAGATGAAGAGAGAAGCGTCACACAGCGGGAGCCTCCCTCCATGCCATCACGGATGCGGAGCGGGCCGGGAGAAGAAGATAAGAAGACGCATCGGAGGAAGATGCCGGACGAGAACACCGGAGGAAGAACCAGAAGAACCAGAAGAAGAAGAACATGGAGGAAGAAACCGAAGGAAGATAGAAGAAAGAAGAAAGAAGATAGAAGAAAGAAGAAGCATTTAAATAAAGGAATTGTCAAAAACTCTGTTGTCATTTTTAACATTCTTGACAGTTTTTTTGTGAAATGGTAAGGGTAGTTTTGTACCCCCTTACCATTTCACGCAGGGGGAGGGCCAGGATCTGGGGGTCCCCTTGTTAAAGGGGGCTTCCAGATTCTGATAAGCCCCCCGCCCGCAGACCCCCACAACCACCGGGCAAGGGTTGTGGGGATGAGGCCCTTGTCCCCATCAACATGGGGACAAGGTGTTTTGGGCATGTGGCCTGGTACGGTTCAGGAGGGGGGGCGCTCTCTCACCCCCCCTCTTTTCCTGTGGCCTGCCAGGTTGCGTGCTCGGATAAGAGTCTGGTATGGTAACAAATTTTGGCGCGGGGCTCTCCCTAAAATCCATACCAGACCTGAAGGGTCTGGTATAGATCTTGAGGGGGACCCCACACCATTTTTTTTTTAAATTTTGGATGGGGTTCCCCTAAATATCCATACCAGACCTGAAGCGCCTGGTATGAAATTTAGGGGGACCCCCATGTCATATTTTTTTCCATTTTGGTTCGGGGTTCCCCTGTGGGGAATTCCCATGCCGTTTTTATCAATGAACTTTTATGTGTATTGTCAGACCGGCAATTCATTAATAGCTGCGAGTAGTTTTAAATGACTTTTTTTCCTTTGAAATGTCACTTTGCTGTCAGACTGTTCTAAACACGGGAAACATGCGCCCCTTTACAGGCATACTATAGACACCCCCCAGGTATGAAATTTCAAGGGATATTACACTTTTATTGTTTCACTTTAAGCATTATTAAAATCACTGCTCTCGAAAAAACTGCCATTTTTGAAACTTTTTTTGCATTGATACATGTCCCCTGGGGCAGGACCCAGGTCCCCAAATACTTTTTATGACAATAACTTGCATATAAGCCTTTAAAATTAGCACTTTTGATTATTCATGTTCATGTCCCATAGACTTTAATGGTGTTCGCGTGTTCAAACTAATTTTTTGCCTGTTCGCAAGTTCTGGTGCGACCCGAACAGGGGGGTGTTCGGCTCATCCCTACTCCTAAATTACAAATCATGTATATTAAATATATATTTTTTGGTAGTGCCCCACTGAGCAGGATAGGGGATATAATTCCTGCCATGGTGTTTGTACACCCCTGGCTGCTGCCTTGCCATCCAAACGTAGAGCAGTGGAGGGCCAGTAAAAATGTGGCTCAACCAGGGGGTTTTACTGGCCCCCACTGTAAGTGTAAATGAGCCCTTAAAGAGATGATAGGGTTAGAGAGACCTTGTCAGGAGACCTTAGCATTCAATTAAAATGCTTGCAGGAAAATAGCATTATATACGGTCTAAGGCATTGATCGCAAACCTTTTTGAGCCCAAGTGCCCAAACAGCGACACAAAACCAACTTATTTATTTCAAAGTGCCAACACGGAATTAAACCTACCAGTGGCTCTGTACAGAGGATGGGACTGATCATCCCTCTGAATGAACGTACGATTCTGCCCAGAAAAGACCTTTTGTGCTTTTTCAAAGGAGTGCCTTACGCTCAGAATACAGGGTTCAGGAATACGTTACGCTCAGAATGCAGGGTTCAGGAATGCGCTGTGCTCAGAATACAGGGTTCAAGAATGCATTGTGCTCAGAATACAGGGTTCAGGAATGCGTTGTGCTCAGAATACAGGGTTCAGGAATGCGTTGTGCTCAGAATGCAGGGTTCAGGGGGGGTGATGTGAAGGCCAGTAGAGGACACTGCTATGGGGCCCTTCCCAAAGCAGTGTCCTCTGCCCCCTTCACACCCCCACCACACACACACACACAGTAGTGTCCTCTGCCCCCCCATAGCAGTGACCTCTGGCTTCCCTCCCATAGCACTGTCCTACCTATGGATGTACACAGTCCTCCACATGGCCGTGCTTCAGCGCCCAAGCCCCTACACAGACAGCGGCTCTCCTATTTGCTCTCAAAGTCCAGGAAGGGAGTAGTCACTCTTCTCAAATTTAGTTTCCAGAAGCATTGCGGCGCTGTTTACAGCAGCAGACACTCCGTGTAAGTCCTTCCCACTGGGCTGCCCTCGTGCATGCAGGTGAGGGATTTACACACATCGGCTGCCCTGCTGCCTGAGGGGGGGAAACCATCTGGCCCAGATGCTTTCACACTGCAGCAATAATCCAATGATAAAATAGAGATGGTTACTTGGTGTCATTCATTACAATAAATCTTTATTAGCCCCTCCTTAGCCCAGAGCTCCAGTGAGCATGAGAGGGGAGAGAAGAGAACTGACAGTCACCAGCTATCTAGTCATGGAGCACTGAGAACTGAGTGATCAGTGTTCTTTGATCGCTCAGTTCTCAGTCATAGAGCCGGCAGGAACAGATGCAGCATTGGACCGATGTTGCAGCCACCTAGGTAAGTATGATTTAAAAAGAAAAAACAAACAAACTTCTCTTTTAAGGCTTCTGCTGAAATATGTTGGCGTGTTATCTGCTGTTCCCTATTATGTAGATAATAAAGATTCATTGTAATGGATGACACCAAGTAGCCAGCGCCATTCTGCAAATACCATACAGTGGTGTCAGAAAGCAGTAACTCATGGATAATAAATCTGGTTTAGTAGTGTAATCACTAAGTAATATTATTCATAAATGTGCTGCTTTCCAGTATTCATTTGCAGACATTATACTGTTTGGAGAACAGGGTACTTCTTTTAGATACTGGGGCTATTCTTTCCAGATATGCTTAAAAAAACGTGTAGTGATGTTGCATTAAGCGCATTGCCATGTGTATCTAGAAGCATTAATTAACATTATTGAGGGACCTTATCCAACTGATTTAAATGGCACAATGTCAGGTGATTACCCAAAAATAAAGCATTGATTATTTTTTTCTCAGTACCACTGCCATAAATATGGCCTATTAAAAACAGTGTATTGTATTATTTGCCCACATGTTGCATAAGTTTAAAAAAATATGTATACAAGAAGCTCCCTTGGTCTGATGGCATCTGTGCAGTCTGTTCAATGTTCCAGATATCATAAATGCTTAGACATGGGACCATCCCAGGGTGCAATTGCCCTTGTGTCTCTCTTTGGCAGCTGGTCCCTCTCTTTAGTGTAAACTGAGGCTACGGTACCTTGCAATTATTATGATACTATCATTTTTTACACAAAAAATAAAGGGAAATATCAGATGACTTGCTGCTATGAATTCCCAATTATTTTTTGCAGTTACCCATGCACTATTTTCTTACATACATGTCTGTGCAAAGCTAGGACACAAGAGTAAACGTGTAGAGTAGCAACCAATAAAAGTTTTCATAGTTGTAAAAAATAAAGTTATTATGAAACTGAGCCATACCAAGACAAACAAAAATTGGATTGAATGTTTATTAGTAGTATAAAATTACAACACATACTATCCAGCATGATTTCAAACTCCCAGTCCTCACACTATACCTACAGCTAGGACCAGATCCTAAAGCAAACACACGCAAGATCTATAACTAAAGCTTATTGTCCTGCCAGGTTGACTTTACACTTTGCAAGAATTTCCTCTCTCGTGCCTTGCTGTGTCTTTCTTCTATATTTATTCAATATTTGCTAAGGTACTGTGCTGAGGGGACCTGGCTTTAATTGTCAAAGGCTTATAAAGAAATCCTGACAAGGGAGAGGGTAGAAAGTGGGAGGGAGTGAAAATTTAAAAGAGGACTGCCTTATACAGCAGCTAAATCAAAGTGAGGGACTGAGAGTGTGTCAGGGCAGTCTGCCTTCTACTGTGGGGAGAGATCAATGGACATGTTTGATTAGCCTGTGTAAGAAGCAGCAAGGGACTTTAGGCTTGCTAACTTCATTGGACCATCAAATATATTACTAGCTGATTTTGGACACATTTAGGACTGTTATAATCGTGCAGGATATTGAGTACAAGAGAGAATTATCCTTCTTTTTCATCTTAGTTAAAGGTAAGAAACTTTTTTACTTGTTCATGTTCACATAGCTTCTGCTTAGATGTTATACCTGTATGCAGAATAGTTTCTGCAGGTCTACTATAGCTACAGACAGCCTGGAACAGCTGGCTACTGCAATCAGTTGAATGCATTTTATCAGGCAGATAATGTGGGAAAGAAGTAGTACTCTGGGAGAACCGGGGAGTTATTTGTGCTTGCTTGCTGTAAAACCACAGTGGGAACTGACATTCCCTGTGACTGGTTATACTCTAATCTCATTTCATCCTTTTTTTCATCCATTAAGCAGACTCTTGTGATCTACAAAGCAGTTTGACATATATAGCACTTAGAATAGTGAGGGCTTTGTAAAATGGTATATAGTAAATGTTATGTTCTTATTACTGTTTTTTTTATGGCAAATCTTGTATACAGGTGGAAGTGGTACATACAAAAAAGGCTTGACTGTGGTTTGCCACTTTCTCTGCTTCATATGTACCAAGATAGATAGACAGGTGAATGCATGGATGGAAGGATGGATGGGAAAGCGAAAAAAAGAGAAAAATAGATAGATAGAGATAGATAGATAGATAGATAGATAGATAGATAGATAGATAGATAGATAGATAGATAGATAGATAGATAATTAATATTATTTTATAAACTGCTGAGTGGTGTAATGAAAAAAAGATACACATTTTTAAAGAATGTAACCGTTTACTCTTGTTGGCAATATGCCTATTGGCAATATTTTAGGTAGTCAGATAATTACTATGAATGAGGAAGCCACAGATACCATTTAATACACAAGCTTGCTGAGATATTTAGATACTCCCCAGATGTTGCATAAATTGTGCATAATGCTTGTAATGGACAGAAAACACGACAGTATTTCATACATCTTATTGCCTCAGCTGAGAATGCAGGACAAGGAAATAATGAATCCATCACAGCTGCTCATCATTCCACCAACAGATTAGATTTATGAAAAGATTTTGAAAATTTGACAAGGGTTGAACTAGTATGGACATGAAGCAAATGCCTCCAGCAAGTAGTTTGAAGTAAGAGAGCTTGGAACAGTAAGAAAGAACTCTGTAGCTGAGAGCTCTGTCAAGCTATACAAAGTGAAGATTACAGTTCAAGAGCAGAAACACTTTGGCAACAGTTCTATATTAAACCAGATTCCCATCTTAAATAACACTCATACGGGAACATTAGAGGAGGTATTATTTTCTAATAGAGTACCCTGTGCCTACCTGTCTGGTTGTGATGACTGCTACATTTTAAACACTCAAAGAGGCTTTATTTTTATCTGTGGGAAGATCATATGTATTTCATAACAATCCTACTTTAGTTTGCAAGCTTGACATACTTTTTGATCACAAGAAAGTCAAAATTGGTTCATAGGAATTGGTGTAGTCAAGGTGTCTTTTCAGTACAAACTCAATAAATGGTATTACAAGCTGTCAGAATAATACATGGGTGCTTTGTAATGATGAGCATATTAAACCTGTTACCAATCTTGAAAGCCTTGATCAGTGATCTGTATTCACGCTGATTGGTCTGTTTGTCACCAACAGCTAAAAGATAAGATTATAAAGATTCAGCGAAGGTCTGTATACCTAGTAAAAGTGATCCAGACTCTCCACTGATGGCATAGGTACAGTGAAGGCACAAAACCTCTAGCAAGACCTTTTCAAGTCATTTTATCGTAGCAGCTGCAACTGATATTTTGGTTTTAAAAATTATTTGAAGCCATTTTAAATGGATCTTCTTCTGGGAAAAACCCTCCCTAATGCCGTGTACACACGGGCGGACTTTTCGACCGGACTTCATCGGACCTGCAGCGGACTTTTTCGGGCGAAAATCAGATGGACTTTAGATTTGAAACATGTTTCAAATCTTTCCGACGGACTTGAGTCTAGTTGAAAAATCTGCTCGTCTGTATGCTAGTCCGACGGACGAAAACCAACGCTAGGGCAGCTATTGGCAACTGGCTATCAACTTCTTTATTTTAGTCCGGTCGTACATCATCACGTATGAATCCGTCGGACTTTGGTGTGATCATGTGTAGGCAAGTCCGTTCGTTCGAAAGTCTGTCGGAAGTCTGTCAAAAGACCTTAGAAAGTCCGTCAGAAAGACCGTCGGACCTTTGATGCCGAAAAGTCCGCCCGTGTGTACACGGCATTAGAGATAACAAGCATATGCAAAAATTCTGTTCATGAAGGACAAAACTGGTAGATTCAAATTTATATTCATTGCTAAAGTTTTAGCAATCCTTTTTATGTTCTTTTGCACAAAATAATACCTACAGGTGCCTTTAGATAGATTCCATCAAGCTGAACCACACACTGGCTTAGTATAACTTAAAAAACAAGATATCTGTATCCAGATTCCTAGTTCTACCAACCTAATGCATTCAGGGCACAGAGGTCCTATTCTTTCCATTAAATTATTTATGTAATTTTTACCCTACAGATAATGCAGTAAGTAGTACATATGGCTAATGGTAGGAATCCTAGAACTAGCAACTCTCTAACATTTTACTGCTTGATTCTCAAAGATAATTCTGAAAACACTAGTGTCATAAAAAAAATCAGTAATGAGTGGCTGCTAAACACAAAGCTGTTATATATATATTATTTGGCAAAAAAAAATATATATATATATATATATATATATATATATATATATATATATATATATATATATAAATGTATATATATATACACACACAGTGCCTTGAAAAAGTATTCATACCCCTTGCAATTATTTAAGACATTTTTTACAAATAAATATCTGAAAAGCGTGGCGTGCATTTGTATTCAGCCCCCATTACTCTGATACCCCTAACTAAAATCTAGTGGAACCAATTGTCTTCAGAACTTCAGAAGTCACCTAATTAGTAAATAGAGTGCACCTGTGTGTAATTTAATTTCAGTAAAAATGCAGCTTTTCTGTAAAGCCCTCAGAGGTTTGTTTGTAAACCTTAGTGAACAAACAGCATCATGAAGGCCAAGGAATACACCAGACAGGTCAGGGATAACGTTATGGAGAAGTTTAAAGCAGGGTTAGGTTATAAAAGAAAATATCCCAAGCTTTGAACATCTCACGGAGCACTATTCAATCCATCATCTGAGGGGGCGTGGCTTGACGGTGCTCAGGAATGGCCGCTTGATCAGAGAGCTCCGCCGACTGGAGAGAACTACGGAGCGACTGAGCCTTCCACACACGGACCATCCACTTATACCGGGCACTTCCAGCAAGAGAAAAGGAGAATTTCAGCCTAAAAAGCTGACTGCATTCTTCACTAAACCAGCACCGCAGGTCAGTGAAATTAAGGATGGCACCGCTGCGGCCGCCAAATGCGCTGCTTACACAGATCTCCCAGATGAACCACAGGTCGCACAAGACCAATCCACACATCCCTCCACCTCTGATGACCAGGCAACTGACATTCCCATCACAGGCAGCCCCGCAAAAGCTAGGATGCGGATGGATGCACCACCGCTGAGATTGCATAAAGATGCCATTTAACCCTCTGCAATCTAACCAAGCCCTTCAATCCTCCATGGCAGCATTCCCACCACAGGCCAGCCTGTTCTGAACATGACCCTAAAGGAGATGCTCCTGTTACTACAATCATCACTTTTAACCAACCTATCCTCATTAATTTCCAAATTTTTTACAGATATACATGATCTGGGTGACAGAGTCACATACATTGAAAATAAAATGGAGGACAGCACCACCACTATAAATGATCTTGTGGATGCTTATAATGACATGAAGGATGAACAACACTGGATAAAATCTAAGCTGGCGGACCTAGAGGATAGGTCCCGCTGAAATAACGTGAAACTAAGGGGGTCCCCGAATCAATCCCACCGCCTGGTCTCCTTCAGTACGCAAAAGATCTTATGTCTGCGATTCTGCCTGAAGCTACGCAACTCAATCTCACTATAGACAGAATAGCCAAATCATCTCATCTAGCTGCTTCAGTGCCTAGAGATGTACTGATGAAAGTGCACTTTTACCACACTAAAGAAAAACTCCTGACGGCAGCCAGACACGAATCTTCACTCCCTGTCCCATTCACTGACATCCAACTCTTCCCTGACCTCTCTAAATATACTCTACAAATGAGACGCCAACTGAACCCGCTAACAAAAGCCATTAACAACCACAAGATCCCATACAAGTGGCGTTATCCTGCAACCATACTGGTCACCAAAAATGGTGTCTCTTCCACCATCTCTACACTAAATGGAGGGAAGAAAATACTACCTTCCTGGGGCATCATAACAGATCTTCCAAAAGACAACAACTCTTTCTCAATCCCGTCATGACCGCTGCCTCAACGTGGAAAATACTCCGGCACACCGCAAGGCAAATATGGATAACATTACAGCCAAAAGGCCTATACTTCAGATAGAATTGTTCTCTCCAGCCCCTGGTTTACACAGCCTGTTGTTGTGATTGACTGTTTACCCCCAAGGCGGAACTGCTGATTTCAGCCCAGTTTATCCGCTGAACTTCTTACACAATGGTACACTAATATACCATAGTAATATTGTGCACAAATATCTTTTACTAACGCAATTTCTGTTTTAGAGTTCCATTAAACCCAGAGACATACTTTGGAAATCTCCAAGCAGGAACTCCTCAAAACTGGAGCAGACTTTCATCAGTTGAGCGTTCCAACACCTTCTCATCAAACCAGGAGTGCCCAACTTTACACAAAAGAAACCCTTAAGCCTAACAATGCCAATCAATGTGCTGTCAATCAATGCACACGGTCTCAACCACCCTGCTAAACGCCAATCTCTCTGGCAGACCGCCCAGATGCACTATTCTGATATTGTATGTGTACAGGAGACACACTTCTCCTCCATAGCACCACCCAGATGCTCCAACAAACCATTCCTGCATATTTACCAAGCCTCCTTCCCCGCCAAAAAAAGGGGATTGTTGATCGCCATAAGAGACTCCCTCACCTTCCAACTACAACATTCGCTCCTGGACCCCAATGGGCGATATATCATTTTAGTATGTTCTATCAACAAGGTTACATACACCTTACTGAACATATATGCCCCCAACGATCACTAAATTAATAAAAGAAGTCATGCGTATACTTAAACCGATTCAACAAGGACACCTCCTCATCTGTGGAGACTTTAATCTTGTACCTGACACAACCCATCATCCAAAAATGGAAAGAGTATGGCACAAATGCAGTCCTACCAAGACATAGCTGTCCACCTAAACTGACAGGCTGGGCAAGGAGAGCATCCACAGCTCAGGTGGAAGAATCTGTCCATAGAACAACTATTAGTCATGCACTCCACAAATCTGGCCTTTATGGAAGAGTGGCAAGAAGAAAACCATTGTTGAAAGAACGCCATAAGAAGTCCCATTTACAGTTTGTGAAAAGTCATGTGGGGAACACAGCAAACATGCGGAAGAAGGTGCTCTGGTCAGATGAGACCAAAATTGAACTTTTTGGCCTAAAAGCAAAACGCTAACTGCACATCAGCCTGAACACACCATCCCCACCGTGAAATACGGCGGTGGCAACTTCATGTTGTGGGGATGCTGTTATTCAGCAGGGACAGGGAAGCTGGTAAGAGTTGATGGTAAGATGGATGGAGCCAAATACAGGGCAATCTTAGAAGAAAACCTGTTAGAGCCTGAAAAAGACTTGAGAATGAGGCAGAGGTTCACCTTCCAGCAGGACAACACCCCTAAACATACAGCCAGAGCTACAATGGAATGGTTTAGATAAAAGCATATTCATGTGTTATATTGGCCCAATCAAAGTCCAGACTTAAATGCAATTGAGAATCTGTGACAAGACTTGAAAATTGCTGTTCACAGACGCTCTCCATCCAATCTGACAGAGCTTGAGCTATTTTACAAAGAAGAATGGGCAAAAAGTTCACTGTCTAGATGTGCAAAGCTGGTAGAGACATACCCAAAAAGACGTGCAGCTGTAATTGCAGTGAAAGGTGGTTCTACAAAGTATTGACTCAGGGGGCTAAATACAAATGCACGCCGCAGTTTTCAGATATTTATTTGTAAAAAAAATTTGAAAACCATTTATGTGCCACTTTGTATTGGTCTATCACATAAAATCCCAATAAAATACATTTACGTTTTTGGTTGTAACATGACAAAATGTGGAAAATGTCAAGGGGTATGAATACTTTTTCAAGACACTGTATATATTCTTTGCCAAATGATTTGTAATTCTGTTCAGCCAGCCTTGCGATTCCATGCACATCTTTTAGTCATCAAAGACAGGTCATTGACCTCCACTGCAGCAGTACAGCTTGGTCAAAAAACACGCCCAACCTACTGATTGGACAATATAGGAGCAGCAACACACTGCTTAAGCCATCTGTCTGCTCAAACTGTTTTTCTTCACCACAGGTTTACTGCTACCACATATTGTATGCACTGCAGCAGAGCTGGTCAGAGTTCTGAATCTTCCCATTCTAGTTTAAGTACAGGGGAAACAGCTGCTGTACAGGGGAAACCGCAAATACAATATTCACATTAGATGCATATAAAAAATCATTTAATATTTGTAATAAATACATACCTGTATGAATTGGTGTTTTACATCTACATTCTTCAGCTTATCTAGTAACTTTTTCAAGCAACTACTTGCATGCACAATCTTCCTAGTATAGCAGGGGACTAACTTCCTCTCCTTAGTATGTTACAGACCAGCCTTTTTCAACCAGGGTGACCAGGCACGCTGGGGTACCTTGAGGTATCTTCAGGGGTGCCTTGGCAAAATGCCTAAAAATTGTCCAACAACTGTATACAAGCCAGTGAGTGGAACAATTCTGCCTTTTAGTTACACTTAGTCACAGAGTTTTATTGTGCACCATTACAACCTTCTAGCTGTGTCCTAACAACCAATGACATCATCGGTTAATAAGGAGGATGGCAGTTGCCTGTACAGAAACCTTGTTTGACCCATCCTTGCTCCTCTTCAGCGCTGGGGTCACATTATCTGAGTGATGGAGAAAATTTGTGGGAGAAGATAAACATTGGAATACTAGTCAGTACCAGTGTTCAAAAGTGTATTTGCTTTGGAAGAATAAATCACCTCTAACATTGGGTGTCCTACATGTGTGGATGTTGCTGCATTATGTAAATCTATTAGAATAGTTTTTAGATTTTACAATGGGGTGCTTCGAGACTGTCCATAATTTTAAAGGGTACCTTGACTGAAAAAAGTTTGAGAAACACTGTTCTAGACAGTGGTGTTGCTCATTGACTTCATAGTAGTGAAGAATCAAGGTATTGCCCTCCTTATTACCGGGAAGCTCGAAGACGTTAAAAAATAACCTTGCACAACTTACATGCCTATGAGCTGTTAACATTTATTTATAAAATGTATCCATTTTTTAGATTTTATTAAAAATATCATTTTTATGCTTTTCATTCCTGAGAAAGTGTTTTCATATCAAATTGAAACCAATAATTTGCCCTAGATGTATTTGCTTGAACTGTTGTTGTTGTTTTTGTTGCTACATGAACCATTATGCATCTATGTCATATGAAATTATTTTTCTTGCCTTTATTATTTTTATTTCAGAGAGATACAGTAAGTAAATTGTAATGAACAGTTGGTATTAAAGAAGCAAATCAGCTAATGTAAATATGTTAAAGAGAGAGATTGACAGAGAGATAATTTGGCCTAGATGTCTGATTATAAAAAAATCTGTATTTGAGAAAAGTACTGCAAAGTATATGGTCCTAAAAATGTATTCAGTAGTTGGTGAAATATAGTTAGTTACTGCTGGCTACAAATTAACATAGGCATCCTTGGTATATGGTTGCTGTACACGCATCCTCATTACATTGCATTGATTGTACTTGAATAGAACATGCAGTGGTCCATTGATAGCAGTCTTATTTTCTCTAAATTGTCCTACTGGAAACATGTTCAAATGCAATAAAATCGCAGATAGGACATCATTGCAGTCCATTCATCAGTGAACATGTGTCCTAACAGACAGACTTAATAAATACTGTGTAATAGTAACTTGTGACACCTGCCTTGCCACTATAAGAAAATGTCCAAAGTAGTATCTAAGCAATGAACGTGAGTTCCTTTGATTTTCCTTCCTAAAGTAATACTATTGTCTTCCCTGTTATTTGACCCCAACTGCTGTTGAAACAATCTGGGAAAGCAAAGAGGCATTCTGCCTGTCTTGTGTTTTTAAAAAGATCTAGGTCCACCTGAATAAAGACCTCCAAGACTGCTTATTTGCCATCTCTTTTGCAAGTTAAATTCCAATTGTAAAGCCATTTTTTTTGTATGTCTGGTGCTGGAGCGAGTAAATGAAATGGTTCACTGTATTTGCAATAGACAAATTACCATAACATTTAAAGCACTTTAGAAAATGAATATCAGACCCGGAATTCAAAAACTGTGTGAATGAGACAAGTCTCCTTATTATCCATAGACTCTTGTTGGTCATTGTTATGTTACACCTAGCGTAGTCATGTTTAGGCCATTATATCTAAATTCCTTGCAAGTTTTCAAAACTGAGAACTTTACATGATCATGCACCCATAGAAGGCTATCAGCAGAGCAGGTGCAATCCACCAAAAGAATGACAAGCTTGTTATGTTTATAGTCTATGCATGTAGTGACAGTTGTACGTGATCTCCATTACAAACTTTAGAGTTTACTTTGTTTCACTGTTTTTTTTTTTCATTGATTGTTGAAAAAAGTAGGTTGAAACAGTAACATTTCATCTGTTATTAAAATAAAATAGATATATCATTACATTAGGAAAAACTTTGTGCAGTTAATAATGTAATAGAGTTTAAACATTGGAACAGACACAACGTAGTCTCAGTTAACCAAATAAGCTAGCATTGTGGCCAGTTCAGGAGGGAACTGGATAATTCACTATGGTGCACAGACACTGTTTTTTGTCAAATGAACACATTGATATTTGGTCCGATGGATGTATTAGCAATTCTCAATGAATTCGTAAGGTGCTCATTCAATATTTTGGTAATAATTTTGCTCTTCGTGTGCTTCATCCTTGAAAGTAGTTGCTCACAGATATAGGTGCTCCCCGAAAACTGGTGACATGAATAAGGAAGTGTGGGATATTTTTCTTTGGGTAGATAAAACTTGTAAAGGTTCAGTAAAGTGAAAATGTTCAATTTTGCTGCATGTGATCGCTTTTTTACAAGTAAGTTTACAATTTTGTGTTGGACCACATTCATAGCTGTCTTGGGCCACAGGTTGTACACCCCTGGTGTTATGTGTTAGGTTGATGTTAGGGGTTTGGTTTAGGGGGTTATGTTAGAATTAATTCTTAAAAAGTGATTGTTATAGCTATCAGTGTCTCAAATGAGCAATATGTGTGATTAAACCTGTGTACTAAAAATGTGGTTGCTGATATGTCTGGGGCCGCAAAACCAAAAATACACAAAAAAACACCTAATTTAAAAAAGCCAATAATGTACACACCAGTAGGCAATTTTCTGCTCAGCATGATTACACCGCCTTAATCAAAGACAGGAAGAGTACACTCTGATTAGGTATACACCCTCTTCTGATTGACAGATTGCTTGCTTATAACTAAAAGGAGGAGAGAGATCACTCCTCAATTCTTGCCCTTTGGTCATGGAACACTTAACTCACTTCTAATATCCTTATAAATTACTGTGGGAGGTTATTATCCTCTCTATATTTCCAAAACTTATGAGAGTCTGTCAGAAATGTATACACGTAAAAAAAAAAAATATTCACTTATCTGATCTCCTAATCAGATTCTCATCTTCAATGGCTGCAATTTACCAGACTGTGTGGGCCCCAGTCATCTTTCTAAAATAAGATTTATCCTTTGCATCTTAAATCAATTTTACCTTGTATGTCTGCTGTTTAAGATTTGATTTTAGGAAATATCAAAACCAATTTTTAAGAATAATATAATAGTAGTATTGATTGCAGGGTGTGTGTGTGAGGACTGTACAAATTTGTGTTCAGTATTACATATTACATGTACTACATTGAGCTAAACATTAAAAGATGGCTTTCCAATCTTTAAGAAAAATATATATTGGCTTTCAGGAGCCAGGATTACGTTAAAAAATAATTTGCAATGCTTCACTTCGAATTTGGAGGACTCCTAGCTCTCAAGGACCTGGGTTGAGGACCCATTTGCCCCATATTAACAGCTGTGAATTTAGCCACATATTCATTGACTGGACTTAGAAGACATATAACTAAAATGTATTAAAGTGTCAGTCCACCCAAAAGTGATATTTCAGTGTAGTTTTATCCTGCCATAATTCCATACTCTGTTCCTGTCTACTAGGGATGAGCTTCGTGTTCGAGTCGAACCCATGTTCGAACATCGTCTGTTCGTCGAATTGCGAACGATATGGGCCGTTCGTGCCAAATTCGTGTGGCGCGTCACGGCCCATAATTCACTGCGGCATTGCAGTGCATTGCTGGCTGATGATTGGACAAGCATGCACTATGACCCGCATGCTTGGCCAATCACAGCGCCGTCAGTAGAGAGAGCTGTAATTGGCCAAAGCCAGGGTGGCTTAGGCCAATTATGGCTCAGGGGGTTTAGAACACACCCCACACTATATAAGGCCGCCTGCACAGCAGCCCTGTGTAGTGTGTGTTCCGGCGTTGAGATAGATAGATAGATAGACAGAGAGACAGTGTCATTCAATTTAAGTTAGATAGATTAGGCAGGACAGTCAGTGAGTTAGCTGCACTTACAGTGTATTGTGTATATATGTGCATCCCAGGTGTTGTAGATCCATTCCTGTTATCTTGCTACTGACAGGCAGGCTTGTCTTGTTACAGTATTTACAGCTACCTGAAGAAAATTGCTGGTGTTCTTTTGATCCTATTAGTACCACAGTCAGGCAGCTAGACTATTTACAGTTAGTGTAGTAGGTCCTCCTCACAGTGTTCAGTTAAAGCTACAAGTTAGTTTAGTGTGACCTCTGCACAGTGTTCAGCTAAAACTACAAGTTAGTGTAGTGCACAGTGTTCAGCTAAAGCTACAAGTTAGGGTAGTGCGTCCTCCTCACAGTGTTCAGCTAAAGCTACAAGTTAGTGTAGTGCGTCCTCCTCACACCAGACGCCCTCAGAAGAAGTCCAGGAAGTGACGAAACGTTAGGGACGTGTCGCACAGGAAGTGACGCATGTGCTCCACCAACCGAGGAACCAGGAAGCGTGTGACTGTGGTTACACACAGGGAGCGCTCCTGACAGGTTTTCACGACTGGAGGACGCAATCAGGCACAGTGCACTTTGTTATCTTTGCTCGATGTTTATTAAATTTTGGTACGCATGGTTTTAAGGGGATGTTTGGATGGTACAAATAAAGATGTTTAGCAGTATCACGCTATGTGAGCATTTTTGTTTCTTCTACATATCCTATTGGAACTACTGGGAATAATACTGACATCTGGTGGTCGCTTTGGATATTGATGCAGATTTACTACTATTAATCAAGGCTTTTATTGATCTGATTTCTGGTGAGTGAGTTTTCATTGGGGACCCCAGCACGTGGTGTATCGCTTGGTGAAAGGATTACTACCCTCACAGAAAACATCTTGATTATTTATTGGTGGGACTCTGGCTATCAGATCCATGTTTGAACTTTCTGAAATAGATTAAGAAAGAGACCCTGTTTAATTGGGGTGCACAGCGCTGCTGCAATACTGAAGAAACACTTTATTTATTTATATATTTATAATTGTGTATTTATATATTTATCTAATTTAATTGATTCATTATTGCCTATATACATGTTCTACTATTTAAGCAGCTGCTACTAGTCATATAATTATTTATGTGCCGCACATACACCGTTAGAATATTGTACTAAGCGCAGAGCATTGTTGTTTTTTTGGGACGGGCATATACAACATACATTCATTCAAAGCTACAAGTTAGTGTAGTGCGTCCTCTGAACAGTGTTCATCTAAAGCTACAAGTTAGTGTAGTGCGTCCTCCTCACAATGTTCAGCTAAAGCTACAAGTTAGTGTAGTGCGTCCTCCTCACAGTGTTCAGCTAAAGCTACAGGTTAATTTAGTGTGACCTCTGCACAGTGTTCATCTAAAGTTACAAGTTAGTGTAGTGCGTCCTCCTCACAGTGTTCAGCTTAAACTACAAGTTATTTTAGTGCGACCTCTGCACAGTGTTCAGCTAAAGCTACAAGTTAGTGTAGTGTGTGCTCTGAACAGTGTTCAGCTAAAACTACAAGTTAGTGTAGTGCGACCTCTGCACAGTGTTCAGCTAATACCTGTAGAAGGTTGGTGGTGTTTTCCTGATCCTATCACTACCGCAGGCAGCTAAAGTATTTACATGTTAGTGTAGTGCGACCTCTGCACAGTGTTCAGCTAAAGCTATCTGTAGAAGGTTGGTGGTGTTTTCCTGATCCTATCACTACCGCAGGCAGCTAAAGTATTTACACGTTAGTGTAGTGCGACCTCTGCATAGTGTTCCGCTGAAGCTACCTGTAGAAGGTTGGTGGTATTTTCCTGATCCTATCACTACCACAGGCAGCTAAATTATTTTCACGTTAGTGTAGTGCGACCTCTGCACAGTGTTCAGCTAAAGCTACCTGTAGAAGGTTGGTGGTGTTCTCATACTGTAGGCAGGCAGTTGATTTTACTAGCTGCAGTATCAGTATATATATTCAGTATAAGTATAAGTATTCAGACCCCCTTAAATTTTTCACTCTTTGTTATGTTGCAGCCATTTGCTAAAATCATTTAAGTTCATTTTTTTCCTTATTAATGTACACACAGCACCCCATATTGACAGAAAAACACTGAATTGTTGACATTTTTGCAGATTTGTTAAAAAAGAAAAACTGAAATATCACATGGTCCTAAGTATTCAGACCCTTTGCTGTGACACTCATATATTTAACTTAGGTGCTGTCCATTTCTTCTGATCATCCTTGAGATGGTTCTACATCTTCATTTGAGTCAAGCTGTGTTTGATTATACTGATTGGACTGATTAGGAAAGCCACACACCTGTCTATATAAGACCTTACAGCTCACAGTGCATGTCAGAGCAAATGAGAATCATAAGGTCAAAGGAACTGCCTGAAAAGCTCAGAGACAGAATTGTGGCAAGGCACAGATCTGGCCAAGGTTACAAAAACATTTCTGCTGCACTTAAGGTTCCTAAGAGCACAGTGGCCTCCATAATCCTTAAATGGAAGACGTTTGGGATGACCAGAACCCTTCCTAGAGCTGGACGTCCGGCCAACTCGAGCTATCGGGGCAGAAGAGCCTTGGTGAGAGAGGTAAAGAAGAACCCAAATATCACTGTGGCTGAGCTCCAGAGATACAGTCAGGAGATGGGAGAAAGTTGTACAAAGTCAATCATCACTGCAGCACTCCACCAGTCAGGGCTTTATGGCAGAGTGTCCCGACGGAAGCCTTTCCTCGTGGCAAGACACATGAAAGCCCACATGGAGTTTGCTAAAAAACACCTGAAGGACTCCAAGATGGTGAGAAATAAGATTCTCTGGTCTGATGAGACCAAGATAGAACTTTTTGGCCTTAATTCTAAGCGGTATGTGTGGAGAAAACCAGGCACTGCTCATCACCTGTCCAATACAGTCCCAACAGTGAAGCATGGTGGTGGCAGCATCATGCTGTGAGGGTGTTTTTCAGCTGCAGGGACAGGACGACTGATTACAATCGAGGGAAAGATGAATGCGGCCAAGTACAGGGATATCCTGGACGAAAAACTTCTCCAGAGTGCTCAGGACCTCAGACTGGGCCGAAGGTTTACCCTCCAACAAGACAATGACCCTAAGCACACAGCTAAAATAACAAAGGAGTTGCTTCACAACAACTCCGTGACTGTTCTTGAATGGCCCAGCCAGAGCCTGACTTAAACCCAATTGAGCATCTCTGGAGAGACCTAAAAATGGCTGTCCACCACTGTTTGCCATCCAACCTGACAGAACTGGAGAGGATCTGCAAGGAGGAATGGCAGAGGATCCCGAAATCCAGGTGTGAAAAACTTGTTGCATCTTTCCCAAAAAGACTCATGGCTGTATTAGATCAAAAGGGTGCTTCTACTAAATACTGGGCAAAGGGTCTGAATACCATGTGACATTTCAGTTTTTCTTTTTTAATAAATCTGCAAAAATGTCAACAATTCTGTGTTTTTCTGTCAATATGGGGTGCTGTGTATACATTAATGAGGAAAAAAATTAACCTAAATGATTTTAGCAAATGGCTGCAATATAACAAAGAGTGAAAAATGTAAGGGGGTCTGAATACTTTCCGTCCCCACTGTATATATATATATATATATATATATATATATATATATATATATATATATATATATATATCCCAGCTTAGTGCAGCTACAGGCCATTAGTATGTCTGGAAGGCCAACAAGGAGAGGCAGACAGTGACAAGCCAATAAAAGAGGGCAAGCGGGCTCTGTGTCTAGAGGCAACGGTGCTGGTCATGGAGACGGTGTATCCTCACCAGCACGTGACCGTGGGCCACGTTTAGCCTTTTTTTTGGCAGCTGGCCGTGTTGAGCCGCAACATGCGGAAGACTTGGTCCAGTGGATGACCAAGCCGTCCTCATCCTCCTCATCCTCCCTCACCCATGCTCAGGGTACTTTGTCTGTTCAACAGGGGCATGTAATTACAATTCTTGATCTAATATTTCACAGCAGGGCCTGTTCCAGCACCCACTAAGAGTAACTGTGAGGACTTACAGTGTTGTGGCACCAGCACCACCACCACCATCACCAAAGGCCCAATTTTTCTGGCCCTGTTCAACAGGGGCATGTAATTACAATTCTTGATCTAATATTTCACAGCAGGGCCCTGTGAGGGCTTACAGTGTTGAGGCCACAACAACACCTAAGGCCCAAATTTCTGCTGAGTATATAGGGCAGGCCCCTACTTTCAAGCATCCAACTTACAAACGACTCCTACTTGCAAACGGAAGGAGACAACAGGAAGTGAGATGAAATCTACCCCATAGGAAGGGAAATTCTCTCCTGTAAGAGTTAATATGGGAAAAACTTTTCTCCTTTCCACTGATGCTTTATCACCAATTCTTGTTTCACTAAAAACCCCAAATTTTCAAAAAACATTTGTCATTGGGACAAAAAGTGAGGTGAAATCTTCAGAAGAGGAGCACAGACAGCAAAACAAATGTCACAGGGGTGATAACCCTTCCCTATGTTTTCCAAAAAGCTTAAAAACAGATTTTTTGGCTGGAGCTACACTTTAAAAATGTACCAGTTCAAAATTACAAACAGATTCTACTTAACAACAAACCTACAGTCCCTGTCTTGTTTGCACCGCCTGTATACTGCTGTTCAGAGTATAAAGGGCCTGGGGGCCCCACGCCTTTCCTTTTTTAGTTTGGGTGCAGGGTATATCCATACAGGACCCAAAGGGCCTGGTAATGGACTGGAGGGTGCCCATGCCTTTTGTCTCACTGATTTTCATCCATATTGCCAAGACCCGACATTACATTAAAGCCGCAAGCAGTTTTAAATGACTTTTTTTCCTTTGAAAATGTCATTTTGTGCAGGGACTATTCTAAGCACGGGAAACACGCGCCACTTTACAGGCATACTATAGACACCCCCAGGTACAATATTTAAAGGAATATTTCACTTTTTTTTTTACAAGCATTATTAAAATCACTTATTTTTGCATTGATACATGTACCCTGGGCCAAGGCAAGCCTACCTGTACGACCGGAACCTGATCCACCCCACCGTTTGACGGTACAAGCTCTTTTGACTCACCGCCGACGGCCCGTGAGTCCACTTTCTCTGGTAAGGGCATTGTATATTTTTATCTGCCTGTGATTATGTCTGGAGAATATATTACCCTGCGTGCTGTGATGTTCCCAATAGTCCGGCAGAAATACATATGAAGATTTGGAGCACCTACAGTGTTATAGTGGCATCTAAATGAGTTTATACTTCACATACGGACATTATATGCCTCATCTATATGTTATGTACTTTATATCCTAATAGATGGGTCTGACAGACACATAATATAGTTGAGTTCATCCCAACTACATCTATAGCAGTTTTATTTGTATGGTGTTATTTACCTTCACTTACTTTGGTGCTTCCAGGTTTATTTATTATTTGTTATTTTTATTTAGTTTCTAGGTCACATTCACTATGACTGATCTACTTATGTGAAATTTTCACTAGAGGTTACACGTAGCCTAGTCCTTACTATTTTTTCACCAGTAAAATATTACTTGTGACTCATCAATCATTTTTTGGGGGTCACGCCCTCTTTTCTCTCATCTTTTGGTTTACTTTATGTGTTATCGTCACTCACTGTGACTCTATTATTATGAGTATAGTTTTTTAGCACATTCTATGAGCGCCACATTTTGCCGTTTCACTTATATTTACAATTAGTCTAATTGTTGTGTTGGCTGCTTTTTTCTTTTTGAGTTGGCGCAGCAGTTCTTACATTTACTCACAGTAAAAATTGTGTTGTGACAATTGAAAGTGATACAGCTTATTTAGGTCCTTTTGCCAGTGAGTAGGAAAGAAGCAGTTCTGCTCGCTGCCATGCCAAGGAGGAGCTTGTTGCAGACTGATGCCCTACCTAAGGGTATCTGTATGTTAGGAGTAAACAGATGAAACAGATCAAAACAGTTCCTGGCCACCAATGTTAATGGGGCAGGACATTTATGAAATGCAAAGTTTACTGACCACCAATGCAAGGGGAATTATTGTTTGTCCCGACAGACAACTTGCAAAATAAATGATAGGCAAAAGGCCAACAATAAAAAAGGGGCAATTTTATCAACTGTAAATTAGGCTATCGGTCACTAACAGAAAATACTGAGGGCATGAGCCAGTTAAAATTTTGGTATGGGGTCTCATTATTTTGGTAATAATAATATTTAAAAATTGAAACTAATACTACAAACACTGCTTACTGTATATGCGTAGCAATTCACCCAGTAAAGTGCAAGCATACTCATTCTGTGCAAATGAGACAAAAAATTTTATTAGGTTAGTGGCCAAATTAGGTATTTTACATTTTAAATCAATAAAAAACAGTTAACCAGCACAGGAAAGCGCCTAATAAAATATGTTTTTGCCCCATTCACACAAAACAAATGTACATACATTTTAACTGGACAATTTTTTTTGCTAATACACCCCTGAGTCTTCGCTAAATATAATTCATGTATCACTCTCTTTGCACTAATTCAACAGCCACATCTGTAACATAAGCTACAGTTTAATACTATTTTTCAATATTTCTTTGAAAATTATAAAAGGTGTTTTGTGTAATTGCAATAGAAAACTCCAGGATCAAAGGGCTTTTTAGTGGTATCTTTTATCAAAACATACAGCATAACAGCCAGTATGATGATTAGCAGGGATTATGCTTTTCAGGATGCAAACCACAAAACCGAACTCTGGGAATTAAAATAGCCTGAGGGTCTTCCTGTAACTGCCTGGTGAATGGTGAAAATGTACTTTGTTTGCATTCTTGATCAGTTACAACAAACACCATGTTATAAAATTGTCAACAACAAAGGATCAAAGATGCCATTTTGGCTGATGGGAATTGTCCCACTAAGATTATTTCTTAACAATATGAAAGCTCCATAAAAAAAATATTTTTTTAAGATGCCTATAGACATAAGATAACCAGATCAGGCAATGATTTCATGTCTGTTGGGTGAAGCAAACACCTGCTGGCCAACCACTCCAAAGAGAACCTCAACAGGACAGTTGCTATTGTTGCCAGTTCTCAGATGATGTAGCTGTATTAGTTTTATTTTTTGAAGCTTCATTTTCAACTGATGATCCTTCCAGTAACACATTTCCAGTCCTTGAGTGATAACACTTACTCACTGTATTGTTTCTATGGAGATGCAGCATTGTCACCCTAGGACAGGACTACAGAACCCCCCACTCTTCTCCATAATATGAAGGGGGGTTCTGTAGCCCTTAGGGATAATTGTGTACAATGTAACTGATAACACCACAGGATAAGCAGAGAGTTGAGTAAAGCTGGCCACACACTAGTAGAATTTAATTAAAAATGCAATTAATTTCCTAATCATCGGCAGGATCAAATCAGCATTAGCTTTAAGCACATTGATGAGAACATTTGAAAGGGGAGAAATAATTTTTTTTCTTAATTGAATGAATTTCTAACAATGTATGTGGCTTTCATTTGGAAAAGTCTATTCATGCCAAAATCATTTATTAAAAGCAAACAAAAGTTTGTTGTTCTATTGAATGACTTTTGTCAAGTTATCGAATGTACTGAGGATCTTTATATGAATTTTCGTATTAATTTTCATTTGAACATTTGTTTGTAAATCTACTAGTGTGTGGTCAGCTTAATTTATCAGCCGACAATATTTTTGGCAAGATTAACAGGTATTTTTTTACATTGAACAGATACTTCCCCCATCCTCATCTTTATAAATGGAGGAAATGATTATGTTATCCATAGAAATAACTGGGAACAATACTAAATGATAAGAGTACAGCAAAGGCAGAGAGCTCAGAGAGCACAGGAAGTTCACGGAAGATCAGCTCACGCGACAGGATCCACAGTTGTTTTTGGTTACTTACCGAACAGATAAAACAAATTGTACTTAATTGTTTAACAGACCAAAATGGCCCAAATAAGAGAAGTTATTTGTTAGGGTTTACATACTGTACCTTTTAAAACGAAACAGAAAGAGACGTGGGGGAAACCTCAGATGAGGGAACCCCAGGAGGTAAAGCGGCTACTAAGGCAGCAAAGGACAATGCTACAGTCTGATAAAAATATACAAACGTTTATTCAATGTTAAAGATATAAACATAGCTCAAATTACTGAGAAATGGGGTTACATTTACACTGGTTATAGTTTATGAAATCCCACACTACTTGAATAGAGTGTGGTACACAGACAATGGACACACAGACATGTAAAAACAAATGACAAACCAAATAACAACAATGGTCCAGACACCAAATTACCATACACACAGGGATCGTAAGGGGTAAACACCACTTAAAGGGTATAACTGAAACAGGGGTTTACAAGTGAGGCATCCTCTATTGGCGATCAATGTGTACATGGCCCCTGGGGCTATGGGAAGGCAATAAGTTTGACAAGCCTGTTATATGCCAAGTGGGAGGTATCTACTGCTGGGGCTCCTGGAAAGGGATAGCAAACTGTAGATCAATACATAAAGCCTCTAAGTTCATGTATTCCGCAGATGCTTATGCTGTGGTTGAGATTTAACACTGTTTGCCTCTCAGGAACCAGCAGTCAATACAGCACTAATAACCTGGGGCCAATGATCTACTGCCCATCAGTGTTCAGCAGCTATTTCAGCAGCAACTTGGGTGCATGTATTTTGTGCGTGTAGTTGTCATCATTTGATGCAGAACTGTATCCATTCTTCGCAGGACTTACATAAAGCGATAGAAGTAACCTCCATGCATCTTTATTTGGCCACAGCATAAGCATCTGCGGAATACATGAACTTAGAGGCTTTATGTATTCATCTACAGTTTGCAATCCCTTTCCAGGAGCCCCAGCAGTATATATCTCCCACTTGGCATATAACAGGCTTGTCATACTTATTGCCTTTCCATACCCCCAGGGGGGCCATATACACATAGATCGCCAATACAGGATTCCTCACTTGTGAACCCCTGTTTCAGTTATACCCTTTAAGCGGTATTTACCCCTTACGATCTCTGTGTGTGTGGTAATTTGGCGTCCGGACAATTGTTGTTATTTGGTTTGTCATTTGATTTTACATGTCTGTGTGTCCATTGTCTGTGTACCACACTCTATTCAAGTAGTTTGGGATTTCATAAACTACAACCAGTGTAAATGTAACCCCATCTCTCAGTAATTTGAACTATGTTTTTATCCTTAACATTGAATAAACTTTTGTATATTTTTATCAGACTGTAGTATTGCCCTTTGCTGCCTTAGTAGCCATTTTACCTCCTGGGGTTCCCTCATCTGGGGTTTCCCCCATGTCTCTTTCTGTCTAGTCTGCTTGGCTACGGCAGCAATACCTAACTAGGGTAAGTAGCATTTGGTCTGAAATAATCAACATAAATGGTAGAGGTGCCATTAGTGGACCTGTCACCCTTCTGTATCGTTTTTGCTTTTGACTAACCCAACATCACTTTTACTTATCTATCAGCATTGTCTAGTTCAGTCATCTCTTTTTTTCCCACAGAAAAGACCACAGCACCAAACAGAGAACTAGGCTTCTGACACTCCTGGAGGTGTATGGAATGCTGAAGACTATTTTGAATTATTGGGCATTGCTCTTTAACCACTTCAGCTCCGGAAGGTTTTACCCCCTTCCTGACCAGGCGATTTTTTGCGATACTGCAATGCATGGCTTTAACTGACAGTTGCGCGGATGTGTGACACAGTACCCAAATAAAATTGATGAGCTTTTTTTCACCACAAATAGAGCTTTTTTTGGTGGTATTTGATCACCTCTGTGGTTTTTATTTATTGTGCTATAAACAAAAAAAGACTGACAATTTTGAAAAAATATATATATTTTTTACTTTCTGCTATAAAACATACCCAATAAAAAAAATGTAAAAAATCAAATTTCTTCATCAATTTAGGTCAATATATATTCTGCTACATATTTTTGGTAAACAAAATCCCAACGTTGATTGGTTTTTGCGCAAAAGTTATAGTGTCTATTTTATTTAATATTCGTTTATATATTTATTTATTTTTACTAGTCACGAAAATTCTCGTACGGCAGAAAATAAAATCGGAAGTGATGTCATGTGTTGCAATGTATTTGTATTCTATTTTCAGACGACAACTATACTGACTAAACGAAAATCTACGATCTGGAATCGTACAAGGAAAATTTTCGTGCATGTGCGATCGAATAATATCGGATGAACTGTCTTGATTGAGTTCGAAAGTAGTGTACACACGATCCGAAAATTGTACAATTCTTCCTCGGACGACCGTTTTCATCCGATATTCGGATTGTGTGTACGGGGCATAAAAATGTTAACAAATCCCTGGAGGCTATAGTGGTTAGGAGTCTGTTTACATGCTATTGCTGCTGCTGACACAGTAGTTATGTTGGCAGCAGCAAAATAGTTAAAACTCTTCAGAGTTGCTTTACAGTGCTATAAAGGATGTTTATAAATGATTGTATACAGTATATTTGGCAGTGGTACTGCTCGCCGAATGTGACAGAAGCATAATTTTTCCTGCACCATCAAGAAAAGCATTGTGGCTGTGGCATGTGTACAACCCCATCTGGCTGCTTTGACTGCAAGTATAAAAAAGCCCTGAGTGTAAAGTTTACTTTTATGTTTGTTAACATTAAGCCAGTCACAGGTTCAAATCTCAGCCAGTTCAGCAGCGACCGGCCGAGATTCGAACCATCGATGGGCAGGCTGTTTATACCATTAATTGACTTTGGAACAACCAGAATGTTGGACTGTTGAGGTGAATGAGGTGAATGCGATTAGCCAGTCACATGACTCAAGTAAATACAGTATCAAAGTTTATTAAAAGTTGTCATACATACATGAACAACAAAAAATTACCAAGCCGGTCAGCTGATCTGACAATATCATTACACGTATAGCAGTTCAGATGTACATAGCAATATACACAGGCATAGGAAGGGACCCTGTGCATTTTGCAAGACCATGCTCGCTTCATCAGGGGTAGATACGTGTGTATACATCGGTAAAGAAGTATGAATAACCAAATAGGTATCTGCAGAATGATGGTATTGTGACAAATGATCAAGGGGTTCTGAGGCACAAGGCTCCATACTTACCAATAGCTAGGTCAGGCTACCAGATGCTGAATACCCATAGGCGGCAGCAATAAGCGTCCAGTTTGGGAGCTGAGAAGGCAAGAAAAACCCAGACCCATTAGAGCGCAGCTGGGGGCAGGCATGGCTAGGATGTGGGTGTGTGTCCTCAAGGATTTCGCAATATCCATAGAGAGCATCAACTGAAACATAAATGCATGTATAGCAATTAATACTGCCATAGCAGCATAAGCGTAAAGCAGAAAATAATACAATGTAAATATGTGTATACATGACTTGGAATCTGGGGGAAAATGAAAGAGAAGTGAAAAGGAATATATATAATGAGTGGAGTGTGTGACCCACAAAAGATGTTCAAAAGTCCATAGTAAAGGTCAGCAGACATGAGAGTGTATATATATATATATATATATATATATATATATATATATATTAATGCTCTACAGCTGAGTAAGCATGGAGTATATGGTATAATAAAAGGATGTATGCATATGAACCAAACTGGCTCAATGCTATTGCCATAGCAGCATAAATGTAAAGCAATATATAATACAATGTAAATGTGTGGACTTGGAATCTGGGGAACAATGAAAGAGAAGTGAAGGGAATATCTATAATAAGTGAAGTGTGTGACCCACAAAAGATTCAAGGTTCCAAGTCCATAATAAAGGCCAGCAGACATGAGATTGTATATATCAATTAACGCTATACAGCACAGTAAGCATGGAGTACATAATATAATAAAAAGATATATGCATATGAAGCAATCTGGCTCAATGCTGTATTGGACTAGGAAACTCAGGGACAGTGAGGAGAGTGAAAAAAGTGTGTAATAAGCTAAATTAAATTAATTTACCTATGGGTAAAAATAAAAATGTGAGAGGATGTGTAGCACAGCATGCTAGCAGTGTGTGCTCAAAGGTGGGGAAAGAAAAATGCGTGATTACCATCAATCAATGAAGGAATGTGAACTCACCTGTAGCTAGTGAAGCTACCACATGTGAAATAGGATGAAAGTAGCAGAGAAATCCCGGCCATGACTGACCACCAATTTATACCCCAGAAGGGCCCAGCAAGCTCCACCCCCAACGCCATGTGTGAGTGACAAGGCACGCAAACGTAGGGTAAGCTCGCCGCCAGATAGGGGCCCGCTAATGCCATCAGCCCTAGTCACTCAAGCTGACATAACACGCAACACCGAGCTGACGCAGCGGTTGCGAATGTCACCTGGTGGGCGTGGTTTGCATGGCGCTGATGTGTAGTTGGCCCCACCCATCCAGATTGAGCAGGGGGGACAGCAAGAGGTATGGGAACCTCCCTTGTGCACATTACAGCTCCCTAGCTGGATGAAGACCAATGCCACCAGCAGGGAACAGAACCAGGAACCTGAGTCAGCCTATGGGGGGAGTGGCCCCTAAGTTTTTAACAGAGCAGCTGGAAAGGCTGATGGATGTAGTGAGTGATATGGCTAGTGGTGGCATCAGACCAAGGTTGGGCTAAATGGGTTTCTTCCAATAATCACTGTGTTCTCCCGGCAGGGACAGCTTCCTGCACCCCACCGGGAGAACACAATAGATCCATGGGAGGAATTCCCCCATCAACACTGACGGCTGCAAGAATAAAAATCGCATCGTCTATGGCCTGACTCAAACCTAATTTTCTGTGTAGTTGCCTGTTCATTTTGGTACACCACTTACAACCTTAGACTATTCATAGGGCTCAGCTCACAAAGCTGCTTTTCTCTTGTTTGGCTGTTAATTCCTTAATTACACACTTTATTTAGTCAAAATCCCTTAGATTTCAATTCACAAATGTGCATACCTGGGTTTATTTATCCTGCTTTGTATGTAGTGGTACTTCACCACAACTACTGTAGTGCTATAATAGCCCTCAGTTATTTTATCAACCCTTATGATCAAATCATTGCAAATGTCAAATCACAAAGAATACTAAACACATTATTACTCCTTTAAAAGACTCTAACTTCAAGGGGGTGATTACTACAAGTTTCACTGAAGGTTGAGGAGAGCAGAAAAATTATCTACTTGAGCTGATGCTAAACTAACACTTATAAAATAATGTTTAGACTTGCACTGTTAGCACTAATAGGATAGGTAAGCTGCCAGTCTTCTCTGTTGCTGCAGCTGGTACTAATATATTACTAGAACTGTAATTTTGTAAATACAGAGCTTGCAGCAAAATAGACTGATACTGTACATATCCTAGCAGATGTCACTGCATCTATGTCTGCAGGATAATGGTGTAGATGACACTATTGCAACCATGCTAAAGTAGTGATAAACAATTTCTCTTTACCTTTACCAGCATATGGCTGTCCAGAAGCCCATCCATCATACATGCTCAGGTAAGGCCACTTTCACACAGGCATCACCGGGTCTGTTCAACAAGGGATCCATGAACAGATCCCCTGCTATGACATTCGTGTCTATTTAATGTTTAGCTTCATTTATCATAATATCAGATCTTTCTGGACCCCATATAAAATATATAGGTCGCCAAATTTGCACCATCAAACTACCCCCGATCTGTCACTTTTAAGACAGAGAAAAGAACAGAAAAGAATGCTTTTTCATTTGCATCCACATGCCCACAGACTTACTGTACATGGAGCTTCTGATCAGGTCTGCCTGAAAAGCCAACAGGCGGACCTTATCACACAGTCCGTGTTAAAGGGGCCTAACTCTCATGAGCCAGCCAACTAATACACTATTGGCCAAGAGGGTTCTTTGGAGTAGTATTGCAGGGTGAGCACCCATCAGATGGTATTGGCTGCTGTTGCTTTGAAAACTTTGAAGGCCCTGTAAGGACTTTACAACAGTTAAGAAAAAAAATATTTGCAATAAGGAGCAGGGTGACTGCAAAATTAGTTTTAAAGAGGTGTTTACACTGTGAGCTTAATCTGCATCCTCAAAGCGGAGTTCCACCCAGAAATGGAAGTTCCGCTGTTTGAATTCCTCCCCCCCTCCGGTGTCACATTTGGCACCTTTCAGGGGGAAGGGGGGGAGCAGATAGCTGTCAAATTGCTCCCATTTGATCTACGCAATGTCCGGCTAATCCTCCCCCATACCCCCGATGCCATCGGGGAGACTCACAGGTCCCAGAAGATAGTAGGGACCAATCAGAAGGCGCAGCGTGACTCAAGCATGCGCAGTAGGGAACAAGGCGTGAAGCCGAAAGTCTTCACTGCCTGGTTCCCTTACCAGGAATGCCTGCAGCAGCTCCCGGGAATCGATCCGAAGATCGGCTGGGGTGCCGACATCGCAGGCTCCCTGGACAGGTAAGTGTGCTATATTAAAAGTCAACAGCTACAGTATTTGTAGCTGCTGACTTTTAATTTTTTTTTTCGCCGGCAGAACTCCACTTTAAGCTCGTTTTCTATCCATTTGCAGACTGGATTTTCCAAACCTACAGTCATTCACTGTGAGTAATTATATCAAACACTACATCCACAATCACTGCTTTGCCTAAGTTTCTACCTACTTCTTCAAAAAGGATTGCAAATTTGTTTGAGAACTTGGGTCCTTCATATATGTATGCTAGTATTACTTATGATTTTATTTTCTAGTTGCTCTTGGGTCAGGTCCTAAATGAATTTAGGAGTCTCTAAAATTTATAAACAGCAGAATAGAAATAATGTAACTCAGCTCTTTAAGCATTTAGCGGTGTAAGCCATCAGATCTAAGTGATTTATTTACATGTATTTTGTCTAAATGTTTCTAAAACACAGAAGTGCTAAGTCATTGTGGTGCATTTGAAATAGTTTCAATAACATTCTCTCATTGGACACCAGTAACAGCACGCTTGTTTGTATAGCTGAAGAAGATATCCAATAGGCTTGCTTTCTTTTAGACCCTAGTGATTACCTCCAAGTTATGATTTTTTTTTATGGACCCACACGCTTAAATGTAGTCTTTTCACTGTTTATATATTTAGATTATTTTTTGTTGTTGTCTTTTTAGCAACTATTTCATTATCCTGATTGCTTTTGTTAGAAATTCTGTATATACCCATACAAAACAGACATGGGCTTTGCTGCTTAACTGCAGACAGGAAACAAGAACTTTGTTGTTGAGAAAAGACATAGAGTTTAACCATAGATGCAGCTACAAACATATAAACACTGCCATCTACTGGTTGAAGAATATATCTCTACTGAATACTGATATTGATGTAGTTGTTGCATAAAATACAAATGAACATTGTATTCCAACACCCCCACTCAACAATTACTCGTTATATTAGTCCAATTTCGGATTTCAGTTCTATAAATCTGTTTCTTGTAAGCGTTTTTGTCAAATGCTGTGAATCACATGTTGCTATGTGAGCATTATAGGACAGACGTTTGGCTGGGATGCCTTTATTGCATCTGGTGGATTTTCTGATTGAAGCCTCTTGTGGCCTGGTTTCTTCTTTTATAGCATTTGGCTTGTCTGCGTTAATTTCTATTTATGTGTCACTTGGTTGCTCATCTTCATATGGTATTGCCCTTAGTTTGAAACATTTTTGGTTAGTTCATAAAATTTGGAACACACTGAAGTTTCATAGACAATTACACTTCTACTGATGGTTTCTTTGTTTGTGTTTTGGTGTAAAATGCTGTATACTTTTCGATATTCACGGTATCCCTTAAGTACACCTTCCTTTGCGCAAGCATCCCATTTTGTATGTTTTTCTTTCGGGATGTTTGTCTTTTGGGCTTTGCTTCCAAATACTTTTAGATGGTTCAAATTTGGTGCCCTTCCATTTCTCAGTTCATATGGAGTTTTCTTAGTTGATTTTCCTGGTGGTCGATTTTGAAAACAGCATGCAGTCATAATTGTCTCTCCCCCCCAGTATGTGGCTGGCAGATCTGCATCAAACAGCATGGTTCTTCTACTCTCACATACAGTATGGTTCATTATTTCTGCAACCCTGTTTTGTTCTGGATTGTATGGTACAGTAGTTTGAAGTATTATCCCATGCTTTCTCAGAATCACCTGTGTGTTATCATTTGTATATTCAGTTCCATTTTCTGTGCGCAATACACTCAGCATTTTGCCAAAATTGTTGCTTACTTTAGCCAAATACTGTTTAAGTTTCTCCGGTACTTTTGTTGTGTAACAGATATAGGGGTTGATTTACTAAAAATCCACTTTGCACTACAAGTGCAATCACTGTAGATCTGAGGGGAAGATCTGATATTAGAGGAACCTCTACTGATTTCTATCATCTAATCACATACAAACAAAAATGCTGTTTTTTATTTTCCTTGCATGCCCCCCTCAGATCTACAGTGACTGCACTTCCAAGAGCACTTCCAAGTGCACTTGTAGTGAAAAGAGTATTTGCCTTTAGTAAATAAACCTGTTTAGTATACCTGTAGTAATCATTTATAAATGTGAGAAAATACCTCTTCTTTCCTGGAGTAAATTTTTCCATCGTACTACAAAGATCTGAATGAATTAAGTCCAGAGGTTTCTTAGCTCTGCTGTTACTCTGTTTTGGAAAGGCTTTTCTTGTCATTTTTCCTTTTATAAAGCTGGTGCATCTTATTGTTTGATCACATGGGCTCATTTTTAGCCCACTTGCATAGTTTCTTTATTATGTCAGGTCTTCTGTGCCCAAGTCGTCAGTGCCATGTGTGAACGCAGTTTGAATGTTTTTCCTCCTTGGCAGTATTAAAGCAGGATCCCGGCCAGCTAAAAAAAAAATTTAAAGTCAGCAGCTACAAACACTGTAGCTGCTGACTTTAAATAAGTAGACTTACCAGTCCTGGGTGCCCAAGGCTGACCTGTCCCTCGGCTCTCAGGTCCCGGCACCGCCATGCTAGGTAAGGGAAACAGGCAGTGGAGCCTTGCGACTTCACTGCCAGTTTCCTACTGCGCACGCGCGAGGATCTGTGAATGGCCCAGTGATTTTCTGGGAACACACACAGTTCCCAGAAGGCAACGGGGCCACTCAGCTAGGAGCAGAAGACGCCGCAGAATAGGAACAGGCAGATTAGGAAGCCTGCCTAGCAACAAGGGTTCAGGTAAGTTTAAAAAAAAAATTTTTTCAAATGTTTTTTTTTACATTTTTTTAGGATTTTTGGTGAAATTTTTTTTTCAGGGTGGCCCTCCGCTTTAACCACCTCATTGCCGTTCAGCTGATATAGTTAATCTGTAATTTTAGCCTTTAGAAGTAAGATATCCCCTTTTATGATGGCACAACTGTCATCTTGGAAGGTTACTACATTGCTTTGTTCTGTGAGCTTTTTCACTGACAAAAGATTAGTTTTAAGAGCAGGGACATAGAAGACATTTTTCACAGATATCTTTCTGGTGACACTCTGCTAAATAAGACAGTAAAGAAAAACATTTCCTATTCCTTCTGATTCCATTGTTTGCCCATTAGTTGTGGTGATTTTTTTCTGTTTTACTCTGGTCAAGTTGAATAAGAAATTTCTTTAATTTTTCATGTGACTTATAGTACCTGAGCCGACACACCACACCTGCAAAGATGAGGTGCACCTTTTGGACTGAAAAACATATTCATTATCTAAAAAGCTGCGCTGAAAAGTCACATTGAGTATATCCACAAAATGCCATGGAGATAAGAATTCTAGGCCTTCTAGCTTGCTGATGACCACATATGATGGTAAATGGAAAGATGCAGCTCGCTACCTCTATCCCGCTGGAGTGTCTGTAATAAAAAGGATGCTCAAGGAAAGAGAAGGCTGCCCATAGTGTAATAACATCTATAAAATCATTTATTATAATTAAAATCATCAGCAAGCTAAAAGGCCTAGGCTGGGTTATAGCCACCTGTCCTTTAAGCTTGCCATCTGGTAAGCAGAATCTACAGCTACAGTGGACGGGTACTCTTAATTTTGTGTGTGCACACTGTGGTGATATCAAGGCTTAAAAAGTTTACTTTGAATTCTTATCTCCATGGTATTTTGTGGATATACTCAATGTGACTTTTCAGCTCCGCTATTTAAAATTTTGTTGGACTTCCTGTGTTATCGCACTTATGCTGCTGCTTTTATAAAAAAAAAAATTCTAGCGCGGTAATTTCTCTTACTTAATATTCATTATCTGAAGCAAAATCAGTTTCTTATTCATGTATTTCTTGTTGTATGTTACTTGTTTTATTCCTATTTTTCATCTTTAAAGCAGACTCTGCATCGGAAGCATCAGAAGCACCGTCACTATTAATGCTTTCTATTTTACGCTTATATTTATCCACAAGCTTGCCCATAACATATTCCAATGTCTGTTCATTATCTGGATGTGCATCAGGTACTGTGACAAGCATTCTATAACTTTCTTGTAAGCCACTGAGTATTAGTGCTAGGACATTAAAATCTTTTATTTCTTCTCCTATACCTTTCAGGCTTTCAACCATTCCCAAGGTGTGCCTTATGTAATCCTAAATATCCTGGCCTTTTATCAGCTTGGTTTGGTATAGCTTTCTATTCAAATACTGTTTATTGCTGTGTTTAGCTATTTCATGCCCCTTTTTGTAATTCCTCCTACATCTCTTTAGCAGTTTCACACTTACATAGTTGTATGATTTGATCATCTTCTATGCTAAAAGAGATTGTGCTCTGAGCTTTTTGGCTTTCTCTGTCCACTCATCTGAAGGGTGTTCTGGCCTGACTTAATTTATACATTTTCACGTACCTTCTATTATTAGCATAATTTTAATGTTGAATTTCCAAAACTGGTAGTTTTCCTTTGTCAGATTTGCAAATGAAAGCTTTGTTGCAGCTGTGTTACTGCCCATTTTCATTCATTCTCTTGGCAGTCTTCCTTTTGTTGCTGTATCTTGCACTTATCTGTTGTAGCTGGCTATGACTGGGTTATGACTTGGTCCTCAGCATTTCTCTGGGTGTCTGGGTGGGTTTCTGGGCTATGTCTGGGTTCTTAGCTTTTCTCTGGGCTATGCCTGGGCCCAACACCTGTTAGAAATTCTGTATAAAAACCTACAGAACAGACAGTGCACAGTCCACATGTGGTTTATCTGCTGCTTAACTCCAGACAGGAAACAGGAACATTTATTATCAGAGAAAAGACAATAGAGAATACAGTACTATAGATGCAGCTACAAACTTATAAACACTGCCATTTACTGGCTGATGTAATTGTTGAGCAATGTATTCCAACAGTTTGTTACTTTCTCTGTACCCTCTTTTGTACCCAGCAGCTCTCAAAAAAACTATAAGGTAATCTGCAGCTTTTATGACACACTCTCTTTGAATATGTATAGGTCCTACACCACCCTCTCTGGAACCAAGCTACCAATTGTCTTTGGTAGTGTATAGTTGCATTCTGTGGTAACATATAGTGTTCATAGTACTCTCTCCAGTAAGTAGAACCCTCAGGTAAACATGCAGGTCTCACTTTCTCTAATAATGTGCAGCTTTTGAGACGCTTCTAACTGTATATTGTCCAGTTCTCGCAGAACTTTTACAGTTATATACAGGTCTCACGATACACTCTCTGTTAACTGGCAGCTCTCATACTACTCTCTCCTTTTCAATACTCGTAGCACACTCTAAGCAATGTGCAGCATTCATAGCACTCTCTAAAGAATGTGTGGATTTCATAGCACTCTCTAAGGAATGTGCAGATCCCATAGCAGTGTCCAGGGCTTTTTTTCTCAGAGACTAGGTGTAGGAACTCCCCCCTTCTGAGTCACTTCTTGTCTCTGCCCCTACCCACCTCCGAGCACCATCCTTTGGTTCCACCCCCTACCCACCTCCCAGCACCACCCCTGCTAGAGAATACAGAACCACGTATTGTTTTGTGGTGATAAGTAATTTGTATGGAATTCATTATCAATAACAAGAAAAGCAGTAAAGTAGATCCCCCACAGCCAGCAGTAATAGACCCTCCCCACAACAATAGATCCCCCAGCAACAATGAACCCCAACAAAATTAGACATGGCGGCAAAACAAGATTTCTCAGCAGCCAGCCCATCATCAATAAACTCTCCGGCAGCCCTCAACAGTAGATCCCTTCCAGCAATAATTGACCCCCCCCAGCAACACTAGCCGAACCAGCAACAATAGATCCCCAACCAGTAAAAACAGATGTCCCCAGCAACAATAGACCCCACCCCCAAGTAGATATCTTCTAGTAACAATTGACCCCCAGCAGCATAAGCCCCCCCCATCAATAATAGATCTCCCACCAGCAACAATAATAGACATCCCCAGCAACAATAGACCGCCATGTAAAAATAGATCTCTTACAGGAACAATAGATCAGCATCAATAGCCACTTCAGCCCCGGAAAATTTGGTTTCTCAAAAACCAGAGCATTTTTTTTGCGATATGGCACTGCGTCGCTTTAACTGACCATTGTGCGGTCATGCGACGTTGTACCCAAACAAATTTGACGTTCTTTTTGTTCCCACAAATAGAGCTTTCTTTTGGTGGTAGTTAATCATCTCTGTGGTTTTTATTTTTTGCGCTATAAGCAAAAAAAGAGCGACAATTTTAAAAAAACACAATATTTTGTACTTTTTGCTATAATAAATATCCCCAATTGTTTTTTATAAAAGCAAATTTTTTCCTTAGTTTAGGGCGATATGTATTCTTTGACATATTTTTGGTAATAATAATCACAATAAGCGCATATTGATTGGTTTGCGCAAAAGTTATAGCGTCTACAAAATAGGGGATATATTTATTCCAATTTTATAATTTTTTTTTACTAGTAATGGTGCCAATCTGCAAGTTTTATTAGGACTGCGATATTGCGTCAGACAAATTGGACACTTTTGACACATTTTTGGGACCACTGACAATTATACAGCGATCAGTGCTATAAAAATGCACTGATTACTGTATAAATGTCACTGGCAGGGAAGGGGTTAACACTGGGGGGATCAAGACGACTGTGTTCCCTAGGTGTGTTCTAACTGTAGGGGGGATGGGACTGTCTAGGAGGAGAGAGAGATCGGAGTTCATACTTAGTATGAACACACGATCTGCCTCTACTCCCCTGAAAGAACCAGGATTTGTGTGTTAACACATACAGATCCTGGTTCTCGATGTGTCACGAGCGATCGCGGGTGACAGGCGGCACGTGCTCGCCCCTAGTGCCAAAAGGTAATGTCGTTTCGCCCAGCCGTGCCATTCTGCCGTAGTAAAACTGCGGCAGCTGGTCGTCAAGCAAATAGACCCTCCAGCACACCCCAGCACCCCTTGCTATTACATACAATCAGTACAGGAGATGCCGGAACTGCGTTCCCCCGCGTTCCCGCTGAAAAAATGCCCTTGGAATTGTCTCAGTTATTGTGCAGCACTCACAGCCCTCTTTCAGGTAATATGAAACACTATACAGTAGCATGTTCCCTGGTAGCATGTATCACGCATGGCTCTCTACATGCAGCTCTCCTAAAATGTACTCTGTTGGCATGCAGCTCTCAATCTGGATTGATTTTGACAGTTATCATGCAGCTTAAAATTCACTTTCAATACTTTTTTTGGTTTTAATAATGTTCACTAACAGAGTAAAGAAACTAATATTCTATGACAAATAGCTTACATAACAGACTTTTGCTCCAATTCCTTAGTTTTGGCGACCAGGGAGTAGCTGCCTAACCTATAGAAAGCTGAGTTGAGCTAATAAGCACCCAGAGAAGGTTGTGATTAAACATTATGATTATGTTTTTTGCTCTTTAATCTCTAAAATAATCACTGTAGAAAGTCAACTTTAATCATATCCTCTAGTTCCTGAGCCATCATTTACTGCATGAAATGTCTATACCCTACTTTTTACCCCAAGAAAGATGAACCAGGACGACTTAAAATGTTTTTTTAGTAACAAGAGAAAAGTTCAGCACTCAAAGTATCTTTCAGTGATTTGTCTCCAATAATCTCAAAATATAAGTTGATTGATTAGGGATCAATTGAATACTTTTTGTAAACTGCTTCTGCTATCCACTGTAACCTTCTTTTTTTTAGGCGGGGGGGTGGGGGTTATGACAAATTCCCTTACAGGATAGTGCACTAAACATAAGAGAACCAGAACCTTCACTAAGTGGAAGAGTGGGTTTGATAACTTATAATACATTGATAATACAGTTTGCAGTGCCTCCACCCAGAACAGATCCTCTATGAACAGAGGGGATTACCTTCCTGGGGAATTTACCAGTACTCTAATCAAATGAATTGGAAGCAGATGAACTACTGCAACCAACATATGACATTAACCTTAAGTACATAGATGCATAACACCAGTATGGAAATAATACAAGCTTTATATAAGAAACGATGACTAATAATATATACATCCATTGCACAAACAGGTATCATTAGCAAAAGGCCCAACAGGAGTCCTGGTGAAACTGTGCACATATACCCAGCTGTATATATAGTTATTAATAGAGATACCTTCGGATGAATGTTGCAGCAAAGTTCAGCTGCAGGGGCCTCTGAGGATGATTGTGGTGTGGTGTGTCATAGACATAAAGACAAAGTCTGTGGTGATGGGGAAATCCTCCAGCTGTTGTCCAGCCAGCCTGGAAAGTAGCTTCTCTCAAGCAGAAACTGTGGTGTAATACGGAAACTCAGGGTCAGCCTATCTACTCTTTGCTTTAGGCCCTAGTAATTTCTAATATGACATGCAACCAGACCTATAACTTCTAAAAATGGTTATCAAGTGCCTAACATAGCTCTAGCTTATGCTGATTATTTTGCCATGAGCTAAAACTAGATATAGGTTTTGACAGGTACCCACCTACTTGTAAGACCACAGAGATGAGCTTCAAGTATGTCTGGCCCCTCCTCCTCCCTCCTGCTGTCGTCTGAGACACACACAGGTCCCAGAAGAAGGCAGGACCATATAGAAAGTGTTGTGCAACCCACGCATGAGCAGTAGGAAATCGGATGTGAAGCCTGAAGGCTTCACTGATAGTTTCCCTTAGTGCAGATGTTGGTGCCCGCACCTAAAGCCAATGGAAGAATCGCCCTGGGTGCCAACAAAGCTCGATCCCTGGACAGGTAAGTGTCCTTATATTAAAAGTCAGCAGCTACAGTATTTGCAGATGCTGACTTTTTTTTTTTTTTTACCCAGACTCTTTAGGAAGCTGCAATAAACTATTAAAACTTAGGAATACTTGTTTAATAGTCTCTACTCTGGTCTAGGCAAAAATGCAACAGCAGTAGCCCCTGTGTGTATAAGATCGTGTGGCTCAGTTCTCTGTCTCCCTCTCTTCACTTCCTCCTTTTGGAGTTTCTGACCCAGACACACAGAAACAGGAAGTGATATGCATGAATAATCTCTGTAAACAGTAATCAGCCACTTACAGGCAGTAGGGGGCAACAGTTCCCTACAGTAGAAAAGTTGAAATTGTTCCTAAGCCAGTCGATCCAGTCTTTCTAAAGCATATCTATGGATGAGATGTAAATTTTCACATTGTATTTCATTTTTTTCTAGTCTACTTCCTATTAATCTAAATAAACTTGAAATGTGTAAGCTTTGTTTGCAAAGACCATAACACATTTACTGTCTGTGACACATATTCACTATGTCCTGTTGTTGTGCACTGCTTGCATAACACATTTCACAGTGCCTGCCTTCTGAACTGCAAAGATGCTGAGAGAAGGAGTTTCAGGAGGCGGGGTCAGTACAGGAATCACTGCTACAGGAAGTGATATACATTATTATTATTATTATTATTATACAGGATTTATATAGCGCCGACAGTTTACGCAGCGCTTTACAACATTAGGGCAGACAATACAAGTACAATACAATTCAATACAGGAGGAATCAGAGGGCCCTGCTCGTTAGAGCTTACAATCTAGGAGGGAGGGTCAAGTTATACAAAAGGGTAATGAGGGGGATGAGCTAATGGAGAAAATAGTGCAGTTGTTAGATGGAGGCAGGATAGGCTTCTCTGAAGAGGAAAGTTTTCAGGGATCGCCTAAAGGTGGATAAATTTGGAGACAGTCTGACAGATTGGGGTAGCAATTTCCAGAGGATGGGCGAGGCTCGGGAGAAGTCCTGGAGGTGGATATGGGAGGAGGTGATGAGGGAGCTAGAAAGCAGAAGGTCTTGGGAGGAACGGAGGTGGCGATTAGGTTGGTATTTTGAGACTAGGCTAGTGATGTAGCTGGGGCAGAGTTGTGGATGGCTTTGTAACTTATTGTTAGTATTTTGAATTTAATTTGTTGGGTGAGTGGTAGCCAGTGGAGGGATTGGCAGAGAGGGGTAGCAGACACTCAGCGGTTTGTAAGGTGGATGAGTCTGGCAGCAGCATTCATGATGGACTGAAGGGGGGATAGCCTATTTAAAGGTAAGCCAATGAGGAGGGAGTTGCAGTAGTCGAGGTGAGAGATAACCAGGGATTGAATCAGGAGCTTTGTGGTTTCATTGGTTAGAAAGGGATGTAGTTTAGAGATGTTGCGGAGGTTGAGGCGGCAAGCTTTGGAAAGTGATTGGATGTGGGGCCGAAAGGAGAGTTCAGAGTCCAAGATAACACCTAGCACCCTGACATGTGGGGATGGGTGAATGGTTTTGCCATTGCTCTTGACAGAGAAGTCAGGGGAAGAGGCATGTGGGGGAGGAAATATTATAAGCTCGGTTTTGGACAAGTTGAGTTTAAGGAAGTGGTGTGACATCCATACAGATATGTCGGTTAGTAAGTTATTGATGCGTGAGGAGACTGATGGAGTGAGTTGAGGGGTGGAGAGATAGATTTGTGTGTCGTCAGCGTAGAAATGATATTGAAAGCCATGAGAGGAAATCAGCTGATCCAGGGAAGAGGTGTAGATTGAAAATAAAAGAGGTCCAAGAACAGAACCTTGGGGGACCCCAACAGAGAAGGGAAGAGGAGTGGAGGAAGTAGAATTTTAAGTGACACTGAATGTGCATTGGGATAGGTAGGATGAGAGCCACTGAAGAGCACAGTCACGGAGACCGAGGGAGTACAGTAAAGAGGGAGTAATCTCTGTAAACAGTAATCAGCAGAGCCACTTACAGACAGTAGGGGGCAACAGTTCCCTACAGTAGAAAAATGGAAATCGTTCCTAAGCCAGTCGATCCAGTCTTTCTAAAGCATATCTATGGATGAGATGTAAATTTTCACATTGAATTTCATTTATTTCTAGTCTACTCCTATTAATCTAAATAAACTTGAAGTGTGTAAGCTTTGCAAAGACTATAACACATTTACTGTCTGTGACACATATTTACTATGTCCTGTTGTTGTGCACTGCTTGCGTAACACATTTCACAGAGCCTGCCTTCTGAACTGCAAAGGTGCTGAGAGAAGGAGTTTCAGGAGGCGGGGTCAGTACAGGAATCACTGCTTGCAGGCAGGAAGATATCATGGGATATATAGTTGGTAGAAATGGAAGTAAACAGCAGAGGAGAAGCTGAAAAGTATGCAGGGAATCTAAGACAGCGAGGAAAGAAATGACAAGCAGACGAAGCACTCACAACATGAAATTGTGGAAATTTTTAAAGTAAGCTTAGATTAGGTCCTCTATTCTAGCACCAAGCTGAGTGCTGGGGAATTTGGATTATCTATGAACTACCATACAAAAAAGTGGCAACCTCCCCAACCTATATTTAACCTGAAAGGCACCCATGCGTCCCTGTGCCTTTAAGAAGGGCTGGGCTCCCTCCAGGCAAACCTGCCCTTAATCTATCCACTGCTATATGTGCAAGCTAGTACTGTAGTCACTGTCCCAGACAGCTGAGCCCAGACCCATCAGCCTTCTTTTCTGGCAAGACAGACTAGGCTTATATTTTTTGTCAATGGTGGTGCTTGTCTCCAGCGTATGGACATTTACAACAACAAAAACTGATGGTTACTACTCTAGTTTTTCTCCCCAGAATACCAGGTTGCTGGGTCTGGGCGCTGTTATTAGAGGAGGAAATAGCGGGTGGGCTCTAATCCAGGGTGCTATTTGTCACCCCTGTTTACAAAATGTATTCTGTATGTGGAAATGATGTGTGATATATTTTTTTTTTACATAAAGCCAAATGAATCATGAACTGACGCCAGAGACCAGCACTGTTACCACACTCTACTGCAATGTTTCTCAACTCCAGTCCTCAAGGCGCCCCAACAGGTCGAGTTTTCATGATTTCCCTCAGATGAAACAGCTGTGGTAATTACTAAGGCAGTGAAACTGATCAAATCACCTGCGCAAAATAATGGTAAGCCTGAAAACATGACCTGTTGGGGCGCCTTGAGGACTGGTGTTGAGAAACACTGCTCTACTGTATGTGGTCCGTCTCTAATGCCCCCTCTCCTCTGTTTGCTGGTTACTCACAAGGAATTTGTCTCCTTGTCAGCTGTATGGTTAGACAGAAGTGGGGGTGCTGTTGACAAGGGTATCTCACCATACACACCACCTAGAAAGACGGGACAAAGTTGCTACATGCACTTGATTCCCTGGGACAAGAGAAAAAAGAATGTGTTTCTGGTGGTATTTCCTTATTACCACCTTGAGAATAACTATTACAACACAACAGCATTTTTTCCAACATCTATACTTAAGGGCACCATGTAGATTTGTACATACCAGAGTTTCTCCAGTTCTGGAATTTTGGAGTAGCAAAAATGAAGGCTACAGCTTTTGTTCAAAGTAAGAGTGTTTGTGTTTGTGTGTGTGTAATAACAGACAAGGTATCCAGTATTTTTCCAGCATTACATAAATGTTATTGTAAGTGACATGTCCTTGATGTAATTTGTAACTGTGTTGTTCAGTCTTTGTTACAAATGTTAATTGGTTGTTAAGCCTTTGGGAATTGCACTAACAGGCCACTAACATGTTTTGAATGCAGTGCAAATTCTCTCCGTTTTGATTACTTGTCAGGTATAATGAAATAATCCTTTTCTATAATACTTAATGACAACTGGCTGGCATTTTGTCAATGAGTCATCAAATCACCCTCAAATATTCATACCTGCTTGTACAAAAACTTTTTGTGGTTTTGAGAAACTGTGGTAATTTTACTTTTAATCTTATGTCAAGAAATGGGTAGAACAAGGATAGGGTGTGTTTTACAAATAGGTTCAAGTTTTATGCCAGATATCAATCCAGTTACAATAAGGCAACACCTGTAATTTTTTTAATGTTGCTTTTTTTTAAAATAAGTGAGTATTTATAGCAAATCGTTCATTGGATTAGCATAAATCTTACACCACTGAGTGGATACATTTTCATATGCACAGCTATATGAGCCATTTTGTTGGGCTGACATCACTCCATTGGTTTCATGCATTTTTTAAGTGCCTTAGCAATTTGTGCACCCAAAAACTCCTGTAGTAAATAATTTATTTGTGATCTCTGTGGATTCCTCATGCTGGAGAAGTTTTAGCCCCTGCAGCTCCTCTCCTCCTCCATTCAGCCCCTGCAGCTCCTTTTCTTTCCATGGCAGCTATTGGCAGGTGTGGGGGTAGCTTGGAGCACGTCTCTTCTGGACATTATGTCGGGATGAAAAATCTGAGGTCACCCACCACCACACAGAGTGAGATACATTAACTGGAGGGTTTGTGGTCACATGACCAGAACAAAGCGCAATTAAAAAGGTAATTGCCAAGCAACTCTTGAAGAAATTAGCATAATATTGTTTTAAATATTTACTTAAGTGCTGCAGGGATCTTCTTTGGGATTTGCCTTTCCATCGACTTTAATTGTTCATAGACCCTTATTAATTAAAGTGATGTCATATTTAACCTTTATAAATTCACCCTTACATCCTCTGATTGCACCTAATAATCTGTTAAGTACTTTTTTTTTAATTTTAATGATAATGCTTGGTGTTATTGGTAATTGGTGTTAGGCAATAATGTCAGGCTGGACCAATATAAGTATGCAATAAAAATCATAGCTGGAGCTCAGCTTTAACAGATGATAGCAAAATAAAAATGATGTATCCCTCTTAGTTAATGAATTAAAAAAACGAATACGCTTTTTTACTGATCATTCTTGCATTACACTGTAATGCCAAAGCAATTTAGTTTGACAAACTAATTTCTCTGAAAGTGGAATACATGACCATGAAAATTTGAATCGGCATGACTTGGTTATTAGAGTTAATGCACTTAACGACTAATATAACACCATGGTGTAAATCACATATTAAGAAACCATTTACGCAGAGAAATGCTTATGTATTCTGAGAGGTCTTAAAATAAGTGATTTTTGCTTACCAATTTTCTCAACAAGACATAATTCATTTTGGTCTTGGCACATCGTAAACAGACTTCTAAACCCAAGTAATGGTTTTACACTGGCCTTACTGTCAGCTGTAGAATTTTACATTTGAGCATAGTGAAGTTCAAATACATGCTTTTGACCTGCATGATCTGCAATACAAATGTGCCTTCAATAGGACATGCTGCTTTTAGGGAAATGCAACACAATGCAATTAAGGTCAAACACAGCATCAGAATAGACATCCATTGAGGTTAATGAGAATCTACTGACCTGCATTCGACGTGCATTTCAAATGCATGTCAAATGCCGATAAACAACTCTCATCCTAAATGTTGTCTTAAAGTAAAACTATTTGGTAATCTCTTTTTCACTATTCATACATTTCCTCATTACTAACAATTCTTATTTGTTGAGTTTGACCAATCTGGCTATGTACATTTATGTGAAAAAGCTAGTTTATCCAATGGAAATTGTTGACTTTTTCCACATTTGTGAACAGGCAAACATTAGATCTCCATTTATATATTGCCTACAAATAAATATGATATACATACAAGAAAGAGACATACAATTGATATGGTGTATTTATTCTCATAATCTAAGTTGATGTAAATGCAGTTTTGGAATTTTGGAAAAAGTATGTAAGACCCCTATCACACTGAGCCGCCCCGGGCATCATCGGTAAAGCGGCGCTATTTTTAGCGCCGCTTTACTGTCGTTGTAGCGGCGCTATTCGGCCACTAGAGGCTGAAAAGGGGTTAAATCCGCCTGCAAAACGCCGCTGCAGCTGCATTTTTCCGGTGCTTTTCTGGCAGTATAGCAGCACTGGTGTAAAAAGTGTAGCACTATTATACCATACATAAATATTAAGTTTAACCATGAAAGGCAATAAGGTGCTGAAAACTACTCCACTATACAAGAGGGTACATATAAAGGTACATAACGGGTCTGCCTTAGTGAAAAAAGTGACTCATGCTAAATAAACAACTTGATATGTAGAAGATCCATGAATGACCTGTTATAGGATTATAGTGAATAAAATCAATGAAAACTGACTGAATATATAAAAAAAAGTGATCATACCACAATAAATAACACTTATGATGTGAGTAAAGTGCCAATAGTGACAGAAATCAATGCTTAAATATAAAATGATTATGTAAAAGACAAAGCTGACAAGTATGTTTTTAAGTTGGCAAGTACGTGTAAATTTAACAAGTCCAACGATGATCCAAAACACACTTGGGCAGATAATTGCACGATGTTGATACTCCAAAGAAACTGTGATAACAAATGGGCCACCACCAGTGAACAAAAGGAGGCTTACCAGATGTCGATGATCAGGAGAGGCTTACGCCCCTCAAGTCATACAGGCTTGTAAGTCAGCTGACTTGATGGATACACCGGGCTGAACTGGCAGGTCAGATCCTGGATCAAACCAACAACTTGGCACTGACGTTTTCAGACATCAACTTAGAGATAGTATTCCAATAGGAGCCAGAAGCTCGGTGTTCACAAACCATGCAGAGATAGATAAAAAATTTGCATAGCATGATACCGTTTAAAATGAGGGTTTATTAAAAGAAAAAAGTAAACTCACATGCTAGAGGATCATCAAATGAGCTTTATATAAATACAGGAACAAGAGCGGTATATATAAGTGGGTCCACCCGACACGTTTCAACTAAAAAGTTGTCATTTGGGGTGCGGACCCCACAAACATTACCGCTTATAAATCCCTAATGACCCCACGTGGAAAATGCATAATACCGGAAGTAAATTAATTGCGTCACTTCCGGTTGTTAGACCAGAAGTGTCGATCGAAATTAGGTGTCTTTAAACCATATACACCTAATAGAAATGGTTGCAATCAATAGATACATATATATATGTGGGAGGCAATAAGCCATACATATGTTCCCCCTCATAAAAGGAAGCAAGGGGTTGGGAATTATAAAAAGGGGATCCAAACTTCGTTATGGAGCACAGTCATGACGTCACCACATCGGATCATCGTAGCATTGTTGCCGGGAGATGAAACCAAGCCTCACTATAGAACTGGTCAGATGACGCGACCATTCGCGACATCATTACGTCACGAACGTCACGGTGTAAGTATCCAAATGCTGGACCAAGCCTCGACATGGGTAAAAACACATGACGGGACCTTTCTTAATCAGATGACGCAGCTGCTCGCGACGCAGTTGCATCACAAACGTCACGGCATAAACATCCGAATGCTAAACTAGGCCTCGACATGAGTAATATCCCATTACGGGACTGTTCAGCCAGTTCAAAAGTAGGTACAAAAAATATTCATAATGAAAAATGTCCTATTCAGATACCATTCTATGCCCCACTCTAGATGAAATCAAACGCCACATTGTGGTCAAGCCAAGGGAAACACATAAGCAGGGCTCTGAACAGTAAAAAATCTGTTTACGGATTATACCGAAAAAATCCACTAGATGGTGTTACCAAAGTATGAATAAAAATAGGTAAGGTAGTGCATGAATTCCATATGAGGTCATCAGTTACATGCAGAAATAATTTTAATAGTATACATTTTTAAAAATATCTAAATCTTCATAAAATGAAAATATATTATCAAAATTATATTATCAAAAATATACTTTCCATATGATGAAAAATATTAAGATAGCCATATGTAATCAAATTAGGATAAATCTAATGAAATTGAATATTAAAAAATTATTAAAATGAAATTAAAATAAATGAAAAAAATAAATGTGATGGAAAAATCGCTCCTTGTTTTCAATGAGGAGGAGCGGTGGAGGAGCGGTATTCACCGCTCCTCCACTGCTGCAAAGAAGCTGCTGGCAGGACTTTTTGTGACGCCCTGCCAGTGCAGTGCCCCAGTGTGAAAGCACTCGGGCTTTCACACTGGGTTTGCAGCTGAGGCTTTTTTCAGGTGCTTTACAGGTGCTTTACAGGCATTATTTTTAGCGCTGTAGCACCTGAAAAATGCCTCGGTGTGAAAGGGGTCTAAATCCCTAAATTTACCAATACTTTAAATACAGGAGATTGGAACCAGGTGCTCCAGATTAGTTGTCAATGATTAGGCCCTCCTTAGGGAGTGTGTAGGTGGAACCTTTCTTATTCTTTGTTTTAAATGTGTGTGGCATGATCATACCAAGATCAAAATAGTTCCTTTAGGTCCTCAGAAAGAAGGTTGTGGATGTCTATGAGTCTGGCAAGGAATTTTAAATGATTGGCAAATGATTTGAAATAATTTTCATTGTAAGAAAGATAATCTTCAAGTGGCATAGATTTCAAATATCTGGTATTTTGCCCAGGGCTGGCTGGCCCTGAAAATTCAGCTCAAGAGCTGATAGTTTGATGCTAAAATAGGTTCCCAATAACCTTAACATTTAGCTGTGGGATCGGTAGGTAACTCTTGCAACAGTTGGTGTCAAAATGAATGCACTCCACAAATCTGTCCTTTATGGAAGAGTGGAAAGAAGAAAGCCATAAGAAGTTTGCCGTTTGCAAGAAGCCATGTGTGGCACACAGCAAACATGTGGAAGAAGGTGCTCTGGTCAGATGAGACTAAAACTGAACGTTTTGGGCTAAAAGCAAAACGCTATTTGTGGCAGAAAACTAACACTGCACATCACCCTGAACACACCATCCGCACCGTGAAACATGGTGGTGGCAGTATCATGTTGTGGGGATGCTTTTCTTCAGCAGGAACAGGGAAGCTGATTAGAGTTGATGGGAAGACATGATTGATGTTTTCATGTTCAAAAGAAAATAATGTCCCATAGTGTCCAAAAAATAATGTCCCATTATACCCAAAAATATACCCATCCTCTCCCACCTATACTCCATTATGAATGACAGATCCCTGGCCAGCTGCTGAATGCATACCAAACCAGCCGGGGTGCTGGCTGACATCATTGACCAAACATGTTCATATTGCTGGCTTGTTATCAATGTGAAACACGGTGGTAAGTGTAAAGTTATTAATTTAATGCTGGTTGTGATACCTCCACTAAATGAATGACTTTCATCTTTAACTGCCAGAGGTTTGGATGGGCGAACTGGCCAGTCTGGCCATTTAGTTTGCCCATTCTGTAAACCCCAAACAGCTAGCGTTTGGGTTGAACTCATCATCAGCCCGAGCTTGTTCCCATTCACACTTTTACTTAGGAGACTAATGCCACGTACACACGGTCGGACTTTTCGACTGGACTTGTCCGACGGACCATATCCGGCGGACAATCCGATCGTGTGTGGGCTTCACCGCACTTTCAGTGGACTTTTCCAGCCGCAAATCTGACGGACTTTAGATTTGGAACTTGCTTCAAATCTTTACTTCGTAACTCCGCTGGACCTAGAAATCCGCTCGTCTGTATGCTAGTTTGGCGGACAAAAAAACGACGCATGCTCAGAAGCAAATACTAAACGGAAGCACTCGGTCTAGTAAAACTAGTGTTCGTATTGTAGATAGCACATTCCTCACGCTGCAAATTCTGTGATCGCTGAATGCAGCGCATTAATTGTCTTCTTTAATAATGCTATAAGAACAAAGATGTTTTGCTGTTCCTATTCACACAGAGTTCTCCCAAACTGATTTCTGGATTATTTCTCTTGATCTCATGAATGATATTGTGTTTCTTTTAGAAGCCATATCTTCATACTAATGTTTACACAATTTTTTTTTTGGAGTCATCTTTTATTTTTGATTTCATCAAGATTTTTTGTTATGATTATTGGCAAAATTATTTTATCTTTATCTCCATACTTTTTTTTTTGGTTTGTAAAGTTACCACAAAGAACCATTACTTTTGGAAATGTTTAATTTTTGTTTGTATATAAAGTTCACACAAAGAACCTTTTTTGGTTATCTATTTTTTTTTCTTTTTTTTTTGGTAAAGTTACCACAAGAACATTATATTTTTTTTAAGTGTTTTTGCAACCTTAAGGAGGTTGTTGTCCCTTGTTAATTTGACATTGTCTCTAAATAAATTATGTTAATTAAAACACATAAAGTCTTTTCATAAACTAAAATATCCATTTATTTATGGTAAAGAAAATAAAGAGGAAGTCAACGCTGGCAAAAGTCTGTGGAAAAGAAAATTGGGATCTTGAGGAGTCCATATAAGAGGGAGCACAATCTGGTCCAGGAATCCCAGAGATCAAGAGCAGCAGCAGATGACATAGATGTTCCCAGACTGTGGAACTACAACAGCCTGCGTCTTCTGTCAGACAAGACTGAACCCAGGTCATCACTTTCTTCTCTTCCCTGCAGTCTTCCCACCACGCTGCCCTGCACCCTTCCCTGCAGCCTTCCCTGCAGCCTTCCTTGGCTCATTTATTTGGGTGTTGGCAGTTAGTTCGCCGTTCAGCCCCTTGTGTATAGTATCAGAAAAAGTTTTTCACAAATGAAGCATTGGCCCCACTCCGTTTGAAGCAGCCTGCTGGCTAAATAACACCCATAGGCCTCTTCAGCTTCGGGGGGGCTCTTCAGAAAATGTGTTGCCTCTCTCATTAGGCGCATTGATGCCTCCTGTGTCACCGTCCCCTTATTGGCCCTTTTTGTAGGAAGGCGAAGGGGAGCCACTTGTGATTGTGTCAGGCTCCTACTGGGCCCGGCCACCCCCTGCCTGACACTGGGCCCAGCCTCCTCCTGGATGACACTGGGCCCGGCCTCCTCCTGGATGACACAGGGTCCTGCCTCCTCCTGGCTGTCCCTGGGCCCGGCCTCCTCCTGCCTGCCACTTTCCTCCTGGCTGACCTCATCCTGTGTATAAAAAAGGGACATAGTTTTATATTTTTGTTTTTGGTTCATCAATGACACACAATTTTCTTCTCATGACTTTCAAATTAAATGTTAATACATATATTAATAAGAGTATAGAAATCGGACACCATCATTTTTTAAAGCAGGTGAAAAACATTTTTGGCCACTACTGTCAATTGATATGTATACATCATTTTGAGGATAAAATTCTTAATCAATTATAACATCTAGTTAACATCATTAAAATATTAGGACACTAAATATTTATAAAAATTAATTTACCTGATTCCAGATGGTCACATCCGGTTCTTCCAGGATGGAAGACCCAGCTTGGTCCTCATCAGCCTCTGCTGGGGTGGAGGGAAGGGTGCATGGAAGGGTGCATGGAAGGGTGTAGGGAAGGGTTGAAAGTGATGCCCTGGCTTCAGTCTGGTCATCAAGAAAACGTAGTTTATTGTAGTACCACCTCCTGGGTACATATATGTCATCTGCTGATGCTCCTGATCTCAGGGAATTCTGGATCTTGTTATGCTCCCTCTTATACATATTTCTCAAGATCCCAATTTTCTGTAACAAAATCTCCAAGGTTGCTTCTGGGCTGAACGTCTGGACAAATGGCATAAGTCTCTCCAGCGTTGACTTCCACCTCCCACAGATTCCTCATCTCCCTGTACTTGTCAATAAATGCAGACAGAAATTCAGGCTCTTTAAATTTTGCATTCATGTTTTCTGTAAAAGATAATGACACAAGACAAAAACATTAATGTTTCAGCTAAACCCTCATCATCTTATCCCAACATTGGCCTCATTAATTTGTAAAGTCATATAGGCTGTTTTCTACAAAGTTTAAAAAATAATTAAAAATTCAAATTACCTTTGTTTATGGCGTTCCGGTCCTCTATCATCTACGCACAGAACGTACGTACGACACAATACGTAATAACGTTTTATAAACTGCGCATGCGTGAAATTCCGCCTGCTTTGCCCGCCCCCGACATTCTTTTTTTACGCATATTTTCAGCCCACTTGTCTCTACGCACAGAACGTACGTACAATACACGTGTAATAACTATTTTCTGACACTGCTCATGCGTGAAACTCCGCCTGCGTCGCCCGCCCCTGAAGTTCTTTTTTACCGAATATTCTCCGCCCCTTCTGTCTATGGTGCGTAGTGGGAGGAACAATGGTGGAGACACATCAGGTGTGTACTACCTCAGGTAGCGATGAAAGCCTGGAGCCCGGAACGTCCCGATCTGGGAAGCAGAGATTTAAGGCCTCCAATATGGCCTTTAAAGAGATGGTGGAGATGGTGGCAATTTTGAGAAAAAATTACTATGATGGGAAGCATGGACCGCACACCCGGCCTAATTTCCGAAAAGCAAAAATAATGGCGAAGTTGGTGAAGACATTGCATCTTATTTTGGGGTACGGCGCTCGAAAGATCAGATTCGGAAAAGATGGTCCGACCTCACACTCTGGGAGCCAGATCAGTACAGATGGATCCGTAAAGTGCTTAAAAAAAGTAAGTACTTGTTGTGTGTTCATATTCTGTTTATTACCTTGTATACTGCTCTATGTGCTTTTCTTTAACGTACGAGTTTAGGTCGTTTCAAACGATCTTACTAAACACCGTTACATATATACACACCTATATCTTTATATATCTAGATATCTATCTATCTATCTATCTATCTATCTATCTATCTATCTATCTATCTATCTATCTATCTATCTATCTATCTATCTATCTATCTATCTATATATATATATATATATATATATATATATATATATATATATATATATATATATATATATATTTATTTATTTATTTATATAGATATATCTATATATATCTATGTACATATCTTATCTCTAGATATTTCAAACTTAATTTTTATTATGTCTTCAACTAGGAACTCTGCCCAAACAGACAATTTGTACACCACTTCACTACAATGTTTAAGATTACTATTCCTGGACTCAAATATCTGTGTGCTAAGTATATCTTTTGTTTCATTCACATAGGGGAGAAAAGACTAAGACAAGATGAACCCAGTGACCCCCGACCGCAACACCCGAATTGGGAAATCAGCCCAAGCCCCACAGAGGAAGTTGAGGAAGGAGAGGTGGGCGACATGGGCACCCCACCAGGTGAGTGTCTGACACACCATCTTACAGTAATCTATGTATGGCTGCATATTTTTCAATACATTTTTTAACATCTATTTTAGGTGATCTGTTTGTGCAAGAATCAAGCACCAGCGCCACACCTGAGGATGTTTACGAAGTACGCAACATGGGCACCCCACCAGGTGAGTGTCTGACACAACAGCTTATGGTAAAGAAATCTATGTATGGCTGCATATTTCTAAACACATGTTTTTTTACTTCAATTTTAGGTCTGGTTGAACCTTTTAGCACACACAGTGCACAACGCCTAATTGGTCAGATAATGGCCTGGAATGGGGATATTGATTTAATGCGTAATCGGCTGGATCATATGCAGCAGGAAATTAAGAACATGATCGATGTTTTGGGGAGAATCTAAATGCCCTTTTTCACCCAAAAAAAACATTGATGTACTTCATTTCCTTGTTTGCTGACCCCATTCTGGGCCTTTTCTTTTTTATTTTTAAAAATATAGAGGCCTGTAAGTAAAAAAACAAAAAAAAAACAACAAAAAAAAACTAGAGGCCTGTTTGTAAAAAACAAAAAAAAAAATATTGAGGCCTGTTTGTTTTTAAAAAAAATAAAAATAAAAAAATATAGAGGCCTGTTTGTAAAAAAAATTTAAAAAATATGGAGGCCTGTTTGTAAAAAAATAAAACATAATTCTATTGTTAAAAACTTCTAAATATATATATTTTTTACAATCAACATTTTTTACAAACGCACAAGTGAATGTGCACAGATTAATAAAAAATCTGTTAAGTAATGAACAAGATGTGTGGCTTCTTCATTCAATGCTCAATATCAGTTTGTTAAGTTATTAGTTGTTTACAGTGGCAATGGTGCTTATTTACTAAAGGAAAATACACTTGGCACTACAAGTGCTCTAGGATAACCTAGGAGAAAGCCAAAAAGAAAGGCAAGCAATAAATATAATTCAAGATTTGATCTGATCAAGATTTTTTATTGTAAAAAATTAAATATTCTGTGGCATTGCAATGACCCCCCTACACATAAAATAATCTACATATTGATCCCGAACTTGACGGGCACTTTGGGGGGCCAAGCCAGTACGGACAGTATCCAGGCACATCAGAGGATTGTCACTAATAAGTCCGGCCTCAGGCCCAACTGGTAAAATATAATTGGTGGAATGTTTTTTTCAAAAAGTTGTGCAGGATGCAGCACGCTAGTATAATGTAATCCAGTTTGTATTCCGCCATGTATATAGATGTCTGAAACAGGCGGAACCGGCTGGCCAGAATCCCAAAACCATTCTCCACAACACTTCTCGCTCTGGCCAGCCGGAAATAAAAAACACTCCTCTCCGGGGTGAGGGTCCTTTGGGGGAATGGCCTCATGAGGTGCTTGCTCAGACTGAAGGCTTAATCTGCTATGAAGACAAAGGGTAGTCCTTCCACGTTATCCGCATCAGGTGGCAATCCCAGGCCACCACTCTGGAGACGCTGGTAGAACTCCGTCTGGGCAAACACTTCTCCATCCGACATCCGCCTTTCTTCCCCATGTCCACATACAGAAAGTCATATTGTGCCAACACCACCGCCATTAAGACAATACTATGAAATCCCTTATAATTAAAATAGTATGACCCCCGAATGGGGTGGTGGCACTATGTGGACGTGTTTCCCATCTATAGCCCCTCCACATTTGGGAAAGTCCCAATGGGTGGCAAAATGGGATGCCACATTCTGCCATTCCTGTGGCGTTGAAGGAAATTGGGTGAATCAAACAAGAAAACAAAAATCAGTAATTTGGAAAAGAACATTGCAGGAACATTACACTTAAAACATTATTGCCCAGCATCAGTATAACATTAATAATTGAAATATTATTTAATAAATAAAGGCCCACTTATCAGATTGCTCACCCCCTCTGATGGCACATTGTAAAATTTTAGGGGGGGGGTGAAATTATAAATCAAGTTTAAGGACACGCAGGGTTTGATTTACTAAAGGCTACAAGACTGTGCACTTTAAAAAGTGCAGTTGTTGCACTCTGCAAGTGCAGTTGCTCCACTGCTTAGTAAATGAGGTAAGGTAAAGGCTTCATGTTGCAAGGAGTACACAATCACATGCAAGGGTAATTAATCCCAAAACTTTGTGGCTTGCACATGATTGGATGATGGAAATCAGCAGAGCTTCTGCTCATTTACTAAAGCCCTGGAGCAAATGCACTTGCAGAGTGCAAATGCATTTTGCAAAGTGCAACATATATTTGCTTTTTGCTAATCAACACCACAGAACATTATACCAAATTATTAGGGGGGGGGGGGATTGTAAAACGAGTTAATGACACATACACTATTTGGATGGATTTTAGGGGGGGATTGTAAATCTAGTTAATGACACACACACTATTTGGATGGATTTTAGGGGGGGGGATTGTAAATTGAGTTAATGACACACACACTATTTGGATGGATTTTAGGGAGGGGGGAGGGGATTGTAAATCGAGTTAATGACACACACACTATTTGGATGGATTTTAGGGGGGGAGGGGATTGTAAATCGAGTTAATGACACACACAATTTGGATGGATTTTAGGGGGTGGGGGGGATTGTAAATCGAGTTAATGACACACACACTATTTGGATGGATTTTAGGGGAAAATAACTACAATGCAGCTGACAAAATACATTCAAAGTGAGTAGATTAGGTGGATATGGGCCCAGCATTCCATGCTGGGGGGGTTAGTGAAGGCAAATATGCATGCAGGACAAAAAAGAGCATTAAAAGATTACAGCATGCATGAAGACAAAAAGGGGACATTCACACTATATTGCAATGGTGGTAAGTAGTGTTTGAGTAAAGAAATACATTACATTATCAAACATTAAATAAAATAACATGTGATGCTAATAAAGGATAATAATTCTTACCTTAATATAGTCCTTCTGCAGGACCTGAATGATGGCAGAACAGGTCTCCGGGATAATGATTCTCAGAGCCTGGGGGGAGATGCCTGTCGAGAACTTAAGGTCCTGCAGGCTTCTCCCTGTCGCCAAGTACCGCAAAGTGGCAACTAGCCTCTGCTCCGGAGTGATGGCTTGCCTCATGCAGGTATCTTGCCTGCTGATATAAGGGTTAAGCAAAGCCAACAAACGGTCAAAAACGGGGTCCGTCATCTGGAGAAAGTTGCTGAAATCCTGAGGATTATTCTCACGGATCTCACGGAGCAATGGCATGTGACAGAACTGGTCACGCTGGAGCAACCAATTCTTCGTCCATGAACTCCTCCTCGCCCTGTTCATGGACTGGTCTTGGGCTGAAGAATGAACTACAGCACCAAGCATATACAATGCACGAGCTCTACAACGAGTACGTACACGTAACATGGCTTCAAAACGGTTGACTGGTCAGAACGCACTTAACAGAATGCACTGAAGAACAGCAAGGCCTGTGAAGAGCGACCTGAAAATCAGCAACAAGCGGACAATAAAACACTGATTGCTTAATGCAAACTGACCACACGCACTGAATAGCAGATACAAACCTCGCAAGCACAGACTGAACAACAGTTAAAACGAACTGAAAAATACGAGTCTCACAAGCGAGAATCGTCTCTCACCAAACTTCTACTAACACGAGATAAACACGAGTTTAGCAGAAGGAGCCCAAAGGGTGTCGTACGGGTTATTCAACTTCCGTTTTATAGTCTCGTCGGACTTGGTGTACGTCACCGCATACTAGGCTGTCGGACTTTTGCGTGATCGTATGTAGGCAAGTCCGTTCGTTAGAAAGTCCGCCGCAAGTCCGCCAAAAGTCCGTCAAAGTCTGTCAGACGGGCTGTCGGACTTTTGGAGCCGAAAAGTCCAACCGTGTGTACGCGGCATAAGACAGAATGTCTCAGCACACTGCACATTGGCACAACTGTTTTTAGTCAAACTCAGGCATTTGAAAGAAAGTATGGCAAAACTGCAGTTGATTGTTTTTATCCCAGGAAAGGAAGTGCATGTAAGTAAACCTTTTTGGAAATTGAAATCAGGGTATATAAAAAATATATATATCTGTCAGTTTCACATCTTTATGAAAGTAAGTGGCCACTGAGAGAAAAATGAGTAAATGTTACAGAACTCTGGTTCAAACCATAAAGTTTATTGAAACCCTTATATATAACTTCTCTCATATAAACCACATTGAAGGACTGTTAAGTTGCAATACAGTAAACATCTGTTCTTGCATTTAGATACACTTTATACTGGAGTACTCCTATATCCAAAAATTGTCTGAATGATCTGTTTAGCCCTTCAGCTGAAATTGGGTAAAAGTTGACATTTTTCAATCTAGACTACTAGAGGCTCAAAGAGCAGATTAGAGAACGTGAAGAAAATAACAAGGCTGCTTTATTCTTAGCAGATTGAAATGAGGACATAAATATGGTAAAATAAAATATAAGTGGTAGACCTGCCAAACTCCATATGCCCCTGATCTGGGGGGGCGGCAGTTCTACACCCTGTAGCTACATCAATATGCGTTTTTCTGCATATTGGATAAAACCTAGTTCTTATGTATACACCTGGTTCTATTCTTCATAAAAAAAACATATTCCTGAAAGCAATATGACAAAAGCATTCTTATGCACAGTAATAAATGAATAATAAAGGCTTAAAGTGTGTGATGGGGCTCCTATAGCAAAACCATGACCTCCAAATGGCTTTGCTATCTACATAAATCAGCAGAAAGTTTAAGTTTAAGCAGAAAGTGCTGGGCTCCCTGTGTTTCTAAGCCTCATGATGGTTTAATAGTCTACCATAATTGTAGCTGTTGCCTTGATCATAAAATTAATAAATTGCACCCTCAATTGTAAAATTAACAATTGTTAATGAGAATAGAACCTCTTAATAAAAAGAAATGATAGTGTAAAGTATAGTAATCAACAAGAACTATTTTGAAATGATGTCTACACTAATCTGACTTGTGCAAACCCAGAGGTTGCAAGAGTAGATAAATCAGCTCATAGGTTTCTCCTCCTACTGACTCAAAATGATACATGCCATGTCTAATAGCAGTATATGCTACAGATATACTGTATATTCTGTATATAGTACTATGCAAATGTTTTAGGGTTTTGTGAGAAAAGCTGTTAATAGGGGATACTTTAAAAAATAATGAAATGGATACAAATGGGTTTGCTTACTAAAGAGAAATAGGTTGTATGCTTTGCAAGTGAAGTTGAACTTTGAAGGGGAATTTGCGTCAGAGCTCAGGGAATAAAGTGAAGCTCTGCTGACCATCATCCAATCATGTGCAAGTAAACTTGCTGTTTCTATTTATTTTTCTTGCATATGCTGGGGTATTCTTTGTAAAATAAAACTTTGCCACATTAACTAAGCTCTGGGGATAATTCCCTTGCAAAGTGCAACAGTTCTTGCAACATGAACACCCTGCTTTTCTTTAGTAAATCAACCCCAAGGTTTACAAACTGAAAAAAACGACATTAAATCAATATTTGGTGAAGCCCTTGTAGTTTATGCGTATACACATTGGTGTTTACGGTATTTACTAAAACTATATAGTGCAAGACCTGGTGCAGGTGTGCATGGTAATCAGCTTTTAACTTCAGCTTGTTCAGTTAAGCTTTGACAGAAAAACCTGGAAGCTGATTGGATTCTATGCACAGCTGCACAAGATTTTGTACTCTCCAGTTTTAGTAAACCAACCCCATTACACATTATAGAAATACAAAACATCAAGTGTAGACAGAGTTATGTATTTTTTATAAGCATTTACATGCTATCTTAGACTAACATCAGTTAAGGTAAATGTGTATGTGTTTGCAATTAAGTTCTTTTAATGTCTTGTGGTAAAAGATCTATTTCTGTTCTTGCTCTGTTTACACAGGTAAGTGGGTAGGAAAAAACATTATTTCATAAGTAGGATGTATTGTCTGTGAACTCCCACCAGGAGTACTGAAGTGAATTGATGGACCATGGAACACATAAAAACACAGTCTGTAAAGTACTAACATCTTTCAAAGCATCACTGATATTCAATGACACATTGAAGTCATGCATGTTTTGTAACAATAACTATGCTGGTTCATCTTTTCAACGAGTCCATAAAATCTAGACTGTCTTCATAAACACAGAAGACTATTAAAATATGCTTGTCATCTACACTAGTGTTTAGCTCAGGGGTCTCAAACTACCGGCCCGCGGGCCATTTGCGGCCCGCGGACCGGTTAAAAATGGCCCGCAGGCAGGGCCGATCCAAGACTAGAGGTTGACCGATATTTGGCCGTTCTATAGCACCAGCCACTGTTCCTCCTCCCTTCTCCACACTCAGCGCTTGATGCTTGTGTGAAACTGACACATAACAGGAGGAGAGAGACAGAGGGATCTGTCAGATTTGAGGTTGATGTCGGGGGTGGGCGGGACCCGGCCCGGGTGGGCGGGACCCGGCCCGGGTGGGCGGGACCCGGCCAATATCAAACACCAGCCAATGGGATCTGGGCGGGCCGCTACATGTATGTGGTCCGCCCCTTTTTTAAGCAGCCCAATCATTGGCTGGTGTTTGATAGCTGCTGGTCCCGCCCACCCCAGCCGGGTACCGCCCACCCCGACATTAAACTCAATTCTGACAGATCCCTCTGTCTCTCTCCTCTGTGCTACGTGTCAGCTTCACACAAGCATCAAGCGCTGAGTGTGGACAGCTCCTTGTCAGTTTCACACACGGTTACACTCCGCTCAGTGTGAAACCTGCCAGTGCCATTTGTCAGTGCCAGCTGCCACCGCCAATCAGTGCCAACCAGTCTGCCAGTGCCACCTGCCACCACCAATCAGTGCCACCGCCAACCAGTGCCTGCCAGTGCCACCGCCAACCAGTGCCCCTGCCAATCAATGCCACCTGTCAGTGGCAACCAGTGCCACCTTCCGCCACCTGCCAGTGCCACGCCAATCAGTGCCACCTGCCAGTGCCAACCAGTGCCACCTACCGCCACCTGCCAGTGCCACGCCAATCAGTGCCATCTGCCAGTGCCACCCAAATTAGTGCCATCTGCCAGTGCCAATAGTGCCACCTGCCAGTTCTAAACCAGTGCCACTTGCAAATGCCTGCCAGTGCCACCTTCCAGTGCCAACGCCAATAAGTGCCACCCGCCAGTGCCATTGCCAATCAGTGCCACCTGCCGGTGCCAATCAGTGCCACGTGCTACCTGCCAGTGCCACCTGCCAGTGACAGACAGTGCCACCTGCCTAAGCCAACCAGTGCCACCTGCCACAGCCAACCAGTGCCATCGGCCACAAAAATCGGCATTATATATCGGCCGCCTCGATTTCTAAATATCGGCATCGGCCAGAGAAAAGCCCATATCGGTCGACCTCTATCCAGGACATCTTTTTGAACTGCACCCAGGCACCGCAGAGGGGGAGGCGCCAAAGAGCTTTACCTCTCCATCTCTTCTGTCCTCTCCGCTGCATGCTGCTGCAGCCCAAAGAGAGAACAGAGCAGAGGAAGGAGCGGAGGAAGGATCCGCTCATTGATCCGCCCACCTAGGCATTGACAATCGACCAGAGCCCCAAACCGGGGTCCTGCTGCCACTTCAGGGTGGGAGATTGTGTTCTCTGGGTCCCCTGTCACTAGGCCTGTATGGAAGCCAGGAGGAGAGGACTCGGGAGGCAGATGATCCTGACTGCCAGGAGAGGTGAGTGAGCCATCACACTGAGGCAAAGTCCTTAGTGGGGTGACTGGGGTAGAAATTTGTGCAGTGTGGGGGTATTTTATGCAGTGTGGGGGGTAATTGTGCAGTGTGGGGGGTAATTGTGCAGTGTGGGGGGTAATTGTGGAGTGTGGGGGAGTGTGGGGGGGTATTTGTGCAGTGTGTGGCTATTTGTGTGTGTAGGGGGGGGGGGGTAATGCTGAGGGTTAATAATGCGTTTGCTGACACCAATGCTGGGTTAATAATGCGTTTACTGACACCAATGCTGGGTTAATAATGCGCTTGCTGACACCAGTGCTGGGTATAGTATAGTATATTATTGCTGGTATAGTTTATTGCTTTTGAAGTTTTAAAAGTTTGCATGCGGCCCCCATGGGATAAGAAAACTTGTCATGTGGCCCTCAGGCAATTTGAGTTTGAGACCCCTGGTTTAGCTCCTCTTTATCTCGTCAAAGAGTTACAGTGCCTTGCAAAAGTATTCACCCCCTTGGCATTTTTCGTGTTTTGTTGCCTCACAACCTCATTAACATGGATTGTTTGAGGATTTGCATCATTTAATTTATAGAACATGCCCACAACTTTGAAGATTTGTTTTTTATTGTGAAGCAAACCACAAATAGGACAAAATAACAGAAAAAGTCAATGTGCATAACTATTCGCCCCCCTAATAGTCAATGCTTTGCAGAGCCACTTTTTGTAGCTATCGCAGCTCCAAGTTGATTTGGATATGTCTCTATGAGCTTGCCACACCTCACCACTGGGATTTTTGCCCATTCCTCCTTGCAAAACTGCTCCAGCTCCTTTAAGTTGGATGGCTTGCACTTGTGAACAGCAATCTTTAAGTCTGACCACAGATTTTCTATTGGATTGAGGCCTGGGCTTTGACTAGGCCATTCCAACACATTTACATGTTTCCCCTTAAACCACTCAAGTGTTGCTTTAGCAGTGTGTTTGGGGTCATTGTCCTGCTGGAAGGTGAACCTCTGTCCTAGCCTCAAATCACACACAGAGTGGTACAGGTTTTGCTCAAGAATATCCCTGTATTTAGCACCATCCATCTTTCCCTCAACCCTGACCAGTTTCCCAGTCCCGACTGCTGAAAACATCCCCACAGCATGATTCTGCCACCACCATGTTTCATTATTGGGATGGTATTCTTTGGGTGATGTGATGTGTTGGGTTTGCACCAGACATATCATTTTCTTTGATGGCCAAAAAGTAAAATTTAGCTTTTTGCTTTTTGCTGAAAGTAATGGCTTTCTTCTTGCCATTCTGCCATAAAGCCCAACTCTATGGTGCGTACGGCTTATTGTCGTCCTATTTACAGATACAGATACTCCAGTCTCTGCTGTGGAACTCTGCAGCTCCTCCAGGGTTACCTTAGGTCTCTGTGTTGCCTCTCTGATTAATGCCCTCCTTGCCTGGTCCGTGAGTTTTGGTGTGCAGCCGTCTCTTGGCAGGTTTGCTGTTGTGCCATTTTCTTTCCATTTGGTTATGATAGATTTGATGGTGCTCCTAGGGATCATCAATGATTTGGATATTTTTTTATAACCTAACCCTGACTTGTACTTCCTTGGTCTTTATGGCAGTGTTTGGTTAGTGGTGCCTCTCGCTTAGGTGTTTCAGCCTCTGGGGCCTTTCAAAAAGGTGTGTATATGTAATGACAGATCATGTGACACTTAGATTGCACACAGGTGGACATCATTTCACTAATTATGTGAATCCTGAAGGTAATTGTTGCACCAGAGCTTTTTATGGGCTTCATAACAAAGGGGGTGAATACATATGCACATGCCACATGCAAATCATTTTTTTATTTCTGAAAAAAAGTTTTATGAATATATTTTACCAATTTTACTTCACCAACTTAGACTATTGTGTTCTGATCCATCACATATAATTCAGATTAAAAAAAAACATTGAACTAAAGGCTGTAATGTAACAAAATAAGTAAAAAGCCAAGGGGGTGAATACTTTTGCAAGGCACTGTATACTATATGAGACAATGATAAAGTGTATGTGTTATACATACCGTATATGTGTGGCTGACCATAAGCAATGCATTACAAGCTAAACGCAATTTAAAGGATTAGTGCAGTTATGTGAACTGTTTTGGATTGACAAAGACAAAAAAAATCATTGAATTGGGTTTTACGTATATAGGTAAAGCCATAGAGCCAGCCTAAATCCTAGATTATAAGCAGCCAGCCCATGGTGCATGGAGCCCAGAAGAACCATACAGCTACTTTCCTCACCTAACTTGAAGTACAGAGTGGTGGGTTTTGTGGCTTGCTAGCTAACAGTGAGAAATGCCCAGAATTTCCCAGACCCTACAAATAACAGACCTTTTCCATTAACCACTTGCCGACCGCCTAACGCAGATATACTGCGGCAGAATGGCACGGGCAGGCAAAATCACGTACCCATACGTGATCTGCCTCCCGCGGGCGGGGGGTCCGATCGGACCCCCCCCCGGTGCCATCGGCGGTCGGCATCTGACTGGGAGCGTCGGGAGGCGAGGGGGAGACCATCCGATCGTGGCCCCCCCCTCGCGATCGCTCCCAGCCAATGGAAATGCTCCTCTGCCTGTGTGTCGTTTCACACAGGCAGAGGATGTGATGTCATCTCTCCTCGGTCTGGCAGTTTCCGTTCCAGCGCCGAGGGGAGATGACATGTAAGTGCACACAACACTCACACACACAGTAGAACATGCCAGGCATACTTTACACCCCCGATCCCCCCCCGATCGCCCCCCGATCCCCCCCCAATCACCCCCCCCCCCTGTCACAAACTGACATTAGCAGTATTTTTTTTTTTTTTTTTTTTCTGATTACTGCATAGTGTCAGTTTGTGACAGTTAGTGTTAGGGCAGTGAGTATTACCCCCCTTTAGGTCTAGGATACCCCCCTAACCCCCCCTAATAAAGTTTTAACCCCTTGATCACCCCCTGTCACCAGTGTCGCTAAGCGATCATTTTTCTGATCGCTGTATTAGTGTCGCTGGTGACGGTAGTTAGGAACGTAAATATTTAGGTTCGCCGTCAGTGTTTTATAGCGTCAGGGACCCCCCTATACTACCTAATAAATGTTTTAACCCCTTGATTGCCCCCTAGTTAACCCTTTCACCACTGATCACTGTATAACCGTTACGGTTGACGCTGGTTAGTTCGTTTATTTTTTATAGTGTCAGGACACCCGCCGTTTATTACCGAATAAAGGTTTAGCCCCCTGATCGCCCGGCGGTGATATGCGTCGCCCCAGGCAGCGTCAAATTAGCGCCAGTACCGTGAACACCCACGCACGCAGCATATGCCTCCCTTAGTGGTATAGTATCTGATCGGATCAATATCTGATCCGATCAAATCTATACTAGCGTCCCCAGCAGTTTAGGGTTCCCGAAAACGCAGTGTTAGCAGGATCAGCCCAGATACCCGCTAGCACCTGCGTTTTGCCCCTCCGCCCAGCCCAGCCCACCCAAGTGCAGTATCGATCGATCACTGTCACTTACAAAACACTAAACGCATAACTGCAGCGTTCGCAGAGTCAGGCCTGATCCCTGCGATCGCTAACAGTTTTTTTGGTAGCGTTTTGGTGAACTGGCAAGCACCAGCCCCAGGCAGCGTCAGGTTAGCGCCAGTACCGCTAACACCCACGCACGCACTGTACACCTCCCTTAGTGGTATAGTATCTGATCGCATCAATATCTGATCCGATCAAATCTATACTAGCGTCCCCAGCAGTTTAGGGTTCCCAAAAACGCAGTGTTAGCGGGATCAGCCCAGATACCTGCTAGCACCTGCGTTTTGCCCCTCCGCCCGGCCCAGCCCAGCCCACCCAAGTGCAGTATCGATCGATCACTGTCACTTACAAAACACTAAACGCATAACTGCAGCGTTCGCAGAGTCAGGCCTGATCCCTGCGATCGCTAACAGTTTTTTTGGTAGCGTTTTGGTGAACTGGCAAGCACCAGCCCCAGGCAGCGTCAGATTAGCGCCAGTACCGCTAACACCCACGCACGCACTGTACACCACCCTTAGTGGTATAGTATCTGATCGGATCAATATCTGATCCGATCTGATCTATACTAGCGTCCCCAGCAGTTTAGGGTTCCCAAAAACGCAGTGTTAGCGGGATCAGCCCAGATACCTGCTAGCACCTGCGTTTTGCCCCTCCGCCCAGCCCGGCCCAGCCCACCCAAGTGCAGTATCGATCGATCACTGTCACTTACAAAATACTAAACGCATAACTGCAGCGTTCGCAGAGTCAGGCCTGATCCCTGCGATCGCTAACAGTTTTTTTGGTAGCGTTTTGGTGAACTGGCAAGCGCCAGCGGCCTAGTACACCCCGGTCGTAGTCAAACCAGCACTGCAGTAACACGTGGTGACGTGGCGAGTCCCATAAGTGCAGTTCAAGCTGGTGAGGTGGCAAGCACAAGTAGTGTCCCGCTGCCACCAAAAAGACAAACACAGGCCCGTCGTGCCCATAGTGCCCTTCCTGCTGCATTCGCCAATCCTAATTGGGAACCCACCGCTTCTGCAGCGCCCGTACTTCCCCCATTCACATCCCCAACCAAATGCAGTCGGCTGCATGAGAGGCATTTTTATGTCCTCCCGAGTACCCCTACCCAGCGAACCCCCCAAAAAAAGATGTTGTGTCTGCAGCAAGCGCGGATATAGACGTGACACCCGCTATTATTGTCCCTCCTGTCCTGACAATCCTGGTCTTTGCATTGGTGAATGTTTTGAACGCTACCATGCACTAGTTGACTATTAGCGTAGGGTACAGCATTGCACAGACTAGGCGCACTTTCACAGGGTCTCCCAAGATGCCATCGCATTTTGAGAGACCCGAACCTGGAACCGGTTACCGTTATAAAAGTTAGTTACAAAAAAAGTGTAAAAAAAAAAAAAATATATGAAATAAAAAAAATAGTTGTTGTTTTATTGTTCTCTCTCTCTCTATTCTCTCTCTCTATTGTTCTGCTCTTTTTTACTGTATTCTATTCTGCAATGTTTTATTGTTATTGTTATTGTTATTGTTATTATGTTTTATCATGTTTGTTTTTCAGGTGTGTAATTATTTACACTTTACTGTGCTTTATTGTTAACCATTGTTAACCATTTTTTTGTCTTCAGGTACGCCATTCACGACTTTGAGTGGTTATACCAGAATGATGCCTGCAGCTTTAGGTATCATCTTGGTATCATTCTTTTCAGCCAGCGGTCGGCTTTCATGTAAAAGCAATCCTAGTGGCTAATTAGCCTCTAGACTGTTTTTACAAGCAGTGGGAGGGAATGCCCCCCCCCCCCCAACATCTTCCGTGTTTTTCTCTGGCTCTCCTGTCTCAACAGGGAACCTGAAAATGCAGCCGGTGATTCAGCCAGCTGACCATAGAGCTGATCAGAGACCAGAGTGGCTCCAAACATCTCTATGACCTAAGAAACCGGAAGCTACGAGCATTTTATGACGTAGATTTCGCCGGATGTAAACAGCGCCATTGGGAAATTGGGAAAGCATTTTATCACACCGATCTTGGTGTGATCAGATGCTTTGAGGGCAGAGGAGAAATCTAGGGTCTAATAGACCCCAATTTTTGCAAAAAAGAGTACCTGTCACTACCTATTGCTATCATAGGGGATATTTATATTCCCTGAGATAACAATAAAAATGATTTAAAAAAAAAAAAATGAAAGGAACAGTTTAAAAATAAGATAAAAAAATAATAATAATAAAGAAAAAAAAAAAAAAAAAAAAAAAGCACCCCTGTCCCCCCTGCTCTCGCGCTAAGGTGAACGCAAGCGTTGGTCTGGCGTCAAATGTAAACAGCAATTGCACCATGCATGTGAGGTATCGCCGCGAAGGTCAGATCGAGGGCAGTAAGTTTAGCAGTAGACCTCCTCTGTAAATCTAAAGTGGTAACCTGTAAAGGCTTTTAAAGGCTTTTAAAAATGTATTTAGTTTGTCGCCACTGCACGTTTGTGCGCAATTTTAAAGCATGTCATGTTTGGTATCCATGTACTCGGCCTAAGATCATCTTTTTTATCTCATCAAACATTTTGGCAATATAGTGTGTTTTAGTGCATTAAAATGTAAAAAAGTGTGTTTTTTCCCCAAAAAATGCGTTTGAAAAATCGCTGCGCAAATACTGTGTGAAAAAAAAAAATGAAACACCCACCATTTTAATCTGTAGGGCATTTGCTTTAAAAAAAATATATAATGTTTGGGGGTTCAAAGTAATTTTCTTGCAAAAAAAAATTATTTTTTTATGTAAACAATAAGTGTCAGAAAGGGCTTTGTCTTCAAGTGGTTAGAAGAGTGGGTGATGTGTGACATAAGCTTCTAGATGTTGTGCATAAAATGCCAGGACAGTTCAAACCCCCCCCAAATGACCCCATTTTGGAAAGTAGACACCCCAAGCTATTTGCTGAGAGTCATGTTGAGTCCATGGAATAATTTATATTGTGACACAAGTTGCGGGAAAGAGACAATTTTTTATTTTTTTTATTTTTTTTTGCGCAAAGTTGTCACTAAATGATATATTGCTCAAACATGCCATGGGAATATGTGAAATTACACCCCAAAATACATTCTGTTGCTTCTCCTGAGTACGGGGATACCACATGTGTGGGACTTTTTGGGAGCCTAGCCACGTACGGGACCCCGAAAACCAAGCACCGCCTTCAGGCTTTCTAAGGCCGTAAATTTTTGATTTCACTCTTCACTGCCTATCACAGTTTCGGAGGCCATGGAATGCCCAGGTGGCACAAAACCCCCCCAAATGACCCCATTTTGGAAAGTAGACACCCCAAGCTTTTTGATGAGAGGTATAGTGAGTATTTTGCAGACCTCACTTTTTGTCACAAAGTTTTGAAAATTGAAAAAAGAAAAAAAAAAAATTTTTTTCTCGTCTTTCTTTATTTTCAAAAACAAATGAGAGCTGCAAAATACTCACCATGCCTCTCAGCAAATAGCTTGGGGTGTCTACTTTCCAAAATGGGGTCATTTGGGGGGGGTTTGTGCCACCTGGGCATTCCATGGCCTCCGAAACTGTGATAGGCAGTGAGGAGTAAAATCAAAAATGTACGCCCTTAGAAATCCTGAAGGCGGTGCTTGGTTTTCGGGGTCCCGTACGCGGCTAGGCTCCTAAAAAGTCCCACACATGTGGTATCCCCGTACTCAGGAGAAGCAGCTAAATGTATTTTGGGGTGCAATTCCACATATGCCCATGGCCTGTGTGAGCAATATATCATTTAGTGACAACTTTGTGCAAAAAAAAAAAAAAAAAAAAAAAATTTGTCACTTTCCCGCAACTTGTGTCAAAATATAAAACATTCCATGGACTCAACATGCCTCAAAGCAAATAGCTTGGGGTGTCTACTTTCCAAAATGGGGTCATTTGGGGGGGTTTTATGTCATCTGGGCATTTTATGGCCTTCAAAACTGTGATAGGTAGTGAGGAATAAAATCAAAAATGTACGCCCTTAGAAATCCTGAAGGCGGTGCTTGGTTTTCGGGGCCCCGTACGCGGCTAGGCTCCCAAAAAGTCCCACACATGTGGTATCCCCGTACTCAGGAGAAGCAGCTAAATGTATTTTGGGGTGCAATTCCACATATGCCCATGGCCTGTGTGAGCAATATATCATTTAGTGACAACTTTTTGTAATTTTTTTTTTTTTTTTTTTTTTTGTCATTATTCAATCACTTGGGACAAAAAAAATGAATATTCAATGGGCTCAACATGCCTCTCAGCAAATTCCTTGGGGTGTCTACTTTCCAAAATGGGGTCATTTGTGGGGGTTTTGTACTGCCCTGCCATTTTAGCACCTCAAGAAACGACATAGGCAGTCATAAATTAAAGGCTGTGTAAATTCCAGAAAATGTACCCTAGTTTGTAGACGCTATAACTTTTGCGCAAACCAATAAATATACACTTATTGACATTTTTTTTACCAAAGACATGTGGCCGAATACATTTTGGCCTAAATGTATGACTAAAATTGAGTTTATTGGATTTTTTTTAGAACAAAAAGTAGAAAATATCATTTTTTTTCAAAATTTTCGGTCTTTTTCCGCGTATAGCGCAAAAAATAAAAACGGCAGAGGTGATCAAATACCATCAAAAGAAAGCTCTATTTGTGGGAAGAAAAGGACGCAAATTTCGTTTGGGTACAGCATTGCATGACCGCGCAATTAGCAGTTAAAGCGACGCAGTGCCGAATTGTAAAAAGTGCTCTGGTCAGGAAGGGGGTAAAACCTTCCGGGGCTGAAGTGGTTAAATACATTCTACTCCTGTATATAAATATGCAGGTTTTTAATGTATTTATTTTTACCTCTGGTTGAACTTGATGAATGGGTCTTTTTTCAACCTGACTATGACACAAAATGCGTAAATGACCTGGAGGACTTAATAGCACATCTGTAGGCAAATATCATACAGTACTTCAAACTGGAACTGGCCTGTACCTCCTCTCAGGTTTCTTGTAGAGTGTTTCAGAGGCTGTCACCACAAGCTAAACGTAAAAAAAAAAATACACTGTATGTGTGAAATAGAATAGTTTATTTTATTTTGTTATAGCTTAATAAAAAAAATGATGACAAGGTTTGAGTTCATGTACAAACAATTATTCCAACAAGCCACTGCACAATTTCAAGTAACACTTTGCTCTTTCCCAAGCCAAGTGTGAATTAGTTACTGCTCTCTAGCATTTATATATATTAATTCAGGACAAAGTTGCACAGGAGTGCTCCATTCACCAATTAAGCAATTGATACAATGTATTCAAGTCCTAATCAAAACATCTACAAACAGAATATATATATATTGCGTATACAGTGTGTTTCAAAAAGAATGACCCAATTTCAAATACGTAGTTATATTTAATAATTAAAATGTGTTACAGTTCCATAACATATTGTAAACTTTTAAAAGAGAAGTATGTTTTTTTTTCCCCTAATCATACTTACCTAGGTGGATGCAGCATCGGTCCAATGCTGCATCTGTCCCCCCAGCACCTCTGCACTGAGAACCAAGTGATCGAACATCACCAATGACTCGGTTCTCACAGCTCCCTGAGCAGAGAGCTGCTGACTGTCAATCAGCAGCTCTCCGCTCTGCCCCCCCCGCACGCGTGCTCACTGGATCGCTGTGGAGGGGTGGGAAATGGCTGTCTCAGGCTCTCAGTCCAGGCACCTGGTGGATCCAGACTTTATTGTCAGGATGTTGCGGTGCCTGAACTGATTTCTGTGATGTCAGCAGAGAGCGGACTTCAGACAGCTCTCTGCTGAAACTGGATCACAGGAGTGCAAAACGGATTGCACTCCTGTGACCCATAGAAGAAGCCCAGTCAAATGAGCTTAGGCTGGACTTCTCCTTTAAGTAAGTCCTCACGTTTCACTCACCATGTTATAAATGGTCTATGTGCCCTCCACTTACTGCACGGATAGCATCAAGACGAATTTGTCCCCAACGCGTCTGAGAGTATCATCTTTCACAGAAGTTACTGCAGCCATGATTCTGTCTTTGAGCTCATCCAAGTCAGTGGGCAATAGTGGAACATAAACACGTTGTTTTACATATCCCCCCAAGAAAAAGTCACAGGGTGTAATGTCTTGAGATCTTGGAGGCCAAGAGTGTAGTGCCAAGTCTTGGGGTTCTGTGTGACCTATCCATCGTATCATTTAGAAACTGATGAACTTGGTTGTGCCAATGTGGTGGTGCTCCATCTTGTTGAAGAATGAAATCTTCAGAGTCTGTATTAAGTTGTGGGAGAAGTGAAAAATGAAATTTTCATAAATCTTTGTAAACAAAACTGCACAAAACACATACATTTTTGGTGAATGTCGGTCAAGTCCCTATATGCAAACATTGTGACGCAAAACTTTACCGCTTAGATGAAACATTGCTTCATTGCTAAAAATCAACCACTGTAAGAATCTGAAAAGTTTTCTTCTGTCATTTACACGAAGAGCTTGCACCAGTTGCAGTCAGTATGGCCATAGAAGCAAACAGTCGTATGAAGGATTGCAACTTCTCAGCTAGCACGATGAGCAGACTTGTGCTTAAAAGACTCTTGAATTTGTTGCACATTTTCCTCTGAAGTGCATGGTCGACCTGAACTTCCCCTTACATAAACACCCTGAATGTTCAAATTGTTTATACCCAAGACAAATGTTCTTTGCCACTGGTGGATGAATCCCAAAACTCTATCAAAATGCAAGCTGCCCCATTATTACGGACTCAGTCTTGCTAAATTGGAGAACACGAAATGCCTTTTGCCTTTTGACATAGACGTCATCTTGTTAATGACTGAGGTTAGCACCTACTTGGGCGCTAATAGTAATATCTAGCGTCCGTCATTTGAAATTATAGGCCATGCCCGTTCAAGTAGTACAGATTTCATTCATTCACAACTGCCAGAAATTTACAACAGTCCCAGTGTGTGACCCCTGGGGTAAGGAGAATACGTAAATGTTTCCTGCTGCTTGAGAAAGAATGCTCCACTCAGCCTTAGTCACAGTCACTTGGCTAGATCTTAAAGATTTCTTATTATTTATAGACTTTCTGGGCACATAAAAAATTTGGGTTGCTAGAATTAGCAAGATTTTTTTTTTTTTACCTCCAGGGATTGAGGTGTTCCATTTACTGCAGATGCAAAAGACTATAATGCTATCAAATATCTCAATGTAATGGGTTTTCAGAGGATATATGCTGTGAATCCTTCACTTCATTTGCCTTTTTTTTTACCTTATCTTTTTTTATAAATTATAATGTTCTAAACTGTAGTTGAAAGATAATGTCTACACAGAGCATTTTATTAATCACGTATTTTAAGTTGAAGGATAATAGTAGGCAAATAAAATGTTTTATTGCTAGTATGCTGAACTGTTGTGTAAGATGAGAGTTTAGCTAGGTAAGGTCAGTGCTACTGCTAGGTGAACTAGGCAGCCTCCTAGGGCACAGCCAATGCCGCTGGTTACCCTACTCTCTGCCAGCTTCCTAACACTCCGCTGGCTTCCCCACACAGGGCTCCATTCAAAGCGGTAAAAATTAAAAAAAAATTGTCATGGGGTCCCACCTAAAATCCATACCACACCCTTATCCAAGTGAGCGCCCCCCCCCCCCCACTGTACGATACCAGGGCACATGCAACTGGGGGGTTCTTCGGGCAGGGGGGCTCCCCCCCATAGCACCTTGTCTCCATGTTGATGGGGACAAGGGCCTCTTCCCCACAACCCTGGAGGGTGGTTGTGGGGGTCTGCAGGGGTCTGCGGGTGGGGGGCTTATCAGAATCTGGAAGCCCCCTTTAACAACCATGTTGTTTTACTTTAAACATTTTGAAGTTTTATTCTTTTCTGGGGGGGGTGCAAGTAGCTGGTTTTGCCTAGGGCACAAAACAGTTTAACACCGGCCTTGTAGCTAGGACAGTAGCTAGTAGAGCTGAATGAAGACAGTAAGGAGGAGCTGAGTTGTTACCTTAAATTAAACCTTTTATAGTAGAAGTATAGGCACTTGTCCTGACTGTTATGTTCATTCTCTAATTTTACTTCTTCAGGTATTGAACCTGGAACAAGTGGGGAGTTTTCTCCTCACTTTCATGTTGGTAATATTAGACAATGGGAAGGGGATTAATACCAAAAAGAAAAAGCATTGATAAAATACAAATTGTAACACTTCCTCCACTGTACTACACATAAAGTTTTTTGGATGTCAGTGCCCAATTTGAGATATTTCCCCTGACTTCCCATTTCAGGGATGCAAAAGGGAATTAAAATAGTATTAAAACTTCAGGGTTTTTTTTTATCTTAACACATTGAGCACAATAAAATAAACATTCCCCAATAAACTATTTCTTCAATCTTATACCCCAGCACTTGCAGTTTACAACTTTCATGGCTGCTGGTGCTACTTCCCTGAATTTCCAGTCTTCACAGGAAACCGTGAACAGTGCAGTCTCCATCCAGTCTCACAGTATGGAGAAGGGACGGGGGAGGTGGTGAGAGGAGCAGGAGAGTGGCTTGCCATCCTATGGGATGGAACTGTGTGTTTCTATTGATGCACAAAGTGTAAAGAGACACAGTTCTGGTCTTTGCATGCAAGGGTAGCTCCATAGGATGTTGCAAGAGAAAGGAACCACCCTGAAACAGGAAACCTGGGGCAGCAGTCATGGCACCATTTTAAACTGGAACATAGGAAGGCAATAAAAGATATTGCTTATTCAATGAGTGATTCAATCAGCTGCTGAAAGTACTAACTGTCTTTGCATTTTTGTAATCATCTTGCAGGTTCCAGATCAGCAGTGAAACTAGAGACAGAGAGGTAGCTAGCATTATCAGAAAATGGTCATCAATAGTCATCCCCATATTTTTCAGGACAGGTTTCCTTTAGGTTAAATTGAGTAAATCAAAGTGGTTACCCCCTTAGTTGGGCCTTTGCATAGACCAACAACTCAAAAAATGTGTAAAAAATATTCTTTAATATAATAGATTAAAATACATAGAACAACACATATGATGGATGCACAACATGTGTTACATGAAAAATGAACCAATATATGTATGAAAGCATACAAAATGAATGCCCAAATGCCCGACGCGTTTCCGGTATCAGGTGTTCCAATACCTTCCTCAGGGGCCAAGGGTTCAGAAAGTTTAACATTCATATATTGGTTGATTTTTCATGTAACACATGTTGTGCATCCTTATCATATGTGTTGTTCTATGTATTTTAATCTATTATATTAAAGAATATTTTTTACACGTTTTTTGAGTTGGTGGTCTATGCAAAGTCCCAACTAAGGGGGTAACCACTTTTATTTCTAATAAAGGGGATGGGACCACTATATGATATGATGGGAGCCTCTATTTTTTCTATTTTCTAAATTGAGTAAATCGGTGGATGTTTCCATGTTTACTGGATAGCACTGGTATAATACTGAATGCTTTCACTTATTGTTTGGGTATTCTCTTTAATCTGTATAACCTTTTAATATTAACTGCTATTGTTTAGCTCTTTTGGTAGGCAGAACATTTGCAAGCAAACAATATAACATAATAATGTGAAGTCTTAGCAAACTTCTATCTAAAAAAATATTACTGTTCCTCATCCATTAGTTAAGAAATAAAATCAGAGAAGCACATTAAAGTGGAAGAAAAGCTTTATCACTAGGAGTTCTGCAGGTGTCCATCAGAATATGATGCAAAGCCCTGCAGATATTAGTTATTACAAGAGTTGGCCTCAGTACAAATTTCTGCTGTGTTACTTTGTAGAAGAAACTGTGTGATTGTGAAATGGTTGTCGAATTTGTGATGAATTAGGCCAACCACCTGCAAGATTTATACTAGCACCTTAGATAAGACAAGTTCAAAGATGTTGCCTAATATCGCATAGCTATGTAGAATGCTTTTATGTGCACCTTAGAGATGTCTGTATTTTCTTTAAAATGAATGTCCAGCCAAAATGCTTGGCTTTCATGCAAAACAATTAGAACCCCTGTTAGCTTTGAGGATTTCTCCTAATTTTCTGCTCTGGAAAAACAATTTCCCCAGACAACCAGTGAGAAAAAACTCCAGCAACAGACTAAAATGCTTTTAATAATAGTGTAGGAGGGAGGCTAGAGCCTCCTAATGCAGATGTTCCCTCTGATCAGTTCCTGACTGATAAAACTATTGCCACTTTAATCTCACCAAAGTAAAAAAAAAAAACATTCATCAGGGGCGGACTGACCATCGGGCAATTCGGACAGGGACCGAGGGCCCGTGGCCAGTAGGGGGCCCCATGACAGATGCCACTTCGATCTACCCGTCAATCACAGCTAGCTGACGGGTAGATCGGGTCCCGAATCACTGCTCCCTGGAGTCCCTGCTAAGAGACAGCTGCAGTGTAAACGAACCTCTTGTGATGCGCTCCTCCCCGCCGGCCCCTCCTTCTCTCCCGTCCACCCCAGGTGCTTGTATCTGTCATGACCTCGGATGGACGAGAAGAGAGGAGGGGCCGGCGGGGAGTGCATACAAAGAGGTATGTTTACAGCCGCTTCCCGCGCTACTCTGCATCTAGGAAGGAAAGTGCAGCAGCTGGCTGCTGTCCTGTGTCCCTCTATGTGCCCAGCATCCTGCGCTGTGCCCAAAAGCCCTGATGTCTGCCCATACCCTGCTATCTGCCCCATACCCTGCTATCTGCCCCATACCCTGCTATCTGCCCCATACCCTGCTATCTGCCCCATACCCTGCTATCTGCCCCATACCCTGCTATCTGCCCCATGCCCTGATGTCTGCCCATTCCCTGCTCTGTGCCCCCATGTCCTGCTGTCTGCCCCCATGCTCATGCTTTGTGCCCCCTTGCCCTGCTCTGTGCCCCCATGCCCTGCTGTCTACCCTATGCCCTGCTCCGTGCCCCCATGCCCTGCTGTATGCCCCCATGCCCCGCTGTCTGCCCCCATGCCCTGCTCTGTGCCCCCATGCCCCGCTCTGTGCCCCCATGCCCTGCTCTGTGCCCCCATTTCCTGATGTCTGCCCCATGCTCTAATGTTTACCCCATGTCATGCTCTGTGCCCCCTTGCCCTGCTCTGTGCCCCCATGCCCTGCTGTCTACCCTATGCCCTGCTGTATGCCCCCATGCCCTGCTGTCTGCCCCCATGCCCCGCTCTGTGCCCTCATGCTTTGCTCTGTGCCCCTATGCTCTGCTCTGTGCCCCCATGCCCCGCTGTCTGCCCCATGCACTATAGTCTGCCAATACCGTGCTATCTGCCGCATGACCTGATGTCTGCCCATGCCCTGCTCTGTGCCCCCATGCCCCGCTGTCTGCCCCATGTACTATAGTCTGCCAATACCGTGCTATCTGCCGCATGACCTGATGTCTGCCCATGCCCTGCTCTGTGCCCCCATGCCCTGCTGTCTGCCCCCTTGCCTTGCTCTTTGCCCCATGCCCTGCTGTCTGCCCATGCCCTGCTCTGTGGCCCCATTCCCTGATGTCTGCCCCATGCTCTGATGTCTACCCCACGCCATGCCCTGTGCCCTCTTGCCCTGCTCTGTGCCCCCATGCCCTGCTGTCTACCCTATGCCCTGCCCTGTGCCCCCATGCCCCGCTGTCTGCCCCCATACCCCGCTCTGTGCCCCCATGCCCTGATGTCTGCCCCATGCCCTATAGTCTGCCCATACCCTGCTATCTGCCCCATGCCCTGATGTCTGCCCATGCCCTGCTCTGTGCCCCCATGCCTTGCTCTTTGCCCCATGCCCTGCTGTCTGCCCCATGCCCTGCTCTGTAACCCCATTCTTTGATGTCTGCCCCATGCTCTGATGTCTACCCCATGCCATGCTCTGTGCCCCCTTGCCCTGCTATGTGCCCCCATGCCCTGCTGTATGCCTCCATGCCCCACTCTGTGCCCTCATGCCCTGCTCTGTGCCCCCATGCCCTGCTCTGTGCCCCCATGCCCTGATGCCTGCCCCATGTCCTATAGTCTGCCCATACCCTGCTATCTGCCCCATGCCCTGTCTGCCCATGCCCTGCTCTGTGCCCCCATGCCCAGCTGTCTGCCCCATGCCTTTCTATTTGCCCCATGCCCTGCTGTCTGCCCCATGCCCTGCTCTGTGCCCCCATTCCCTGATGTCTGCCCCATGCTCTGATGTCTACCCCATGCCATGCTCTGTGCCCCCTTGTCCTGCTGTCTACCCTATGCCCTGCTCTGTGCCCCCATGCCCCGCTGTCTGCCTCCATGCTCCGCTGTCTGCCCCATTCCCTGCTCTGTGCCCCCATGCCCCGCTCTGTGCCCCCATGCCCTGCTCTGTGCCCCCATGCCCTGATGTCTGCCCCATGCCCTGCTCTTTGCCCCATGCCCTGCTCTGATCCCCCATGCCCTGATGTCTGCCCAATGCTCTGATGTCTACCCCATGCCATGCTCTGTGCCCCCTTGCCCTGTGTCCCCATGCCCTGCTGTCTACCCTATGCCTTACTCCGTGCTCCCATGCCCTGCTGTCTGCCCCCATGCCCTGCTCTGTGCCCCCATGCCCTGCTCTGTGCCCCCATGCCCTGATGTGTGTGCCCCCATGCCCTGATGTGTGTACCCCATGCCCTGGTCTGTGCCCCCATGCCCTGATGTCGGCCCCACACCCTGCTCTGTGCCCCATGGCCTGCTGTCTGCCCCATGCCCATGCTCTGATGTGTGCCCCCATGCTCTGATTTGTGCCCCCATGCCCTGCTGCCTGCCCCCATTCCCTGCCCCTATTCCCTGCTGCCTGCCCCCATGATGTGCCCTGTGATGTGTCCTATGACCTACTGTGTGCCCTGTGATATGCCCTACTGTGTGCCCCATGATGTGCTCTACTGTGTGCCCTTGTGGTGTGCCCCATGTTGTGTCCTACTGTGTGCCCCATTCCCTACTATGTGCCCCACTGTGTGCCCAATTCCCTCCTGTGGGCCTTGCGATGTGCCCTGAGCCCTACTGTATGCCCCATGATGTGCCCTGTACCCTGCTGTGTGCCATATGATGTGCCCTGCTGTGTGTCCCTTGATGCATCATTCAGTGCCCCAGAGTGTGCTCTTCTGTGTGCACCATACAGTGCCCTATATGTGCCCTTCTGCTTCATGTAATATACCCTGCTGTACCCCATAATGTATCCTCTTGCCCCCACATAAATTGCCCTGCTATGCCTCATAATGTGCCCTGTTGTACCCCATAATATGAGATTATATAATATACCCTGCTGTGTCCTATTATGTGCCCTCTTGTCTCCATGTAATATGCCCCATAATTATGCTCTCTTGTGCCCCATAATGTGCCCTTATGCCCCTATGTAATATACTCTGCTGTACCCCATAATGTGCCCTCTTGCCCCCATGTAATGTTCCATGCTGTGCCCTTCTGCCCCCCATATGTAATGTGCCCTATAATGTTCCCTGCTGCCCCCCCCCATGTAATGTGTCCTACTGTGCCCCCCCCCCCAACCTGTAATGTTCCCTGGTGTGCCCCATAATGTGCCCTGCTGCTATCCATGTAGTGTGCCCTCCTGCCCTCCACACACACATATTGTGCCCTCCTGACCCCCTGTGCTATGACCTGCTGACTTCTATACTTTGCCATGGTTCCTCCATTCTCTGCCCTGTTGCCCCCTGTGTACTGTACTTGCTTGACATCCAATGCTCTGCCCTGCTGCCCCCTGTGCACTGTTTATTTCAGGCAGTGCAAGATGGGGGGGTGGGGTTTTGTGTGGGTGTGGCTTGAGTGTGGGCGGGGACACAGGGGGCCCCATGATCCCCTGTTGCCCGGGGGCCCCATGAGTTGTCAGTCCGCCCCTGCATTCATACCATGTGCAGCAACTAGATTCTCCAGATAGGATCTGAGCATTTTACAGACCATTCATAAAATGCAGAAATGTTAGCCATCCAGCGACGCATATGTGTGGTGTGTGGACGTTTAAGCCCTCCCTTTTGCTGCTGCATATATGTGTTAAGCAGTTATAGAGCTCAATGATTGGAGATCTGATCTTGTGGCATTGACAGGTCAAGTGACCAGGTTCTTCTTTTTTGTTGTTGTTGTTGTTGTTTTATTTTTTTAACCTATTGTTTATAAGAGTAGTGCTCCACTGGCCTCAGAGTTCCAATGTACTCTAAAAAGTTTAGTTAGTACCATGTGGCTTTATCAATATGCCACTGAGTCTTGCACTGTTTTTCTGAGCCATATTTCATATTTTGTGTTGCTAAATCTCAGATACTATTGTAAGCAAGCAATGGGTGCCTGGAAAAATGTAAGCCTAAGGCTGTTTTTTATGGGTAATAACTGCCGTATATACTCGAGTATAAGCCGGCCCGAATATAAACCGAGGCACCTAATCTTACCACAAGAAACTGGGAAAACGTATTGATTCGAGTATAAGCCTAGGGTGGGAAATGCAGCAGCTACTGTAAGTGGAAAAGAGGGTCAACAATGCCCATCTGCAGCCTCACTGTGCCCATTTGCAGCTTCACTGTGCCCATTTGCAGCCTCACTGTGCCCATTTGCATGCCTCACTGTTCCCATTTGCATGCCTCACTGTGCCCATTTGCATGCCTCACTGTGCCATCTGCATGCCTCACTGTGCCATCTCCCTGCCTCACTGTGTTCATCTGCAGCCTCACTGTGCCCATTTGCATGCCTCAGTGTGCCTTCTGCATGCCTCACTGTGCCATCTGCAAGCCTTACTGTGCCATCTCCCTGCCTCACTGTGTCTATCTGCAGCCTCACTGTGCCATCTGCATGCCTAACTGTGCCATCTGCATGCCTCACTGTGCCATCTCCCTGCTTCACTGTGTCCATCTGCAGCCTCACTGTCCCTAGACTGCAAGTCACAGCACCTGGAGATCAGGTGCATCAGGCTGCAGATGGGCATAGTGAGGCAGGGAGACTCGAGTATAAGCCGAGGAGGGCGTTTTCAGCACAATAAAATGTGCTGAAAAACTCGGCTTATACTCGAGTATATACTGTATATATTTTTTTTACTTTTTACGCAGACAACTGTATAAAACATGCACCCATCTGGTACTTATTGGGTGGCCTCAGAGCCCTAGCAGCCAGTAGTCAGTGTTTCCCAGCCCTGTCAGCCCCTATGCTAGCTAAATGATTTTGTTTATTATATTCAAATTATCTTCACAGGGGTGGTCAGGTTGCAGTAAAAGCAGACAGTTAAGTTGTGGTTTTACTACCCCTTGACAGGCCACCTAAACACTGAATGCAGCCACACAGGGTTGTACACAAAAAATATAATGGCAGGTCGCATGCAGCAGATGATACTGCCACTGAACTAAACCTACTCACGTAAATGAGGCTGTGCTGCAAATGCTTGCAGTGCAACGGTCCAACATTGTGAGGGTTAAGATAGGTGGTGAGGAGGCAACATATAACCTCCTCACTGCCTGTGAAAGACCCTCTGAAAAGCAACCCACCATAGATCCATTTTCACAAGAGTGGCAATAATACAGTGGCTAAGTGGTCACCAGTTTGAATCCCAACCACTGCACTACCTGTGCCTGGAGTTTGCATGTTTTCCTTGTGCCTGTGTGGGTTTGTGGGTTTCCTCCCACACTCCAAAGCCATGCCGGTAGGTTAAAGGAGAAGTCCAGCCTGAGCTTTTTAGGCTGGGCTTCTCCTCTGGGTCACAGGAGTGCAATCAGTTTTGCACTCCTGTGACCCGTCTGAAGTCCGCTCTCTGCTGACGTCACTGCCATCAGTCGAGGCAGCTCATCATCCCAACTTCTCAAGTCTGGATCTGCCAGCTACCTTGATTGATGGTAGTCACAGCGTCTCAGTGAGACGACCGCCCCCTGCCCCTCCACAGCTCATCGCTCTAATGAGCGGGGAGGATCAGAGCAGGAGAGATGCTGACTTTAAAAAAAAGAAAAATATCAAATACGTTGTTGATTGAAGGAATATCCATGGTAATATTGTTGCATGTAAATTGGTTTAGTTTGGATGTGTCAGAAACCATGAATCAAACTGAGACAGAAGTACAGTTAAATCACACTTGTTTAACCACTTCAATACCAGGCACTTATGCACCTTCCCGCCCAGACCAATTTTCAGCTTTCAGCGCTTTCACACTTTAAATGACTCAGTCATGCTACATTGCATCCAAACAAAATTTTTATCATTTTCTTCTGACAAATAGAGCTTTCTTTTGGAGGTATTTAATCACCACTGGGTTTTTTTTTTTTGCGATATAAGCGAAAAAACAGCGAAAATTTTGAAAAAAACACACTTTTTTTAGTTTCTATTGTAAAATTTTGCAAATAAGTAATTTTTCTTCATAAATGTGTGCCACAATTTATACTGCTACATATCTTTAGTAAAAATAACCCAAATTGGTGTATATTATTTGGTCTTTGTGAAAGTTATAGAGTCTACAAACTATGGTGCCAATCACTGAAAATTGATCACGTCTGATCACACTTGATGTACTGAAGGCCTATCTCATTTCTTGAGACACTAGCCAGGAAAGTACAAATACCTCCCAAATGACCCCTTTTTGGAAAGTAGACAGTCCAAGGTATTTACTAAGAGGCATGGTGAGTTTTTTGAAGTTGTAATTTTTTTCCCACAATTCTTGGGAAAATTAAGATTTTTTTTTTTTTTTACACAAACTGGTCATATTAACAGGTTATTTCTCTCACACAGCATATGCATAATTGCAACTACACCCTAAAATACATTCTGCTACTCCTCCCGAGTATGGTGATACCACATGTGTGAGACTTTTACACAGCCTGGCCACATACAGAGGCCCAACATTGAAGTAGCACGTTCAGGCGTTCTACAAGCATAAATTGCACATATCCTTTCTTAACCACCTATTACATTTTTGAAGGCCCTGGAGCACCAGGACAATGGAATTGTCTACAAAATGACCCCATTTTGGAAAGCACATGCCCCAACGTATAATCTATGAGACATGAGTCTTTTGAACAGTTCATATTTTTCCAGAAGTTTTTGGAAAATGTGGGGGAAAAAATGAAAATGCATTTTTTTACACAAAGTTGTCCCTTTATAAGATATTTCTAACACATAGCATGTACATAGCAAAAATGACACCCCAAAATACATTCTGCTACTCCTCCTGAGTATGGTGATACCACATGTTTGAGACTCTTACACAGCCTGGCCACATACAGAGGCCCAACATCTAAGTAGCACCTCGAGGCATTCTAACAGCATCAATTACACATCATTTTCTGACTACCGATCACATTTTTGAAGGGCCTTCATATTTCTAACACATAGCAGGTACATACCAAATAACAAAAGATTACCTGTGGTTTTAGAAGTGCAGTGGTCCACAGAGGAGAGCATCGGTCCAGGCAGCAGGTAGGAATGAGGTCAGCGAAAGCAAAAGCAATCATCCAGGCAGCACAGTGGTGTAGTGAGTAGCACTTTCGCCTAGCAGTAAGAAGGGTCACTGGTTCGAATCCCAACCACGACACTACCTGCCTGGAGTTTGCATGTTCTCCCTGTGCCTGCGTGGGTTTCCTCCGGGTACTCTGGTTTCCTCCCACACTCCAAAAGACATGCTGGTAGGTTAATTGGATCCTGTCTAAATTGTCCCTAGTATGTATGAATGTGAGTTAGATTGTAAGCTCCTTGAGGGTAGGGACTGATGTGAATGTACAATGTATATGTAAAGCGCTGCGTAAATTGACGGCGCTATATAAGTACCTGAAATAAATAAAATAAAAATAAATAAATCCAGGCAGCAGGTAGGAATACTGTCCATAGTTCGTATAGGCAGAGATACGGTCAGCACAGCCAGAGCACAGCCAAAGCACAGGTCCAGGTAGCAGGCAGAGGTGTCCTGGCAAAAATACTGTCCAAAGTCAGTAGAGGCAGCAAGCAGATATATGGTCAACACAGCCAAAGTATTGGTCCAAGCAGCAGGAAGAAATATGGTCCATAATGTCATGGATCATTACAGTAAGCAATATGGTCAGCACAGCCAAAGTATTGGTCCAGGCAGCAGGAAGGACCATCAAGCTTAGGGCCAGGGGGACAGGGGCCTCTCCCACCCAAATCGCTTTGAAGCCTCCGGGCAACCAGACCCTATTCTGAGAGCACAGAAAACGAAAAACTGGATTTCTCTACTCAGAACGCTATTCTGAAGCCCCTCAAATATGTGAGACCCCTGTGTACTAAAGTAGATGGCCAAACGATCAGTCCAAGTGGCAGGCAAAAACATGGTCGATTTACAGGCTGAGGTTGGTGCATGTGGAAGTCAGAAACGTGGTTTAAATGGCAAGCAAAGACATCGTCGGTAAACAGGCCAGGGTCAGTTAATTAACATGGTAGCAGGCAAATGGGGAAATGGTAGTCTGTTAATAATAAGGGGAACTAATATTGGATGGATGTATGATAATTTTTTAAGCAAACTCCGATTCACAGGTCAGGTTGGGAGGGACATTGGGGACAATAATAGCTGGTATCTCTTCTTACTCCTCCTCTGCTGCATACACGGCATTTTTTTTTGTCGTCTTTTGCCAGATTCTGTGGGGGAATGTGATAGGGAAAGTGTTGCTCGTAAAGTCGACTCACGCTGTCAGAGCGAATGCTTCCTGGGGCGGGACCTTGTTGGTAAATGAGGGCTGTGACGATATCTTCAATATACTTGAGGTAGGTGATTTGTTGGTTTTGAGTTGCTTTTTGGTAGCAGACAAACGAATTAGAAAGGGCCATCTGAAACAGGTGAAACGCAACTTTCTCATACCAATAACGAGACTTTCTGGTTGATAAATTTGGCTGTAGCATCTGATAGTTTAAATCAACCTTCCCCAATGTGCATATTGTAGTCGTGGACACATTCGGGCTTTACAATGGGGCCGCCTCTTCTTTGGATCTCCACCACGGTGTCATTGTGGGTGGTAGAGAGGATGTGGACTTCTTTCTTGTCCCTCCACTTCATGGTCAACACCTCATTCCTCATGAATGCAGATTCTCCGTTTTGCAATTTTTTTGTCAACAGATTTTGTGGGAATCCCCTCGTTTTTTTTTTTTAAAGTACCGCAGGCCGGTGTTTTTTCACTATAAAGGTGACGAAAAAGGAGCAGGCTGGTATAATAGTTGTCGACATATACAGTATCTCACAAAAGTGAGTACACCCCTCAAAATAACTCAAAACACAGCCAATAATATCTAAACCGCTGGCAACAAAAGTGAGTACACCCCTAAGTGAAAATGTCCAAATTGGGCCCAAAGTGTCAATATTTTGTGTGGCCACCATTATTTTCCAGCACTGTCTTAACTCTCTTGGGCATGGAGTTCACCAGAGCTTCACAGGTTTCCACTGCTCCATGACAACATCATGGAGCTGGTGGATGTTAGAGACCATGAGCTCCTCCCCTTTACGTTTGAAAATGCCCCACAGATGCTCAATAGGGTTTAGGTCTGGAGACATGCTTGGCCAGTCCACCGCCTTTACCCTCAGCTTCTTTAGCAAGGCAGTGGTCACCTTGGTGGTGTGTTTGGGGTCGTTATCTTGTTGGATTACTGCCCTGCGGCCCAGTCTACGTAGGGAGGGGATCATGCTCTGCTTCAGTATGTCACAGTACATGTTGGCATTCATGGTTCCCTCAATGAACTGTAGCTCCCCAGTGCCGGCAGCACTCATACAGCCCCAGACCATGACACTCCCACCACCATGCTTGACTGTAGGCAAGACACACTTGTCTTTGTTCTCCTCATCTGGTTGCCACCACACACTTTACACCAACTGAACCAAATAAGTTTATCTTGGTCTCATTAGACCAAAGGACATGGTTCCAGTAATCCATGTCCTTAGTCTGCTTGTCTTCAGCAAACTGTTTGCGGGCTTTCTTGTGCATCATCTTTAGAAAAGGCTTCCTTCTGGGATGACAGTCATGCAGACCAATTTGATGCAGTGTGTGGCATATGGTCTGAGCACTGACAGGCTGACCCCCCACCCCTTTAACCTCTGCAGCAATGTTGGCAGCACTCATTCGTCTATTTCTCAAAGACAACCCCTGTATATGAGGCTGAGCATGTGCACTCAAATTCTTTGGTCGACCATGGCAAGGCCTGTTCTGAGTGGAACCTGTCCTGTTAAACTGCTGTATGGTCTTAGCCACCGTGCTGCAGCTCAGTTTCAGGGTCTTGGCAATTTTCTTATAGCCTAGGCCATCTTTATGTAGAGAAAGTATTCTTTTTTTCAGATCCTCAGAGAATTCTTTGCCATGAGGTGCCATGTTGAACTTCCAGTGACCAGTATGAGGGAGTGAGAGCGATAACACCAAATTTAACACACCTGCTCCCCATTCACACCTGAGACTTTGCAACACTAATGAGTCACATGACACTGGGGAGAAAAATGGCTAATTGGGCCCAATTTGGAAATTTTCACTTAGGGGTATACTCACTTTTGTTGCCAGCGGTTTAGACATTAATGGCTGTGTGTTGAATTATTTTGCGGGGACAGCAAATTTACACTGTTATACAAGCTGTACACTCACTACTTATATTGTAGCAAAGTGTCATTTCTTCAGTATTGTCACATGAAGAGATATAATAAAATATTTACAAAAATGTGAGGGGTGTACGCACTTTTGTGAGATAATGTAAATGGTATCCTTTTTCGAACAGGGGGTATGTCAGCTCCCAGACAATTTTCCCACTGGTTCCAATATATGTGGGGCAATCACGGGGCTGGAGCTGGGAGTCTTTGCCTTCGTAGATCCGGAATGTGAAGACGTATCCAGTGCCTCAATCACGTAATTTATTTCATTTCAGCCCATACCTGGCTCTCTTGCTTGATATATACTGCTTGAAGTGCAGTCGGCCAGTGAAATGTATGAGGGACTCGTACACACAAATTTTTTGGTCTGGGATAAAAATGTCTCTAAATCGCTGGGAAAAGGAATTGCTCCTCCCAGGACCTCCTGCTTTCTAGCTCCCTTGTTACCGCCTCCCGTGCTCGCCTTCAGGACTTCTCCAGAGCCTCTCCAATCCTCTGGAATTCCCTGCCCCAGTATGTCCGATCAGCCCCTACCCTGTCCACCTTTAGGAGATCCCTGAAAACTCATTTATTCAGGGAAGCCTATCCCACACCAACATAACTGTCCCTGAGCCACCATCATCAAATCATTCTTTGCAGCTATTACCTTTTGTACCACCACCCCCTCCCTTTAGAATGTAAGCTCTACGAGCAGGGCCCTCCAGTACCTTTTGTATTGAACTGTACTGTAATTGTGTTGTCCCCCTTATACATTGTTAAGCGCTGCGTAAACTGTTGGCGCTATATAAATCTCGTATAATAAATCTCGTATAATAATATCTTGTACAATTTGTCGTGGTTGGGATGATCTCGGGGAGGGCACTGTGAATTGTCATTGAAGTGGAGAAAACGCATAATCATGTCGTATCTTGTCCTGAACATGACAGCGGAATATATGGGCATGTGGTGGATGGGGTTGGTGGACCAATATGCATGGACTTCGTTCTTTTTTGTAAGCCCCATATTAAACTTAAGGCCCAAAAACAATTTAATTCGTCCAGTGTTAGGCGTCGCCACTGGAACATGCGGGCGTAGGAAGAATTGGGGTTGGCAGCAATAAATTGGGATGCATACAGATTAGTTTGATCCACCATATTATGCAGCAAATCTTGTGGGGAAAAATAAACAAAAGTAATCAAATTGAGAAAAATTTGTAGTGTCGGGCTGCACACCTGGCTGTGTAGTGAAAGTGGGGATGATAGCGGATCCTGAGTTGCCAGGCAACCATAAGGGGTTTGCCAGGGCATCGGAAACGTAGGACTGGGGCTGGGTTCTTCGGGTTGGGCGCGTGATTCCAGTACTTGTACTGGGCTCCTCTTCCTGGGGTCTGGCGCTGCTGGTGGTGGGCAGATCTCCTGATCTTGGTCCTGATCTTGGTCCTGATCCCATTCTTTTGGGAGGGACGATTTCCTCCGCAGACTCGGACTCTGATTCACTATCCTCTACTGGCTCGTATTCCGAACCAGAATCGGATGATGGGAGCTCCCTGCTGCTCTCATCATCTGACATGGTAAGAATGGCATATGCCTCCTCAGGTGTGTAAACCCTTTGCGACATTATGGTAGTGCTTTTTTGCAGGCCTATGTAATGGTACTGCTGGTGGTAGTGGTGGTACCAATGTGGTATTAGTGGCGGGCCTGTGTGGTGGTACCGATGGCGGTACAGGTGGCGGTACGGGTGGTGGTGGTGGTACCGATGGAGGTACAGGTGGTGGTATGGGTGGTGGTTGCGGTACCGATGGCGGTATGGGTGGTGGTGGTGATGGCAGGACGGGTGGCGGTACCGATGGTGGGCCTGATAGTGGTACTGGTGGCAGTACCGATGCCGATACTGGTAGCAGGCCTGTGTGATGAGCCTGTTTGGCGTACTGTGTGGTGGTATAGATGGTGGGCCTGATGGCAGTACTGATGGCAGTACAAGTGGCGGGCCTAATGGAGGAACTGGCGGTGGTACCGATGTTGGTACTGGTAGCCTGTGTGGCGGTACCAATGGCAGTACCGATGGCGGTGGGCCTGTGACAGATGATTGACAAATGGGCTGATTGATTGACAGATGATCTGATTAATTGATTGACAGATGGGCTGATTGATTGATTGGCTGATGGGCTGATTGACAGATGGGCAGATTGATTGACTGGGCTGATCAGAGAAGCACTGTGTCTGAGGGTCACACGCCGTCCCTGATCGCCGCGCTGTGCACCCACCCGGGCGCGCGCTAGGGGGTTATCCTGCTGGGTGTCATACGACGCCCAGTCAGGATAATGCAACCACTTCCCAGCCGTCAATATGATATAGGCCAGGTGGGAAGTGGTTAATAATAAAAGTAAATAGAACAAATGTAGTTAAAACAAAACCAGAACAGATAGTCAGACAAGCCAGAAAGTCAGGGAGCCAGGAATCAGCGTAGTGGAACAGCAAGCAGGATCTGGAGCCAGAAGGAACGTCAGCCAAGCAAGTCTTTAACAGGCACACAGGAGAGAAACTCTGTGATGTTGACCAGGCGAAGGCAGAGATCATCTGGGCTGGACGGCTTAAGAAAGCAGGACTGACAATCAGGATATCATCAACAGGTAAGTCACTATGGAGAGATAGGAGCGAAAGCTGAGCGGCCAGCTCAGAGAAGGAAGGGCTGAGCCCAGCCCTGACAGGATGGAATCTGATCTAGTTTGATGGTCAGCTTTAAATCATATTTAACCACCTCCTGACCAGCTACCAACGTTATACTGCGGCAGGTTGGCTCCCCTGGGCGAACCGTCGTAGCTATACGTTGGCTCGCTTTCAGACCACTAGGGGGCACGCAAACACGACTGAAGCCAATGCGTGTGCCCGGCGGTCGCAATTGTAACGATATCACGTACTGGACATGAAAAGCTGTAGCTAGTGGTCATGTTGTTTGAGAACCTTAGGGCAGCCATGACAGCTTGGCTAACCGTAATATTACAGAAAAATCTGAACACACTCCCTCCTTCCTTGTGTTCAGAAATTTATAGTTTTAGACTTCAAAGGAATGGTTATCTCAACAGAAAAAGCAGAACCAGACTAGGTCTGTAAAAACAGCTCATGTCAGCCTGGCAGGATGTTCAGGCTGTCATAAAACTGTCACCCTCTCAATTCAGAGAACCAGCAGACACCGGTCGTAAATATCTGAATGCACATAAAACTTCAAAAAAGTGGAATAAGTATGAAATTTCAGCATGTTTCATAACTTCTAAAGTAATAATAGCACAGCCATAATATGGACATATTTAGTTTCCTCAGATGATTTGTAACATTTCAAGTCCAGACACCCCTATGTCAGGTCATATGGGAAACCACTGGTACCCCTTATTCCTCCTACATAAACTAGACGGTAGAGACATGGCATGTTTATAATTGTTTGAAGGAAATCTCACGCTGAACAATAATAAGGATATTTGGAGTCTGTAAACACTATAGATTCAGAGATATGAATATGTATCACAAAGTGTACCTGGGACATGGTCATGAGTGTAGACACCTCCCAGCAACCAACCCCTAAACAAGATGACCAGACGATTGGTCACTGGTCGCTGTCAAAACCCCTTTGATTTGACAGAAAAGAGGAGAAGCCAAGACAATGGTCAGTTCTCCTTTTGCCATCCAAGCAGGAACATCTGCCAAGTTTGAGAACCGATTACCCAGCTCATCGATCAAACTCTGATCAAGTATTCTTCCTCCCCAATTCTACCTTATTTCTTTGTGGCTGTATATTGTCTTTATCTTTTTGAAACATCTTTTTTCTGTAAATGTTTTATTTGCACCAATATTGACCTTTTCATAATAAACCCTTATGTTGAAAAGTGTTAACCTTGTCTCTAAAGCTCTTAATGCAAGCTATAAATGAACCTGCCTCTTAAAAGAGCGCTACTGTTGTAGAGTAATGCCGCGTATGCATGATCGGATTTTCCGACAGGAAATGTTGGATGTGAGCTTGTTGGCGGAAAGTCTGACCGTGTGTATACTCCATTGGACAATTGTTGTCGGACTTTCTACTAACAAATGTTGACTAGCATGTTCTCAAATTTTCTGCTAAACAAATGTGTGTTGTCAGACTTTCCGATCGTGTGTACACAAGTCCATCGGACAAAAATCTAAAGTACAAACACGCTTGCTCGGAATCAAGGATGAGCCGGAAGCGCTTGGTCTTGTAAAACTAGCGCTCGTAATGGAGATATAGCATGACTATTGAACTTCCTTTTTATCGGCCTACCATACACCTTGTATGTCACTACGTTCAGAATTGATGGCCAACATTTGTGTGACCGTGTGTATGCAAGACAAGTTGGAGCCAACACCCTTCAAACAAAATTCCACGGTTTTGTTGTCGGAAAATTTGATCGCGTGTACGCGGCATAAGGCCTCTGAGCAGACCTGTCTGTGGTGGCAGTGTGTGTTGCAGATGCTTATTCTGAAATCATAATTGGTATTGCTAAGTTGATGGAAGTTCTGACCCTTCCTAAACAAACGTCAGTGGTCCCGCAAGCTTTAAAATCTTTGTGCTGGGCACAGCTGAGAGTGGCATTGTTAAGTAAGTGACAGCGTGGTGTAAGGTTGGCCGGTCCTTTTTTCGCGAGTTAGTGAGGAGGGTAGGGATCTGACACCCACGTTCGTCACAGCGATGACCGCCAGGCACCCGCGATCACTCCACACAGAGACAGAACGGAGATCTGTCAATGTAAACAGACAGTTCTCTGTGCTGTCAGGGGAGAGGAGACTGATCTGTTGTTCATACTAAGTATGAACAACGATTAGTCTCCTCACCCAGGCAGTCCCATCCCCCCACAGTTAGAATCACTCCCCTGGACACACAGTTGAACCCTTGATCGTCCCGTACCGTTAACCCCTCCCCTTCCAGTGACATTTATACAGTAATCAGTGCATTTTTATAGCACTGATTACTGTATAAAAGTCAATGGGCCCAAAAAAGTGTCAAAAGTGTCCGATCTGTCCCCCACAATGTCGCAGTCCTGATAAAAATCGCAGATCACCATTATTACTAGTAAAAAAAAAAAAAGAATAATAAAAATGCCATTAAAATAGCCCCGATTTTGTAGACGCTATAACTTTAGCGCAAACTAATCAATATACCCTTATTGAGATTTTTTTACCAAAAATATGTAGAAGTATACATATTGGCCTAAACTGAGGAAGAAAAGTTTTTTTATTTTATATAAAATGGTGGATACCGATTATAGCAAAAAGTAAAAAATGTTGTTTTTTTCAAAATTGACGCTCTTTTTTGTTTATAGCGCAAAAAATAAAAATCGCAGAGGTGATCAATTGCCACCAAAAGAAAGCTCTATTTGTGGGGAAAAAAGGACATCAATTTTGTTTTTGTACAAAGTCGCACGCCCACGCAATTGTCAGTTAAAATAACGCAGTGCCAAATCGCAATAAAATGGCCTGGTCATTAAGAGGGAAAATCTTTCAGAGCTGAAGTGGTTAAATCCAAAAACAAAAATGTTATATATTGCAGCTCACTAGTCCTTAGATGTAGTTGCTGCATAAGACTAGTAGTTTACACAAAAATAGGGATGCTTTTACTTTCTTTTTTAGCCCACAGGAAGTGATAAGGACATTGCATTTCTGGCCAGATCAACAGGTATTTTTTGTACTAGCTGAAATATATTACATTTAAGTTTTGGGGTTTAGATATGCTCCAATCCATTGGTTGTAACTGGAGGCATTATGGTGGTATTCTGAAAGTTATACATGCATGTAGCTGTATTTTGTTAAAGGAGAAGTATAAAGCTATTTTGGCTGTATTTCTCCTATGATTCACAGGAGTGCAGTGTGTTTTGCATACCTGTGACCTGTTAACAGCCAACAGCGAAACCCGCTGTCAGCTTTTGTCACAGAGTTGTCCAGGCTCTAAAAAGATCCCGACCATATGTCGGTCCCCCCCAGATGCCTGGACCAACAGCTGGCTCAGCCTCTGAGCCACGAAGAGCCTAATGCCGAGTACATACAAGCGGAATGTCCATCAGAAAAAGTCAGATGGGAGCTTTTCATCATATTTTCTGACCGCGTGTATGCCCCATCAGACTTTTTCCGTCTAAAATTCTGACGGACTTAGATAGTGAACATGTTCTAAATTTTTCTGACAGAACTAATTACTTTCAGGAAACCCGCTTGTCTGTATGCTGCTCCAACGTACCAAAAACTACGCATGCTCAGAAGCAAGTACGAGACAGAAGCGCTCGGTCTCGTAAAACTAGCGTTCGGAATGGAGATAGCACATTCCTCACGCTGCAAAATCTGTGATCGTTTAATGCAGTGCATTCTTTTGTGCTTTATAATGCTAGAAGAATTAACTTGTTTTGCTGCTGATATTCACAGAACTTTTTTCTTTATTATTTCTTGTGATCCCATGAATAATCTTTTATTATTTTAAAGCCAGATCTCCAGAAAAATGTTGAGAATTATTTTTTATAGTCATCTTTTTTTATCATTTTTTTTCATCAAGGTCTCCTTTTTTTGATTATTGCAGAATTATTTTTTAGTGATCTCCATAATTTTTTTTGGTGTGTCAAGTTACCACAATAACATTATTATCTTGTATTTTGTAACCTCAAGGAGGCTGGTTGTTGTCCCTTGTTAATTTGACATTGTCTTTTTGAAATGTACCTGCCTACTCACAAACAATCTGTCCTATTTTAATAAAAACACATATAGACAAGTATTTTCTCAAAATAAAATAATCATTTATTCTGGTTAACAAAATAAAGAGGAAGGCAACGCTGGAGAAACTTTGGAATTTGCAAAGCCTTTTGGCCCCAGGGCACACATCAAGTCTGTGTAAACAAAAATTTTTATCTTGAGGAGTCCATATAATTTTGAGCCCAATCTGGTCCAGGACTCCCTGAGATCAGGACCAGCAGCAGATGATATTTATGTCCCCAGGCTGTGGTACTACACCAGCCTGCGTCTTCTGTCAGACCAGACTGAACCCAGGCCATCACTTTCTTCTCTTCGCTGCCACCTTCCCTGCAGCCTTCCCTGCAGCTTTCAAGTTCTCACGTACCTGACTGATGAGCCCGATAGTGCAGAGGAAGGCCTCCCTTACGTATCTGACTCACGGCCCCTGGTAGAGCAGACAGGTGGCATGGGAGTGCAGAATGGTATGAGTGCCTGGCAGGATCAACAGCAGATGGATCAGATGGCCGGCACAGCAGACAGGACCAGCAGGCTGGATGGATCAGAAGACAGGTGAGCAGACTGAATGGATCAGCAGACAGGTGAGCAGACTGGATGGATCAGCAGACAGGTGAGCAGACTGGATGGATCAGCAGACAGGTGAGCAGACTGGATGAATCAGCAGACAGGTAAGCAGACTGGAACTGAAGCTGGATGACTGCAGTAGGTAAGTATAGCAGACTGGAGGAGAGTCTTGGAACGTCGGGCAGGCCAGCTCGATAATCAGGCTGGCAACAGAGGTACAAGAGGAGCAGGCAGAAGGAATCGTCAAACAAGCCAAGGGTCAGATGCAGGCGGATAACAGGAACAGGCCAGGTCAAACAGGAGCAGATATCAGATCTTCAGGAAACACATACACAAAGCTGCAGATCAGACAGCAAGGACACAGTGCTGCTGAGGTGTTTAAATAAGGCAGCCTGTTGCCAATCACTGAAATCAGCCTGGACTAAGTTAACCCTTAGGTGGCAGATCCATGACAGCAGCCTTCCTCGGAGGCTGTGGCTCTGGTGTTGGACTTGTGGCAGGAGGAGGAGGAGGATGGGTGAGATCATATATGTGGCTGTTCTCTGTCAGCTGGCCCTTCAACCCCTTCTGAAGCCCCTTAAAAATAATTTGCTCACAGAGTAAGCGTAGGCCCTCCTCCAATTTCAACAATCTTGTGGCTATATATCAGCCATAGGCCAGCGTTGGGGGGGCCTCAGAGCACATCACTCGCTTCCCTAATGAGGCCCAGTGCTGCCTCCTCCGTCATCTTCCCCTTTCTGGGCCTTTTTGTTTGAAGGCAGAGGGGAGGCACCTGGGATTGGGTGAGGCTCCTACTGGGGTCAGCCATCCCTCCTGGCTGACACTGGCCCCGCCCACCTCCTGGCTGTCACTGGGCCCGCCCACCTCCTGGCTGTCACTGGACACAGCCACCTCCTGGCTGTCACTGGGCACGGCCTCCTCCTGCCTGTCACTTTCCAGACCCTCTTCCTGGCTGAGCTCATCCTTTGTATAAAAAAGAGACATAGTTTTAGTTTTTGCTTCATCAATCACTCACAATTTTTAGCTCCTGACTTGCAAATTGAATGTTAATAAATAGAAAAGACTATCATTCTGACCCCAGCATTTTTCTTTCTTGTCCTAAACATTTTGGCCACTACTGTCTATTCATATGTAAATCACTTTGTTTAAAATCATTAATTAGTTGTCAATTATAACATCTAGTTAACATAATTAATATTAGGACAATAAAAATGTCTACAAATAATATACCTGGCTCCAGCTGGGCGCATCAACTTCTTCCAGGATGGAAGGCCCAGGTTGTTCCTCGTCAGCCTCTGCTTGGGTTGAGGGGAGGGTGGAGGGAAGGCTGCAGGGAAGGGTAGAAAGTGATTCCCTGGCTTCAGTCTGGTCATCCAGAAACTCTAGTTTGTTGAAGTACCACAGCCTGGGTACACTCACTTGCGCTGCTGCTGCTCCTGATCTGAGTGATTTCTGGATTTTATTATGCTCCTTCTTATACATGTTCCTCAAGATCCCAATTTATTGTCCAAAAACTTCATGTTTGCATCAGGGACCGAAGTCTTCACAAATTCCAGAAGTTTCTCCAGCGATGACCTCCAAGCTTGTTTATTATAATATAAGCTGTGTTTCACCTCCCACAAATTCCTCATTTCCCTGTATCTACCTGTATCTGTCTATGAAACTGGACATGAATTCTGGGTCCTTAAAGTGATTCATCTTTGCTGTAAGACTATACACAAGACAAAAACACTAATGTCAGCCTAAACTCTCATAATCTTATCCCAATATAGGCCTCAATCTTGAAGCAGTATAGGCCACTGATGGCCCAAGTTCAAAATGTACCTTTGTTATAACGTACATCGCTTCCAGCCCTCTTTCCTACGCACGCAGAATGTACGTATGACACATGCATGTTAACTTTATATACACTGTGCATGCCTGAAACTCTGCCTGCGTCGCCCGCCCCTGACGTTGTTTCTAGAATATTCCCCAGCCCTTCTCTTTAAGGCGCGCAGAAGGAGCAACATGGCAGGGAAAGAGCAGGTGTGTGCTACTTATCATAGTAACTAGTAGGAGGAAAACCCGTTGCCAGAAACTTCCCGATCCCGGAGGAGAATATTTCAGGCCTCAAATATGGCCTTTATAGAGATGGTGGAGATGGTGGACATTTTGAGGAGGAACGACTATGATGGGAGGCATGGACCGTACATAAACCCAAATGTGAGAAAGGCCAAGATCATGACTAAAGTTGTGAAGAGTCTGCACAGGAATTTTGGGGTACGACAATCCAAGAAGCAATTAAGGAAACGCTGGTCAGACCTGAAACTGAGGGAGCAGAATCAGTATAGAAGAATCAAGAGGGTGCTTCAAAAAAGTAAGTAGTTGTCCTGTGTTCCTATTATTATTATTGTTACTTGCATGCTGCGCCATGTGATTTTGTTAGCTGTTGTACAGTTTAAAATGGCTACTTTCATGTTCGTGGGCACAGTAATCGGTTCGCTCAATAACTACAATGTTTTGGGCAGATACAGGTTAAATACATTTGGTCATGCCTATTTGTCCAAAACTAATTTTTGGACATTGCTGTCTAGATGTGTTTGTAACTAGAATGAAATGCAAGCTTGATTCAGTGTAATGTATAAAGGAGAGGACACTCAGCAGCTGTTTACACATCTGGACTCAGGAGCACTAGTGTGGGACACAAGAACAAACTTTTTAAGATGTCCCACACAGGTGCTCCAGTGGATATTTTGTCAGAAAAGGGAAGTATTCCAGCTTTGGTAAGGTCAAAAATCATGTTTTCAGCTTGGAACTCTGCCCAAAACAGACAATTGTCCCCCACTTCCCAGCAATGTTTCATATTCCTATTTCTTGCCTCAAATATCTGTGTGCTAAGTATACATTTTGTTTCATTCTCATAGGGGAGAAAAGACTTAGAGGACACCGCTCAAAGGACACCAGGGACCCCCCACCTCAAAAAGAAGGGGAAGTGAGAAAAATAACACACCCCAAGGATCTGGAGGAAGGAGAGGTGGAGGAAGTCAGTGAGATTGTCACCACAACAGGTGAGTGTCTGACACCCCAGCTTCTGGTAATATACCGTATGTATGCCTGCATATTTATAATTCATGTTTTTACTCTAATTTTTAGGTGTGCTGGTTGTGGAAGAGCAAGCTGAACATTTCACAAGTGACAGTGCCCAAAGGATCATCCATGACATCATGGTGTGGAATGGTGAACTGGACATTCATAAGGAAGAAACTGAATGTTATGGAACAACAAATGAAGAACATGATTGATGTGTTGGGGAGAATCTGAATTTCTTCAAAATCCCACCATTTTGCCATTTTTGGACTCAACCAAAAATTTATTTTTACATATGAAAAGCCACATTTTGAAGATGCACACGGTGTGTCAACATGTGCTATCTGCCATCAGGGGATATCAATGTAGCGTTTTGTGGGTGCAACCCCTTCCTTGTAACTCTAGGAGGTGAGAGGAAGGGGTTGCACCCCCAAAATACGTCCATTGATCCCCCATGATGGGAGATAGTACATGTTGACATTAGGCCTGGGATCAGGAGGGAAATATCCATTTTGACTCCCAAATTTTGTGCATCTTCAAAATTTGGCTTTTACAGGGGTTACATCACCCCATCTGATGAAGGCAATATCAAGACATTTTTGACTCTATAATGTCTGATATTGCCTTTAGTTTTTCAACGTTGAACTTTGTACGTTCCAGAGTTGGGTATGTTATGTTTAGAAACATGCATGTTTATAACAACAAACAATGTTTTTGGAAAAAAAAAATGAGAAAAAAAATTTTTACAGCAAAATTTTAAAATGCACATGTGAATGTGCACAGAGTAAAATGTTTGCTGATGAACAATTAAACAATGTGTGGCTTCTTATTTCAATGATCAATACCCGTTTTATAAGTAATTTGGTGTTAACAGTGACAATGGGGCTTATTTACTAAAGGAAAATCCACTTGGCACTACAAGTGCACTAGAAGAACTTAGGAGACAGCCAAAAAGAAAAACAAGCAATAAAGAAATTTCAAGATTTTATCAAATCTTTTTTTTTATTATTAAAAATTAGACATTGTCTGGCATTGCAATGGCCCCCCTACCTGTAAAATAGTTAACATATTTCTCCCGAACTTCACAAGTGCTTTGGGGTGCCAAGCCAGGACGGACAGTATCCAGGCCCGTAAGAGGATTGGAAGTAAGTCCGGCCTCAGGCCCAACTGAGGCAAGATAATTGTGTGAATTTTTACATAAAAAGTTGTGCAATATGCAGCTTCTGGCTCTGGCCAGCCGGTAGTTAAAAACCCTTCTCTGGGGGAATGGCCTGATCAGGTGCTCACCCAGACCGAACGCTTCATTACAGCATGCATGAGCACAAAGTAGACATTCACAGCATATTACAATCACGGTAATTAGTAGGGTTGTCCTGATACCGATACTAGTATCGGTATCGGCACCGATACCGAGCATTTGCCCAAGTACTTGTACTCGGGAAAATGCTCCCGATGCTTCCCCCGATACCTGGAAGTCAGCTGTGATCGGCGCGTGGGGGAGTTACAAGATTCTCCCACAGTGGCTTTCAGCGGCTTTAGTGACATACAGCAGTGATCAGTCACCACTGACTGTCACTGCATCCTCCTCCATGCCCCCTCCGTTCCTCTGTCCCCCTCCGTTCCACCATTCCCCTCTCCTTCTCTGTCCCCCTCCGCTGTCCCCTCCGTTCTGCTGTGCCTCTCCGCTGTCCCCTCCGTTCTGCTGAGCCTCTCCGCTGTCCCCTCCGTTCTGCTGTGCCTCTCCACTGTCCCCCTCCGTTCCGCCATTCCCCTCTCCTTCTCTGTCCCCCTCCGATGTCCCCTCCGTTCTGCTGTGCCTCTCCGCTGTCCCCCTCCGTTCTGTGTCCCCCTCTCATTCTCTGTCCCCTCCGTTCTGCTGTGCCTCACCGCTGTCCCCCTCTGTTCTGCTGTGCCTCACCGCTGTCCCCCTCTGTTCTGCTGTCCTCCTCCTCCTTCCTTTGTGAATGGACAGAGTCAGCTGACTCTGTCCATTCACATAACTGAAACATTGTAATCTCCTGTGATTACGAGGTGTCAGTTTATGAATGGAGAGAAGCCGCTGTCTTCTCTCCATTCATTCTCAGTGCAGCTGAGGCTGAAGAGAGAGGGACTGGGGAATCTCTATCCTCTGTCTCTTTCTCTGTCTCAAGGGGGAGATATCAGAGGTCTGTTAAGACCCCTGATATCTCACCAAAGCCCCCCAACAGGGCTGATTAAAAAAAAACAAAAAAAAAAACACATATTGCAATAAAGAATTAAAAAAATATTATTGTAAAAAATAAAAATTGTAAATAAAAAAAAAAAACACACACACATACACCGTTCACCCCCCCCCCCCGAGTACTTGAAAAAAAGTATCGGTACTTGTACTCGGTCCTAAAAGTGGTATCGGGACAACCCTAGTAATTAGGGAATGATGAAAGAAATACAAAATATTAGCAAACATTAAATACATTAAATACAATAGAATGTGATGTTAAAGGACAAAACTTACCTTAATATAGTCCTTCTGCAGGACCTGAATAATAGCAGAACAGGTCTCTGGGATAATGATCCCCAGAGCCTGGGGGAGATGCCTGTCGAGAACTTGAGGTCCTGCAGGCTTCTCCCAGCCGCCAAGTACCGCAGCGTGGCGACTAGAGTGATGGCTTGCCACATGCAGGTATCCTGCCTGCTAATATAAGGGGTCAGCAAAGCCAATATATGGTGAAAAAAGGGGTCCGTCATCCTGAAAAAGTTCCTGAAGTCATCAGGATTATTCTCCTCTCACGAAGCAAAGGCATATGAGAGAATTGGTCACGCAGGAGTAACCAATTCTTGGTCCATGAACTCCTCCCCACCCTGTTCATGGACTGGGCTTGGGTCAAAGAATGAACTCCAACACCAAGCCTCAACACAGCACGAGCTCTATGACGAGTACGTCTGAGGATTATTCCTCAGACTCAAAAATATCATGACAACCGAACTTCACTTGCAATGGGATTTGGTATTTTTACAGCAATATATTACAGAACAAATGGTACCTAGAAGCCTCCGTTGGGAAGTCCAACCCCAACAGAGTGAAACAGATTTGGACTCATGGTTCAAATACTTTAATGATGCAGGCATCAATTTTTTAAAGGTACTCATATTTAAGAAAAATAACAGACTCCAGGTCCTAGATAGAGAAATTAAAGATCTAAAGGATAAACTTTTGATCCACAAAAACTCTCAGGAGTACAACTCCCTTTCTTCCAATCTTTTGGGACATTTAGAGAAAGAGGACCGAGACCAAAAATTAAAGAAACAAAAAAAGTACTCTAGAGACGCAGGAGACTACAAGAATCATGTGGTCTTCGGCTGGCAAAAACTCCTTCAGGTCACTCCACCTATGGAGGTCTCTTCTAACACCACTGAGGGTACTATGCCATCAAGTGGCTCTTTAACATCGAACGCCTCTGCTGTACACTCTCAGTCTATGGGTGTTCATTCCCGCGGTCGTAGTTCCCAGAGAGGTGGCAACAAATGAGATCATGTATCTCAGGTAACCCATCAACGGGTACAACATTATAGCCCTCAGATTCCCCATAGGGGTAAAAACAATTTTAGAGGCAAAAGGGGGGGTAGGGGTAATTATCATAACAGGAGTTACCATCCAGACACCCACTCCCAACATGTTCCATATCACCCCTCTCCTAGAGAATATAGAACAGGTCCAGATTTTCAGCAAAGAAGGGATTCTTATCATCGCTACTCCTCTCCTATACGCACCCATAATAGATATTCATCCCTTAGGGAGGTCTATAGTCCCGAACGTATGATCATACCCCGTATATACACAATCCATACCCACATGGGAATCATTTTTTTCGCGAGGCTCCACACTCGAGAAAACGAGGCCCAGATCAAAGAGAGGGTGCAGAGGGGGGAGGAGAGTACAAAGAAGAAAAAAGACAAAGAGTATAAGAGGCCAAGGTGTCTACAATTTAAGCTCACAAACTCTCACAGAAGCGGAACTATCTATATTAGACAAGGGTCTTAAATATGCCCCCCCTAAAAAACTGGACAAATTCCATACATTCATGGATGTTCATAAATACATACGTAAGGTTAGAATACAGAGGTATTTGGTTTCTAATCCTGTTCGTACTGATTACCCAGCAGCTACGTCAGGAACCGTTCATTCCGGTTTATCCAATCCCTTTCTTTTTTCTCCCCCGGTCCCCACAGCGCCCGCTGTAAAAATCTTTAGGGACCTTGTTCTACGGGACTTAGCCAGATTACCAACGAAACGCACTTACCATCCTCCACTGTTAAAAGGGGGTTTGGAGTCTTTATGCGCACGTAAGGACCTAGTAGTGCGCCCAGCGGACAAAGGTGGGGGAATAGTCATTCTGGACAAAAGCCAATATAAAACAGAAATGCATCGCATTCTGAATGAACCAGGGACCTACCAAATATTACCTAATAATCCCACACATAAATACAAACAAAAACTCCAACATCTTGTTACAAAGGGCTATGAATCGAATATCTTGAACAAAAGAGAAAGGGACTTTTTGATCCCTTCAGCACCCCGAATTCCCACCATTTACTACCTGCCGAAAGTCCATAAGGATCCGGTTTGCCCCCCTGGCAGGCCAATTGTAAGTGGTATTAATTCCATTACAGCCAGAGTAGGCAAATATATAGATTTTTTCCTACAGCCTCTAGTGAAGAAAACACCTTCTTATCTGAAAGACACCAGCTCCACAATTAGACTCCTCGAAAACATCACTGTACAGGAAGGCTTCATCATGGCCACTGCGGACGTGGCGTCACTGTACACATGTATACCACACCATAAGGGCATTGACGCTGTTAAACATTTTTTGGCCCAGGAACATTCCCTGGCGTCTTTTCAGTGTGATTATCTTGTTGAGTTACTAGAGTTCGCAGCCAAACATAATTACTTTTGGTTTAACCACAATTTCTACCTCCAACAACGTGGAGTCGCCATGGGGGCGAAATTCACACCGAGTCTCGCGAACCTATTCATGGCCAAGTGGGAGGAGGATGTCGTCTATGCCCACGAAGCCAGTTCCCTGGTTCTGTGGACCAGGTACATAGACGACATCCTTCTCCTATGGAGTGGAACCATGGAGACTCTTGATGAGTTCTTCGTGAATCTGAATGCAAATGATAGAGGTATATCTCTATCGTATGAAGCTAGTGAAACGAAAATCCATTTTTTGGATTTACAGATAGAGATAATAAATAAGCAATTCTGATTTAGTACATATTTCAAACCTACAGACCGTAACGGGTTAATTCCCGTTGACAGCTGTCATCATGCCTCATGGCTCAACGCGGTCCCTCGGAGCCAGTTTCTGAGACTCCGACGGAATTGTACGGATATTGAGGTATTTCTTGAACAGGCCAAAATTTTAAAATCCAGATTCATAGATAAAGGGTATGATACTGGTGGTCTCGACCAAGAAATTCAAAGAACTATCAACATAGATAGGAAATGTCTATTGGAAGTTAAACCTATAAGAGAACCTGACGGGAAGTTTAGGTGGGCCATGCTGACGGCCTTTTCAACACAACATAGACAAATTAAAAACATTATGAGAAAGCATTGGGGCGTTCTCAAGCAAGACAACATTCTGGGACCTCTTATCCCAGAAGAAGCCAATGTCATTTTTAGAGGCGCACCATCATTAAAAGGTCGCATAGCCCCAACATCATTAACCCCCCCACCCGCCCCTCTTTTTTTCATGACTGGACCGGCTTTTTTCCTTGCAGAAAATGTGTAGTATGTCAACATAATTCTGTTAGAACACGCAAAGTGACAGAGTTTACTTCCACGACTACCGGGAGGAGATACACTATAAGACCATTCTGCACTTGTAGCACGAGATTTGTAGTTTATCTCATTACCTGCCCCTGCAAGAAACAATATATAGGCCGTACCACCAGGACATTCTCCATTAGGGTGGGTGAACACATCGCCCTAATTAAAAGTAGAGACCCCAAACACAGGGTCCCGAGACATTACAAAGAATTCCATGGGGGAAATCCAGAAGGATCACAGTTTGTCATTATTGACAAATACACACCACCTTGGAGAGGGGGTGCAAAAACAAGGGGAGTATCCCGCCTGGAAATGTTTTGGGCATACGAGTTACAAACATTTTTCCCTCTAGGACTTAATGTTGAGGTAGATGTTAATGCCTTTTTAGACGAATCATAAGGGTAAAAGTATAGGGGTGTATAATGTATTGTGCACTGGTGCACCTATATAAACTGATCTTTGGTTGCGTTCTTCATTGGGTTGAAAATACAGATGTTATAGACGTGTATTATTTAGACGCATGTGAATCCAGTTCATTCAATTCCCTTCATTAATTTCGTTGTAAGGGTTTACACATATACATCTTTTTGCCTTCATAGATTTTACACGCTGCAAGGTTCTATTATGCTGTCTATACAAATCCTCCTTTATGGGACATATAAATCATATATTTACACACATTGAGATACATTTGGGTCGAATATCAATTTTCATAACCTTTTGGACCGAGTAATGACCTCGGCCTTACATGTATTTTTTAAAACAAAATAGTTACATGCGTATTTTTTAAACATAACTACATAGTTTGGGCCCATGAGCAATCAACTGTTACATCATTAGTTGTTTTCCTTATAATTAACTACATCGGTATATGCCTGCATACGCTAAGTTGGCTTTACTGTCCGCATGACACGTATGGAACGCTTGTTTCCAGTTTGCCACATTGACACTTGAGCGTATACCGCCTCACTTTTTGACTATTTTGATTTAATTTCTTTACTGATAACTTCCGGCCAACCACTAGTGGTACGCAAGCTCTGAGACCTTGGAACGCATACTCTGAGATCAACGTGAGTACGCCTCCGCTCTCGCGTCATGGCGTCACAGCGTCATGTCGCGAGATCTGCCCGGACTTGTTACATCGAGAGTTTCCGGCCAACCATCGTTGGAACGCAAACTCCGGGACTCACATGTATGTACTTCCGCACTCGCGTCATGACGGTACGGCGTCATATCGCGGGATCTGCTTCTGTACACATCGTGAAATTGTCTAAGGCTTCAAAAACGACAATACTAGGTGTTTTTCGTACCAACATCAATTTTATTAGGTCTTACTAATGGAAACCGTTTTAAAGTTACACATATGGTGATTACTAGGCCTTAACACTGGGGGGTGGCACGCACAGTATACCTACCAAAGGGAGGCTTGGAACGCACGCGGGTCCGCCATCTTGGGAACCCGGAAGTGCTAATACATTGAACTGAATGGGCTGGAGTCACTTCAAGAGGATTACAGTACCTATATTAGGGAGTCAGGCTGCAGTGGAGGGTACCCCAGGACGAAGTCTACTCAGACGAAACGCGTCGGAAGGACTCCACTGCCGCCTTCTTTTATGTACAAGCACTTTTTATCATCCAATCATGTAAGTGTATTTCTTTTTTTAATAAAACATTGTTTCTACGGTATCACACTATGTGGCCTTTTATATATCCTTTATGAGCCATATATGGGGAGATCCTTTGTTACGTCTGGAGAAGTTACATCTTCATGAACCCCCTGTGATCCCTTCTGGCTGTCAAGGTCTTCCCACCATTGCCAGTGTGCAATAAAAGCTGGTTTGACCCTTACAGTATACACTGTCTTGGGTTCAAACCCTCCGGTAAGCCTCCATCTTTACCGTTTGAGTGATTTGCAGTTTTTGAAGACACTATGGTGTGATATTTTAGAGCTGATCCATCCATTTTCCTATTTGGACATGTTCTTTTAAACAACCAAACTGTTCACCATCATCTTCCCAGACTTTATGGTTTTACACCGGTGAAGGTGGTTCACACAACACTCACAAACGATGACCCATTTAGTTTCTCACTCACGGACTTCTTTTAAATTGTTCCTGTTTCCTTATTAATTTTTTAATGTGAGACATTCCACCGTGCTTCAGTTAAACTTTATGCGGGGCATTTGTTCTTTACCCTACCATTTAAAGATGCCCTATTCTTCCTTTTAGCGCTACACGTTTGGTTTTATACTTTGATTTGTTGAGCAATTATTCTTGTGCTGTGTTAGCTGCTTAATAATTTTTTTTGAGTAAGCGCAGAATTTGCCACTTGGATTGTTTTGGTGAGTACGTACACGCAACATGGCTTCAAAACGGTCGGCTGGCCAGAACGCACTAACAGAACGCACTGAAGAACAGCAAGGCCTGTGAAGAGTGAGCTGAAAATCAGAAAATCAGTCTACACACTCTGAAAATCAGATACAAACCCACAAGCACAAACTGAAGAGCAGTAACGGACTGAAAAGCACTAAAGCTGAAAGGCGCAAATCGTCTCTCACCGAACTTCTACTAACACGAGATAAACACGAAATTAGCAGAAGGAGCCCAAAGGGTGGCGCGATTGCTATTGCACTTCCTTTTTCTAGTCCCATCGTACGTGTCGTACGTCACTGCGTTCTGGACGGTCAGACTTTGGTGTGACCGTGTGTAGGCAAGACCGCTTGAGCGGAATTCCATCGGAGTTCCGTTGGAGAAACCTTCGGAGTTTATTCCGACGGCGAAACCGTTCGTGTGTACGCGGCATAAATGAGCGCTGGAGGGGCAGAGAAGAGAGCTAACTTTCTGCAGCCTAAAGACCGAGATTACTTTACTCAATTCGTTTAGACCAACTTAGAAGTTGGTTTCATCCGACCCTGGATATACCCTGGCCTGGCCTTGAGCCCAGGTGGAAACCTCTATCATTACCAATACTTGACTTAAGGAAACCTTTATCGCTACAAACCCTCCCACCCACGATTCACTCTTCTCTTTTAGCTTGGAGAGCAATATTAGCCAGCACTCATACTTACTCCCACATATCTGTCTTCCCTTTCCCGAAGTTCTTGCTTTTGAAGTTAGTTATCCCACACTTTGTGTTTAAAACACGGGTTGAAAAAGGCATTACAATGTTTTTGGATTTATATGTTGACACTAAGTTCAAAAACTGTTTACAAACACAAATACCCGTGCTGGCTCTCGTGCCCACGATCGCAGGTAGCAGGCAGCGATCGAGCTCTCATGCCCGCTGGCAACGCACATCGGGTCCCAAAAATGTGTCAAAAATGTTCAATCTGTCCGCCGCAATATCGCAGTCCCAATAAAAATCGCAGATCACCGCCATTACTAGTAAAAATAATAATAATAATAATAATAAAAATGCTATAAATCTATCCCCTATTATGTAGACGCTATAACTTTTGCGCAAACCAATCAATATACACTTATTGTGATTTTTTTTATCAAAAATATGTAGAATACATATCGGCCTAAACTGAGGAAAAAAATAGTTTTTTTGATAAAAAATGTGGGATATTTATTATAGCAAAACGTAAAAGGTATTGTGTTTTTTTTTTAATCGTCGCTCTTCTTTTGTTTATAGCGCAAAAAATAAAAACCACAGAGGCGATCAAATACCACCAAAAGAAAGCTCTATTTATGGGAAAAAAATGACGTCAATTTTGCTTGGGTACAACGTCGCACGACCGTGCAATTGTCAGTTAAAGCGACGCAGTGCCGTATCGCAAAAAATGGCCTGGTCATGGAGCAGCCAGATCTTCTGGGGTGAAGTGGTTAAACATCTTCCTATGCTTCAATGGGAAACAGATTTGTCAATACAGTTCTCCATATCTCAATGGAAGATGGCATTTACGTCATTATATAGCGCTTCAAGTTGTTCTAAACCATTGGGAGATGACTATAAAAATTGCCCTGCAATGGTATTATATGCCTTATCGTTTGGACAAATTTGGTGCTATGCACTCCCCACTCTGTAGGAGAAATTATGGATCTGTAGGCATGTTGCCACATATTTTATGGTATTGTGAACACCTCAGTGGTTTCTAGAAAAAAATATTCCAAATTATTTGTGAGATAACTGGAATTATTACCCAGCCTTCTCCAGGCCTGGCACTACTAAATCTAGGGATTGAAGATTTCCCCCACCACATTCATACTGTTATTTCCCACTTTCTCTTAGCGGCTAGAACCACAATCACAAGGTAATGGAGGCACTTAAAGTGATTGTAAAGTCTCCTTTTTTTTATAACAATAATGTTATACTTAACTCTTCTCTGCAGTTGGTTTTGCAGAGAGCAGCCCAGATACTCCTCTTCTCGGGTCCCTCTTTGCTGCTTCTGGCCCCTCCCTCCTATTGAGTGCCCCCACAGTCAGCAGCTTTCTATGGAGGCACCTGAGCCGAGTCAGAGCTCCGTGTGTTCATTCAGACAAGGAGCCCAGGCCAAGCCCCGCCACTTTCTCCCCTGATTGGCTGACTGACTTTGATTGACAGCCACAGGAGCCAATGGCGCCGCTACTGTGTCTCAGGAGGAGTGTCGCGAACGGCTTAGACATTTGTGGACATCGCTGGAGAGAGATGGGGCTCAGGTAAGTATTAGGGGGGTGCTGGGGCAGCTGCTACACACAAAAGGTTTTTTATCGTAATGCATAGAATGCATTAAGATACAAAACCTTCTGCCTTTACAACTCCTTTAAATGTGCCTAATACCTCAGAAACCATTGAAATAGTTAACTTTGCTAACGAATGATTGTTAGCTCTGAAAAATTATAAGCTGCCCTTGTTTCTTAAGCAGTGGAGTCCCTGGTTATAATGGTCTGATATATTTTTATTCTTACTGGCATGAATCTTATTCAGATTTTCTCAATTATGTATGCTGCTCTGTTATTAATTTGGTTTCTCAGTTTCTCTGTGACTTACAGGTTGTTGCTTTACATATAGTCATGGTAGAGGGTACTCTATATGTACTACCGCTATGATACTGTTGATACTGATGTGAGATTTGTGGCTGGGCGGTAAATCTTGTTATTTGTTTTGTACTTTATCATAAAAATCCAATAAAAATGTACTGAAAAAAAAAAACAAAGTTCTTTTTGGTAAGCTGGTGAATTGGATAATATTTCACAGAATTCTAGAATTAGAAAACAAAGAGATTTTTGTGAGATATGCATGTCTTTTTCTGCTGCTGGGTGCCATTAACCCAGACCTGGAGCAATGTTGCTCATCTATGTTCTACTATGTGGCAAGATCATAAATCACAAGCATAACAGCACATACAATATTCATTTTGCTCCAGGTTACACAGAAAACATCAGCTACATTTCCTTAAGATTTACAGTAGTCTTATCGACATAATTTTCTTTCATTTTACCCTTTTTTCTTTAAGTCAATTATTTACTGTCATGAGTGCCTGGTGTGTGGCTGTTATGTGAACCAAACCTTGTTCAAATAGAAGCCATGCACTACCTAAGCAACTAATTACTAAGAATAATTTCGGACCTTAAGTATTATTTCATCTGCATGCATCTATTGGGAGAGTTTGATAGTCTGAGGCTCAAATCATTTTGATGAATTCTTGACCTGAAAATCTAGCCATTTCTGAGCTTGGGCACATGAATGTAAAAAAATGTATATAATTGTAGTATATGTCATCTTTTATTTTTCAAGAGCTGTATAGTGAAAACAAATCTAAAAAGGGAAAAGTGCACCACAAATCTTTTTGCTAGGTTTTTTGTAATGCTACATCTGTTAAAGAGAACCAGCAATAACTGAGCTTATGCTAGAACCCAATTATTAGTTCATGAAAACAGCTACATGACTTTGTTACGCATACCTATGCCGCGTACACACGATCAGACATTCCGACAACAAAATCCATGTTTTTTTCCGACGGACGTTGGCTTGCATACACACTGTTACACAAATCTTGTTGGAAATTCCAAACGTCAAGAACGCGGTGACATACAACATGTTCAACGGCACTAGAAAAGGGAAGTTCAATACCAAGTGCGCCACCCTTTGGGCTCCTTCTGCTAGTTTCGTGTTAGTAGAAGTTTGGTGAGAGACGATTCGCGCTTTTCAGCCTCATGCTTTTCTGATCGTTACTGCTCTTCAGTTTGTGCTTGTGGGTTTGTATCTGGTTTTCAGTGCTTGAAATAACCCCCATTGTCACTGTAAACAACAACTTACTCCAAAAACTGCTAATTAGCAATGAAAGAACAAGCCGCACATTGTTGACTTAAAATTTTTACTCTGTATACATTTTTGGTATAGACAGTACAAATAGCCTTTTTTTGTATTAAATAGGCATGTTTAAAACCATAAAACATACCCAACTCAGGAACTTACAAAGTTCAACTTAGAAAAAAATGAAGGCAAAATCAGACATTAGTATGTCCAAACTGTGTTGATCTTGCCTTCATCAGATGGGGTGATGTCACCCCTGTGAAAGCCAAATTTTGAAGATGCACACAAATTGAGAGTCAAAATGGGTATTTCCCTCCTCATCCCAAGCCTAATGTCAACATGTGCTAGCTCCCATCATGGGGGATCAATGGACGTGTTTTGGGGGATGCAAACCCTTCCTCTCAGCTACTTTAGTTGCGAGGAAGGGGTTGCACCCACCAAACGCTTACATTGATATCCCATGATGGCAGATAGCACATGTTGACATACTGTGTGCATCTTCAAAATTAAAAAATTGGTGAAAAATAGCAAAAAAATGAAGACTTTAGGTGTTTTTTAGATCCGGCCTAAAATATCAATGATGTGTTTGAGTCTTTTTTCAATATCATTGATGTCTTCCTTGATCTTTTGTAAATCACGATTGCACACCATGATCTCCACAATGAGGACGTGTGCACTTGCACTTGTGAAATGCGAATTTTCTTCCACAACATCCACATCACCGAAAATGAAAAAACACACCATGTATTATAAATATGCAGGCATCTATCTATTACTTGAAGCTGTGGTCTCAGACACCCACCTGTTGTGGTCACTATTTCGCCCACTTCATAAACCTCTCCTTCCTCCACATCTTCTGGTTGTGGTGTGGGGATTTGCTTTTCTTTTGGACGTGGGGGGTCCCTGATGTCCTCTGATGTCCCGAGTGTTTTCTTCCCTATGTGAATTTAAAAAAGGTATACTTAGCACACAGATATTTGAGGCCAGAAATAGTAATATGAAACATTGCTTGGAAGTGCCGTACAATTGTGTTTTTTGGCAGAGTTCCAAGCTGAAGACATTTTTTTCCCCTTTCTAAAGCTGTAATACTTTTTGTACAATTTCACACACATGGAGACACCCCTAGTATCCACTGGAGCACCTGTGTGGGACTAGACTAGACTAGTGCTCCTGCATCCAGATGTGTAAACAGCTGCTGAGTGTCCTCTCCTTACACTGAATCAAGTTTGAATTTCATTCTAGTACAAACCAATCAAGACAACAATGTACTAATCTTCTTTTACTACAAATAGGCCTTAACAAATGTAGTTAACCTGTATCTGCCAAAAACATTGTATTAGTGGACGAACGAACGATGTTTACTACGAATGATTACTGTGCCCACAAACCTGAAAGTTGCCATTTTAAACTGTACAACAGTAAAGAAAAGCACATGGAGCAGCATGCAAGTAATAATGCAAGTAATAATAATAATAATAGGAACTACTTACACTACTTTTTTTGAAGAACTCTCTTTCTGTACTGATCCTGCTCCCTCAATTTCAGGTCTGACCAGCATTTCCTCAGTTGATCCTTGGATCGCAGTACCCCAAAATTCCTGTGCAGACTTTTCATAACTTTAGAGGTGATCTTGGCCTTTCTGACATTTGTCGAGGAAGGCAGGGCTGGATCAATTGCTGGAATTTGTGAAGCTGGTGATCCCCACGGCAGACATCCCTTATTTGAAGGCCCTAATTGGTGGCATGAGGAACACTTATAATAGGGAGCGCAAGAAGGTCCAGGATTCCCAGAGATCAGGGGCTGCAGCAGATGACATTTATGTACCCAGGCTGTGGTTCTATGATAGACTGCATTTTCTGGCAGGCCAGACTGAACCCAGGCCAGCACTCTCCAGTCTTCCTTCAAGGCTTCCTTCCACCTCAGCTGAGGCTTCCGACGTCCAACCTGGGCCTTTCAGCCAGGAAGAAGTGGAGGAGCCCAGCTTGAGCCATGTATAGCATTGTTCAACATATTTCTTGTCAAATAATTAATGATGTTAACTAGATGTTATTATTGATCAGTAATTTCTGATTTTACAAAGTGCTTTACATATCAATAGACAGTAGTGGCCGCAAATGATTGGGACAAGAATGAAAAATGCTGGGGTCAGAATGATAGTCTTTTTTATTTGTTAACATTCAATTTGCAACAGTCATGAGCTGAAAATTGTGTGTGATTGATGAACCAAAAACTAAAACTATGTCCCTTTTTCATAAACAGGAAAGTCTCAGCCAGGAGGAGGCTGTGGAAAGTGGCAGCCAGGAGGTGGTGGGGTAAGTGTCAGCCAGGAGGTGGCCGGGCCCAGTAGCCTGCCTGAATCCCAGGTCCCTCCCCTCCGCCTTCCAAAAAAAGTCCCAGGAAGAGGAGTAACCTAGAGGAGGCAGCACTTGGCCTATTTCGGAAGGCTACTGCGGCCCTCATACCCCCCCAATATTCAAGAGGACTATGCCTAAATGGCAGCCTGCAAAATGCAGGAAATGGAGGAGAGCCAACACCTCTTATTTGAGGAAGTTAGCTTACAAGCCCTAAATAAGGGGTTGAGGGGTAAACTCACAAGCCAAAGCCACATTTGTGAGTTCAACCATGGTCCTCCTCCTCCTCCACCTCCTGCCACAACTACAACACCAAAGCCACAGCCTGGAAGCACGCGTGGAAGGAAGACAAGAGTGTGATGGCCTGGGTTCAGTCTGGTCTGACAAAAGACGCAGGCTGTTGTAAGACCACAGCCTGGAACAGATATGTCATCTGCTGCTGTTCCTGATCTCTTGTAGTCCTGGACCGGATTGTGCTCACTATTATCAGGACTCCTCAGGCCACCAATTTTGACTGTAAAATAACTGATGTGTGCCCTGGGGTACAAAGGCTTCAAAAATGTCACCGGTTTCTCCAGCGTTGCCTTCCTCTTTATTTTGTTATGACCCAGAATAAATGTCTATTTATTTTTTACAAATACTTGCCTATGTGTTTTACTTCAAAAAGGACAGTTTGTTTGTGAGTAGGTAGGTACACCAACACCAACCTCCTTGAGGTTAAAAAATACAAAATAATAATGGTGTTGTGGTAACGTGACAAAAAATGAAACAAAAAGTTATGGAGATCACTATAAAAAAACTAAATAAAAATAGGAGATCTGGATCAAAAAAATATATATATAAACAAAAATTCAAAACATTATTATAGAGATCTCATGAAAGAAAAAAATTATTCATGAGATCACGAAAAATACTAAAGAAATCAGTTTGTCAGAACTCTGTGTGAATATCAGCAGCAAAACAACTTCATTATTCTAACATTATAAAGAAGAAGAGAATGCGCTGCATTAAAAGATTTAAAAATTTGACGAATGTGCTATCTCCATTACAAATGCTAGTTTTACCAGAACAAGCGCTTCCGGCTCGTACTTGATGGAGAGCATGTGTGGAACTTTGTGCATCAGAATTGTGTACACACGATCGGAATTTACGAGAACGGATTTTGTTGTCGGAAAATTTGAGATCTAGATCTCAACTTTTGTGTGACGGAAATTCCAATGGAAAATGTCGGATGGAACCTACACACGGTCGAAATTTCCGACAACAAGCTCCCATCGAACATTTTTCGTCGGAAAATCCTTTGATTTTTTTTTGCTGAAAGGTAGTGCATTCAGCAAAAAAATATAATAAAAAAAGTGCTGCGCTAAAAAGTGCCTGTGTGTTTAGTACACATGTATACACATGTAAAGAGTGGTGCATTGTAGCACCCACAGTAGGGGCTAAATTTTATTTATACAATAAATTGTTTAACCACCAGCCGCCGCAGTTTTACTGCAGAATGGCACGGCTGGGCGAAACAATGTTATGTTACGACGCTTCGCCCTGTGGCCACTAGGCACACCCGCTGCTCACCCCCGAAGCCGATGCGAGTGGCCGACGGGCGCGATGACTGCCGGGCTCCCACAATCGCTCATGACACAGCGAGAACACACAAATCCGGGTTCTCTGAGGGGAGAAGAGACTGATTGTGTGTTCATACTAAGTATGAACAGCGATCTGTCATCTCCCTTAGACAGTCCCATCCCCCTTCTGTAAGAACACAGAGCGGGAACACAGTTAAAACCTTGATCGCCCCCTAGTGTTAACACCTAGTGTTAACCCCTTCTGAGCCAGTGCCTTCCAGCTAATTTTCAAAGGCTTTTTTTTCTAGTGATATCAAGAATAATATTATTATGCTTTTTTTTTTTTTAATTTGGGCAAGTTACAACATCATTATCCCGTAGTTTTTAAGGTCAAAGATACAATGTTGGTGTCCCTTGTCAATTTTACATTGTATTTTTTTAAATGTAACTGCCTACTCCCAAACTGTCATTTGAAGTAAAACATATAGCCAAGTATTATTCTCCACATTTTTTTTATTGTGTATTAAAAAAAGAAAACAAATAAAATTAGACATGCTATCTGCCAATAGAACTTAACCAAAAAGTGCATTTTATGCATCCAAAAATATAGAAAATATACCAAATGAAATCATTATTCAACCAAAAAAATAATGTCAAAGCAATAACTCCAAGGCCAATAATAAATAACACGTTATCTCCTCCGATTTTGTAACGTGGCTGGTTGACGAACAGCCATTCAGAAACGAACTGAAAAGCGCAAAATGAAAAGCGCAAACTGAAAAACACGAAATGAAAAGCGTGAAATGAAAAGTGCGAACTGAAAAGCGCAAACTGAAAAGCGCAAAATGAAAAGGGCAAACTGAAAAAGGCAAAATGAAAAGCGCAAAATGAAAAGCGTGAATCAACACTCCCCAAACTTCTACTAACACGAAATTAGCAGAAGGAGCCCAAAGGGTGGCGCTAATGAGCTGAAAAACAAGGTAGTACGTCACTACGTTCGTATTTGTTGGCCAACAATTCCTTGCTGTTTGTATGCAAGACAAGTTTGATCCAACGCCCTTCGGACAAAAGTCTGCAGTTTTGTTGGCCAACAATCCGATCGTGTGTACGAGGCTTAAGCCTAAATGCTACAAAAAATCAGGGTGCAACACAGTTTATTTTTTCTGATTCTCCCTTGCTGTTTTGAGTGCTGTTTTTTATATGGGTTGTATATCTTTTTGATAAATAAACTTTGAGGACTTACAGCTATGTGCAAAACTTTTTGTATACAGGTTGAGGTTTTTTTATACAGGTTGAGTAGTTATTTGTTACCTTTTTCAAGTTACTGAAGATTCCTAACTTCTTGCAAAAAAACTTTTCTGTTGACCAAACCTTTAAAAACTATTAACTTTTACAAATGCAATTAGTAGAGAGGCAGGAAAAAGCAAATAATTCATAACTGTCACACTTCCAGTTATGCATTCGCTGACATTGGCTTCCAAAATTGGTGGGATCAAAGCTGGCCAAACATGCATCAGTTTTTTTCATTCAACCAGCAGGGCAATCCTTCCTGTTGTGTCATTGTATTCTGACAGCGGGGAAGCTACATCACAGAATACACAGATCGGCACTGTGACCTATTGCCTGCTGCGCTGATCAAACAAAGATATACCATCAGGGTGGTTTAACAAAAGTCTATAGAAGTCTCGGTAGATTGAGTGCTGTTGAACCACAGTGGCCACACATGGATCGAGATTTGACTAGTACCAGCTGAACTGGCCTAATTTCGATCCATGTATGGCCAGTTTTATTTTGCATGAATAGTCTATCGAAGTGTGTGTGACTTCAAAAGATACATGACATACACTCTACTAACAATACCTCCAATCAGTTTATTAGTATTTAAACTTTTTCATCAATATTAATATTGACTATTTATTAATCAATTATTTAACATATGACAAAGGATTCCCAGAATACTATAACTTTTCTAAGGGGACAGCACAGCAATAGCAGCCTGCCTTGTGGCTGGCTGTGTCTGAACTTTTGTACTGAGCTGTTAGAAATAAGTCTCTGTGATTCATTCAACTATGTGTGTAATTCACAGCTTTAGCTAGAGACTTTAACCTGTTCCTGCCAGCTGTATGTATATACGCGGCAGCTGGACAGGTGGGCTTTAACCCTGATCAGCTGCATATATGCATTCATAGAGAACGGTTTTCTGTGCTGAGAGCGCTCTCACTGCGAGCTCCCAGCACAGTAACTAAAATGTCATGGGAAACTCCCGATGTATACTTGTGATCAGGAGCATTATTTGATTTAAAAGCTTTAAAACTGCTTTAAAAGCGGTCACATGATCGGAATGCCTGCCTCCGCCTACTGGAATTTAGACTCTCTTAAAGCACTGGGTGGTGGCAGTGGGAAGGGGTTAAAAAAAGAAAATTGCTAAAACACACATGTCTATGAAAGACATGTAAGAGGAGATTCATATTCCCTACTGGCAAAAAATACAAAATATTATATTATATTATCATTTTATTCCTGACCGTAATAAATAAAGAAAAAACACTGCACATGTCCTTTAATTAAGAAAAATATGTGTAATTTACTTCCTGCAGTCTAAAATGATAATTAAAGCGATAGTAAAACCTTTTTTTTTAAACAACAAACATGCTATACTTAACTGCTCTGTACAGTGTTTTTGCACAGAGCAGCCCGGATCTGCTTTTCAGGCCCCACGCCGGCGCTCATGGCTCCTCCCTCCTACCGGGTGACCCCAAGCAAGCAGGTTGCTCTGGGGGCACCCAAGCAGGTGCTCTCCCGACCCACGGTTCTTTTTGTCCATTTTACGCACAGAGCCATGGCTCGGGCCCGTCCCCTTCGTCTCCTGGTTGGCTCACTGGCTGCGATTAAAAGCAGCCAAAGCCAATTGCTCTCGCTGCTACCACAAGCCAATCAGCAGTGCAAGTGCTCTAGTGGACATCGCTGGATCGAGAGGGGGTCAGGTAAGCATTGGGGGGCTGAGGGGGGCTGCTGCACACAGAAGGTTTTTTACCTCCATGCATAGAATGCATGGAGATAAAAAACCTTGTGCTTTTACAGCCATTTTAACTAAAGTGTGTTACCATGATCCAGATGTAAAACTTATCCCTAAATCTTGACATGATTCTTTTAACCCTAAACTGAGGAGAACCCTAATGCCCCGTACACACGGTCGGATTTTCCGATGGAAAATGTCCGATCGGAGCGTGTTGTCGGAAATTCCAACCGTGTGTGGGCTCCATCGGACATTTTCCATCGGATTTTCCGACACACAAAGTTGGAGAGCAGGAGATAAAATTTTCCGACAACAAAATCCGTTGTCGGAAATTCCGATCGTGTCTACACAAATCCGACGGACAAAGTGCCACGCATGCTCAGAATAAATAAAGAGATGAAAGCTATTGGCCACTGCCCCGTTTATAGTCCCGACGTACGTGTTTTACGTCACCGCGTTCAGAACGATCGGATTTTCCGACAACTTTGTGTGACCGTGTGTATGCAAGACAAGTTTGAGCCAACATCCGTCGGAAAAAATCCTAGAATGTCCGAACAAAGTCCGACCGTGTGTACGGGGCATAACACTTAATCCACCTGTAAAAATAACACTAATGATTATCCTCATCAACAATAAAGTGATTGTAAATCTCTAATGTAAAATATAAACAAAGCATTTCCTTCTGTATGGTGTCTCTATCCAAAGCACTGAGTGTGATTCCTTTTTGCTGCCTCATTCCTTTGTTATCTGCATGAGTCACTTCTGACAGCTTTTCCTGACTCCAAGAGGGATTTGGTGACGGGGAGGGGGGCTCTAGCACACAACCTGCAATTGACAGCCACAGCTGTGCATGTTCCCATGTACTGTGTGAAGGGAGTGTGTTCCTTCCCTTCAATTAGGACACAGAGCTCTCAGCACTGAACTCCTCTTTGTGAGACATCAGATCTCTGCCCGCTGCTTTTTAGAGCTGAGATGCTGTTTAAAATTACTGTTTTGGAAGATTGTAGAGGACAGATTGATGCAGATAAACAGGTACAGCTTATGTAGAAGGATTTTTTTAATCTCTGTGTATTACCTAATGCCAGTCACTTCACTGGGTATATATATAAGGGTTTTTAACCACTTTAAACGTTACTCTTCTCTTTATCCTAAAAATTAATCTTTAGCACCTAATCTAACCTTAACACCCAACCAAATCCTTCACATAACTTTTAAGTTTGAACTAACATTGACATAATCCTAGAATCGTGGTAGCAAATATTTCTATTTATACAGATATGTATGTGCATTTCTAGCAGTTTTATGTTGCTTTTTCTTTCTACAGTAGCTTTATTGGTTTTTATTTTCATTGTAAATTGCCTAAAATGCTACTTCTACTTTTACTGCTGTAGAATATTTCAATTTGTAGTGAATGTGTAGCAAAACACTAGCACAACATCAGTTTACAATGATAATTTCTTTAGTGGCCACCAGCAACGTGCTGAACAAAATGAAGACATTTTAGAAGGCCTGGAAGGAATATCACAATGGCAGATGAATTTCCAAATCGTATTGCTACTGGGAATAATTGTAATACTTTTTAATTAATACCCTGACAGCTGGCAAGTTACCAACACATTCCTTGAAACTCAGTTTTACAAGTTAATGAATGTTTTGGCATTCTCTGAGACAAATCAAGTGATGGAATTAGACTAATCACCACTAAATTTGAGCTTGACAACACTGGTGAGAAAGGTGAAACTACGAAATTAATTAGAGTGTATGTAAAGCCAAAACCTTTTTGCTGTTTTGCGAAAAGAAACGATTTGTTGAGACTTTAACCACTTGCCGACCGCCGCATGTACATATACTTCAGCAGAATGGCACAGCTGCGCAAATGGGCGTACCTGTACGTCCCTTTGAATTTGCCGCCGTGTGGTCACGTGCGTGCCGCTAGCGGCCCCCGCGCGACCCTGCCGCAAGCTCCGTGAGTAGGATTGCGGGTCCTGCGGACTCAATGTCTGTGGGGATACCCGCGATCGTCTCATGGAGCTGAAGAACGGGGAGATGCTACTGTAAACAAGCATCTCCCCGTTCTGCCTAGTGACACTGTCACTGATCATAGCTCCCTGTGATCAGGAGCAGTGATCAGTGACGTGTCACTCGTAACCACGCCCCCTAACAGTTAAAATCACTCCCTAGGACACAATTAACCCCTTCCTAGCCAGCTAGTGGTTAACCCCTTTACTGCACTGATCACTGTAAAAATGACAATGGTCCCAAAAAATGTGTCAAAATTGTCCGATGTGTCCGCCATAATGTCGCTATAACTTTTGCGCAAACCAATCAATAAATAAGAATACGTATCGGCCTAAACTGAGTAAAAAAAAAATTTATATATATATTTTTGGGGGATATTTATTATAAAAAAAAAGTAAAAAATAATGCAGTTTTTACAAAATTGTCGCTCTATTTTTGTTTATAGAGCAAAAAATAAAAACCGCAGAGGTAATCAAATACCACCAAAAGAAAGCTCTATTAGTGGGAAAAAAGGACGTCAATTTTGTTTGAGAGCCATGTCGCACGACCACACAATTGTCAGTTAAAGCGACGCAGTGCCGAATCGCAAAAAGTGCTCTGGTCTTTGGCCAGCCAAATTGTCCGGGGGCTTAAGTGGTTAAATGAGGCAGGGACCTATTAAGGTCTCATGCCTCCATCCCTGTCTATGTAGAAAAAGGAGGAAGAAGAGGGTGGGACTTTAAATGAGGCACGCCGTCAAAAGCCTCTTTTAAAGTCCCTCTCTCCTCTTCCTCCTTTTTCATTTTACTGTTTTGTTTTGGATAGAGTGAGGCAGGACTGGACAAATCTTTCAGATATCTAGTAGCCAAGAGAAAAAAAAAACTAGGAGTCAGTAGTCTACAGTTAGACGCCATGGCCCGTTTTTTTTTCATTGACATATTTACACAAAGGGGTCTATTTATAAAAAAATGCTGCGTGAATTTTGCAAGTATTTCCACATGTCACAAATAATTCCTGTATTGGGCCTGTTTATTTCCTATGATCATCAGCTCCTTCCAGAGGCCATAGTGCAGTATTTCCTTGAAATACCTCAATCAGGTAAATACTGCATGACGGCCACTGAATGGAACTGGCAATTATAGAAAAGATAAATTAGGTACAATACAGGGATTTTTTTGTGATGGCTGTACGAATGCTAGTACATTTTGTTTTTAAATAGACCCCAAAGTGAAGTGTTTATATATCGATAAAACAGACCCAAACAAATCCTGGTGGCCACTGCCCTGATTTTGTTTTGTTTTTTTGGACAATCCCATGCAGACAGGACTATACTCTCACACACAAAGTGCTGACCCAACTGTTCCTACAGTCTCAAAGTACTAACTCCTATGCTGTCTCCATCTCACAGATCTGACCCATAAGTCATCTCACTTTCTTATACACTACAAAAATACAGGGAGGAAACACTTGCAAATGTGTTGCAGACTACCACAAACCAAACTCCCGTGTACACATATCAAGCTGTGCAAAAAAAGAATAGTAATAATAATAACAAAAAAAAAAAGAGCTCAATTATGGGCTTTGTGTTCCATATGTCAAAAGACTCATATATACTGTATGTATTCTTAACTAACACCAGAACTAGTACATCACATAATACAACATATATAACGATCCTTGCCTAATCCCAAAAAGGGAGTTGCTATCAGGTAGGCCGTGAGAATACAGTTATAGGAGTCTCCTGGATACAATGTGGTCTTGGGGTTTTTACGCACATTATTATATACAATATATTATTACATATTATTGTATTTTAGTGTTAAAATTGTGTACACATAAACAATCTGTGTTGGGAACACAGCTCTATTTTTTATTTATTTATTTTTTTCACAGTTTGATATATGTACAGAGAAGTTTGGTCCATGGTAGTCTGCAATAACAATTTATTGTTCTGGTAAAGTTCAGTGATTGAGGAAATCCTCTTTCTATTAGGTTCAATCTAGTAGAGGCTGATAGATCTACAGTCAATAAGGAAATCTCATTTCTTTTAGGTGACTTCTTGTGGCAATTGTGGGAACTACAGTCAATAAATTTAAAATATGAATGTACCTGGTCACTTGGAACTTTTTTTACTGCCATGGTGACTAGGATTTGTCCAGCCCTGGAGTAGGTAATAGTTAAGAACCCTGTAAAGGTTTTTTGTTCAAACACAAGTAAAAGTTAGGTGCCTTTCAAATTATCAGTGGACATACAAGCTCCAGTTCAGCAGCACTCCACAAAGCGGAGACATCCTTTGAAAATGGGGGGAATACCCAGAGTTATGAATCCACGTATATAGAGTGCAATGATCGCACCAAGCAAATGCCCAAAGTTTATGATAAAATTGGTTCATAGCAGAAAAAATCGAGATGATGCAACAGGATGTGAAAGTACATTTCTACAAAGAAAGGGGTTTTTCCTTCTGTACAGTGTCACCTGAACAGATGAACAGGCATCCCTGTTGAATGACTTACCCTCATCTCCTGTTTTGGTGACAGTTTAAAAATTTGGGATTTACTACAAAAATGGTCACCAGGACAACTAATGAGGGTGAAATTATTGAACAGGGGCACAGACAACATTAAAATATTTTTTTTAATCCAATTTAAATTAGTTTTAATTCTTTCCTACTATATTCAAAACTAAAAACACTTTAGGGCTATTTACATCTTTGTGTTGTCATAACGCACACATGTTAAAATGAAGAGAATGCCAAGCTAAAATCTCACTTGACCTTTTTCAAATGCACTATCATGCATTTTACTACAATTATTATTTTTATTATTATACAGTATTTATATAGCGTCAACAGTTTGCACAGCACTTTACAACAGTAGGGCAGACAGTACAATTACAATACAATTCAATACAGGAGGAATCAGAGGGCCTAGAGCTTACAATCCAGGGTAGGGTCAAATGATATGAAAGGGTAATAACTGTGGGGGATGAGCTGATGAAGAAAATAAAAGAACAGTTGTTAGGTGGAGGCAGGGTAGGCTTCTTCGAAGAGAAAAGTTTTCAGGGATTGCCTAAAGGTAGCTAGATTTGGAGATAGTCTGACAGATTGGGGTAGGGTATTCCAGAGGATGGGAGAGGCTCAGGAGAAGTCTTGGAGGTGAATATGGGAGGAAGTCATGAGGGAGCTAGAAAGTAGGAGGTCTTGGGAGGAAGGAAGCGGAAAATTAGATTGGTATTTTGAGACTAGGCTAGTGATGTAGCTGGGGAGCAGAGTTGTGGATGGCTTTGTAACTTATTGTTAGTATTTTGAATTTAATTTGTTGGGTGAGTGGCAGCCAATGGAGGGATTGGCAGAGAGGGGTAGCAGATGCTGAGCGGTTTGTAATGTGGATGAGTCTGGCAGAAGTATTTATGATGGACTGAAGAGGGGATAGTTTATTTAAAGGTAAGCCAATGAGGAGGGAGTTGCATTAGTCGAGGCGAGAGATATCCAGGGAGTAATTTAGGAGCTTAGTGGTTTCATTGGTTAGGAAGGGACGTAGTTTGGTGATGTTGCAGAATTTGAGGCATCAAGCTTTGGAAAGGTATGTGATTTAGGGCCTAAAGGAGAGTTCAGAGTCCAGGATAACACCTAGCACCCTGGCATGTGGGGATGGGTGGATGGTTGTGCCAATGCTCTTGACAGAAAAGTCAGGGGAAGAGGCACATGGGAGAGGAAATATTATGAGCTTGGTTTTGGACAAGTTGAGTTTGAGGAAGTGGTGTGACATCCAGACAGATATGTCTGTTAGTAAGTTAGTGACGCGTGAGGAGACTGATGGAGTGAGTTGAGGGGTGGAGAGATAGATTTGGGTGTCCTCAGTGTAGAAATGATATTGAAAGCCATGTGAGGCAATCAGCTGACCCAGGGAAGAGGTGTATAATGAAAAAAAGAGATGTCCAAGAACAGAACCTTGGGGGACCCGACAGAGAAGGCAAGAGGAGAGGAGGAAAAAGAATTGTAAGTGACACTGAAGGTACGTTGGGATAGTTGGATAAGAGCCACCAAAGAGCAGGCATGGAGACTGAGGTAGTTAAGTTTTTGAGGAGGATGGGGTGGCCAACCATATCAAATGCAGCTGAAAGGTCCAGAAGTAGGAGTACAGAATAGTGTCCATTGGTTTTTGTGTGTTTTAAAAGAGCAGTTTCTGTGAAGTGTTGAGGGCAAATCCAGACTAAAGGGAATCAAGAAGGTTATTCTTTATGAGGTGGTCATTCAGTTGGTTGTAGACCAGGCCTTCAAGGAGTTTAGAGGAAAAGGGGAGCAAAGAGATAGGGTAAGTATGGGGATGACCAGTAGATATTTTAGCGCATTGGGGAAGATGCCAGAAGAGAGGGAGAGATTGAAGATGTGGGTTAGAGAGTGTAGGGTAGAGTCAAAGGGTTCCCGTAGTATTTGAGAGGGAATAGGGTCTAGGGGGCAGGTGGTTAGGTGGTTAGGTGGGCATTAGAAAGGGGTTTAGCAACTTCGTCTATAGTAGCAGGTTTGAATAAGGGAGTGTCGATTGTACCTGTTGACATGGGGTGTTAACTGGGGGAGATACCTGTAGAGTGGAGATTTCATCACGAATTGTATCAATCTTATTTTTGAAGTGATTTTCAATCTCCTGGGCAGTGAGTGAGTTAGTGGGGGGAGGCGATGGAGGACGAAATAGAGAGTTGAAGGTAGAGAAGAGCTGACCAGGACTGGATGAGAACGTGTTAATGAGAGTGGTAAAATAGGTCTGTTTGGCAGTGTGGAGGCAAGTTTTTTATTTATGGGGGGTAGATTTGTATTGGTTGAAGTCTTTGAGAGACTTAGTCTTATGCCACAGATGCCCAAGAGCACTGCTACGTTTTTTGGGATTTCTGGTGTCATCTGTTTGCCAGGGTTGTAGAGGTCGAGGCCTGATTCTGTGTGTAGTGAGGGGAGCGAGCTTGTCCAGGGTTGAGGACAGGGATTTATTATAGACAGAAGTGGCTTGGTTGGGGCAGGGCAGGGGCAGGGGTGAGATTTTGTCATAGAGGTGGTTAGTAGCAGAATAGAGGAGAGAAGGGTTGAAGTGGCAAAGGTTTCTACGGGTGGAGGGAAAAGTGGTGGAAGTCAGAGAGAGAGAGAAACGAATAAGGTGGTGGTCAGAGAGAGGAAAATGACTGTTGAAGAGGTTGTATGGAGCACATAGGTTAGAGAATACAAGGTCAAGGGTGTTGCCATCAGAGTAGAAGCTTGTACCCATTGCTTCAGGTCAAATGAGGAGGTTAGACTAAGAAGTTTAGAAGTAGCAGGACCGCTTGTATTAACAGGGATGTTGAAGTCTCTGAGAAGGATTATGGGAATATTAGAAGAGAGAAAATAGGGTAGCCAGGCCGAAAACTCGTCAAGGAAATTGGATAACAGTCCAGGGGGGGCAGTAGATCACAGCAATTCTTAGGGAAGTTGAAGAAAATAGGCGTATATGGTGAACTTCAAATGATGAGAGGGACAGAGAGGGAGGAGAGTGAAAAACCTGGAAGGTGCTCTGTGGGGATAGGAGCAAACCCACTCCACCGCCCTTGCCTCCAATAGGGAGTGAGTCCAGAGAAGGCCACTGTGGGAGAGGGAAGCAGGAGAAGGAGTGTCGGATCCATGGAGCCAGGTTTTGGTGATAGCATGTAGATTAAAGGAGTTTGTGACCGAGAGGTCATGAACAGCGGTGAGTTTGTTGCAGACAGAGCGGGCGTTCCAGAGGGCACGGAGAAGGGGAGGCTGGTATTGGGAAGAAGAGGAATAAAGACTAAATTGCGTAGATTGCGTCTACTGCCAGAGGATGTGGAGTGATGGGTGTGTTGGGCACAGTTAAATAAGGGAGGTCCAGGGTTTGAGGATATATCTCCAGAGGTTAGGAGAAGCAGAAGAGTAAGGGAGGTAATATGAGAATATGATTCATATGAGGAGACATGCTTCAGCGTCCTGGGGGTTTTGTTAGCATTTGGGATTAGAATTTGAAAGAGGTGATGGGTTCAGTAATAGGAAGAGGGGAGAAGAAAGGGTGATATGTACAGATTGTGTGGTGGAGAAGAGGGGTTAGAAATAAAGAGTTTGAGGAGAGAGGCTGCAACTGTGAAAAGGAGAGGTAAAAATGTATGTTTCAAAGAGGAAGGAGAGTTGATTTTGAAATGAGATTACCTGCTGTCTGGTGTTTTGTAAAGTAGTCTGCTGATGCTGTATGCTTTGTGCAAATCACTGAAGTGCAAGAGCGGAAGTGCCATTTATTTAAAGAACCCTACTTTTTTGGAAGAACCCCAACATGCCCTCCTAGCATGTGCCCTCCACATGTGCCTCCCCATAAAGAAGGTCTTGTTTTATACTGTGATGGATGAGGATGGAATTTGGCTATTAATCAATCAGGAGGTAATATTAGGCAGACAGCTAGCACAGCAAAATTTTCATACCACAATCAAAGTGCAAGAGGACCAAAAGAATTGTAAAGATAAGGGAACCCATAATTTAGGTAAGACTTAAACAAAGTAAACATCACAATAATGTGAACATGGTTACAGATTTAATGTGAAACACCAGTAACATAAATTCACTTTACCAAAGAGACATTTGAAAAGCAGTCAGTCTGTGTTAAGTTTAAGGTGGATGGGAGTAGCTGGATATAAATGCAGTTTACCAAAAAACATGGGGTGGTCGGCAAGTGGTTAATCCAAATCAGTGCAGATCAGGTAATTCAGACAAAACTTAAGCTGGCCATAGATGGATAGAAATTTGGCTGGTTCAGCAGGGACCTGCTGAATTTTGTTCCATCTGTGGATATTCCCGCTCAACAGAAGTCAATCTAATGATCGAATCCTGGCAAATGAGAATTTTTGAAGGCTTTTGAAGATCAGAGGCTGTAGCCCATTAGCTGATCTGTGTATTCTGACAGCGGAGGAGTCCCATTGTCAAAGTATTGGCACAGCAGATAGGATTCCTCTGACTACTTTGCTTGTGTGATGGAGGAATCTCTTCTTTTTTTTAATTTGGCCCACTGGCTGAAGGAAAAAAAAAATCATCTTTGGGCAGCTTCAGAAATTCTCATCAGTGTACTTGTTCCCAGGTCACTTATTCAAAGATTTCAAGCAAGAAGGTTACAAGGCAGTCGGGCCACTAGCAATTTCAGAAGGGAGGATTAGCTATGGCAACCTCTGTTTCTCATGATAGGTTTTCTTTAGCAATTAAGTAAAAAAAAAAAAAATCTAAATCGCTTTCTTATGCATCTCTGTTGTCTACTGTAAATACATAAAGACAATAATACCATATAGTATGTCCATGTATCAGAGAAGGTGGCATGTGCTGTTACTTGGCTAAGCTCAACTAATCTGCTTTTTAATAACAAATAAAGCAACACACAAAAGAGGTAGCGCATGCATATTTACCACAAGAGAACTATATATTGCTTCAGGAGTGAACTGATCCTTCTCTTTTTTACTTCTGAAAAGGTGTATTTCAAGTTTTGTGTAGACATGCACAGTACATTGAAAAAATGCACAAATGCATCCCCCAGGTAATGTTAAGTGTCTGTGCAGAGCAAGAGACTGGGATGTAAATTCTTCTCCCCCACGTACAAAACATACCTGGAGGCTGTTAAAGTCTGCACAATGAGTTGTATGTTATGCTTCACCCCCATACAACAGAATCATAAACATCATCTTGTCAAGACTGGCTCCTTAGAACTGCAATTAAAGAAAGGGACAGTTCACTGGAACAGACAGAATAAAAATGAATTTCAGACAAGTTATGTGATAATGTGTTAACTCTGCACAGTAACAAGTGATAATAGATATTGCACAGTTTCTATGAGTAAGGGCGTTTTTCTGTCAACTTAATACCCTACAGTGATATTAAACACACTGTTTAATTTACATTATCCCTTCTCTTTCTGTATAGATAGTCCCCGAGATACAAACAAGAAAGGGTCTGTAGGTTTGTTCTTAAGTTGAATTTGTATGTAAGTTGGAACAAATACATTTTTTAAAGTATAACTCCATTCAAAAAAATATTTTTGGAATAGCATAGGAAAGGGTTAACACCCCTGTAACATTTGTTTTGCTGTGTGTGCCCCTGTTCTGAAGATTTCACTCTTTTTTTGTCCCTGTAACAATTGGATTTTGAAAATTTTGGGTTGTTGTGGAAAGAAGGATTGGTGATAAAGCTTTAGTGGAGACACCTTTTTCCCACGATAACTCTTAAGGCCCATACACACGATCGGATTTTCTGACGGGAAATGTTGGATGTCAGGCTGTTAGCGGAAAATCCGACCATGTGTATGCTCCATCGGACAATTGTTGTCCGACTTTTTGCCAACAAATGTTGGCTAGCATGTCTTCAAATTTTCCGCCAACAAATGTGTGTTGTCGGATTTTCCGATCGTGTGTACACAAGTCCGTTGGAAAAAAGTCCAAAGTATAAACATGCATGCCCGGAAGCAGAAGCTGTCGTTCTTGTAAACTAGCATTCGTAATGGAGAATTAACATTTGTGGCGCAGCAAATTATGAAATCTCCAAATGCAGCGCACAATTCTCTTCTTCTTTAATGAGATAATCATGAAGCTGCTTTGCTGGTGATACTGATGGAGTTATTGCAAACAAATTTTCAAAGGCTTTTTTTTTCTAGTGATATCAAGAATAATATTATTATACTTTTTTTTTTTTTATTTGGGCAAGTTACCACAATGCCAATTAAAATGTACAATGTAAATTTTACATTGTATTTTTTTTAATGTAACTGCCTACTCCCAAACTGTCATTTGAAGTAAAACACATAGCTAAGTATTATTCGCCACAATTTCTTTATTGTGCATTAAAAAAATTTAAAAAATAAAATTAGACATGCTATCTGCCAATAGAACCTAACCAAAAAGTGCATTCTATGCATCCAAAAATATAGAAAATATACCAAATCAAATCATTATTCAACCAAAGAATTAATGTCAAAGCAATAACTCCAAGGCCAATAATAAATAAAACGTTATCTCCTCCGATTCTGCAACATGGCTGGTTGATGAACGGACGTTCAGAAACAAACTGAAAAGCGCAAACTGAAAAGCGCAAAATGAAAAGTGTGAAATGAGAAGTGCAAAATGAAAAGTGCGAAATGAAAAGCGTGAATCAACACTCACCAAACTTCTACTAGCACGAAATTAGCAGAAGGAGCCCAAGGGGTGGCGCAAAAGAGCTGAAAAAACACGTAGTACGTCTAGTATGTCACTACGTTCGTAATTGTTGGCCAACAATTGTGTGACCATGTGTATGCAAGACAAGTTTGGGCAAACGCCCTTCGGACAAAATTCCACGGTTTTGTCCACGATCACGTTACAGGAGTGAATTTCCCTTCCTATAGGGTAGATTTCCTCTCACTTCCTGTTGTCTCCATCCGTTTGTAAGCATGAGTCATTTGTAAGTCAGATGTTTGTAACTCTGGGACTGCCTGAATATGGATGATGGCACTGTAATTATTTTACTAAAATAAAAAATCGAAGTACCTTCTTTCCTAATCGATATACAGCTGTCACACGACTCAGCTCTTTCGTAGCCTGTCTGCAGGAAAACATCAGCAGGAGGAGCTTTTTGTCCTCTGCTGCTGATCACATGTCCAAAGTAACAAAACAAACAAAAAAAAACAGGATATAGCATAAAAATAAATAATTAACATCAATAAACTGTTTTAAATTGTCATACAAATATATATTTGAAATCAAATCGATTTTATATTTTGGCAATAACATGGTGTGAGATGATTTTTGCTAGTCACCCCTCGCCCCCCTAGCCTGTGTCTTAGATTAACAGGGAGGTGAAGTCCCCATCAATCAAGATGTAATATCCCTCCTCCATTGTGTTTAGCTGGTTATTGAGCATGGAAGAGGAGGGATGGAGTGTTCTGTCATTTACCACTGTGTATACGCCCACATGTGTGACTCTATGGTTACATGAGGTGCTTAAATGTGATAGGGAGGAAATGTTTTTGCACAGAAACTCACTGAAAAAAGAGCATGTGCACTAGCTGTCAACACTGCCCTGTAAAATTTCCAACTACATTGGGGACATGATTAGAAGGGGGAGATAGAGAACATCAAGAAGGTTTTTTTTATAGAATACGGAAAACGAATCCCATAGTGTTTGTGTGGGTATGAACAGCAAGTAATACAGCATTTATTGATAGTTTTTAATGATGTGGGCTTAATGATACTTATTTCTGATATCCTTATTTTCAAAACATTATCCATATATATCCACTACTTAATGGTCATGTAATCTATTTTTTCATAAAATTGTTTCCTATTGTGGTTTTCTTCCTCTTTGTCCTCTATGAGCTCCTGAACCTGAATGAGCAGTACACATTAGTTGCGGTATTGTGCACTGCCCTATGCACACTACACATTCCATAGTCCAAAGTTCATGGTCACTGTGTGTAAGAGCAGGGGATAGATAGAGTCGAACCATGGAAAACAAACATAGCCAGGAAGTCAGATATTTGAGGGAGTATGAGATCTATACAGGGTACTTTTCTGAGTTAAGAATACATACTGTACTTATTAGAATTTTTTTTAAACTAGAGCTTAGTGTCACTTTAAGTCATAAAGTGTTTTTAGCCTGAAAAATGAAAATGTACGCAACCCCCATATCTAAGGACTATTCTGATATATAATACATTTTTGTTGTGGGTTTAGATTGCCTTTAAATATTGCTTTTTTCTACAAGTTTGCTTTAAGGTAGTGAAGAGACGTGTGGATTAGGATCCACTGGAAAGGAATCTAACCCTCGCCAATAGCCCATACTTACCTTTCCTTTGTTCCCCTATGGCTACTCTGAGCCTCTAATATAGAAAGAAATCACTGTTCGAGCTCTTACTAGGCTTAGGGTCCTTACTCCTTTATGACAGTGCCAGGTCAATTACCAAACACGAAAACAGTCACATAAAAGCAAGGGGTGTGAGTCACATACTTTTCATACTCAGAATCTGAAAACCGGAGAGCAAAGGAATAGTATTTGCACCCACCTAATTACACACATTTAGGTTAGTCCAACAGGAATTGAAGTATCACTAAACCCAGGACCCTGCATTCACTATATTTGGTCTCCCACAGCACACATAACATGGAAATGTATCATTTTAGTAAATACAAACTGCTAAATACCTTTTCTCATCAGCAGTATCAGTGGCGGAATTATCAGGGTCGCAACAGTCACACTTGCGACTGGGCCCTGCAGTTCTCTGCCACTTCAGGGGGGCCCGCCGACTGCCCATTCGTCAGTGTGACTGTGAGGGGCCCGCCCGCCGCATGAGGGGCCCACCTGACTGTTCAGTGTGTGAGTGTGTGTCGGTGTCCATTTGTCATCTGTCGGTCCATGCCGCGGGGAGGGGGCTTTCGCCCGCTGAGGAGAGAGAAGGCAGAGGCAGACTGTGTGTGTGGACCGCCCAGCCCCCGCCTATCCAGAGACAGAGAGAATGTAGGGAGGCGCACACTGAAAAAAGTCAGCAGACCAATTGAGTGAAAGCGGGAGAGGAGCACTCCCCTCTGCGACTGCATGGAGTACCTGTTGTCCCGTCTACATTCCATCTACCCATGAGGCAAGGCATTCCTGGAGGAGGCACGGTGAAGGATCATTTCTGAGGGGGGGATTGATTGATTGGCGATAAGTCGTGACATTTTGCACTGCAATCGATCCCAACCTCCACCACCTCTGCATCTTACTGATCCCATCCCCCCCACCACCACTGATCTCATCCCTATCCCCCCGCCCCATCCATCACCACTACAACAGAGGTGATGATGGGGGGAATAGGGATGAGATCATTGGTGGGGGTGTGGGATCAGTAAGAGGCAGAGGTGGTGGTGGGAGAGGATGGCACTGCCACTGCTGCCACCCCCCCTCGAGTACCACCACCACCACCCCCCCTCCAGTACAAATGCTACCACCCCCCCTCCAGTACCACTGCCGTCTACCCCCTCTCCAGTACCACCGCCACCACCCCCCTCCAGTACCACTGCCGCCACCCCCCCTCCAATACCACCACTGCCATCCCCCCTAGAGTACCACCGCTACAACCCCCCCTCCAGTACCACTGCTACAAAAAAACTCTCTAGCAATACACACCAAACTGAGCATGTACAGCCTGACTCCAGTAACTCTGTCTTATGCAGACATGTTTTGGAGACAAGAAGGGGAGGATCTGTGCATACAGGATCGAAAAGCCTTTTTACACAACACAGAGGATTAACCTCTTAGGTTCCACAGTGAGTATAACAAGCATGCTTTAAAGAATATGTTAAGGTTTGTTTTAAAAAAAAAAAAATCTCATACTTACCTCTTCTGTGCAGTTGGTTTTGCACAGAGTGGCCGCGATCCTCCTTTTCTGGGGTCCCTCAGCAGCATTCCTGGCTCCTCCTCTTCTTGAGTGCCCTGTTGGAGAGCCACTTTCCCTCAGGACACTGATGCGGGTGAGCTCCCGTGTCCTGCTGCTGCGTCCATTGACACAGACAGCAGGACTTGGACCCGACCCCCACGTCATTGGATTTGATTGACAGCAGCGGGAGCCAATGGCTGCGCTGCTATCAATCTATCCAATCAGGACCCGAGACACCGGCTGGAGCTGGTGTGCTCATCCCCATCGCTGGAAAGACCAGGCTCAGGTAAGTAAAAGGGGTGCTCTGGGGGGCTTCTGCATCACAGGAGGTCTTTTCCACCTTAACGCACAATGCATTAAGGTGAAAAACCTTGAGGGTTTACTATCCCTTTTACTGCATGTACAGGCTTACTTTAGTAACACTTTAATATTTCACTTAGCAATATAAGCTTTAATGTTGAGGTCCATTGTAAGTTTTTATAACTCACACTCTAAACACATCAGAACTTTTCTTTACCTGTGCTTTAAAAGCACATTATAGGCTCAGGCTGGCATTACTTTCTTTTTGTATCTGTATTTTGCCTACCTGCAGTCTTCACTGTACAGTTTAGAGAACAAGTTTGCATACCTGGACAAAATATGGTGGAAAATCCAGCATTTTATAGGTCAGGCTGTCAGCAGAACCAGCTCTGGGGGAAATCTTGTACATTTTCATTAATCAATACTTTGATTATCTTTAATGATTTAACCTTTATTCTCATAAACACTTGAATACATTTCTAAAGCCATCTAATTGAAAAATTATTATTGGAAATTGTTCTTCTACAAATTCTTATATGCCATCACAATGCCACCTATGCCTTGATAGAAAGGTTCATGCATGCCATTAAAGTGTAAATAAATTCAAAACATTTTTATCCAGTTTTCAATGGAGTGGGGAAGGCTTATAGCCAAACTTTTTATTTTGGTTTGTGTCCCTGCGGGTAAGAGATGAGATGGGTAATTAAAAAATGTTTCACTGGGGGCACCTCTTCCAGGAACAACTGTCAAAGAGGGGAAGTCCCCTCCTTTTGGTAGGCTTTAGAAGTAAAGAACCACACTTTCACAACTCTTCACAGTGACGAACACTTTCCATTTGCAAAGATTAAACATTTTAAACATCAGCAGACAGACTTGTAGTTATCAATAGAACATGTGTGCGGTAATCAGCACACATGTACTCCAATGACACTTCCTCCAGCTCTGTGGATATACAAACAGAGAGTTGGTCAGCGTCAGTTGGGGCCCTGCACTTACCCCATTTTGCGGGCTGCGTGGCGGGAGGGGACAGCGTCTCTCTGGACTGGGGCTGCTTGTTTACTACTCGGTTCCCCTTCATGTGTCTTCTCCCTCCTCTCCTCTGTACGCTGTGCGTCTCCTACCAGCCAATACGATCGGATCTCCTTTCGGCCAATTGGGTGATAGGTCCCATGACCCCCCTCCTGATTGTCCGGTAGGCAATTCAGTGTTACAATAGTGAATATTCATTCGCTATTGTAACACAACTGGGTGGGCTCGGAGCACAGTGTCTTATGGACACACAGAGCAGGTTTCGGGAGTGTCATGGAACTTTATAGATAGGCAACTCCTATCCATCACTTTTTTTAACTCTATTAAATATATTTCTATAAATATATATAGTGGGGACGGAAAGTATTCAGACCCCCTTAAATTTTTTACTCTTTGTTATATTGCAGCCATTTGCTAAAATCATTTAAGTTCATTTTTTTTCCTCATTAATGTACACACAGCACCCCATATTAACAGGAAAACACAGAATTGTTGGCATTTTTGCAAATTTATTAAAAAAGAAAAACTGAAATATCACATGGTCTTAAGTATTCAGACCCTTTGCTGTGACACTCATATATTTAACTCAGGTGCTGTCCATTTCTTCTGATCATCCTTGAGATGGTTCTACACCTTCATTTGAGTCCAGCTGTGTTTGATTATACTGATTGGACTTGATTAAGAAAGCCACACACCTGTCTATATAAGACCTTACAGCTCACAGTGCATGTCAGAGCAAATGAGAATCATGAGGTCAAAGGAACTGCCTGAAGAGCTCAGAGACAGAATTGTGGCAAGGCACAGATCTGGCCAAGGTTGCAAAAAAATTTCTGCTGCACTTAAGGTTCCTAAGAGCACAGTGGCCTCCATAATCCTTAAATGGAAGACGTTTGGGACGACCAGAACCCTTCCTAGAGCTGGCCGTTCGGCCAAACTGAGCTATCGGGGGAGTAGAGCCTTGGTGAGAGAGGTAAAGAAGAACCCAAAGATCACTGTGGCTGAGCTCCAGAGATGCAGTCGGGAGATGGGAGAAAGTTGTAGAAAGTCAACCATCACTGCAGCCCATCACCAGTCGGGGCTTTATGGCAGAGTGGCCCAACGGAAGCCTCTCCTCAGTGCAAGACACATGAAAGCCTGCATGGAGTTTGCTAAAAAACACCAGAAGGGCTCCAAGATGGTGAGAAATAAGATTCTCTGGTCTGATGAGACCGAGATAGAACTTTTTGGCCTTAATTCTAAGTGGTATGTGTGGAGAAAACCAGGCACTGCTCATCACCTGTCCAATACAGTCCCAATAGTGAAGCATGGTGGTGGCAGCATCATGCTGTGGGGGTGTTTTTCAGCTGCAGGGACAGGACGACTGGTTGCAATCGAGGGAAAGATGAATGTGGCCAAGAACAGGGATATCCTGGACGAAAACCTTCTCCAGAGTGCTCAGGACCTCAGACTGGGCCAAAGGTTTACCTTCCAACAAGACAATGACCCTAAGCGCACAGCTAAAATAACAAAGGAGTGGCTTCACAACAACTCAGTGACTGTTCTTAAATGGCCCAGCCAGAGCCCTGACTTAAACCCAATTGAGCATCTCTGGAGAGACTTAAAATGGCTGTCCACCAACGTTTATCATCCAACCTGACAGAACTGGAGAGTATCTGCAAAGAGGAATGGCAGAGGATCCCCAAATCCAGGTGTGAAAAACTTGTTGCATCTTTCCCAAAAAGACTCATGGCTGTATTAGATCAGCAGGGTGCTTCTTCTAAATACTGAGCAAAGGGTCTGAATATTTAGGACCATGTGATATTTCAGTTTTTCTTTTTTAATAAATCTGCAAAAACGTCAACAATTCTGTGTTTTTCTGTCAATATGGGGTGCTGTGTGTACATTAATGAGGAAAAAAAATGAAACGTTAAAGTGATTTTAAAGGATTTTTTAAAATAACAAATATGTTATAGTTACCTACTCTGTGCAGTGGTTTTGCACAGAGCAGCCCTGATCCTCCTCTGCCTTCCAAGTTCCCCCTAGCAATCTGCTTACTAGGGGTGCACTTGTGTGGACTTGATCCTGAGTCTCACTGTGTGCATCTATTGACACACATAGTGTGGCTTGGCCCTGGCCCCCTGTTCCCTTGCCACTGGATCTGATTGACAGCATCAGAAGCATCAGAATGCACTCACTGAGTCCAGTGAGGAGGTAGCGCATGAGTAGTGCCGCTGCTCTCCGGCACAGTGCTGGATCGAGGTTCAGCTCAGGTAAGGTTTTTTACCTTAATACAGAGAATACATTAAGGTAACATTTAGCCTTTACTAAAGGACGGGATCCAAAATGGCAGCACAGACGCATACAAAGGACTAGAGCCCATGCGAGGCAGGAGTGGGAGAGGAATAGTATACAGACAAAGTTGTGAGACCCTGGCAGCAGTTAAAATTGTCAAAAAGAAAATGGAATGAAGAATTTCTCTTGGCTTTACTAAAGGTCAAATAAACTGTGTCTTTGGCTTTGTTGACATTTTGGTAGGACTTGGATCCTAGAATGGTATGGTAACAATTTTCTTGGGCGGATTTTGATTGTGGCTCCGCAGTTAAAGCTGAACTGACATTTCATTTGTCTGTACAGCCTGCCTGACAACTACTATTATCCCTTTCTGCTCCTAAAGTTCAAACAACTTTAGACAGAACTATTTAGAATGCACAAGCCCAAGTAAAATCACTGTTCAAACAGAATTATTTTCACATTCCATGTGTTTTATGCTTCATTGACCTAACAGAGTAGATTTATTGCATTTACTGTTCTGGTGAGTCATATAGGTGTGACATAATTCCTGATGGAAAGTGCACTATATCACATGGCAACCAAGAAATCCACAAAATCATTATATGTGTAATATGCCCTCCGGGAGACCAGCCCTATATATCCAGATTACATCTACTTCTATGAACCTGAAACTCATATCTAGCTATCTACAGTAGATAGTCTTATATTCTTCTTTGATAACTTAAATTATTGAATGTTGCTAACTAACTACCCCCCTTTTTTGTCTTTCTTTTATGTATATACACACAATTTCAGACACATACAGTGGGGGCTGATTTAAATCAGTTCAGAGTCTTCTCTCAATAAACTAAGTGAATGTTCCAAAAAAGCAGGACCATAGCAAAGACCTTGCTACATGGTAGCATAGGGGTGAGGCTTCAAACTTCTTTAAAACTTGATTTGACGGTTGTGCAGGATCCAGTACGCTGGCTCCTGTGGTCCTGTAAACATTGATTGTTACTAATGAGTTATTTTTTTTGCCAAGGAATAGGGATAGCTTCAGGTTAAAGCCAGGTACAGGACTAAAGATAGAACTTTAATTTTAGATATAGGTTTGGGGCTAGGGTTATGATTAAAGCGGAGCTCCAGGAAGAGTGTTTTTTTATGACTTGTGGTGTGTTATCACTAAAGATATTCATCACACATGTGGATCTATGCTCTTGCAATGTATAAATCATACCTTCATTCATCCAGAAAGTACAACCCTCTTATCCTGTTGTGGCTATGAAAGCTGTGGCTTGCTCTTGTTTACTATGCGCAACAATAATATTTCTTGCTCACACACTTTTCATATATATATATATTTGCCAACATCCATGGATCCTTTTATTGAACAGTATCTGTTGCAGATTCAAACACCGGTTCCAGTTAACAGTTACTTATGTCTAGTAAATTCTAATTTTCTTCCCACGCCATTCCTACTGCTAAGCTATTCCTCCTAAACAGTACTGGACAAGAACCCAAGAAGTTGAGGCAACACAAGCCAGCTTTGCAAATACACTTAAAAACCATGACATTTTGGTTAAAATGTGCAAAAAAAGGTGAAAACAATCATTCATGGTTCTTGTAAAACCATCAGGTTTTAGTAAAAAGAGACATTAGCTGGCTTCAGTTTCAAACCACCATGACAGATTACCAGCTCTCGTTAAGAGGTCTCTGTCATGGTATTTCAACATGTGCTATTCATCGTTTGAATTTGTTGCAGAAGACTCTGACAAGTGGTGTTTTTCAGTGAACTGAACCGACCACTATGTTCCTTCAATTAAAGATGTTGAAAGTTGTGAGAGAGGGGAAAAAAAGGAGTCACGCTCCATCCTTCCTCAATACACTCAAAGAAAGGTTTATACAAACTGAATGGCATATATTAGGAAAATTAATGATGTGGCAGAATGGAGCTTGGCGCCCTAAGTAGCTCACACTTCCCAAGAAAATTGTTCAGTGATTAATAGATGTTGCTAAGTATGCTGGCATATTGGAGGAAAAGACCAAATATAAGATGGAAGAGTGAGAGCCAGAGAACTTGGATGTAAAAAGCAGCCCTTTGTTATTGAAAGAAGAATCTAACATGGATTAATGGGGATGTACACAAAATAGACCTGTCTACATTTTATTACTTTGAACATTCCAGACCACTCTGTCTTTCTCAATTTGTTATCGTCATATTTACAACTCCTGATTTTTAATTTTATTTATTGCAGTCACTTTAGTGTTCCTTTGCCGCTGTGCATCTACACACATTCATCGTATTTCTGTCCTTGAAGTAAATTGCTGTATAAAATATGCATGTGGTTAATTTTGAAAAGCGTCTGTAAATTTATTTAATCATTTACATAAACTTGAAGGACTCTCCCAGGCTTGCATGGCGCTTTTGTAAATAGCAATCCTGGGAAAAGGGCATAGTTTAAGCTTCTGATGGAACAGCTAACAATCTTCACCAGTGTCAGTGGCTAACCTTGATTCATCTTAGTGTCTAAAAAGTTGTAAAGCAGGCGTTTGCATTTCTGTAAACAGATTAAACTACTGTCCTTTTATTGAATCGTCCACATAGCAATGTTACTTTGCATTTAATGGCAGGTCTTGTAAGTATTTGTTTAATAAATGTTGACCCTAATCTGTCAAATCTCCGACAGCCCTCTGAACAGACTCTGTTTAAAATAATGTATTTGAGGTCTGTCCATTAAAGCAGGACCAAAGGTTAAGAAGGGGATTAGAAGTAATTTCATGCATTAATGTTTCAGTAAAGATAAGCCTCTTCCCATATTTTAGAGTACTGCATGGGTAAACCTGCAGAACAGGCCACTGTAGGGTCTGCAAAAAATCTAGGTTGCTGGACTACACTCAAGTAGACATAGACATGTGTCTGTGTGACTACATCTACTGTTATGAAAATGCGTATATCTTAAAGGCACCAATTCTGTGGTAGCAAACTTGTTCTGTTAAGATCTTGCCAAACTGCTAACACTTTGTGAGCAACAACATCTTAGAGTAGATATTAAAGTTAGTGAATTTAGCTCTGTGGTAGGAAAGCCTGCCAGGATTACTGCTGAAGCTAAGATTGCATGTGAGTTAGCACCTACTGAATGTTCTTGCTTGGTGTATTTGCACATTTAGTTGGTGTAGTTATATTTAGTAAGGATTTCGTCCTCAACACTCCACAGAAACTGCTATCCTAAAACTAACAAACGATCTACTAATGGCTAAAACCAATGGACACTATTCTGTACTCCTACTCCTGGACCTCTCTGCTGCCTTTGATACGGTTGACCCCCTCCTCCTCAAAAAACTCCACGCCTTTGGTCTCCGTGACTGTACTCTTTGCTGGTTCTCTTCCTACTTATCCAGCCACACCTTTAGCTTTACAATTCTACTTCCTCCTCTCCTCTTCCTTTCTCTGTTGGGGTCCCCCAAGGTTCTTTTCTTGGACCTCTCCTTTTTTCATTCTACACCTCCTCCCAGGGTCAGCTGATAGCCTCCCATGGCTTCCAATACCACCTCTACGCTGACGACACCCAAATCTATTTCTCTACCCCTCAGCTCACTCCTTCAGTCTCCTCACGTATCACTAATTTACTATCAGATATATCAGTCTGGATGTCACAACACTTCCTCAAACGTAATCTATCCAAAATCGAACTTATCATTTTTCCTCCCCCGTGTGCCTCTTCCCCTGATCTCTGTCAAAACCGATGGAACAACCATAAGCCCATCCCCGCATGCCAAGGTCCTAGGTGTAGTCCTGGACTCTGAACTCTCCTTTAATCCTCACATCCAATCATTGTTCAAATATTGCCGCCTCAACCTCTGCAACATCTCCAAAATACACCCCTTTTTCAACTAATGACACAACAAAGCTATTAATTCACTCCCTGGTCACCTCTCGCCTCAACTACTGCAACTCCCTCCTCATTGGCTTACCCCTACATAGTCTATCCCCCCCTTCAATCCATCATGAATGCTGTTGCCAGACTCATCCACCTTACCACCGCTCTGTGTCTGCTACTCCTCTCTGTCAATGCCTCCACTGGCTTCCGCTCACCCAACGAATTAAGTTCAAAATAATAACAATAACTTACAAAGCCATCCACAACTCTGCTCCCAGCTACATCACTGACCTAGTCTCAAAATACCAACCTAATCGTTCTCTTCATTCTTCTCAAGACCTCCTGCTCTCTAGCTCCCTCATCAGCTCCTCCCATGCTTGCCTCCAGGACTTTTCCGGAGCCTCTCCAATCCTATGAAGAAACTCGACCACCAAGTAAAACGCATCAGGACGATGCCACCACACCATCTGTAGTCTGTACACAGATCATTTGCAACATCTATTCCCCTTCCAGACATCTACGGAAGCACGGAGGACTCCTGGAATGTGGAAGTGTTTCAATTTCCGAATAGAGACAGCAACATGAGAGACCGCTACACAAGAAGACATGCTGATCTTTACCTGCTAGCGGCGAACAAACTTCCCTCTCCCCCCTGTACCATCAGAAAGTTTATTACCCTCTTCAGTGACTCTATTTGCTCGGATCACTGGACATTGGCAGAGTGTTAAGCTTTCATCTGTGTGTACGTCCAACTAGCCGGGTAAGTGACGGGACTGGCTAGTCTCTCATCATTTACTATGATCCATTTTTCATGAACTATCTCTGCTACATTGAACACATATTCCGTTTCTAGAATCCCACTGTAAGCCCTATCATAGAGCTACTCTCCCTGAAATACACAGTTTTGCCTGGAATCATACTTTATACACAGTACTGGTGTCTCCAGCGGATGTGTGCTGAATTCCCTATGAACTTTCCCATTGATTAAATAGTGATCAGCTTCTTCATATGTGGGGAATATTTTTCTAGGGACTCATCATCTTACCACCTGGCTTATGATCTGAATAAGGGTTGAGTGTTTGTTGTGCCATTTCTGTCCTGATAACGTTATCATATTTTAATTTATGTGGTGGAGGTATTGTTTCTCTGTTTTGAATTATTATATGATGGAATTTTCTAATAATTTTTTTTTCATAAATACCTGTTGTTCCTTTTTGAAGAATCTCTTTCCTGGACACTGTGGTCCATCCCCCTCTTTTTTCTATATGCTGATTAGATTCAGAGGAACACACCTTATTACTTAATTGTATTTATATAGGTGAATGGTCTGTATTACTGGACTGCAGAATTGTTACTTTGTATTATTATTTACCTAATTCCTTTCCCTCTCCAGGAAATATGTATTAGGTGAGACTTCCATGACAACCTTTTGTTTTAGTGTCCTATGGAACTCTACATCTGATCATCCCCCACAGTTATTACCTTTTGTTCCACTTGATCCCCCCTTCTAGATTGTAAGCTCTAACGAGCAGGGCCCTCTGATCCCTCCTGTATTGAATTGTATTGTAACTGTACTGTCTGCCCCCATGTTGTAAAGCGATGCATAAACTGTGCTATATATGAATAATAATAACTCACTTTTTTATCATTAAATTCCAATCATAGGAAACATAATTTTGAATTCCAAAATATGTGTTCCTTTTAGAATACACCTTCTTAGAAGAAATGTACAAAGAACAATGGTGATGTATCTCTCACAGCAACCAAATAAAAGTGATTTCCTTTCTTGACTCAGTTTAGGTTACCAAAAGCACTTGTCAATTTAAGTTATTCACGTTAACGTTACATTTTTCTCTGGTAATGTTTCAATTAATGTTTTTTAGTTAGTTCTGTTTGTCACCAAGTAGCAAGATGGCATTCAAGCTAACCACGCCTCCAGGCCTCATTGGTCTGTAGCTTACTTTATTCTTTGTGCTAAGCCTTCAAGGGTTTGTGTTTATTCATACTAATGCTGTATACTAATGATACATCTTGCCCTCTACACAAAGTTTTGAGCTTGACAAATATACAATGGTATACACTTTTTATATGTTTATAGTGTATAACTTTTCAATAAAATATTTCATTAAAGAAAAGTGACCTCCTAGTTAGTGCACTTAGCTCCTCCTTAACAAATTTCTCATTGCCTTAAAGGGGTTGCAAAGGCAGAAGTTTTTTTTTATCTTAATGCATTCTATGCATTAAGATAAAAAGCCTTCTTTGTGCAGCAGCCCCCCTCAGCCCCCCTTACCTGAGGTCCCTCTCAGTCCAGTGATGTCCACGAGTGTCTCAGCCGTCTGAGCATGGGTGTAGCATAAGGGGTTGCGGGGGTCACAATCGCAACCCCGCCCCTAGCACTAGGGGGCCCCAGAAGCCTCGTTGTCATATTATTATATCCTCCACAAAATCCAGTTCCGATCTGCCCTAGGGCCCCACAGCCACTCTCCAGTACTGGGCTTATACTTTGCCTTCCACAGTCCACATCCCTCTCTTCCCATTGGCTAGGGAGAAGTTGTGAGCCATTTCCTGAATGAAGAGGAGCAAGAGGGGAGAACAGCCCAGGGTGGGGAAGTGTCTGTGCTGTGTACTGGCAACATGGAATGGTAACCGAGCTCAGCGAGGCAAGAGGAGGAGAGTGCCGTCCTGTAACCATGATGGGACCGATTGATGTCACTGGTGAGGTATGACACTGCTCAGTGTCTCCTAGTCACCAGCTGGGATTCTCTGTACCCCCCCACCCAGGGATGTCTACTTACCCCACTTCCCTGACAACTGGGGAAAAGACACACACCTCCGGGAGGTGACCTTCCCCCAACACCTGCCAACACTGACATAGAAACCTTCAGAAATTGCTAAAACAAATCTCCTAACACCTCCTCGGGGGGCCCCTGAATGGCTGCAGGCTCCAGATTTTGTGGCACATGGCTTTGCCCTCCCAGATCTAAGTTGCCCCCCCCAAAGCCCCCTGACCACCCCCTCCACCCTGCATGCTATGCCTGGCTGCTGAGCTCATTTTCCATTACAGCACTCTATACTGTTCCTCCTCCGCAGGGCTGAAATCACATTCCTTTACAACACGGACAGTTAGCCATGATCTGCATAGGGTGTATCTGCCTTCTGCAACTACACTGCTGTTCTGACCAGAGAATTTCACAGGTCAGAGGGGCAACATAAAAGCCAGATACACCCTGTGAAGACTGACAGACTGTGTGTAAAGGAATGTGATTTCAGCCCTGTGTAGTGTGGGGGGAGCTGTATACAGTGCTGGAATGGGAAAGGAGCTCTGCCAAGTGACCTGCCAGGGGTCCCTGTCCTCTGATTCTCCAGTGGTAATCCCTGTCCTCTGATGTAAAGAGGAACTCTGGGAACTCAAAACTCTTGAGCCACTTTGAGTATCTTGGCGTGGGGTGGATGTATCTGCATGCACGTTGGAAGTAGTGAGGGGGGGACCCAGGTCAACTTTTGCATCGGGGCCCACAAGCTTCAAGCTACGCCTCTGCGTCTGAGATTCTCCCCCCTCAGGGGAGAGAGGGGACAGGGCCAGGTTTGGGGCTCCGTGTCTGAATGGAAACAGGGAGCTGAGACTTGGAGGGGCCAGGATCACAGAAGAGGGATCCAAGAAGAGGAGGATCCAGGCTGCTCTGTGCAAATCCACTGCAACAGAGGAGGTAAGTATGACATGTTTGTTATATTTATAGGAAAAAAAATAGACTTTACAATCACTTTAATTGATAAACCCACTTGCATATACAATGAGATATATAATTACATATTTGCCGAATAAAGACATAAGTCCATCCAGGTCAACCTGAGTGTGCGTGTGTGTGCACTTGCATGCCCGTACATGTGTTAGTACCATTTTCAATATACCTGTACATTGTGTTTGGTAAGAAAAACATGCATCGCAAACTAGCACATTATGGGAAACTTACTTTAAAACAAAAGCCCTAAAGTGACGCATTGTCCACGCTGAAGTTGCTTCCAACTTCACCCGGTCTTCTTTCTGGGTTCGCAGACTCCGGCTGTGTGAGTGGCCAGAGCCGCAATTACATCACTCTCCCACATACATGCAGGAGCCACTGTTTACGGCATAGGACTCTGAAGGTATGGCGTGGTATGCCATTCCTTCAGGGGGGAATGCACCGGTGATGTCACCGGCTGCATCAAAAGTAAATATCGGTAATAAACGGTGCGCTTAGGAGATATTTACTATACCTATAGGTAAGCTTTACTATAGGCTTACCTATAGGTAAAAGTCATAGATGAGTCACTTTAAGAGACTTTGGATTAAAAAGTTTCCTCCCAATGCTGGAGTCACCATTTAACCATTTATATATTGTGATTATATCCCCTCTTAGGCTTTACTTCTACAGGAAGGATACCTTTAATATTTGTAGTCATTCCTCATAACTGAGGTCCTCTAGCTTCCTTATTAGCTTTGTTGCCCTTATTTAGACTCTATCCAGTTCAAGCAAATCCTTCCTGAGGATCGGTGACCAAAACTGGATGGCAACTGATAATAGACTGCTAGCCTTGTTTGCTGCAGCTTGGCATTGCATGCGATTACTGAGCCTGTGAACTACTAGAACCCCCAGATCCTTTTCTAGCCTCAGTTCCCCCAGAGGTTCTCCCCCTAGTGAATATCTTACATGCATATTTTTAGCTACCAAGTGCATTACTTGACATTATTCAATATTAAACCTCATCTGCTATTTGTTGTTATATCTTGTTGTGAAGTTATTGACTTGCTTAACTTTGTATAACTAGCAAACACTGATATAGAATTATTTATTCAACCTTTGTATTATTTATGAGTTGAATAGAACTGGTCCCAGGACCGAGCCCTGCACACAACTATAGACCATTCAGAAAATATGCCATCACTACCCTCAGGACAAGCTCCTGAACTTCATAACCAGATGCATATGATCTCCTAAAAGCCAAAAGACCTTCTTTTGTAAATTAATCAATTCTGGGGTGCAATTAATCATTTATGGGGTACGGGTAAGAGATACAACTTCAAATAAAAACTAGACTAAAAATTAGCCTAAAAAGTGAATCAAAGCTAGACTTTGAGAGTTTGAAACTGCAAATTTTATGGGACATTCCAGCAGCAGACACCACAATCTTATTTAGGTCTTTGTATATTTTTGTATGTTATTCGGTTTCAGGAGTATCAAAGATCACACGTAAGACAGTCATTTCAGTTAGGAACATTTGATCAAAAATTATAAATGATAGATATATGTTAGAACTTCTGACCCTTTTTACACATGCAGAAAGCTGATACAGCTCTCCTTTCTGGAGATGCAAAGTCACCATGAAAAGCCTTTTTGGGCAGAGCTCCATTTCCATGCCATCAAACAAAGTGACTCAGGTCTCAACCAAAACACAAAGGTTAGACTAAAAACAATCATTGGAGACAAATGCGCATATATTGCATATATATACTTTAGGAGGCTATAGGAAATAACCTTTGCTTGTCAGTGTTCATTTATTTTTTTAACTGCCAATAAGCCACAAAACTGGACAATAAGTCTACCACTTATGAAACCGTTCAGTTTAAAACACCCCAGTTTGGTCGAACCAATGGCTGTTGCCCAAATTGCTTTGGCCATCCAATTGCACTCTCATTCACACTCATTCAATATTGCAGAATTCATTGTGTCAAAAACAATAAATCAATAAAAGCAATTGAAATATAACTTTCACTCAGCTCCAATAAGCATAGCCTTTGCCAAATACTACTGCACTTCGAAAATCAACACTGTTTTGTAGTCTGCTATAATAAATACTCCACCATGACATGCTGTACCCAAAAAGAAGACCAGTAATATGAAAATAAACCTACAGCTTTACTGAAATCACTTTTGTTCTGTCCTACTGACTTGGAATAAGGAAGAAGGAGACCATTTGCTTTGATTAAAACAAGTTTCTCATGCAGGTTTCTTCATTTCAGTTAAGGTTGGAAAGCTCTTTACCATATAAAAAGAGATACTTTTTCATTGTAATGTGTGCACATGTATATGCAGGTGTAGGTGTTTATGGATTTTAATTTGTTCATTTATTACATAGGCATAGCTCTACTTTTCTTTCACTTTGAACTACTCTGTTATCCCTAAGGCAGTAAGAACATTTTGACTATAAATCTTAATTACCAAACACATTTTGTTTTTGAATTCCAACATAAGAAACAAACAGCATAGTGCTCATGGCGCCATTTTTAGTGAAAACAAGTAAGAGGAGTATTATTACCATGATAATTTAGACATGTTCCCGAGGCATTTAAGACATGGCAGAGAGCACACGCTCAGAGTAAAATACTTTGATTTTAGTAGCTTTTTTGAACACTGAGCTACCACAATATATGACAGTTTGACAGCTCAAAAAAGACAAATAAAATGTATAGGAAAGATGTTGAATTAATTCACTAGTAAATATATATGCTAATACAAATAATTATACATTTAACAGACTTAAAGCGCATGTAAAGCCTAACAATGAAGATTTCCTATTCCTTAAATGTTGGTCTGTTTATTATATGTAATTGAAAGTGTTTTGTTATATCTCTTGGATCAGTATAAAAAAGTGCCTGTTAATTATGCCAGCAATCTAGTGCTGTCTCGTGCCCTCTGCAAGGTTGTTTCAATCAGTTGTATCATCCCTACCCAGTTCACCTCTGTTGACTACAGAACACCTTCATCCTATTTTATAGAGATGAGCAAAGGGAGGATTGTTCTATAGTTCTGTAGTTGAACACTCTTCTTGTTCTAGGGTGGCAACAATGCTCCTTCATAGATGTAGTACAGTGAGTTAGTGACGTCAGCTTAGGACAGTAGTGTGTTAATGATGGGTCACCAGGTGAAAATAAAGGTGTAAAGCCTAAAAAAGGAAAAACTAATGCAGATAATACTTTTAGTTCCACCCACAGGAAGTGGAAAGGACACTGCACTTCTGGCACAATGAACAGAAATTTTCTGTACTTGCTGAAAATGTTTTAGCTTGAAAAATGAAAACTTAGGCAGTTAAGGCAGTTAAGTTCCTGCTTTAAAATATGATTGATACAAATAGCCAAAGGTCCTGCACTTTGCACACACTCAAGAAAATTTGCTATCAGGCATACTTTTCTAAATCATCTAAACTATTATTTCTCTTTTGCTAGTGTCCTGTGGTTATCACCTTTGGTGTCAAAGCCCATGAAAGGAAAACTACACTGAGAGAACTACAGACTAAAGGTATGAAAGTCTTAGCACAATAGCCAAGCATCTTCAATCTTTAAAAAGAGGTTTGAGCAATGGCAACCTATGGATTTTATACAAGCTTCCTTTAACTATCTTTGATTGTTCTGGTACCTTATTCAGCTTATCTTGTCTACAGTTTCTTCCATCAGATTCAAACCTTACTGCCAGAACTGTGAACCTATTTGGTAATATATCAAGCAGACACAGAGAAAGTTGCACAGCAAAAGTTACAGTAAGGAGACCCACCCAAGCACTCCACATGTGAGCAACTATCCGAAATCTGATTGCAGAAGACTACATATAACTTAAATATAGGTATTTCCTTGCTTATATGCAAATATTTATTGCACCTGATCCAAGTAATAGTTTCTACAAGCTGTTGTAGTGACATCAATAAAATGGAAGCAATCCTACCATGCCACTCTGCAAATGCAGTTGCTTCAGGGCTTAGTACATGAGGGGAAGCTCTACTGACTTCCATCAGCCAATCATGTGCAAGCAAAAATGCAGTTTTGTTATTTTCCTTGCATGTGATTGAATATTTTTGGAATGCTTCACCTCACCTCATTTACTAAGCTCTGGAGCAAATGCACTTGTAAATTGCACAGTCTGTTTTACCTTTAGTAAATCAACCTCTATGTGTGCATTGAAGGTGGAACCCTCCAGTGACTTCAAAGAATTTCATCCACCCATAAAGGTTGAATGACAGAATAGACAGCATATTAATGCCTCCTCCTGGTGACTGCATGTTACCATTCTTTCTCTCTTGTTTTCTTTCTCTCTCAATTTCAAGTGCCACCACTAAATGACTTTTACCCCCTTTCTCCTGATTTGGAGTCCCCTTTCCATCAATCAGAGAATAGAAATTATGTTGCCATACTGTGGTGGGGAAAATAGGGTCAAACTCCATAAAAATGCTTTTACGAACCAATAGAAGTCTATGCAGCTGACTAGCAGAGATGGGGAACTGTGCTCATTCTGCAGATAGCAGATCAGAAACAATGTAAATAGCAAGGAGCACTGCAGATGTGCTGGATGCTAGAATTGACTTTCTGATTTAAAGTATTCTTTTTTTTTAACTCTAGATGCTGAGGAGGGTGTGGGGTTTTACTAAAATTGCATTTATAATTTTAGATCCAAACATGTTGGTGGCACCCTGGTGTTTACTAATTCAAAGAGATCATTTTTTACCTTTTTTTTAAGCAAACCCAAAATAAAGATCTATTCCTAGGATGTCTGAGCATTTCAAGCATCTCTGGTTTCTCAGACGAAACCCAAATGTGTATTTTTAATTAACAGCCACACATAATATAATGAATAGTTGACTGTAAGTATAAAACAAACCTTAGTTGGGCTGCCGCTTTCATGGGCAAATCTAAACCACATATGCATCCTTTAGTAATGAAAATAGCTTCTAAGAAAATAGAAACTTTTTGTAATCCTGGCTTGGCCAACATAGATTTAGATAGCCTTTATTTAAATCATATTTAAGAGAGGCAAATTTTAGAAAGGCCCATAACTAAGCTACATTGTGTAACTGTATTAACCCTTTTTTAGTATCACAAAAAAATCTATAAATTATAGAGAACTAGTTACATATGAGTTTGTGCATCAATCTGAATATTTCTGAATTATCATGCAGGCTCATCTATGAAAGATATACATTTATAGAAGAATGTAAAAAACTACGTCACACAATGAAGGACATCAGGGTTGATTTACTAACAAAGTAGAGGCTGTTCACTTAGTAATGTGAATGGTATGCTTGTATAATGTTTAGGTATAATAGTAAATACAGTAAAAATATGTTCTCATGAAAACCCAATCATGGGAAAAGCTTGAAATAAATACAGCTTCATCCAGTTCCCTAAGTGGATATACACTTTAAAAACTAAAACATGCTCTCTTCCTTTAGTACATACACAGACAGTTATGGTATGTGTTTAGTACATACAGTCATGCAAAAAGTAAGCACTCCCCATAGAAACTATTCATTTTTCAATATAATTGAACAGGCAAACATTAGATGTTCATTCAAACACAGCATAAAGATAAAGATAATATACCTGAACAAATTACACATAAAATTGACATGTGTATACACTCTCATAATCTAAGTTCATAAAAAAAATCCTTTTTAGAGATGTGAAAAAATTACACCACTTACTTGAAATCAGAATCAGATGTTCTAGATTAGGTGCTAATAATTAGATACTTCTTATGCTGGCCATACACAGTTAGAAAATAGTTTGACAAAAATGGTCGTAAAAAAATCTGTAGAACGTGCATGTGATAATGCCATCATTGTATTAGTAGATTATTGACATGTTATCGATCGATAACAACATAAATGGTAGATTTTCGGTAGATTTTTTGTAGATCGATTACACGATGCGGGGTTACAGTTTAACATGCGCATGTGCTGTAGATTTGTTCGAATTGTTTTCAATCGATTCCACTACTAATGTTTAGAAAATCATTTGTTTCGGTGCAAAAAATCCGACATGTTGGTTTGTATTTTGGCATAAAAATTAGCATTTCGAGAATCAAAATGAGCCCACTGACGTTTCGTAAGTCAAACAATCGAGCGCATTGAATGCTCTTTTGAACGATTGTCTAACCGTGTATGGTTAACTTTAGGGAGTATGCAGATGACACCTCTCTTATTTAAATTCCAAATATCTTCCTTCCTAACAGTTCCCCCCACCCTCTTTCCCCCTCCCTCTTTTTCTCCCCCCCCACCCCATATACCTGACTCAGTTTTGGGCGCTATATTTTTCAGATATTTGAGTATCCTCCTATACATTATCCCAGTCTCACTGTTGGCTATAGTAACAGTAGACATATTTAGTGCAAACTAATGACTCCATTTCAGAAAAAGAACATTGTACCAACTGTGAAGCATGGTGGTGGAAATGTTTTTGCGTTTTGGAATGATTTTTAGTTTTGCGGTTGCTTGGCTGCTTTAAGGCCTGGGCAACTTGCAGTCATTGAATTAATAATTCTACATCATACAACAGTGTGCTTGAAGAAATGTGAAGCTATTTGTCCAAAACTTAAAGTTGTACTGGAAATGGACCTTGCAGCATATTAATGAATAGTAAAGCAAACCAGCAAAGTACCTCACATAGACTTGAACAAGCGCTGATCCAAGCGCCAGATGCTGTTGCTCAAAATATTCCATTGTTTAAAGAGTGCTGGTGTGAGTATGCTCATGATTGCTAGCCATACATCAATCAGCTAAGAGTGTGTAGAGAGTAAAAAGTGTAAAGAGTAAAAAACAATCTCAGCTCCTCCCAACGGCCACAGGGGCATGGCCATCAGGAGGAGCTGAGGCTGTTTCCTCCTCTCTACACACTCTTAGCTGATTGGTGTGTGGCTATCATTCATTACTGGATCATAAAGCTTTCTACACTGGCAAAGGAGTACCTCAAAAACATAAAAAAATGTTATTGAACAACTTAGTCAAAGCCCTGATTTCAATCCCAGTGAGGGTATTTGAAATGAACTTGCAAATGAAAAAAAAAAATTGCATGAAGGAGTATTCAAAAAATTCACTAAGTTGATGTCAGAGCCTGGAAGGCTTACTTAACCTCCTTGGCGGTATGATTATTTCAGATTTTTGATGCTGAAAGCGGTACAATTATTTTGCATGGAAATTTGGCGTTTTATATTGTAGGCCTGTAATTCTTAGGAATAACTCACTTAAATCTGTCCAAAAAAGAGTCTAGTAGACATCCCGGGTATGATAAAGTTTTGAAAAACAAAATCATAAATTATAATATAATAAATAACTATAAATAATTATAACAAATAGTAATATAATAATAATAAAAATTATTCAATAATGTAATCAAATCAAAAACACTGAAATTTGCTCAGTTGCAGAATTGTCGCTGTCATTACTTTCAGTGTTTGATGACGGATTTCCACCCAAAACACTATTGCTCAATTCTGCAAGTGATTCTAATTTATTATCGCTGTTTTCTAGCTGGTCTAAAACCAATTTTGATGTAAAGGGACGGTTTTGGTTGCTACGGACAATCTCCAGTTTCCAGGCAGAAAACTGCATGCAGGGTACTGGACAGACCACTAGGGACAAAAGGGATGTGAAATAAATTGATACAGTAATGTAATCTGTAAGATTACAGTGTACTGTATTGTATTGTATGTATGTACTGTGCGTTTTACTTTTTGAATTTGGTGGCGTTCTCTGTCCCGCGTGTGTCGCAACCCTCACAGGGAACGGAGCTCAGCACTGTGATAGATCAAGCGGAGGACAGCTCGCTCACACAGCGGGGAGACATCGCAGGATCCTGGGGACAAGATAAGTAACATGTACCTGGATCCTTCGATGCAATGCGAGTGTGCCTCGGGGTTACCGCTTTTGGTACTGAAAATCCACCCCGAGCCACACTCAGAAAAACCGCCAGGGGGGTTAAGTCAATTCTGCTAATGGGGTACTATCAGTTTTTGAGGCTGTGAATAACTTACTTTTTCACAGTACATTATTACATCAATTGATTTTTTGTTAAAGTGATTGTAAAGTCTTGTTTTTTTTTCCTATAAAAATAACAAACATATACTTACCTGCTCTGTTGCAGTGGATTTGCACAAAGCAGCCCAGATCCTCCTCTTCTTGGGTCCCTCTTCTGTGATCCTGGCCCCTCCATCCTGTTCAGTTCCCTCACAGCAAGCAGCTTGCTATGGGGGCACCCGAGCCGAGTCACAGCTCCCTGTGTCCATTCAGACATGGAACCCAAACCCAGCCCTGCCCCCTCTTTTCCCTGATTGGCTAGCTAACTTTAATTGAGTGTCTCAGCCAATCAAGAGGGAGAATTTCAGATGGCTGAGACACTCGTGGACATTGCTGGACAGAGAGGGACCTCAGGTAAGTGTTATGCCCCATACACACGACGGAAAATGTTCTATGGGAGCTTGTTGTCAGAAATTCCGACTGTGTGTAGGCTCGGACATTTTCCATCAGAATTTCCGACACACAAAATTTGAGATCTGTATCTCAAATTTTCCGACAACAAAATCCGTTGTCGTAAATTCCGATCGTGTGTACACAATTCCGACGCACAAAGTTCCACGTATGCTCAGAATCAAGCAGAAGAGCCACACTGGCTATTGAACTTAATTTTTCTCGGCTCATCGTACATGTTGTACATCACCACTTTCTTGACGTTTGGAATTTCAGACAAGATTTGTGTGACCGTGTGTATGCAAGACAAGTTTGAGTCAACATCCGTCGGAAAAAAAACATGAATTTTGTTGTTGAAAAATCCTATTGTGTGTACAGGGCATTAGGAGGAATGAGGGGAGCTGCTGCACACAGAAGGCTTTGAGATTAAAAAAAACCTTCTGCCTTTACAACTCCTTTAAATAAATTCTTTGAAATGTTTATATTTTCCGTGCTTTTTATTTAAGTACTGTATATCACTCTTATGTGTAAGCGGTGTTTTGATAAAGATTTAATGTTTGCTTGTTCAAATATTTTTGAACAATTTAACAAGTAAATCATTTCCAGGGGAGAACTCATTTTTTTCACATGACTATAATAATAGTATTGCATTTATCTATATTTAACATTTACATTTTCTTTTTCAGTGTGTTTTCTGTTTTGCTAAGATGAAGGAAAAAGTTATAACGGTTTTATTTGGTAAGTTTTATATTTGTATATATTTTGTACAGTTAGTATATTTTTCTCTCTTACTAAAATATATTTCCAAAGGTTTTTTAATTGTTACATAGTTGCATAGTTAGTCAGTAAGTTCATCTAGTTAATCCAATAAAAAAATTAAAAAAACACAACCATAGAATCCCATATACACAATCCTATCCTATACCCACAGTTGATCCAGAGAAAGGTGAAAAACCCAGCAAAACATGATCCAATTTGCTACAGCAGGGGGAAAAATTCCTTCCTGATCCCCCAAGAGGCAACCGGATATTCCCTGAAACAACTTTACCTATAAATGTTTGTACCCAGTTATATTATGTACAGGAAAGAATCCAGGCCTTTTGTAAACACTTCAGCCCCGGAAGGATTTTCCCCCTTCCTGGCCAAGCCATTTTTTGCAAAACGGCACTGCGTCACTTTAACTGACAATTGCGCGGTCGTGCAATGTTGTACCCAAACAACCTTTTTTCCCCACAAATAGAACTTTCTTTTGGTGGTATTTGATCACCTCTGTGGTTTTTACTTTTTTATAAACAAAAGAAGAGCACCAATTTTTTTTAAAAAACACAATATTTTTTACTTTTAGTTATAATAAATATCCCAAATTTAAAAAAAAAAAAACAAATTTTCTCATCAGTTTAGGTCGATATATATTCTTCTACATATTTTTGGTAAAAAAAATCGCAATAAGCGTATGTTCTTTGGTTTGCACAAAAGTTATAGCGTCTACAAAATAGGGGATAGATTTATGGCATTTTTATTATTTATTTATTTTTTACTAGTAATGGCGGCGATCTGCAATTTTTATTGGGACTGCGACATTGTGGTGGACAGATCAGACACTTTTGACTCATTTTTGGGACCATTGACATTTACACAGCGATCAGTGCTAAAAAAAAGGAACTGATTACTGTGTAAATGTCACTGGCAGGGAAGGGGGCTTCTAGGGGTTAAATTGTTCCCTCAGTTTGTGTTCTAACTGTGGGGCGATGGGACTGATTTGGGGACTATATACTAGAAACACATGATCTGTCTCCTCTCACCTAACAGAATGTTCTCGCTCTGTCAGGAGCAATTGCGGGTGCCCAGCAGCAATCGTGGGCGCCGGACACATGCATCGGCGGCCATTGCAGCTGCTGGGCACGTGCATCAGTGGCCACTGCGGCTGCCGGGCACATGCATTGGTGGCCACCACAGCCGCCGAGCACATGCATCGGCTCCTTAGGGACATGCGCCCCCTATACTCCTTAAAGCGCCTGCCGTACAGCTACAGCGATTTGCACAGGAGTGCCATTCTGCCGTCGATTGACGGCAGGCAGTTGGTAAGCAGTTAAAGCAATCTACTGAGCTGGCCAGAACCACCTCTGGAGGGCTTCTATTCCCCATTTTCACAGCTCTTACTGTGTAGAAACCTTGCTGTATTTGGAGATGAAATCTCTTTTCCTCTAGATGTAAAGATTGCCCCCTTGTCCTCAGTGTTGACCATGAAGTGAATAACTCAACACCAAGTTCACTATATGGACCCCTTATGTATATGTCCCCCCTTAACGTATATAGTGGTGTTACGCGCTTAGGACGGGCTTGTGACCGAACTGCAGCCCCCCAGATAGAGAAAGCACCGAAGGTGCAATCCAATAATTACAAAATCTGAAGAAATAGGGGATCGGCGCTGTTCACTAGTGAAAAATGAATAAACTATAAACAGACTCCTAACAAAAGGGAAGCATTACACCCCAATTCTAGGTGGATGAAAAGTGTAACACAGTGTAAAATAATATTTGAAAATAAATATACGTACTAAAAATAGTCACAAAAATGTGCAGACTGCCCAAAGTGAAATACTAAAAATAATACATGAAATAAAATAGAACTCCAAACAATAATAAAAGTGAATGATCAATCAGGTGTATATAAAATTTTTTTTACAAAAACCACAAAAAATATTCATAGAAAGGTATAAGTGAGTTGTACCTAGGAGAAAGGACAAACACAGTGTTGCCCACTATAAATTAGTGTATATACTGGTGAAGCTGAATGGTGTTAGATGAAAATTAAAAAAAAAAAAAAAAAAAAATTTTTTTTTTTTGTATGAGCTGAAAAAAAGGACTACTGACATGTAGTGTGCATAACAGTATTAGTGCACAAAAAATGTGAAAGAGAGACAAAATAAAAAAGTCCAAGCAACCAAAAAGAAAAATATTTAAAAAATACCAAAAAATGCCGTGAATATTAAATCTATCATTCAGTGTGAATAAACAGTTCTTGTGCAACAAGCTAGTGCATCTTCAAAGGTTGCAGTTAAGTCCGTCCCAATGAATGTATACTGTCCTGTGTGGAGTCCCCTCTAGTGCCCCCACTCACCGGAGCGCCCAACCCCTGCAGGGGTAATGAGCATGTAGATGTGAATCCGATGATCCAAGCGGTCGGTGTCCCCCTCACCACCTATTTTCCACCTGTGTCACCAGATCGCTTTCAAAAGGCATCCATCCGGACCAATTACCATGTACAGGGAGAAGAGAAGAACTCTTCTCTTCTAAAAGGCCATCTGAGGTTTGCAACCACTTTAAGGGAGCATCCATAACCGTCAGTAGTCATTCACTGCCATTTTTACCACCAAAAATACACATTATTTCACATTTCCCATTAGTAACCAATACATTTAGCCAAAACAGTGAAATGTGACCAAAATCACTTTACTGAAATGTTGGAGAAATGCAAAAAATCTTAATGTTACTCATCACTAGTTATCATTGAAGATAACTGTAAATTATTTCATGACAATATAAAAGATATCAGTGAAGTTTCTGGCCTTAGTTTATATTTTCACACAAAGGGGACCCTCTAGAAAAACATCTTCAGCAGAGGTAGAGCTAGAAGAAGTGTTACTGGGCAACTAGATATAGACTGCATTAGGTGCTGTGTTTGCAAAAGGTTGGTTTTCACATATGTTCTTTGTAAATTGCCCTTTTATAACCTAATTAGTAGGGATTACAAATTTATGAAACCTTTTTTGTGTTTTGTTGCCTCACAACCTGGAATTAACATGGATTGTTTGAGGACAAAAATAATAGAAACAAATAATTGAGGACAAAAAAACAGAAAAAGTCAATGTGCATAACTATTCACCCCCTAAAGTCAATACTTTGTAGAGCCACCTTTTGCGGCTATCACAGCTCCAAGTCACTTTGGATAAGTCTCTATGAGCTTGCTACATCTTATCGGATTTTTGCCCATTCCTCCTTGCAAAACTGCTCCAGATCCTTCAAGTTGGATGGTTTATGCTTGTGAACAGCAATCTTTAAGTCTGACCACAGATTTTCTATTGGATTGAGGTCTGGGCTTTGACTAGGCCATTCCAACACATTTACATGTTTCCCCTTAAACCACTCAAGTGTTGTTTTAGCAGTGTGTTTGGGGTTTTTGTCCTGCTGGAAGGTGAACCTCCATCCTAGCCTCAAATCACACACAGAGTGGTACAGGTTTTGCTCAAGAATATCCCTGTATTTAGCACCATCTATCTTTCCCTTAACCCCGACTAGTTTCCCAGTCCCGAATTCTGAAAAATATGGTGTTCTTTGGGTGATGTGATGTGTTGGGTTTGCGCCAGACATAGCGTTTTCTTTGATGGCCAAAAAGTTAAATTTTAGTCTCATCAGACCAGAGCACCTTCCTCCATACATTTTGGGAGTCTCCCACATGCCTTTTTGCAAATTCAAAACGTGCCATTTTGTTTTTTGCTGAAAGTAATGGCTTTCTTCTGGCCACTCTGCCATAAAGCCCAACTCTATCGAGCGTACGTCTTATTGTTGTCCTATGTACAGATACTCCAGTCTCTGCTGTGGAACTCTGCAGCTCTTCCAGGGTTACCTTAGGTCTCTGTGCTGCCTCTCTGATTAATGCCCTCCTTGCTCGGTTCGTGAGTTTTAGTGTGCGGCCGTCTCTTGGCAGGTTTGCTGTTGTGCCATATTCTTTTCATGTGGTTATGATAGATTTGATGGTGCTCCTACGGATCATCAAAGATAAGGATATTTTTTTTATAACCTAACCCTGACTTGTGCTTCTCAACAACATTGTCCCTTACTTGTTTGGAGAGTTCGTTGGTCTTTTGGCTCATGGCAGTGTTTGGTTAGGGGTGCCTCTTTCTTAGGTGTTGCAGCCTCTGGGGCCTTTCAAAGAGGTGTGTATATGTAATGACAGATCATGTGACACTTTGATTGCACACAGGTGGACATCATTTCACTAAATATGTGACTTCTGAAGGTAATTAGTTGAACCAGAGCTTTTTATGGGCTTCATAACAAAGGGGGTGAATACATACGCACATGCCAATTATCAGTTTTTTTATTTCTGAAAAATTGTTTTATGTATATATTTTGCTTCACAAACTTAGACTATCGTGTTCTGATCCATGACATATAATTCAGATTAAAAAAACTTTGAATTAAAGGCTGTAATGTAACAAAATAGGTAAAAAGCCAAGGGGGGTGAATACTTTTGCAAGGCACTGTATTCAGACCCCAATATGGCACATGAAAGTTTCTGGATAATAAGGGTAACAGTAAGGATCCTGTGGTGTCTGCTCCTGGGAAGTACTTTTACTACAAACCTTTACTGTGGAGCACTGTTGCATTTTAAAATCGAAACTGCCAAAGTTTGCTTAGTACATCCCCAAAATGGGATTAACAAAATGACTGTCCCCTTAATTTTCAAATGTTTTAACTATAGGCTGTGCCTCCTGAAAAACAGAGACTCCCTATTAAATGCCTTTATACCTTTGTTTAAGCTGTAAATATAAAAAATCTGATGTAGATATCTGCATGGTGACTGATGCCAGTGTTTAACATTTAGATGAAGACCAACTGTGGACTTGGAAAATGGCAAGTGTAGGAGCAGTTGAAAGAGCAGTTGTGAGGCCCTCTAAAGAATACAGGAAATGAAAATGGAGCAAAAACATTTACATTTTATAAAGTTTGGCATCCAATGAATCAGTGTGATTTTCTTTTGGGGAAATAGTTTGTGCAGTGCTATCCAAACATCCAGTATTATATTGCTTTGAGCAAATGCCTCATTCTGCCTGGTACACAGCATGGAACAAGTGTATTAGAGTTGACCACCTTGACTTGTAGAAATAGAATGTGCTCATTGCAAATGCAGTTGGGTGGAGGTGACCTAAATAAATGTCAGATTTGATCATGTTTGTGTATGGTCAAGTATCTTGATGATCAAGCCCCTCACTTCAAAGTGTGCCCACATATGTGGCTAGCCTAAGGCCTAGGTGCTGAAACGACCCTATGTGGGTTGTTGTATTCATTAATTCTAATATAAGAATGTGTTTATACAATTTTCTATACACATGACACACACAGAGGCACGCACACACCTAGCTAAAGTTTCTAATACTCAAAAGTGTGAACCAACTTTTTTTTTTTTTTCGTAAGTAAATCTGTACTGAGAGAAACATCAAGGCTGCCATAGCGGTCATGTCCTCTGGCTTTAATATATCTCCAGCCAATGACCTGAAACAAGTATGCCGACTAGGAGTTTAGTTACTCGGAAAGTATTGAAGCCAGAGAAAACTAGACAACTAACATTGGCTGGCAATGGAAGCCTATATATTTCTGCCAGTAGAGGTTTCCTTTGTTTCTTTTTGTTTTTCTACTGAGTAAAAAAGTAACGTAAAGTAAAAAACATGTTTTCTGGCTCATTAAAACCACTACCTCTTGGCTCCGAGATTGTGCAACTCAAGATCGAAATCATTGTCCACTGACATTAAAAAATTTATCATTTACTTATTTTTATGGTTAAAACAAGTATTTTCTAGGAGCACAAAGAATCGTCCATTTGTATTTGGCATAAAGCTGTTATATTTCAATGTAAGGTTTGAGAACTCGTTCATACCAGATGCATCTAAAAAGGGATACCAATACATCATACATGCATGCATTCTGGGGTGAATAAGAATTTAAAAAGCCAGATCAAATTATGTGCTACAGCAGAACTGGGCATTTTATATATATCTTACCAAACTAAAAACACAAGCTTTCTAAAGCATTTACTGAAGAGCTAAGCTAAATTTAAATGTACAGTATTAAAGCGGAGTTCCACCCAAAAATTGAACTTCCGTATTAAGTTATGGTGACCTTCTGACATGCCACATTTGGCATGTAATTTTTGGGGGGGTGGATACCCTCTTTTTAGAGGCACCCAGCTCCCACTTCCTCCCGGGGCACCACGGTGTCGGAAGGAAGTTCACCTCTCCCCCCTCCCTCCCTGCAATCTTCTGGGACATGTCACAGTTCCCAGAAGACTGCCTGGCCATTCACAGCACGCAGCACAGCTCATGCATGCGCAGTGCGTGCCCATCTGTGAAGCCACAGCCAGGCGCCCTCAGTTACAATGCTGGTGCCACAGAGAGGAGGGGGAGAGGGGCGGGCGCATCACTGGCCCATGGGACAGGTGATTGTCCGATTATTAAATGTCAGCAGCTAAACTTATATCGTCCACCTCTTTCTCCCCCTATCTCTAGGGATTGAATACATTTACATCTAACCAGGATTTTCATATCTTTTTGTATTTCTTGAGACATCCTCGCTTAATATATACAAACATTTCCTTCCATATCGTATCATTTATAACCTTCATCCATTCCCTACAGGTCGAGGGGCCAATGCTTGCCACTTCTGTGCAATCAGTTTTCTTGCTTGAAACAAACATCTAATTGCTGTAGTCTGTTTACTACCTGGTGCTCCATCCTCCTCTATGTAGCCCAACACACAAAGCCTTACATCTAGGTTTAGAGATGTGCCAAAGATCAAATTTATGGTACCAAGTCAAGGCTCTCGTGGACATCGCTGGATCGAGAGGGAGTTCAGGTAAATATTGGGAGGGCTGAATGCATGAAGGTAAAAAACCTTGTGCCTTTACAACCACTTCAAAGCCCCCTGCAAATTACCTTTCTGTGGTCTGTGTCCCGTTGAGGAGATTTTCTTTCACTTCCTGTCCAGGAGATGCAAAGGGAAGTAAAAGGAAATATCAACAATGTGAGGGCAAATATTTCCAAAGTGAGGGTCAGTTGTCACTGGATAAAGTGTTCTCATTCGAAGATTTAATTTTGGGGCCAACTATAAAATTTTGGACAACCCAGAGCTCTCTGTCTCAATGACAATTGATACCATGACTAGTGATGAGATTAACATACCTGGGATGGATTCAAGTGGGGGGGGGGGTGAACATTACTAAAGTTTGGATGATGAATCCAAACCTCATTAAAGTCAATAACAGTGATATGAAAGAAAAAAAAAACAGTAGTGGCCATGTTCTAGAATAATAGACAAGGCAATAAATTGTCTAACAAACAGCATGGAGGGTTGAGCACTGTTCTGGAAAGATGTACCAAAGCAAAAAATGTTTAAATTCTAATTGGCAGTGAGCAGCAATTTTAATTATGCTTGAAGTGAAATGTTCAAAATGCAAAATTGCATTATATAACATACCAGGGAATACCCTGACCCTGCCTATGAACTAGTGCATCTGTACAATGTATACAACCTGCTACAGCAAAACTGACATTTACAAATAAAAAAGTGTGTTTAAATAGCCAGCAAAATATTAGCTCCCAGCCACTGCATTCTGTTAAACGAACTGTAAACAAAGCAGCCAGGGATTCCATTCTGCTATACCAAAAGTTTATCCTACAAAAGGGTCTGATACAGATGTTAATGGGGGACCCATACACAAAAGACACATGGGGTCACCCCCATAATACATATAAAGCCCTTCAGGTCTGGTATGAATTTTAAGGGGGACTCTCCATAAAAAAACAGTATGTGGTTGGCCCAAATCCTTTGGGTCTGGTATGGATTTTAGGGGGAACCCTGTGCAAAAGAAGGAAGGAAAGCATGAGGTCTAGCATGCAGCCTTTGAAGATCATGAAAGGGGAGGGATGATCGTGCAAGTGAGGGGCAGCTCTAGCAAAATATTTTGAAAAGGACAAGGGCCTTTTACCACCAACACTAGCCTGGTGGTTTTAGGGTTTACAGACAGATGGTTTATAGGAATCTGGAAGCCCCATGCCCCCTTTAACAATAAATAAGCTGCCAGATACTGATCTCTCATATATGAATGAGTACAGGGTACATAATACCCCTACTCATTCACAAAAAAATAATTAAACAGTAACAAAATACACAAACACAGTTTTTGACAAGCCCTTTATTAAAAGAAAAAGACCCCAAAAATTACACACAATGTAAATCTCTATCTTCAATCACATCATCCAGCTATGAAGATCCATGTCAATCAAATGCCCAACACCCATCAACCAACCGATTGAAAAAATAAAAAAGCCCCGACACCTAAGGGGCTTTTCTTTCTAGTGCATCTATAGAACACAAAAAAACCTGACTTCCACTCTTAATGATCTAAATACAGGACAGAATATAGAAAACAAACTACGCAGGGATTATAACTTGTTACTTTACTTCAGGAAACGAGAAACAAAATTACAAGACTTCTGTAAAGAATAGAAGTGATCAGGAAGCATGCAAGCAGGTTGGCACAAACTTTCCTTGCGCAGCCACAGGCGCTTCTGTATACTTTAAGTATTCTAAGGCTTTCCCAGAGTGCGCTGGACCCCCTAGAAATTCTTCCCAGTTGGATGTATTATGCGGTTGCAGTCCCCAATGCAATCTTTTAGAAAGCATCTGTATAAGTGCTGTCTTGAGCAGGTAACAGTTATGTTATTGTTAACTTTTGTTAACTTTTTTTGTATAAAAATGCTAATTAGACCATTTGTTCATGATTAATCCATTTATTTGTGCTCTGTTTCTCACTGTACAGTTTTAATCCTGGGGTGTACTGGTGTATCTTCCAAGAAGAATAGAAAGAACAGACAACGTAGGTTTTGATGCCGCTCCATCACTTTTGTTGTTAATATAATACAGTATTATGTGTAGCATCTTTTACCTAAATTAGAGTATATCTATTGGTTTTGTACAGTTTGCATCTTCACTTCTTACGGCCAAAAGGCCATAATAAAGATGTCACCAGTTTTCTATTGTATTGTCTAATTTATTTAGTTTAGTCTACATTATGGGGAATAGCTTGGGGCTGGAGGGGACAACATAATTTGGCTTTGCAATAATAAATGATGTGCAAAGAAATGAGGGATTCCCAGATCCTTGGTGAGGGGCTGCAGGAGAAAGTGTGTGCATTTTCCCATCTACCTTCCCAGCCGGTCATTTATCACTGTTGTGAACTTTATTAACATATTGTTTTTTCACTGAGGCATTGTGTTTGTTTTTTACAAGTTTATATTTCAATAGTAAATGATAACAGCCTCTGCGTTGTGATTGGACAAGCGGAGATGGTAAAGATTTTACGTCATCTGTACAATCACACAATGCCTTGTATTCTTTAAAGAGAATACAAGATATTTTCTGAATGGAGAAGCTGCACAGCAAGCGACCCACTGTAATCAGTGGGATCCGACCCCGACTGTCAGTTTCACTGCTGAAACTTCAGTGGTGATATCACTGACAGAGGCTGCATGCACATCACACTTTTCAGGAAGGAAGGATCAGCCACCATTGGGGCACACATCATTAGAGGTACCTTAGTGGTATCTAGATAATACTCCCAATAAAGTTTTTGCCCACACTTCAGCTTTAATAAAGAATGAGATTGTGATTTTATTACCTTATGTCACCAAAGATACAAATATATGAATACAATATAAATCTTATTGTTTACTTTCACAGCTGTGCCTAGTATTGAATGTGACATTAAAGCCGGAAAAATAGTCAATCCTGAATTCCTTGCAAAATGTCCCCCTGGATGCCAGGATGGGAAATATCGTACTTATGGCACAGATATATACTCCTCAATCTCCAGTATTTGCACAGCAGCCATTCACAGGTTTGTAGTTAAATACCCTGTCTTACCTGTTCTGTTTGTCTAAAACATCATTTTATTTTACTGTACTCTAAAGTTTATTGACAAATGATAAATAGATGTATTCATTAACCACTTCAATACCAGGCACTTAGACACCTTCCTGTCCAGGCCAATTTTCATTTTTCAGCGCTGTCGTAATTTGAATGACAATTGCGCGGTCATGCAACACTGTACCCAAAGAAATTTTTTATCATTTTGTTGCCACAAATAGAGCTTTCTTTTTGGTGGTATTTTATCACCTCTGTGGTTTTTATTTTTTGCGCAACAAATAAACAAAAAACGACAATTTTGAAAAAAAACAAGTTTTTCTTTGTTTTGGTAAAAATTTTTTTTAAATAAATAAGTTTTCTTCTTCAATGATGGGCACTGATATGGCTGCATGCACTGACAGACACTGATATGGCGGCACTGATGGGCACAAATGAGGTGGCACTGACAGGCACTGATGATGGGCACTGATGGGCACTGATAGGTGGCACCGATGGGCACTGATAGGTGGCACTGGTATGCGGCACTCATGGGCACTCATAGGTGGCACTGACAGGCACTGATGATGGGCACTGATGGGCACTGATAGGTGGCACCGATGGGCACTGATAGGTGGCACTGGTATGCGGCACTCATGGGCACTCATAGGTGGCACTGATGGGCACTCATAGGCGGCACTGATGGGCACTCATAGGTGGCATTGATGGGTACTTATGGTTGGCACTGATGGGTACTTATGAGTGGCGCTGATAGGTGGCACAGATGGGCACTGATAGGTGGGCATGGATGGGCACTGACAGGTGGCACCGATGGACACTGATGGGTGGCACTAATGACACTGATTGGTGGCACTGATGACACTAATGTGTGGCATTGCTGGGCATCACTGAAATATAATGGTGCCAATCAGTGCCCATTTGTGGGCACTGATTGGCACAGATTGGGCACAGACTGGGCACATAGGGCACATGTGGATGGCCATGGGGTACATACCTGGCCTTCCACATGTTGCCCACTTCCCTGGTGGTCCTAGTGGCGTCCCTGGTAGTCCAGTGTGGTCATCTGAGGGGGGCTGCGCTGATAAACAATCAGTGCAGACCCCTCTGTCAGAAGAGCCTCCGATCGGCTCTCCTCTACTCGCGTCTGTCAGACGCGAGTGAGGAAAAGCCGATCAATGGCTCTTCCTATTGACATCGTGATCAGCCATGATTGGACACGGCTGATCACGTGGTAAAGAGCCTCCGCCGGAGGCTCTTTACCAAGATCGGTGGAGCGGTGTGTCAGACTGACACACCGCTCCACCGATCGCTGCAATGCACGCCCCCACGGGCACGCAGCAGCATGTTATCCTGCTGGACGTCATATGACGCCCAGTCAAGATAACTGAACCACCGCCCGGCCATCAATGTGCTATAGGCCGGGCGGGAAGTGGTTAAAACCTGTTCTATTACCAGTTTGACTGACCCACTCTTCTGATCCTTTCTGGCTTCACCAGTCCACATTTTTCTAACTTGTTCTTTATTTTTTTATTTTTTTGATGATTTATTTAAAAACATAATTTTTAATGAAAAAAATATCCCTGAAAGATAAACAAAACATATGACCCAGTATTCCTGCTCTATGGATTCCTTTGGTGCTGTATAATATAAGTGGTACAAAGAAGGGTATAAACACACACAATATACAGTATCTCAGAAAAGTGAGTACACCCCTCACATTTGTAAATATTTTATTATATCTTTTCATGTTACAACACTGAAGAAATTACATTTTGCTACAATGTAACGTTGTGAGTGTACAGCTTGTATAACAGTGTAAATTTGTTGTCCCCTCAAATTAACTCAACACACTGCCATTAATGTCTAAACCGCTGGCAACAAAAGTGAGTACACCCCTAAGTGAAAATGTCCAAATTGGGCCCAATTAGCCATTTTCTCTCCCCGGTGTCATGTAACTCATTAATGTTACAAGGTCTCAAGTATGAATGGGGAGCTGGCATGTCAAAATTGGTGTTATCGCTTTCACTCTCTCATACTGGTCACTGGAAGTTCAACATGGCACCTCATGGCAATGAACTCTCTGATGATGTGAAAAAAAGAATTGTTGCTCTACATAAAGATGGCCTTGGCTATAAGAAGATTGCCAAGACCCTAAAACTGAGCTGCAGCACAGTGGCCAAGACCATACAGCGGTTTAACAGGACAGGTTCCACTCAAAACAGGCCTCGCCATGGTCAATCAAAGAAGTTGAGTGAATGTGCTCAGCGTCATATCCAGAGGTTGTTTTTGGGAAATAGACGTATGAGTGCTGCCAGCATTGCTGCAGAGGTTGAAGGGGTGAGGGGTCAGCCTGTCACTGGTCAGAACATACGCCGCACACTGCATCAAATTGGTCTGCATGGCTGTCGTCCCAGAAAGAAGGCCACTTCTAAAGATGGTGCCCAAGGATGCCCACAAAAACAGTTTTCTGAAGACAAGCAGACTAAGGACATGGATTACTGGAACCATGTCCTGTGGTCTGGTGAAACCAAAATAAACTTATTTGGTTCAGACGGTGTCAAGCATGTGTGGAGGCAACCAGGTGAGGAGTACAAAGACAAGTGTGTCTTGTCTACAGTCAAACATGGTGGTGGGAGTCTGGGGCTGCATGAGTGCTGCCGGCACTGGGGAGCTACAGTTCACTGAGGGAACCATGAATGCCAACATGTACTGTGACATACTGAAGCAGAGCATGATCCCCTCCCTTTGGAGACTGGGCCGCAGGGCAGTATTCCAACATGATAACGACCCCAAACACACCTTCAAGACGACCACTGCCCTGCTAAAGAAGCTGAGGGTAAAGGTGATGGACTGGCGAAGCATGTCTCCAGACCTAAGCCCTATTGAGCATCTATGGGGCATCCTCAAATGGAAGGTGGAGGAGTGCAAGGTATCTAACATCCACCAGCTCCGTGATGTCATCATGGAGGAGTGGAAGAGGACTCTAGTGGCAATCTGTGAAGCTCTGGCGAACTCCATGCCCAAGAGGCAGTGCTGGAAAATAATGGTGGCCACACAAAATATTGACTCTTTGGGCCCAATTTGGACATTTTCACTTAGGGGTGTACTCACTTTTCTTGCCAGCGGTTTAGACATTAATGGCTGTGTTTTGGGTTATTTTGAGCGGACAGCAAATGTACACTGTTATACAATCTGTACACCCACTACTTTACATTTTAGCAAAGTGTCATTTCTTCAGTGTTGTCACATAAAAAGATATAATAAAAAATTTACAAAAATGTGAGGGTGTACTCACTTTTCTGAGATACTGTGTATATATATATATATATATATATATATATATATATATATATATATATATATATATATATATATATATATATAACTAGTATAAACCAAATAAAGCATGTCATACAAACAAATATTCCAGCATATAATTAGTGTACAGCCACCTCTATATTCTTGAGCATCAAGCAGAGGATTCTAGAGGGAGGCTCAAAACATGGGCTCTCAAAAAACCAGCATGATTCTATTGAACACTGGAATCACACCACACAGACAAGGAAAAGGCCAGGGGGGTTATGTTAGCTTGTGGCCCAATGCTGCATGCTTCAAGCTACAATATGAAGTAGTCTTAAAGATTCATTATGGTAGTCAAATATAGAATTCTGCGAGATTTCAATAAACCAGTTCCCATTATCTTATTCATATATTTAATAGCTACCCTGAAAGTTCAGTCCACTAACACTTATCTCTGTGTTGGGTGGCTGACTGAAGGAAACTAAAGAAAATGACTGTATGACTATAACTGTAAGCTCATACGATATTCTAAAACACAGCTCAAGCTTGTGCATAAACGAATAGATCAGCTATTGCTGGATTCAATTAGGGGTGAAGAGCGAACCCCTGCACAGTTTACATCTTTCCAGGTTAACAAATCTAAGCATAATCTGACTACTGCTTACATAAAAATCCTGGATTATGTCTAGGAATTGCTACATGGCTGTATCATCTTTTTAGGACACATCAATTAATAAGCAGCTACTGCTAATATAACACATCTAATGCATGTCACCATTTAAGTGGTGACTATAGATGAAATTTGCCGTGGATAACAGCAATAATGAGTACAATGTTTTCCATGGATGCTGAGTCCCCTCTGCATTAACTAAGGGAAACCTCCTTATCCAAAAATCACAGAGGACCTATACAAGTCCCACAACCTCTTCTACCTGATTATGCAATGTCCAGAAGTGGCAATGCCTCTGGTATCTACTCTAGTGGCTGTCACATCTTGTAAATAATAGTACAACCTATTTGTGTTGAGGGCCTGCTGTGTTTTTCCAGCAACTCCATCCAGTCACTACAAAATCAAGGTCTTGTGACTGTATTCCCTATGCTTAAAATCAAATTATTTTTAAAAATATTTGTTGTGCATACATAAGAACTGTTACATTATCATACCTTAGAGCTACATAACCCTTCAGACAGCATTTCTCAGGACCAGTTTTTAACCCTCTCATCTGCTGCTGTGATTTGATGAAACTTTCTAACCCTCTCATCTGCTGCTGTGATTTGATGAAACTTTCTAACCCTCTCATCTGCTGCTGTGATTTGATGAAACTTTCTAACCCTCTCATCTGCTGCTGTGATTTGATGAAACTTTCTAACCCTTTCATCTGCTGCTGTGATTTGATGAAACTTTCTAACCCTCTCATCTGCTGCTGTGATTTGATGAAACTTTCTAACCCTCTCATCTGCTGCTGTGATTTGATGACACTTTCTAACCCTCTCATCTGCTGCTGTGATTTGATGAAACTTTCTTGCTTGGCTCTGTAATGACTGTAGAGTTTAAGATAGAGCCTGGAACTCTAGAACTTTAATAGGGATATCTTATGACCGTAGCCCACAAGTAAAAAAAAGACAGTAGGTGACTCCAAACTACAAGCATACGTTTGGGCAAAATAAGCCTTTAAAAGAATAACTAAAGTAACATTATGTTTTATGGCAATTTCGTTTTTCATGGACATAATTCTGGTATTTTGCAAAACTATCCACACATATATACGAGTTCTGCAGGTTTCATTGGATATTTTCCTGACAGTTTAGGGATCTAACAGCAATCAGAAAACACTTAAGGTGTGTATTTCTTAAAAAAAAATGCTGATCTTTCCATCCTGCAAAATTTGTTTTGTGTGAATAAGGCAAAATTGGATGTTATTTTCTATCCAGGTTGAATGGTATGTATTAATTAAAAAGATGGAGCTATGATATGATCATCAGGTCCATTTAGTGACTACATTCTGATAATTTCCTGATTTGATCTATTCTGTATGAATACATAACATTAAGGTGTCCGTTTATGAAGCAGTGATCAGCGGTGATCGCGAGGATCGCCGCTGATCACAGTCCATAAACAGTTTATGAAACAGTGATAATCGGGGGAGAACATGTTTGAACTTGTTCTCCCGCCGATTATCTCTACACATGGAGAATCCCCATGAATGACACAGTAATGGCCAGTTTATGAAGCGGTGATCTCACCGCTTCACTGGCGATCTGAGTCAGAATTCACACTCCCAGGTTCACCAGCTCAGAGGTGGTGAATCGGGGAGTGAAGAGGAAATCTGGGGGGATCTGAGGGGGAAAGAGGAAGATTTTTAACTTCCTTATGCCTCGTTCAGACCCCCCAACACTGTAAGCATGTCCCCCTGTCATATTTATGTGTATACATATATATACATATATACATATAATGTGTATATGTATATATATATCATGTGTGTGTATATACATGTATATATAATGTGTGTGTGTATACATATGTGTATAATGTAGGGGGACTCGTTATTTTATTAACATTAATCCACGCCATTGAGCGGTGATAATTTATCACTGCTTGATAAACTGACATCTGGTACTGTAATCTCGTAAAGTCTCACGAGATTCCAGTATTAGGGGCCGTTCTCCACTATTTGAAGCATTTGTAGATCGCTTCACTCCTCCAAAGGTGAAGCGATCTACTCCGCTTCATAAACAGGCACACAGAGGTGAAAGATCTTCACTGTGAATGCCGGAGAACGAAGCAGTGAATAGATTTTACTGCTTCATAAACGGACACCTAAATCTGGAGAGAAAATAGCCTAGCAGCATTTAATTTTTGCTCATATTCACACATAACAAATGTACCTGCAGATGCATAGGACAAAAAGTTCCAGAATTTTTTTATAAATACACCTGTAATAGTCCCGTTTTGATCTGCAAAGTGAAAATTTGAAAATTTGTTATGGTCAGCTAGCAATGCATTGGGGTCACATGACTATAACGAAATGAAAATATCGGATATTTTTAAAGTGATGATTTTTTTTTATTGAAAAAAAACATGCTTTCTATTTACAGTGGTGTCATTGATAATTCTGGGGGGAAAATTCTTGTTCGAAAAGTAGCTGGACAGTCTGGATATAAAGGAAGCTTCTCAAACGGGGTACGATCGTTGTCTTTACCACGTTGGAAAGAGTCATTTGTTGTTTCAGGTAATGGATAGCAAAGTGTATATGTACTTTTAAAAAAAACTTGTATATATTAAATAAAATCTAAGAGGGACACTGCTTCTCATAAAAACAATCTCCAACTTGGATTAAAGTTGTACATTATTACTAGGTGTAAGTATACGAATAAGTGAACGGGCGCTTACATATCAACCTAGTATACGGAGTAACACACATTTTCTTAGAAAAAGAAAACATAAAATTAAAAATGAATCAAAACATTTTAGGGCTAAATTGATCCATAGGTTGTATAATTACCTATGTATTTTCTTCTTGTAGCTGCTGGTTATACAACAAAGCCCATCCTAGGCTAGCAGTATTAATGCAAGTCAATTGTGAAGGTCTATTTTTATTGATGTAATGTACAAAGTCCTTTATCAAGAAATTTACTTGGAGAGAGAATGCATATGTAGGTTCAGACCTACATATGGTCCGAACTTGCAGATATAGTACTCTGTAGGTAATTCAATAATGAAAGTGTTTAGCCAAGAGTTGGTATCAGAACAAAGTAGCATTTCCTTAGACATACAGTATAAAAGAAATGTAGTGGGAGATAAGGAACACCAATGCAGTTTTGTGAGTTTATGCCAGCAAGGTTTGGGGCAAAAAAATAGGCCCATTAAAAAAAAAAAGTTTCCTTTTAAATTATGTTTGATTGCTTTCTTCCATAAAGGATCCAGTCTGGCCAGTCATTGACTTGAAGCTTGGCCATCGTTATGTTGCTGTTGCATTCAATGCTAGAAGGCAGATGGAGATCAAGATAAAAGCTAGTTTATTCAGTGAAGATGATGCATATGACTTCACATTTTATGAAAAATACAAATTGATACCAAATTCACAGCAATAACTGATGTTCTCAATATATTTTTGTTTTCTGAAAGTAGCCCTTTCTGTTAGTAACTCTTTATGTGTTTTCTGTAATTTATACCTTGTTCCCTTTGATAGCCCTTGCTTTTCCATTAACCGACCATTAAATCATGTTGATATATACAACTATTCCTTTGTAGGGTACAATTTAGAGTTTTGCTTTACATGTTTTTTTTTAAATATAGTATGTTAACCCACCAAACTGAAAAAAAAAACATAAATAAGAAAATTAGAAGTTGCATAGTTACATAGTCAGGTTAAAAAATGACACATCCAATGAATTTAACCAAAAAAAATGAAACACCTGCATCATTACATGACGGCAAAAAATCCTTATAAAGCATGGTTTCATTTTCTCCAAGAGGGAAAAATAATCTTTCCTAAACCTCTAAGGCAAGAAGGTTATCTTTTAATACAAGATGATATGATATGTACATATTAATGTATATCTCACACAAGTATCTAATTCTCTGTAGACTTGTAATTTTTGATTGTCAAGATGTACTGCTTTACCTTGCCTTTAGTCTGAAGGCTCACATTTGAAAAAATTCATAAATGTAATAAATACAATTTATTATAGTTTTAAAAATCAGATCAGTTCAGGATTGGCTAGCTGATCATCGGATATTTAGAGGTATTTGAGCTGAATCGGGTGTGATCATATGTTACTTATTCATTTTTATTTATTTATTAATGTTAACACATATATTTTAAACCAATATGTAACGTTATTGTGTTATGTGTGTTTCAATCAGAGGGAAGAGGAAAGAAAGGTGTAACATATCCTGCTGTTCTTGAATACGTGGAAGCTAGAGGTATGTTTTTTCCCTAATACAATTTCTTTGAAGCTGGTTTAATGTGTTTTACACTTAGTAAACAAAATTAGATATGATCTTCTCCTGAACCCAGAAACAGGCAACGACGTACAGGTATGTCGCTGTGCCTGTAAGAGCCGCTCATCTGCAGTACAATGCAGGCCGGTGGTCCTAAATCGGTTAAATATCCTCTTTTTGAGAGCAGATTGAACATACCTTCTGAATAATAGTAGAGGCTACCTCTATCAGAACTCAAAAGAATTCAATACTGCACTGACCATGTGATCTAAGCTTTTAAAATATCTTTATTGCTTATAGGTGGAAATAGCAACTCATCACAAGTCCTCCAATTTGTCTTGTTTCACCTTGCAGAGGAGTTTTTGTGGGGTGTGAGTTCCCAGCTATAAACAATGATTATATTTGACATGCCTAAATACCGTGAAAGGCGCAGTCATGAATTCTTTGTGAAACACTGACATGGAACCCTATATGAGCTGACACATACTGCTGGCTGGAGCATCCTAGAAAAGCCTTTGAGTGGTACACCAGTTTGGCTTGATCTAACTATCACTGCTATATGCTACTTTTTCACTGAAAAAACATTTTTATAGTGCAGATTAAGCCTAGGTTCGCACATATGCGATGTGGGAGATGTAGCAATCTGTGCACGTTTTCCCACACTGCATGCAAATCACACTCCCTGGTGATCTGCTGCAGGTGTCAATCCAAAGTTAATGACACTTCAAACGCAGGTCAAAAATGCAGTGCGTTTGCAACGTCAGCTGTGATTGAGAGTAATACTGAATAATACCATTCCCGAAAATGTGTTAACCCTAATCTTGAAACCTGGGCCAGAAACAGAAGGGATATTGTTAAACTGTGCAACAGGAAAACATAAGTAGTTGGATATTTGATAATACTGACAATTATCCAATACTAAAATAATAGACATTTCAAAAAAGGCTTAGCATTTAAGTAGGATTTTGTCCATAGTTTATATAAAAGCACTTAAAATTTTAGTTAATATTTTGTATTCCTATTTTAGCTACTGGAGGGATCTAAAAGCTCATTTTCATATGTCTTCTTCTGTCTCCTTACTGCCATGATTGAAAAAAAAACATGTATGTACAGAGATCAGTAGCTTAAGCTGAAATTTAAAATAAAAAAAACAATGTGTCTGCGCTAGAAAAAATCGCTGCACTCAAAGTGCAGTACTGGTAAACATAAACAACATGGGTGTTGATATATATGTGCATGCGTAAAAATACCCCTAGGTGCTAAAGTATAAAGTGCACAGTGCTATGTGAAACACAGCAAGTGAGTGATCAAACAAAACAACATATCCATTAAAATATCAAAATAAAATACAAGAGGATATAACAAACAGTGAATAAATGAAGTCCAAAAACGTGTATATCCAATGATATAAAAGTGCCCAAATAAATTAGTCCAAAAATTTGGTGAATTTCACATATCCTATCTTCCAAACTGTGCCACCAAAAAACTAGAAATTTACACTGGTAATGAATCAATCGAGCGACTCATCCATTTTCAGATGATTGTGTCTGGGGTTTCAGTCAGCTAATATCTCAAGCCTTGCAGATTCTGCTTTGCTATAATTTTAGATAACCCATAGTCTTCTGGGAAGTGTTAATCAATTACTGGAGACCTTATCTATTTTACAACCGTTTAATCTAGCTCATACTTAGATTTTAATGTATAAACTCCCAAAGACAGGTTGACAGGTGCAGCCAAAATTATTTTTATGATTGATAACTAAGAACAGTCTGTTTGGCTGTTTTATGGGTGGGCTGAGAGAAGGACTGGCGCTACATCTTTTGCTTTTTTATAAAGATGATACAAGTTAATAAACAACCCTTCACACTTTTTAGTCCATATGAATTATTATCCTTACTGATTGAGTCTTAAAAATGTGAGTCTGCTTTTAAATCAATCTGATTATATTCTATGAGTGACTGATGCTAAATTAAAAGTGCTTCTACTATGGCTAGAAAAAAATGTTTTGTTTTTTTTAGAAGTCCCACAAAGAGAGGCACCATCCCCAATTCTGACCACAACTCAGTCAATTGTACCTACGACCACACCTACGACAACTCCAGAACCTACAACTCCACAGCCTACAACAACTCCAAAACCTACAACCACCCCCACTACTACTACTACTACCACCACAACTACTACTGCTACAACAGCCAGGATGAGACCTCCACTGGTACGGGCAAGAGATACAGGTAGGTAGGTTGGAATATATTTATAAAATTATTTGACATAAGTTTAGTAGACAGGTGTCTATTTTCTAAAAATAGTTCATAAATACTGTTTTTAATGTGGTCCTGCTTGCTGAGGTTTTCAGAAAGGTAATGTTCACTACACCAAAAATACAGAGACATAAAGGAAGCCTTCCATATATATGTGAAATATATCAACATAATATGTTGTAAGCAACCTTATTATTGAGGATTAGAGTGTATTAAAACCCCAAAACTAAATTGCAGCATATTATAGACTACCTGTTCTTAGTTGAAGTGGATGCATTATGGTTTTTCAGGTTTTTTTTACTTTAACCGGTTCCCGACCGGCGCACGACGATGTACGTAGGCAGAATGGCATGGCTGGGCAAATGGGCATACCTGTACGTCCATTTGAATTCCCCGCCATGCCATTGCGTGCACGCTGCCGGCCGGGAGCTCCGTGAGTCGGGTCGCAGGTCCCGCGGACTTGATTGCCTCGGGGATACCCGCGATCACCTCAAGAAGAGGACGAACGGGGAGATGCTGATGTAAACAGATTCTCCCCGTTCTGCCTGGTGACAAGTGTCACTGATCACTGCTCCCTGTCATCGGGAGCAGTGATCAGTCTAGTGACACACATAGCCCAACCCCCCTACAGTTAGAAAACAATCCCCTAGTACTGATTAACCCCTCCCCGCCCCCTAGTGGTTAACCCCTTCACTGCCAGTGTCATTTACACAGTAATCAGTGCATTTTTAATCGCACTGATCGCTGTATAAATGACAATGGTCCCAAAAATGTGTCAAAAATGTCCGACATGTCCACCATAACGTCGCAGTCACAATAAAAATCACTGATCGCCGCCATTACTAGTAAAAAAAAAATTATTAATAAAAATGCCATAAAACTATCTAACGCTATAACTTTTGCGCAAACCAATCAATAAACGCTTATTGTGATTTTTTTTTACCAAAAATATGTGGAAGAATATGTATCGGCCTAAACTGAGGAAAAAAGAAAATTTTATATATTTTTGGGGGATATTTATTATAGCAAAATGTAAAAAAAAATGCGTTTTTTTCAAAATTGTCGCTCTTATTTTGTTTATAGCACAAAAAATAAAAATCGCAGAGGTGATTAAATACCACCAAAAGAAAGCTCTATTTGTGGGGAAAAAAAAGGACTTCAATTTTGTTTGGGAGCCACGTCGCACGACCACGCAATTGTCAGTTAAATCGACGCAGTACCGAATCTCAAAAAGTGCTCTGGTCAGGAAGGGGGTAAAATCTTCCGGGGCTGAAGCGGTTAAAGTGGTAGTGAAGTCTCTCCTTAAAAAAAAAAGAACTCCCAGCTGCAAAAGATTAAAAAAAATGAAAACTGATGCAGCCACCACATCTAAGGACTGTTAGTTTGCAATATATTGTTTTTTTATTTGTGGATTTAGTTATACATTTAGGATAATGTTGAAATTCTACTCTCCACCTTGCAAGCTCCAAGACTGTTTTTCCATGTAATAAAGTTAAAACACTATCATTATGTTGCTGCATCATATTAAAAAAAAAATCACGCTATGTTCAGTTCATAATTACCTGTGTACTGGAGGCAATTCATTGAAAACAAAAGGCTCTCCACAGTAGCAACCAGTACTCAAAGACCTGAGACAGCCCAAGGTGGTAGGCTGGGAGCTGATGAGCTGCAATTTGTTATTTATGGAGAGCAAAAAGTTTTTGTTTTTTACACAAAATAATGCTGTGAATTGCTTATGCTAACATATGCCCACATGCCTTATTGATATCAGTAATAATTCCACACTATGTTACTTATGAATACATTAAGTATAAACATATTCAGTACTGGAAGACTTGTAAGGATGGCACTATACATAGCAACAAACTAAAACCCCAATAATGGTAAAAGGTGACAATGGGGGTTATTCACTAAAACTAGAGCGGGCAAAATCGAATGCAACTCTGCATAGAAACCAATCAGCATCCAGGTTTTAGGCTGGATTCACACCTATGCAGTTTTAGTGCTTTTTGCATTTTGCAGATTTGCACCACAGTCCATTTAACATTGTTTCCTATGGAACTCTTTCTGTAGTACAAATCTGCAAAATGCAAAAAGCACTAAAAATGCATAGGTGTGAATCCAGCCTTATTGCCAAAGCTTAATTAAACAAGCTAAAATTAGAAGCTAATTGGCTACCATACACAGCTGCACCAGATTCTGAGTGCACCAGTATTAGTAAATCTACCCAATGTCTGTTTTATACCAAAATACCCCCTCTCATCAAGCATTGGCAGCTGTTAAGACCTCTTTAACAATTTCATATTTATTTAGTAAGATAGTAAAAAAGTACTGTATAATATAAAATTAAAATAGATAAAGGACACACTATTCAATCATGTATATACAAATGTAAAAATTAGATGATTAGAACAGTCCACAAGTGATGTGAAAATAAATCCTGATGTCAATCTCCACCATAGACCACCGTAGTGATCTTAAATATCAGTGCCTTCACCAACAGCTGAAAGGCTTGCTTACCAACTCCTTTGTGTTTCCTCCGGACGGAGGAGATGCATCACCTGGAACCTGAGTGAGAAATCTTCACATCTTATATGGTGCCAAGGGGTGATCTTGTTGGGAGACCATCTGGACCCTTGGTTGGGCTAAAGCCACAAGCGCTAACAAACCCTTGTAATGAGGGATCGATAGGAGCTGGTAAGCGAGCCTTTCAGCTGTTGTTGGAGGCACTGAATTTATTTTCACATCACTTGTGGACTCTTCTAATCATCTAATTTTTACATTTGTATATACATGATTGAATAGCGCGACCTTTATCTATTTTATGTTTACTCACTGTGTATATGTCTCACAGAAGGTTTGCTGCTTACACTTTTCATTCAGAGTATTTCTGGCTTCTAGCGTGTTTTTTTCACGTTTTTTATAGCAATATAAAACGTACAGCAACCAATCACAGCTTGAGTTTTCAAGTCATTTGGTAACAGTAAGCTGAAATTGTTTTTTAAGGATTACCACACATGGGGGTTATTTACTAAAAGCAACTCCACTTTGCACTACAAGTGCAAACTACAAGTGCAAAGTGCACTTGAAATTGAACTGAAAGTGCACTTGGAAGTGCAGTTGTTGTAGATCCGAGGGGGCCATGCAAGGAAAAAAAAAACAGCATTTTAGCTTGCACGTGATTGGATGATAAAATCAGCAGAGCTTCCCCTAATTTCAGATCTACCCCCTGAGATTTACAGCGACTGTACTTCCAAGTGCACTTTCAGTGCTCTTCCAAGTGCACTTTCAGTGCTCTTTCAAGTGCACTTTGCACTTGTAGTTTGCACTTGCAGTGCAAAGTGGATTTGCCCTTTGTAAATAACCCCCTTAGTGTGTCATACTGTATTTATACATTGCATTGCCTTGTTAAATAAATCTGTGATTCTTTTTCATAGGGTCACAATTATGTGTTTGGACTATTTTCAGTTTATGGATTAATTTAAGGTTATTTTACATATATTGCAAATTATTAATTCCTCATATTTTTTATTTTTTTTTTTTAGCAGCAAGTAACATTCATCCAGCGTACTCATCAGTTGTTGCTGCTCAATCAAGTAAGTGTTTGATACAGGACAGCTTATCTTTGTACCCGAAATATTTAAATAAACTATACATTTTTTGTGTTGGGAAATTTGTGAATTGCACTGATTTGTGTTAATATTTTAGGGCAACCCATGCCCGCTCCACAAGGAAGAGTTCCAAATCAAGGTATACCATTTCACATCTTGTTCTGAAATGTTAAAGTGAAACTGTACATGAACAACTAGATGCACAGTTGAAATACTAATGCCCCGTACACACGGTCGGACTTTGTTCGGACATTCCGACAACAAAATCCTAGGATTTTTTCCGACGGATGTTGGCTCAAACTTTTCTTGCATACACATGGTCACACAAAGTTGTCGGAAAATCTGATCGTTCTGAACGCGGTGACGTAAACACGTACGTCGGGACTATAAACGGGGCAGTGGCCAATAGCTTTCATCTCTTTATTTATTCTGAGCATGCGTGGCACTTTATCCGTCGGATTTGTGTACACACGATCGGAATTTCCGACAACGGATTTTGTTGTCGGAAAATTTTATATCCTGCTCTCAAACTTTGTGTGTCGGAAACTCCGATGGAAAATTTGTGATGGAGCCTACACACGGTCGGAATTTCCGACAACAAGGTCCTATCACATATTTTCCGTCGGAAAATCCGACCGTGTGTATGGGGCATTACAGTATATGTGTACCTACCAAACGATTTGTAATTCTGAAGTTTTGATTTTGTATTTGCATGTATTTACATACATTTTACAAACTACACAGCCAGGCAGAAAATGTGCACAGTTCGTGTTTAAAGTCCAATTCCAGGCTCTGTACTAACCCACACACAGAAATTACCCTCTTCCTCCTGAAGCCATCCACCAAGCATACATGTTATGCTTTTATTTTAATATATTTAACTTTTTCTGATGGCCAGTCATGTGATGCGTTCGGTCCTCTTATACGCCAATAGTCTCCATTTGGTGGCAGTCCTTGGAGATGAGAGAGCGGTTTAATATCATCACATCATCACTGCTCTTTGACTAAATACACAATAAATGCTGAGTACCATGGGGACGCTTCCTAAGAGGGCATCTCCATGATTCCCCAACATTCATAGTAAAGTCCTCAATAAAGTATTTAGGTTGAGATGCTGGGCATCATTCAACCCAGAAGACTAAGGACATCTTCTGGCAGAATAGAAGTAGGGGCAGCAGTATTGCAGCCTGAGCTGCTTTGTATAACCTAATACTACTGGGAGACAATTTTTTTTTTAAATATTTAGTCCAGAGTTAAGCCTGTCCCCATAGTTCATATTGAGCCTGTCCCAATAGAAAGGCTTAGGTCAGGCTGAATTTTTTCTTATTAACATACAATACAGAAGGCAAACTTCCAGATCTAAAAAGGGGTTAGGGCAGACAGTGTTCAAATTTAGTACAAGGTTCATTTTTGCAAAAACAGCTTCCCAGCCGCCTCATGAACACAGAGAACTAAGAAGGAATTTTAAAATTGTTGTTACCAGAAAACAGCATCTAAACTCGTAAGCAGCGATTTTTAAATCTTTACTTAAGTTATGCTATTTCAATGAGAACATGTTACAGATGTAAAGTAGCTTGTATCCCAATTTGGATGCATAAGAGAAAGCATACTTTAAGCATTTCAGTTTTCTTCTCCCACACCTCACTTTCACACTACTTACTTGACTAGTAAATCAGCACCATCCCCCTGTCCAATGAGCAGGGAACTGATCCTGAAATAATATTGTTATAACGGGGAGCAGTAATACTAAATCCAAAAGTAGCAGTATGATCTTACAGACTATCACAAGTGTGGACAAGTTTACAAATCCTTAGGTAGGTAAACTATAAACATATACAGAGTTATTTCAATGTGTTTGCCTGTTTACCTGGAGTTCCACTTTAATGTATCCAAACTGAAATTGAGACCATTCAGTATTGTTCATTGCAAACTGTTTTTAAAGTTGTCAGGTCACCAGCTACTTATGCAAGCAGTCGACAAATAACCAGGAGTAATCCAGGTAAGAAAAACAATTAAAGCTTAAACGTAGATATTCACCACCAAACTGTTCTAGAATATCTAATTGATAGTTATACAAGACCTAACTGCAGCAATCAACTAATATAGCTAAGTCATTCTTCCACCCCTATCACTCTATGATTGCACAAAGTACCACATTGAGTAATCCCTCTGTTCTCTCATTCTGTCAGTGCATCTGTCTGCACATTCATTGGCTCTTACTGTTGCCCCTCCCTGTCACAGTCTGACTTTACAATGGATTGCAGGCGGTTCAGCATTAAAGGAGTTGTAAACCCTTGTTTTTTATTTTTTTTTTTAAATAATAAACATATCATACTTACCTTCACTGTGCAGTTCGTTTTGCACAGTGTGGTCCCAAACTTTGTCTTCTGGGGTCCCCCAACGGCACTCCCGGCTCCTCCTCGCATCAGTAAACCCTCTGGGAGAGGCGCTGGCCCTGGGGGTTACCGTGCGGACGTGCTTCCGAGTCCAGCATTTGTGTGTATAGACACGGAAAGTCGGACTCTGCCCCTCCCCTGGCACCCACGTCATTGGATTTGATTGACAGCAGCGGGAGCCAATAGCTGCAGTGCTATCCATCTATCCAATCAAGAGCCGAGAACCCCGCGCAGAGAGGTACAGCGCATCTCCGCCAAGGAAACAAACAGACTCAGGTGAGTAAAATGGGGGGGCTAGGGGCCAGTCAGTGTCAGAAGTTTTTTCACCTTAATGCATTAAGGTGAAGGAAAACAAGGGTTTACAACCCCTTTAATATAAATGTAAACCCTTACAATGTTCTTTGCTTATATTCTCTGTTTTGGTCTGTTAAATATACAATGAAAGTATATTGTTATATCTCTTAAATAAGTGCAATTAAATTACCTGTTGATTCTGCCAGAAAATCAAAAATGTAATCATTCTCCTACTAGTGATTAGTGATGAGGTTAAAGTTAGCTACCACAGCCTTGAAGCAATTCCTTGAGATTCACAGTCCCAGGATATTATTTTTTTTTATTTTTTTTTTTTTTAGATTTTGTGCAGATTTCCACTGCATGGCCTTTAAACTAAGGTCAGCAAGCTTAAAGGAGCCAATAAAGGGGGCTTTTAAATAGTCCAGTTCCTCACTTTAAAATGTGGGGGGAGAGGGCACAGAGCAGCCAAAGTGTCAATATGAGAGTGCATAGGGAGAGATTAGAGTCAGTTAGGAAACGGTACTTTAATTCTGATTGCTAGCTCTTTAAGCAGATAACAATTTTGCTGTATTTTTTATTTATTTTTTGCTTTCATTATTGGGGGCTTTCTGTTTTTCATGTTATTGTGTGGTTGATTTGAGGTCACTATTAGCTGCTGTTTGTTATTGTTAGCAATTTTTTTTGTGCAGCAAGGTTTCCCTTTTCAAAAATTGACTTTTGTTTCTGGGGGCAGTATCTTTGGGTTTTAATTGTTAGGGATATACATATATATATATATATTATATATATATATATATATATATATATATATATATATATATATATATATCCCTACTTTGTGTTTTTTTATGTTTAAATAATACATGTTTTAATCAGTAGAAAGTACAAAGTTGAGTACAAAGTTGTATATGTATACTATGTACCATACTATTGTATTTAACCTTTCAATGGTCAAACGATGTCTTATGATGTTTTTATGTTCATTTTTCACCATGTGTTTGGAAATTCATTAAACTCTATACCATTTGTTATGACCTCTATGACCAACCCATTTAAAGTCCCACGGGCGAACCTCTCTTTTTTGTACTATTTAATCAGTAGAAAGGTATAAAAGAGGGTACAACATGAGTTAACAAAGTGACATCATAATACATCACGTGACAACCTGCACATATACAGTATAGAAAAGAGCAAATTGGAACAATACAAAACCATGTAGTCTCACGTGGTTCAATAAAGGTACCTTGATTCAAAATGTCTACAAAAAGATGCATCAGGTTATGTCACATCATGGCACAATGGGGGTTATTTATAAAAGGCAAATCCACTTTGCACTACAAGTGCAAACTACAAGTGCAAACTACAAGTGCAAAGTGCACTTGAAATCGCACTGAAAGTGCACTTAGAAGTGCAGTCGTTGTAAATCTGAGAGGTAGATCTGAAATGAGGGGAAGCTCTGCTGATTTTATCATCCAATCATGTGTAGGCTAAAATGCTGTTTTTTATTTTCCTTGCTTGTCCCCCTCGGATCTACAGCAACTGCACTTCCAAGTGCACTTTCAAGTGCACTTTGTACTTGTAGTTTGCACTTGTAGTGCAAAGTGGCTTTGCCTTTCGTAAATAACCCCCAATGTCACACTAGAAACGTTGACCATAGATCAAGTAGCGCACGTTTAGCAGACAGAGCGTTCATTTACTACTGTCCATCTGCAAAAGCTGCCCTTTGTTCTCAGCATGCCTTTGCAAAATTTGTAAGAAAAAATAAATAAAATCTAGGTTCAAGAACAGTGTGCATCTAAATTGCTTTACATTATATCACTCACATTCAATGCACCCTCTATCTGCATAGACTAAATAAAAGTTGTACGATGCAGAGAAGAAGGTGCTTCTAAGTGCAGTAATAAAACACTTTAATGACAAGGAAGGGTTAAAACACTTACACGATGGGAGTAAAAAAAAGGCATATAAATCATTGAGCAGAATTGAGCATTGGGCATTGAGCATTGGGTCCTCACACAGAAAGAACTGCAAGGCACGTAAACCAATATTGTGTGGGATGGAATTATATAAGGATTGAACGTCCAAGGAGACCCAGATGTAGGAGGGCTCCCATGTGTTCTAATAGGTGCGTTCCATCTCTAATGTATGATTGCTGAGCCTGTGCCAGTGGTTGGAGGTATTGGTCAACATACTGGGAGAACCTGCTGGTTATACTGTCCATTGTGGCAACAATGGGTCGACCTGGGGGGTTGGTAAGGCTCTTATGCACCCGGGAGGTGGTAGAAATAGGGAGTGTGGTGGAACTCCGAAACATGTAACCGCCCACTCTGACGTCACTTCCGGTTGCCTGGATTCCATGCTGGTCCTGAAAGCATGGCCCTCCATCTTGGATCAGAGAGACAGTGTTTCCCACCACTGGTCGGCTGGAACTTACACCTGCAGCTGTCTTTACTCCCAGGAGGCATCCCGCTGGACGCTATGGTTTGATTTATGTGTCCTTTTTTTAGTCCCATCTTGTAAGTGTATTTAACCCTTCCTTGTCATTAAAGTGTTTTATTACTGCACTTAGAAGCGCCTTCTTCTCTGCTTTGTTTTTCCTATAGAGTGTGCTTCCCTCTTCTGAAGTGCTGCTGTGGTGCATTAATCACATTTCAAGAGCCAGTCATGTACTGTTTGTTTAAGTCTTCTTGCTATCCAGAGCACCCTGATCTCCACACTCCTTAAAATAAAAGCTGTACATACATTAGTTAGGCTTATTAGCCCTGATTAAAATTGTCCTGCTGTTGCACAATACTACAGTGCTATGGCACCTATGGTCTCTTAATTCTTGTAGTAAAACATCATGTATCCTTTTTCTCTATCATATTTCAGTAATTTCTTCCTCAATAAAAAGTCCTGCCCTGGTCAGTTTTACACTGCTGTATCATCTGTTGTCTCCTAATTCTTAATGAGAGCTTAATGAGAGCTTAATAGAAATTGGTCATCAGCAAGTTTTGCATCAGTCCGAAAAAGACAGCCCTAACAAACTACTTGCCAATTTCTGATGAAAAAAGATTTTTGTCAAACTGAAATTAATCAGATTGGGGTGCTGCTGCTAAAAGAAGAAAAAAAACTAATTCACTGTTTCCACACCCAAAGTTGTGCTGCAAGTGTAAGCTGTGCCAGAGACTGTGAAAATCAGATTGTTCCATAACACCATATACAGCTTTAAGCATTCTCCAAGTGTGTTATTTAACCACTTCCCACCCACTATATAGCAGAATGATAGCCGGAAAGTTATCCTGACTGGACGTCATATTTCCAGCAGGATAAGCAGCACAGCGATCGTTGGCGTGGTGTGTCAGTCTGACAGTGACACACGGTAAAGAGCCTCTGACATAGGCTCTTTACCATGTGACCAACTGTGTCCGATCACAGCGTAAACAGGAAGAGCTGTCTATTGGCTTTTCCTCCACTTGCACTGACAGACGCAAGTAGAGGAGAGCCGATTGGCTGCTCTCCTGACAGGGGGGTGTGCGCTGATTGATTATCAGTGCAGACCCCCCGAGGATGCCCACCCATGCCCACCAGGGATGTCCACCCAGGACCACCAGGTATGCCCACCCATGACCACTAGGGTTGCCAATCAGTGGCCATTAGAGGTGCCAATTAGTGCCCATCAGTAATGCCTGCTAGTGCTTCCTCATCAGTGCTGCCTATCAGAGCCATCTATCAGTGCCCATCAGTGCCACCCATCAGTGCCCATCAGTGCCACCTATTAGTGCACATCAGTGCCACCTATCAGTGCCCATCAGTGCTGACTATAAGTGCTCATCAGCGCCACCTATAAGTGCCCATCAGTGCGGCCTTTCATTGCCCACCCGTGTCGCCTATCAGTGCTCATCAGTGTGGCCTTTCATTGCCCATTCGTGTCGCCTATCAGTGCCCATCAGTGCCACCTATGAGTGCCCATCAGTGCCCCCTATTAATGCCCATCAGTATTGCATATCAGTGCCACCCATCAGTGCCGCCTATCAGTGCCCATCAATGCCACCTATCAGCGCCGCCTGTCAGTGCCCATCAGTGCTGACTATAAGTGCCCATCAGCGCCACCTATAAGTGCCCATCAGTGCGGCCTTTCATTGCCCATCCGTGTCGCCTATCAGTGCTCATCAGTGCGGCCTTTCATTGCCCATCCGTGTCGCCTATCAGTGCCCATCAGTGCCACCTATTAATGCCCATCAGTACTGCATATCAATGTCACCTAGCAGTGCCCATCAGTGCCGCCTATCAGTGCCCATCAGTGTTGCATATTTGTGCCTCATCATCAGTGACCATCAGTGCCACCTCATTAGTGCCATCTCATCTGTGCCCATCAGTGCCCATCAGTGCAGCCTCATCAGTGCCCATCAGTGAAGGAGAAAACTTACTTATTTACAAAATTTTATAACAGAAAAATAAAAACTTTTTTTTCAAAATTTTTATTTGTTTGGCAAAAAAATAAAAACCCCAGTGGTGATCAATTACTACCAAAAGAAAGCTCTACTTCTGGGAACAAAATGATAAAAACATTGACTACAGCGTTGCATGGCCGCACAATTGTCATTCAAAGTGTGACAGCATTGAAAGCTGAAAATTGGCCTGGGCAGGAAGGGGGTATAAGTGCCCTGTATTGAAGTGGATAAAGGATTTGTGGTGTATTTTCTATATTGCCTTTGAAGTCACATGAAAAGGCCCTCTGCCTGCTATACAGTATTTATTTTTAGTTTTTGTTTTATTGTTACATGTCCACCATGGTAGTGCCCAGCTTCTTTACAAGTAATCTTATTTTTAACCCTAATGAACAGAATGGACTTTCTGATTTTTGCACAATTGCACTGTTACCTAGATATCATTAGCAGCTCACTGATTGACTTTACAGGTTGTCTAGAAAGTTATCTGCATCAAACTGACACTAGTCATCTTGTCCCCATATCAGTGTTGCCAACCGGCAGTATTTTTACTGGCAGCCGGTAAAAAACAGGCACTTTTCTCCTGCCAGTAAATGTCAGTAAGAGGAAAAGGTTGCCAGTAAAAAATATGGCTGTGCTGCTTGGCTCGGAACTGGGCATGCACAGCTCAGGTCTGGAGCCGGCCAGAACTATCCAAGTGCCTGCTACAGTGTGTTCAGGTGGTACCGGCAGGGGGGCGGGTCTGGCGGAGGCAATGCCTGAGCGTGTCATGTGATGTCATGGTGCAAGGGAGCCGAGCGGAGTGACCAGAGCCTCGTGTGTGGGTCTGTGGGACAGGAGGGAGCAGGACTGTCAGGGCTGTTTGGACTGGAGGGGACTGAGAGGACCACCCGGCGCGGAGAGAGTATCACTGTGACTCAGGATGGGACGTGTCAGTGATCTGTGCTGCTGCACACTGCTGTGAGTGACACTGTGAGAGTCCATTTCATGGGCGTGTGTCACCCATTCAAATTTCCTGTCCCTGAGCCACTTACTTACTATATTGAAAATAAAATAAAAAATATGCCTTTTGCCTTAATATCTACCTTAAATCACATTGCTAATTGCATATTGTACTTATTTGTATCCTAAATAGTGAAATTTGCACTTACAACTGTAATTTTGTAACTTTTGGAAATGCTAGTAAAAACGTGGCTTTGCCAGTAAATTTTGGGTTTCATGTCAGTAAAATTCTATCTGGTAGGTTGGCAATACTGCCCCATATTTCAGAACTTATAGGCTCTCCGTCTGCACTACTGAACTTTTTTTGACTCTGGTTTTGCTATTTTAATTGTGCCGTCAGTATTCCACATTAAAAATCCGATTAAATATTGGTCTGTTTTCTGTAGTAACTTAAATCACCAACAGACGTGCTTATTTCTGCCTTTCGCTCTTGACAGGTGCCAGTAGAATTCAGCAGATTTTAGCTGAAAAGGCAATTCAAGCGAATCCAAGTAAGTAGTACAGAGCATGTGAGTGTAAAATGTTTACGTAGTATTATATAACATCTGGAGGCAGGAAAGCAAATACTGTAAAATGTTATTATGGCACTCAGCTTGTTTTTATTTTTTCCTTTCCAATAAATCTATTCTGAAGTTATTGAGGGGCTTTGTGATAGAAAGGCTGCCAGATTTGTGCAACACAAATTAAATATATATTTATCTAATAAGCTGAGTACATTAAAACTTGAGAAGAAAGTTATGGTTTGCATTAAATATAGAATTTCCGAACCACAAAGAAGAATGGGAGCCTCAAATTTTGAAGCTCTAGCATTCCCTGCTCTGTCTTATGTGACCTTGACAAATGAGGCAAAATGGGTCATTCTGTTTTAAAATGCCTAGTGGTTATGTGGATTAAAATGTCATCTTCTCTAAACTGTTATATTAAAGTGGAAGTAAACCCTCCTATCATTTTCAACCAAGGAAGCTGCCATCTTTGCCTGTGTTTAATCTTCAACTGCCATGATGCTGCCATTATGATCAGTTATGACACCAGCCATTGGATGGTGTGACAGTTTGGTTGAGAGCACAACCAATGTGACAGTTAGCATTTCCAGCATGTCGAGAATGTAACTGTTTTTTGAAACTATTAAATCGTTGGGTTTACTTCCGCTTTAATTCATTTTTAAAGTGGAAGTTGGAGCTTGTGCAGGGAAAAGAAGCAGGCTTACTTCAAATACAGCCTCCACAACATTTTATACTTTCTGGAAGCAGGATGAAGAAGGCCTGTGCAAGCTCCAAGTTGATCTCAGTCAGAGCTTACACAGGACTGAGAACATTCTACCCACCCCCATGTGAATGCACTGAGCCAATCACCAAGCACAAGTGCTGTCACATAAAAAGAAGCGGAGTGACCTTCATCTACTGAATGAGTAAATATATATCCCCCGCTACTATATTCTACCCAAAACTTTTCACAGAAATAATAAAAATATATAATATATTATAATTGAAAGCAGCTACCAGCTAACAGAGCTAGGACGCATTGTATCCTTTGATAAAGCCAATTGGGCGCTACGTGTCAGGTGGGCAGTGACAGCATCACGCTGGGCGGGGCATGGACGCTATTCTTTCAAAGAAAGAAAATAAAGCTGCTAGAATGGCCCAGCCAATCACCTGACTTGAATCCAATAGAAAATCTATGGAAAGCTTTATAACATTGTATACTCAATAAACTTCTTTTGACAAGGAAAATCTATGGAAAGAACTAAAGATCAGAGTTCATAACTCAACACACAGCCATTAATGTCTAAACCGCTGGCAACAAAAGTGAGTACACCCCTAAGTCAAAATGTCCAAATTGGGCCCAATTAGCCATTTTCCCTCCCCAGCGTCATGTGACTCGTTAGTGTTACAAGGTCTCAGGTGTGAATGGGGAGCAGGTGTGTTAAATTTGGTGTTATCGCTCTCACTCTCTCATACTGGTCGCTTTACATTCAACATGGCACCTCATGGCAAAGAACTCTCTGAGGAACTAAAAAAAAGAATTTTTGCTCTACATAAAGATGGCTTAGGCTATAAGAAGTTTGCCAAGACCCTAAAACTGAGCTGCAGCACGGTGGCCAAGACCAGCGTCATATCCAGAGGTTGTCTTTGGGAAATAGACATATGAGTGCTGCTAGCATTGCTCCAGAAGTTGAAGGGGTGAGGGGTCAGCCTTCAGTGCTCAGACCATACGCCGCACACTGCATCAAATTGGCCTGCATTGCTGTTGTCCCAGAATGAAGCCTCTTCTAAAGATGATGCACAAGAAAGCCCGCTAACAGTTTGCTGAAGACAAGCAGACTAAGGACATGGATTACTGGAACCACTGTCCTGTGATCTGATGAGACCAAGATAAACTTATTTGGTTCAGATGGTGTCAAGCATTGTGGCGGCAACCAGGTGAGGAGTACAAAGACAAGTGTGTCTTGCCTAAAAGTCAAGCATGGTGGTGGAAGTGTCATGGTTTGGGGCTGCATGAGTGCTGCTGGCACTGGGGAGCTACAGTTCATTAACAACCCTGGCGGTTTTCCCGAGTGTGGCTCGGGGTTAAAATTCAGTCCCATTAGCAGTAACCCCGAGCCACACTCGGGATCGCATTGCAGGATCCTGGGGCGGCGTTACTTACCTTGTCCCCGGGATCCTGCGATGTCCCCCGCAGTGTCCGTGGGCTCCGTCCTCTGCCCGAAGCCTCTCTGTGCCAGGCTCCGTTCCCTGCGAGCATTGCGACGCACATGGGCGGAGCCTGGCGGCAAATTCAAAAAACTGTAAAAAGCATAACACATACAGTACTGTAATCTTACAGATTACAGTACTGTATGAAATTATTTCACATCCTTTTTGTCCCCAGTGCTTTGCCCTATGCCCTGCATGCAGTTCTATATTATATATACTGTTCTTTCTGGCTGGAAACTGGAGATTGTCCATAGCAACCAAAAAGTGTCCCTTTACGTCAAAAATGGTTTTAGACCAGCTAGAAAACAGCCATAGTAAATTAGAACACTTGTAGAATTGAGCGATAGTGAATCGTGGGGAAATTTATTTTATTATTATTTTATTTTTATTTTTTTAATTATTTATTTTTATTTAATATATTATAATTTATGTTTTTGTGTTTCAAACTTTATCATACCCGGGATATCTACTAGACTCTTGTTTGGACAGATTTAAGTGTGTTATTGTTAAGAAATACAGACCTACAATATAAAACGCCAAATTTCCATGCAAAATAATTGTACCGCTTTCAGCACCTAAAATCCAAAATAATCATACCGCCAGGGAGGTTAAGGGAACGATGAATGCCAACATGTACTGTGACATACTGAAGCCGAACATGATCCCCTCTCTTCGGAGACTGGGCCGCAGGGCAGTATTCCAACATGATAACAAACACACCTCCAAGATGACCACTTGCTAAAGAAGCTGAGGGTAAAAGTGATGGACTGGCCTAGCATGTCTCCAAACCTAAACCCTATTGAGCATCTGTGGGGCATCTTCAAACGGAAGGTGGAGGAGTGCAAGGTCTCTAACATCCACCAGCTCCGTGATGTCATCATGAAGGAGTGGAAGAGTACTCCAGTGGCTGCTGAACCCCATGCCCAAGAGGGTTAAGGCAGTGCTGGAAAATAATGGTGGCCACACAAAATATTGACAATTTGGGCCCAATTTGGACATTACTCACTTTTGTTGCCAGCGGTTTAGACATTAATGGCTGTGTGTTGAGTTATTTTGAGGGGACAGCAAATTTACACTGTTTTTACAAGCTATACACTCACTACTCTACATTGTAGCCAAATAACATTTCTTCAGTGTTGTCACATAAAAAGATATTATAAAATATTTACAAAAATGTGAGGGTGTACTCACTTTTGTGGGATACTGTATATATATATATAGTATATATCATAATAATATACCGATTTTAGTGGTATTATAAGCATATCAGTGCAACCAATATCTTACCTACATTGTATGTCTAGATGCTAGAGAGAGCACCTTGTTCAAATAGTTACACGTTAGGTTGAAAAAAGACACAAGTGTATCTAATTCAACCAATAAGAAAATAAATAACGAGTAGAATAGAATTGAATTGAATAGAATATATTCATATCCAGAATCCTGTACCCACAGAGGAAGTAACCCCATAAAGCATGATCCAATTTTCTCCAGAGGGAAAAAAGAAATCCTTCCTGATCCTTTAAAATCTGATATTCCCCAGACAAACCGTCTTTTGGTGGTTTTAATGTTTATTTCCAGTCATATTTTGTGCCTTTATGAATGCATCCAGCTCTTTTTAAAACAATTTACTGAACCAGTCAAAACAAGTTATTGAGGAAGTCTATTGTACATTTTCACAGCTCTTACTGTAAGAAGCCTTTCCATATGTAGAGGTTAGATTTTCGTCCAGTTGTAAAGAGTACCTCCTTGCCCTTTGCAATGATCTTAAAGTGAAGTCCAGTATATGAACCACATATGTATTTATACAAGGTGACCGTATTCCCTCTTAATTGCCTCTTCTTGAAAGAGAATAAAATCAGTTATATGTATGTGTTGTGTATGTGTTCACAGCCGAGGTCCTTAATGCCTTTTATCATATCAAATAGAACATGAGGTCACCCAAAATGACTGTGTTTCTTCTTCACAGGAATACTAGGGGATGGTGAATGTTTTCCCATAATGATCCTTGCCTGTTCGGCCACACAACTACTCATCATTCACACATATGTCCTCCCCCCAGTTTGAGAAACACTAAAGGCAGCTCAGAGCACTGTAACTCAATGAGAGGACAACAATATTATCAATTGAGTTGCAGTTCAGTGAGTAAAACAAGTATTTGATCACCAAGCAAACCATGACTTCGTACTTGGTGAAGAAAACCTTGTTGGCAAGAACAGAGGAAAGACATTTCTTGTAGTTATTGACCAGGTTTGCACACATCTCAGGAGGGATTTTGGTCCACTCTTCTTTACAGATCTTCTCTAATTAAGATTTCTTGGCTGTTGCTTGGCAACTGGAAGTTTCAGCTCCCTCCATAAATTTTCTATAGGATTAAGGTCTGGAGACTGGCTAGGCCACTCCATGATCTTAATGTGCTTCTTCTTGAGCCACTCCTTTGTTGCCTTGGTGGTATGTTTTGGGTCATTGTCATGCTGAAAGACCCATCCATGACCCATCTTCAGTGTTTCGGCTGACCCAAAACATACCGCCACCAAGGCAAAAAAGGAGTGGCTCAAGAAGAATCACATTAGGGTTATGGAGTGGTCTAGGCAGTCTCCAGACCTTAATCCTATAGAAAATTTATGGAGGGAGCTGAACTTTCGAGTAGCCAAGAGACAGCCAAGAAACCGTAAAGCGGTTGTAAAGGCTCATGTTTATTAACCTTAATGCATCCTGTGTAAGTATGACATGTTTGTTATTATTTATTTTTTTTAAAACAAAGCTTTAGTATCACTTTAAGGATTTAGAGAAGATATGTAAAGAAGAGTGGATCAAAATCCCTCCTGAGATGTGTGCAAATCCTGACACCATCTACAAGAAGCGTCTTACCTCTGTGCATGTCAACAAGGGTTTCTCCACCAAATACTTAAGGGATCAAATATTTATTTTACTCACTGAACTGCAACTTCATTTATAGCATTTGTTTTATGTGTTTTTCCTGGATTTTTGGTTGATATTCTGTCTCTATCATTTAAAATACAGCTATGAAAATGATAGTCCCTTCATTTCTTTCTAAGTGGGCAAACTTACAAAATCGGAAGGGGATCAAATAATTATTTTCCCCACTGTAATTTTCAATCAGTATGATATAAGTAACACTGTTGAAAATAATGTGTTGGGCTTTCTTTTGAATCTTGCTATTTCAACTTGAAAACCCTTCACTCTAAAAAAAATTTCAAACGTGATTCAATGTTTTTTCAGTTCTAAAATAACAGCTATAATAAAATAAGAAATGTAACTGTTTATATCATGCTATCATCTATATTACCAAGGTGTGCAAAGACGTGACTGGCAAAGTCCTAGCCGAGGAAATGTTCCAGCTGTGCAACGCAGACCAGTAGGTATGATCACTTTAGCAGCTACAAATAATATGAAAATGTAATCATTATATTTGCATGTGCTAAATGATAACACTTTTGCAACCTTAGCTCAAGAAAGAAGCAATGTAGCTCCAAATACTGGACACAGCTGGTCCTCAGACACACGTGATACTCAAGGTAACTGATTTATAACTATTATTGATAATAAATATTAATATTTATAATATTAATAATTACTGTTTCTACTCTAATGTTTATGATAATAATTACTATGTCTAACTAAAGACAGGCAATTAGGGCATGTTTGTGAACAAAATAATGTGTCAAATCAGCAACAACTATTGACAGCTATTGAGGCTTATTGAAGCTTATTGATGCATATTTTTCCATTGTGAGATTTAGCCTTATTATCAGCCCATCTACTTTTCTCTGCAGCTGCCCTCCTAAGGCGTAGCAACCAATCAGACTTTTTCATGTTTGCAACACAGGTCTGAAGGCTAAATTCTGGTTGGTTGTAATTAGCAATTACTGTAGTTTTCATAAATTAGCTCATTGCTTTTTTTGCATGCTGGAACAGTGAACTACAGTCTATTTTCCTCTCATTACTTCTCTCTACTACATTAACTGTCACAAGCTACTAGTATTATGACACCATAATGGCTTATTTGTATTCTTGTGAATGATCTGTTTTAGGTTCACAGCGACGAGACTGGCAAACTCCAAGTCGAGTACAAGTCCCAACTGTTCAGCGTAGGCCAACAGGTATGGTAATAAAAACTAAAGTTGTGAATTATTCTGTTATAAAGTATATGATTAGCTAACCATGGTATGTATTTTCTTAGGTCCTGATACTGGTTATAATGCTCCCCCTGCTGTGCCTAACTGGTCTGCAGAAACATATGATGCTGATGGTAAAGACTGATTTTATTTTAACATACTTATTGGCTAAATGAAACAGGTATTCTCAGCCTGTGACATTTACATCAGATAGAAATACTGAGATTGCAGCAAGAGATATGAGATATGAGACACCGTGGTGGTTGAGACAGAGTGGGGAATGCTGGTAGTAATTTCATATGACTGGTGTCTCAGTGCAAGATAATGATTCAACTCATCAACAGGGATTTAAAGCGGTGGTCCACCTATCTATCGTTTTTTGTTTTTTTTTTTGAGTTCATTCACAAACTTTTCTTCTCAGCATTACATACTCACATATTGTGTGTAATATGTCCGCCTGTGTCAGATTTCGTCGGAAAGAATAACTTATATTATTCACTGCAGGTGGTTTCCATCTTCATTGTGGGCATTTGAAGCCCACAAGCATTTATTTCCTGGATGTGGTGAATGCTGTGCTCCCAGCATTCACCGCTCGTTCCCGCACATGCTCAGTGGCATCCTGGGAAGCCTGAGACTAGCTCCCAGGATTCTGTGCGGAGTCTGGGAGAGGCTAGAAACACGCCTACTCCCACAGGAGGAGAACCAGGAAGTGCAAAGAAGAATAGAAAAATAAAAGGTGATTACGGCGATTTAAATTTTTTTAAACGGCATTTCAGCATCTAGGCAAGGAAGAGAATACATACAGATATTGTTCAAAATTTGGGTGGAACCCCGCTTTAAGAAGAGGTCAGAAGGTGCCCATAGACATAGTTTCCTACCTAACTGTAATCAACCAGACTGGGTTGCAATCATGTTATGTATGTTGCTATCTTTAGTAGTTAAGGTCTAGTTAAAGCTGAAGCTGCAAATCACTGTAGTAGTCCTGGCTACTAAAGTGATAGCAGCAGTTCTGCAGGACCAGTGCCAAGCCGTTGCAATTATCTATAGTAACCACCAAGGATTGCTTGCTCAGCACCGCCACCATTCAGAGGAAGCCTTGTGGTTTTTTTTTTTTTCAATGAATACAAGGCATTCTCTGATTGGGCGATATGGAGATTGGGGTGTCACTACCCCACCTCTCCACCTCATAACATCTTACTTTCACCTTCTATTTCTTCTTCTCCCATGTGTAGTGTCCACCATCCACTCTGCCTTCACAACTGATTGGGAGGTTGGCCACACTCACTGTGCCCTTAGACGTTGCCTGTAAGTGCACTCTAGGTGAATAAAAAATAGAAAGTGATTTAATTTTCTGAACTGTGTTGAGGTACTTCCCTAGTGAAAGCTAGCAGGTTGCATCCCGAAGCATGGCGCTAGCACTATCGACTAACAACTGCTGTGCTACAGATGCTCCGAGGTAAATGGAACCCCCTAAATCCCTACAGTATCTAAGCCCCAGCGTTATCCTCAACAGGCCACACCTCTGGGTGGGAACTGAATTTATTATAATACCATTTAAAGTGGTTCTGAAGGCAGAACGTTTTTTATCTTAATGCATTCTATGCATTAGGATAAAAAACCTTCTGTGTGCGTTGCCCCCTCAGCTCCCGTAATACTTACCTGAGCCCCATCTAGATCCAGTGATGTTGCACAAGAGACTTGGCTGTCCAGCACCCTGCCTCTTTATTGGCTGAGGCAGGAGCAATTGGCTCCTACTGCTTTCAATCAAAGTCCTTGAGCCATTGAGGAACGAGAGGGGGCTGGGCCGAGCCACAGCTCCGCGTCTGATGTTTTTAAACAATAAAAAAACAAGACTTTAGTACAACTTTAATTTAATAACTAATACATATAGTATATTAACAGCGAGCTTGGTTTACTGAAGAAGTGGAGACTTTTTACTTAGCAAAGTAAATTTTCGCGTTTAAAGTATATATTTACTTTCTATATCAATGCTTAGTCTCAAAAGTCAAAGAGTGGGGAACAACATAAGGTGAAAGTGCATTAGAATGTGAACTGAATATTTTAGCTGTGTTGGAACACACAAAAATAATTAAAATTTTGTAGACTTTTTTAAAAAAGATATTGCTTTCATGATATTTCTTCTAAATCTAGCTAAATAACACCTGAAACATTAATTTGTTTGAATGGACTAGCCCTTAATATATGTTATCATGTCTATATTTCAGTTTCACAGAGGCGAGAAAATCCAAATTACAGATTAAATGTTCCCCCAGTACAGCGCAGACCAGCAGGTATGAATGATAACTGTTGAAATATTTTTCTTATTATTAAGATGAGCATACCATTAGAACTGCACTTTCCTGGTATTTTATTTAATGTGCTCACTCAAAAGTTCACCAGGTTCATACCCACCATTCCTCTAGTGGTTTTTTTTTGGCTTTATTCCCCTTTTTTTTTCACACTTTTTATACTAATTAATGATAAGCCTCTCAGCTCACCAGGTATAAGGGCTGATAACCCCATGACTAGAAAGTCACATGTGCAGATCCTCTACCATGCAGAAATCAATCTGTATGCTCTCCATGGATGGGTTGACACTTCATTGCCCAAAAAACAGGAGGCCCCCTTTCAACGTATTGTCATTAAGCACAAGTCTCAATCAATTTATGGAGGTAATTGGACTGGCCCAATTCACTTAACTAGGTATGTTGAGCATCGGTACTGCCAGCCGAATGTGGCATGGCATTCATTATTTCTGCAGTTGCAATGCTTTTCTTGTATACAGCCCTAAGTAGTTGCATCTCCTTGTTCAAGTTGGCGATTGGGGGCAGTATAACCGAAGCTCAACCACCTGCTTTTACAGCCCCCTGGCCACCAATGTGAACAAGGCCTTACTGATATATAAACATTTTTTGCAAAGAAATAAACAGAAAAATCCTTATATAAATCTGTAACCAACAAATTCTTCTTGTGAAGGACATGCAGGCTGATGCCAGCATGGTGGAGGCTGGCATACTTGGGTTGTTATACCCATGTGGATACAAACTTGTATGAACGGCATAATGAGCTTGGAATTTACTAGAAATAGGGCTGGAACATTTTTAAATTCTAATAAAATGTTTGCCAATATCCATTAGTCACGATCAACCAAGCCACCACAGCAATCAATTTGCTCATCTCTGCTGGTAGCTATATCACTAGCAAGTCTAAATATTGATTTCAGCTCATATTTTTAGTTCCAGAAAGCAGCAATGTAGCTCCTCCTGCCGCTCCATTCTGGCCCGTAGAAACCCGTGATACTCAAGGTAAAGACTATATATGTTCCTATAATTGTGCTGTTACTAGCATTTTTACCATAAGTAGTACTAACATCTTCAATAATATACACTATGGTAAATGCAAACTCTATATTTGTTGTATTCTGCTGTAAGCATACTGGCACAAATGATTAAAGCGGACCTTCAGTCATTTTTTCAACTTTCCATCTATTAAATCTTCTGTCCTTGTTTTAACTTTGGATTGTAAAACATTTTTTTTCTGCCAGTGAATACCTTATACAGCCCACTTCCTGTTTCTTGTTTGGTCATTAGCCTAGGCTAATGACATCGTGCACAGCTCTCTCTCTCACTCTTGTGTGTGAGTTCATACACAGGGAAATTCAAGGAGAATGCCACAGCCAAAACCAGGATGCTGGAACCAGCAGCTATGACTGAGCAGGAGCACGCATGCTCCTTACAGGCTGTTTTTTTAAGTGCCACATGTGAAAACATGTAACATGTAAAAACAGTAATGAAACTATTACACATACAAAAACATATACTGTATTTATTGGCGTATAACATGCACCTTTTCACCCTGAAAATCGGGTGCAAATAGTGTGTGCGTGTTATAAGCCGATACTGCAAATTGGGCTGCCTAGCAGGGAACAAGAAGGGGGGGCGGGACGAGCGCCATCAGATTACATACAGCGAGAATCTCCTGTTTACTCAGAGGCCATTGTAAAAGGAAGTCCCATCTCCTGGGTCGGCATTGGACCAGTGTTCTATCTATCATAGAAGCAGGTCCAGGAGGCAGGACTTTGTATTAAAGAGGCCGCCGAGTAAACAGGAGTATCTTGCTGTATGTAATCTGATGGCGCTCATCACACCCCCCTCCTTGTCCCCTCCGAGGTAGCAGTAATCTGAGGTAAGGCTGCAGACGGGCATTGATCAGGCTGCATTCATGGCAATGGTGAGGCTGCATATGGGCATTGATCAGGCTGCAGATGGGCATTGATCAAGCTGCATTGATGGGCAATTGTGAGGCTGCAGATAGGCATTGATCAAGCTGCATTGATGGGCAAATGTGAGGCTGCAGATCGCATTGATCAGCCTGCAGATGGGCAATAGTGAGGCTGCAGATGGGCAATAGTTAGGCTGCATTGATGGGCACTGACCCTTATTTTGCTTCAAAGTTCTTTGTTTAAAATGTAAGTTTTTTTCCTGAAACTTCCCTCCTAAAATGAGGCGTATAACACAGGCGTGTTATACGCCTGTGCGCGTGTTATATGCCGATAAATACGCTACATCCAATGTACAAATATACATAAAACTTAAAGCAGAGTTCCACCCAAAAGTGGAACTTCCGCTTTAAGGTATCCTCTGCTTTAAACATACTGTAGACTAGACACATTTAGGACCCACAGATGTACATAAAAGCTAACCCATTAGGTATACCCACACATGTTAGAAATGTGAGCACAAATAAGCAAGCATTATTGGTTAAGAAGAATTTTATTTGCTTTTGCAAGCAATGCACAGTTATTTTATGAATATATTATTTATTGGTTTAACACATGTTTGTCTTTTATATGTTTTCAGCAATAATGTTTAAGATTATGATGTTCTCTTACACCGCATTCACATGGGCAATGGCATACCAGCAATTATGTGCATTTATAGGATATTTATAAATGCTATTAATGCATGTACTGATTTTAAATGGTATAATTAACACTGTAGGCTTACTTGCATTCAAGTGAATTCATTTTAATTAAATACAAAATAAAAAAAAATAATCTGTGCATCCAGCTGCATTTTAATGCCTGATAACATATATTTCCCAGATCGATTTCTTCTGTCTTTAAATAAAATAAATGCAAAAGGCCTGTGTAAATGAAGCCTTATTAATGAAGATTTTACTAATAAAGAATTTGATAGGCTGTAAATATGGGAAAGAAGTATAGTTTAAATCTATAATTGTCAACATCTTACTACATCTTTTTTAATGTGACCTTATAAGTAATATTTTCCAATGTAGATTAGACCCCTTTCACACTGAGGCGCTTTTCAGGCGCTTTCACGCTAAAGAAAGCACCTGAAAAGCTCACGAAAACCTATTTTCATTAAAATAATGAATGCTTTCACACTGGGGCAGAGCGCTGAAAAAACTCCCCTCTCCATTGAAATGAATGGAAAACTCTTCAAAAGCGCCTGAAAAGCTCTTCAAAATCACTCAGTGTTTTACTGGCAGTTTAGAAGCACCTCAGTGTGAAAGGGGCCTAAAGCCTGAAGATTTTTTACCTTCATGTTTTCTTTGCATGAAGGTAAAAAAACCTTCTGTGTGCTACTCCCCCCACAGCCCCCCTAATACTCTCCTGAGCTCCCTCTTAATCCAGTGATGTGCAGGAAAGCCTCAGCTGTCCCAGGACTCCCTTTCCCTTGCCATTGGCTCCCACTGCTGTCAATCACAGCCAATGAGCCAATGGGTCAATGAAGGAAGGGCAGAGGGCAGGGCCGAGACTCGGCTCGACAAGTTTTATAGATGCATAGAGCAGGACTCAGGAGCGAGCATGCACCAGTACCTCCATAGCAAGCAGCTTGCTATTGGGGGCATTGGTTAAGGGGGAGGAGCCAGGAGAGTCAGCGGGGAAACTTTAATACCACTATAAAGGAACAAAATTATCCTATTTTTTTCCACTACTTCTAAAGTAGAATTTTAAAGAATACAGTATAAAGTATAAAGCAATTGTTAAAAAAAATTCATAGAAAAACCCCTAAAAATGTAAAATAAGATTTTAAGATGTGTGTTTACTACATTAAAGGAAAACTGTTAAAGGAGAAGTATATAGTTTTTTTCAGAAGTTTTTTTCAGAAAATGCTAGCTGTCTGGTTGTTATGCGGATACAGGAGCTTTAATATTTCAATTAATGCACATAATAATGAACATAAGGACTTTTACCTGGCTTTTACTTGCTACATGTCTGTGAGCCTGTGACCCACACGTATAGAAGTCTGACAAAGTCAGGCAAAACATGGTGGATGCCAGTGCCACTCTTATTCTAGCATGTCATTATATTTTTCAAATTAAAAACTGTATTTTAAGAAAACAGAATGTTGCCAAATGGTACAGTAATCAGTGTGGCAGGCGTAAACACCAATTGTAGCAGTGACTTTAGTATTGCAATATAATACAAGAGAATAATTGACTGCAGTTAGGTGACTAGACATCCAATGTTTTTTTAGAATTAGGAGGCTCTTGGGTTAATGTCTGAAAAAGCCACAAAGGATATTGTCCAGTTAAATGAAGATAGTCTCCAGGGATTGTACTAATGCTTTTAAAAACAACTAATACTGTACATGTAGCTAAGGCTATATAACATACCATAAATTCTGAAGATGCTTAGCCAATAGTAACTCTAATGCCCCGTACACACGGTCGGATTTTCCGATGGAAAATGTCCGATCGGAGCGTGTTGTCGGAAATTCCGACCGTGTGTGGGCTCCATCGGACATTTTCCATCGGATTTTCCGACACACAAAGTTTGAGAGCAGGCTATAAAATTTTCCGACAACAAAATCCGTTTTCGGAAATTCCGATCGTGTGTACACAAATCCGACGGACAAAGTGCCACGCATGCTCAGAATAAATAAAGAGATGAAAGCTATTGGCCACTGCCCCGTTTATAGTCCAGACGTACGTGTTTTACGTCACCGCGTTTAGAACGATCGGCTTTTCCAACAACTTTGTGGGACCGTATGTATGCAAGACAAGTTTGAGCCAACATCTGCCGGAAAAAATCCTAGGATTTTGTTGTCGAAATGTCCGAACAAAGTCCGACCGTGTGTACGGGGCATTAGACACATTGGGGTAGATCATCAAGGTACTCATCAAGGTTTTACTTTTCTACCATATATACCCAGTGTCATGCCCATTGATTGAGAGTCACCTGAGCTCAGAGATGGTTTCTACCAATATGGCAAAATGTGAAACTGCTTAGGCTTCATAAACTGTTACTATATTAAAATAAAAAAATACAATGTGACTGAGAAGGCAGTTTTAAAACTGTTACAACCAAAAACATAAATGTATTTTATTGAGATTTGTGATGTGGAAGGAAAATAATAAATGGTTTTTAAATTTCTTTACAAATAAATATCTGAAAAGTGTGGCGTGCATTTGTATTCAGCCCCCTTTATTCTGATACCCCTAACTAAAGTCTAGTAGAACCAATTGCCTTCAGAAGTCACCTAATTAGTAAATAGAGTACACCTGTGTATAATTTAATCTCAGTATAAATACAGCTGTTCTGTGAAGCCCTCAGAGGTTTGTTAGAGAACCTTAATGAACAAACAGCATCATGCAGGCCAAGGAACACACCAAACAGGTCAGGGACAAAGTTGTGGAGAAGTTTGAAGCAGGGTTAGGTTATGAAAAAATCTCCCAAGCTTTGAACATCTCATGGAGCACTGTTTAATCCATCATCCAAAAATAGAAAGAGTATGGCACAACTGCAAACCTACCAAGACATGGCTGTCCACCTAAACTGACAGGCCGGGCTAGGAGAGCATTAATCAGAGAAGCAGCCAGGAGGCCCATGCTAACTCTGGAAGAGCTGCAGAGATCCACAGCTCAGGTGGGAGAATCTGTCCACAAGACAGCTCTTAGTCATGCACTCCACAAATCTGGCCTTTATGGCAAATAGAAAACCATTGTTGAAAGAAAGCCCTAACAAGTTCAGTTTGCAGTTTGCGAGAAGCCATATGGGGGACACAGCAAACATGTGGAAGAAGATGCTCTGGTCAGATGAGACCAAAATTGAACTTTTTGGCCTAAGAGTAAAACGCTCTGTGTGGCGGAAAACTAACACTGCACATCACCCTGAACACACCATCTCCATGGTGGTGACAGCATAATGTTGTGGGGATGCTTTTCTTCAGCAGGGACAGGGAAGCTGGTCAGAGTTGATGGGAAAATGGATGGAGCCAAATACAGGGCAATCTTGGAAGAAAACCCATTAGAGTCTGCAAAAGACTTGAGACTGGGGTGGAGGTTCATCTTCCAGCAAGACAACAACCCTAAACGTACAGACAGAGCTACAATGGATCAAAGCATATTCATGTGTTAGAATGGCCCAGTCAAAGTCCAATCCTAAATCCAATTGAGAATCTGTGGCAAGACTTGAAAATTGCTGTTCACAGACGCTCTCCATCCAATCTGACAAAGCTTGAGCTATTTTGCAAAAATGTCACTCTCTAGAAAAGCAAAGCTGGTAGAGACATCCTCAAAACGACTTGCAGCTGTAATTGCAGTGAAGGGTGGTTCTACAAAGTATTGACTCAGAGGGGCTGAATACAAATGCACGCCACGTTTCACATTTTTATTTGTAAAAAATGTTGAAAAACATTTATAATTTTCCTTCCACTTCACAATTATGTGCCACTTTGTGTTGGTCTATCATATAAAATCCCAATAAAATACATTTACATTTTCGGTTGTAACATGACAAAATGTAGAAAATTTCAAGCAGTGTGAATACTTTTTCAAGGCACTGTGTGTATTTCCTGTACTAGAACATCATGAGGGTAACATCTGAATTTCCCTTACAGCATTCACAGCCATGTTTTATGCAATTTGCACTATAATAGGCTTATGGACTTATTCAGTGCAGCAAATTATAGTCAATAGTATAATTTTTAGTAGTTAGAGGACCAATAATTGATAAGCTTAGTCAAGGAATTTGAGGTAGGTATTAGAAGCACCCTTCACATAAAAAAATAATCAACTCTGTGTATATTATTTACAAAGGCTATTCAAAAACTGAAGTTTTAAATAGTTAATGTTAATGTAGATAAAAAGTACAAATTCTTTTCTGTGACGTTTTTAATGTTTTAGAGAAACACTAACAATATGTTCCCTGTACAATATTATTAACCAATTACATTTTTAAAAAACTAAGGAGAGAAGGGAAAAAAATATTGTTCTATTTGCATAGGTGACATGCATGTTGACAGAGCCATTTTCTCAATGTACCATGTGCTCCTATGTATTTTATAATTTATTTGGTGATATTGATGTTTGATTAAAATGTACTATATATTTATATATCTTTTTAATTATAAACAGAATAATAGCTTGAGTAATTATACATTTTATTTTTTTGATTTAACCTTCAAGTGTTTTCTTTTGTGTCAAAGTAAGAGATCTAACCTAACAAAATTAAATGTCCAGCCCTTCCTCTTTACTGGCTAACGTATAATGGTAGTAACTGCCTTCAAAAGTATGAGAAGATTTGGTCAGCATGGGTTGCAGCTAGGAAACACTCTCTGAAATGGGTGTTATATCGCCTCCCTTTGGAGGTTGATATGTACTGTTCTCCTTCCCTGGTACACACCCTCTTTCGAGTTCTTGGGGACCCCCCCTCCAGCCCTTCCCTCCCTACCCCCCAACACCTCCCCATACCTACCTTTTTTCCTCTCCATGGGTGATTGATACCTGACTAGTACTAACTACATTATAGATTTGGTCTATAGTATGTATCAGGGTGAACATCTGGATAATTCATGAGTGACCCATAGGGTCTCTCAGTGATATTTCTTGTAGGTGTCTATGATGGTCCTATAACTGTATAACTATGTGTTCTTACAATACAAGATGTATCCTTTGTATTATGTACATGTATAACGTTTTCAAAATTTTCAATAAAGTATTGAAAAGGTATTTAAAAAAAAAATGAAATGCCAATTTGCTTGATGATAGGGAATGAGATAAAGTCTTAAAACCATATAAAGTATAACATCAAGATTTGCTTTTTTATTTTAAGCAAATGAGAGGTAACCAAGGTAACAAAAAATAAGACCTTGATGTACATTGTTGGCTATTATATGTTTAAATCTGTAGCAGAAATAAACCAATATATATATATATATATATATATATATATATATATATATATATATATATATTTTTTTTTTTTTTTTTTTTTTTTTTTTCAAAGACCCATTAAGCTATGGCAAAGTAGCTCTGTGTTTTACTATTTATGCATTTATTTTTTTCTAAGAATAGTGGCCTTTTAGCTATAGGAAATAATCTCAAGTGGTGTTAGCCACAAGCACTATAATTAATTAGTATCCCATGAAGTTGTGTGCCTCTAGCTAGTCCAGTTGTAAACAACTGAAGGGATGTGTTTTCTTTTTTAAAGGTTATCTAGATCACTATCTGTATTCCATTTTTTCTGATATGGGGTGTCTGTTCTGCAATTTATACATGAAACTTGTTGACTCAGGCAGTAGCACACTGCCAACATTGATGGCTGGTGTGAGGGTGCCATCCGCAAAAGCCAGATAAAACATGATTTGCATAGGTCTGAAATGCAGCCACTTGATCCTGTTGCCCTATTTCTTCCAAAGCTATCATTCTTCTGACTGAATTTACTTATGGCAATCATTAGCTAGAGGTGTTTATGTTTTTGAGATGTTGTACACTATGATGTCTGTACACTTTCGTGAAATATGGTCTGCACAGGTAAACCGCAGTTTGTGTGGTCATGCCAAAAGAGAAGTGCTGGCAGGTCAGTTGTAGTAACATCTTCAAATGGGTAATCCAATCCAAGCTTTCTGGGATTTTACTTGACAAAACAGTATTTAATGCTAAATCTAGAATTTTTAAAAAGAATACTAACAGCTATGTCTCCAAACTCTATACTCTATCTGTTTTTTAATTGTGCTGAGTCTTACTCAGACCATCAACAAGCAAAAAAAGATCAAGGCAGCTAATCACAGTCAACAGGAGAGTGTTTTTGACAACTACAGTATCATTAAATAGGCTATCATACCATTTTAACACAATGCTTAGGTGAAAGCATGATACATTTGTAGCTGGGTGGAAAAAACTTTAAATCTATCAAAACAACTTTAGGTACTTCAGCATCTCTTTCCATACTAAAACATAAAAGCTTCAGCAAAGTATTTTGCCACTAATTCTATATTTGTCAGTTTAAAGAACTGTAGTTCTTTTCTTTTTGATGACACTGGTGACCAGGACTATTAGAAAGAGTACCTAACAGGGATACAGGCAGCAATAAAAATCTGACAGTGGTTCTAATTCCTTGCCACTTCATTCAATCTAAATAAAATAAATGTACCTTTAGTAATACTTTAGGGGTGCGTATACTATTGTATTTTGTAAAAAACTTTTTTTATCTACCCACCTTACTTTCTCCTATCCTCAATGCATAGTTACCTGAATTGTATAGCCATTGCCTATAGAAATCATAAAAGCCTCTGTCAAAAAAATCTTGCATTGTTCTGATTGCGCTAGTAAAGTCATCTTCTATATATTTTTATGTGACCCTGAAAGCACACCTATCCTTTAAATCTATGGCACGACTTTGGGCATGCAAGTATTTACATATTCTTTACAAGCACTAAAGGTTTTAAAGCAAGCCCTTGCTGATGTCTGAAGCTGCAGAAACCGTTCAGCAATTTATCTACAAAGTTAACGACAGAAATATTGTTATTAAAGTCCTTTTTCTGTAGCTCAGATCACTCTGCTCCTCCAGAGTGACTGCTCCATGTTTATATTAGAAATAAAAAAAAGGCAGCATAAATATAGTGTCATTCCATGTTTCTTGAAGTCTGTCAGTTATTAGGTGTGTTATTACATATAATCATAGTATCACATAATTTTGCTATGAGATCATCTTCACAAAAGTCTGATTTGTTTTATTTATTTTTTTAGTTTCCAATCCAAGGTCTAGCATGTCAGAGTTTGACAGGTGGGTCTCCGGCTTCTCACAAAGCAGTAAGTAGTTCCAATTTTGTATGATGGTGTTAAATCAAAATATTAAAAACGACCTTATTATATGTACATCAATAAGTGTTTGGCTCCATTCACACCATGGCTTTCCATTTTGCGGGTGGAATCGGCGCGATTCGGAAATGCCGCAAATCGTGATCCCCATTACTTTGAACGGCACCAAAATCACAGCGCCATTTTTCCTCAATAGTTACTTTGAATGGCATCCAAACCGCTGCGTGATTATTCCATGATTGTTACTTTGAATGGCACCCAAATCACGGCGCGCTTTTGCTACGAATGTCACCCGACTAATCGATGTAAAATCGTGCAAACAGAATCGCGGGATGCCTGTCGCCCAAAAGAAGTTCAAGAACTTCTTTTGGGCAACAGGCATCCCACGATTCTGTTTGCACGATTTTACTGCTATTTCCTCAGGCCATAATCGTGGCAAAATCAACGCGATTCAAAGTAAAGGGGATTTGCGGCGTTTCCGGAAAGCGTGAAAATTTGCTACGTTTCTGCCTGCAAAACAGAACGCCGCGTTGTGAATGGAGCCTTAGTATTTATTTGATAAATAAGGGATAAAGGGAGGGATAAAGAAAAGAAGGTAGGAAAAAGAAAAGGGGCAAAGATGGAGACCCGGTCTGGTTTAGAAACATATCTAATTTTGGTGGAAACTATATGCTTATGAAATGACAATTCAGTAATATGAATCATTAATGGGTTAACATAGCCTTCAGGTAAGAGGGTTTCGTTTTTCGTCTAGAAGGCCCATATCATGTTATAAAAATCTTGGGTATTTTTGGAGTTCGTGAGCTAGTTCATACATGGGCAAATCCAAAACATTTTCTGAAACTATAATTTTATGGAGGGGATAGTAGGCTGTTTCCAGATTTAAGGTATTGGGAATTAAGCCACATTAAAGTGGTTGTATACCTTTTTTTTATATTTTTACCTACAGGTAAGCCTATAGTAAGGCTTACCTGTAGGTAAAAAGAATATCTCCTAAACCTGTACAGTTTAGGAGAAATTCACTTTGCATGCAGCCGCTGATGTCAGCAGCACATGCTCTGTGAAGGTCCGGCAGACGCTGCCGGACCTTATGGGAAAGTAGCCTCCCTCGAGCATGCTGCGGAGCTACAAACCCGGAAGATACATTGAGGGGAAATGTCAGCTCCATTTGAGGGTGACCGGGATAAGCTACCGATGCCTTGTTCTAAGGTAAGTATTCCATAATGAGCTAGCATGCTAGTATGCAGTACATACTAGCTCATTATGCCTTTTGCCTTACAGGTTTTTTTTTTTAAATTAAAATTTTGTGCAGGTATACAACCACTTTAAGTAAATGAGGTGCAATAGATTGCTTATATCATTCTATTTCACTTGTACAATGGAACAGAAGCATAGAAGGTCACTGAGGTTCCTTGTATTTGGTTTATATACTAGGACACCATAGTCCAAAAGCTCTGAATTGCTGGGCAAAAGCACCAGATGAGGGCATGAGTACCTACATCCCCACAACTTCTCTAGCACTTCTTGGGAGATTGCCAGAAGACTCAGTGTAATACAATAGGGTCCCTGTACCAAAGAGACAGAAACTTATGGATAATTTCCTCAATCTTACACAAGATTGAAGATACTTTGTTTCTGATAATCAGACAGGTAAGAAGGCTGGCTGGAGGCTAGCCTGTATTTGTAGGAGTCTGGGGGGTATATATCCCTCCTCCTCTATCTGATCCTGTGTAGTCTCATCTTCAGGGTTTTCTGAATACAGCTGTCAAGTGTCATTTCCGGGTTTCAGTTCACCCACATCACTTCCGGTCATTCATACAGCAGAGGGGCAGCACACTCGGCTCCAGGGATCTCGACAGAGTTCACTTCTTCCAGTGCTCATGCCGGGCATCATCGGAGGGGCCGCCCGCCCGCTTCTCCCAGTGCTCATGCAGGGCATCATGGGGGGCCACTCGCCCGCTTACTTCTCCCGGTGCTCACGTCGGGCTTCTACGGGGAGGGGGTGCCTGCATTTGTTAGCTATTAGTCCTGGTTTGTACGAGACGGGGGGTGCTAATAACGGGGTGCTGCTCGCAGCACAGCATGCCACCTGCCCTAGCATGGCCTTGAGAGCCGGGAGAGCAAGCCAGCTGGTCTGTCATTGGAGGTCTGGTGGGGGGGGCTTGAGACTTGCTTGATAGTCCAGGTCCATGCTACCTTGGGGTCACAAATCAAGGGGGATGCAGACCAGCAGGTTCATCAGTCAGCACTTGTGAGGTCTGTTGATGCATATCTCCCTGCAAGCTTCCGGGAGGGTCACCGAGGGCAAGTACCAAGAAGGGGGGCTGATTGGTGGGGTAGCTCCACTGCCATGGTTATTTTCTTATGATTCCATGCCAGCAGTTGTTGAAACATTTCTGTAACCTTGGCATTCCTGTCGCAGCATGTTCTGTCATAGTGTGTTCTGTCATAGCGTGTTCTGTCATATCGGTTCTGTCATATCGGTTCTGTCATAGCGTGTTCTGTCATAGCGTGTTCTGTCATAGCGTGTTCGGTCACAGCGTGTTTCTGTCATAACCATGGGTGTCCGCAGAACTTTTATGGGGGGGCATCATTTTAAGGTCACCCATTCTCCACCCCTTTTTGACAATGTCATGAAGGGGAGGGGCTTAGTCACTCATTATCACATAAGGCCAGGGTCCCCCATATAGATCCACTTTAGAGCAGGCCAGGGCAAGTCCCCCATAGAATAGATCCCTCTTTACTTAGTCTTCTTACTCTTACCTTTTTTTCACCATTCTGCATTACATGATGGGCACAGCAAATTACACGGTGGGCACTGTACATTACACAGTGGGCACACCACACCACATGTGGGCACAGCACATCATATTACATATGGGTACGCCACACGACATGGTGGGCACAGCACATTACACAGAGGGCACACTACTCTGCATTACATGGTGGGCACTTTACAGCACAGCACATGACATGGTGGGCACAGAACATTACACAGAGGGCACATTACTGCGCATTACATGGTGGGAACATTAAAGCACAGCACATGACATGGTGGGCACAGAACAGTACACAGAGGGCACACTACTCCGCATTACATGGTGGGCACTGTACAGCACAACAGATGACATGGTGGGCACAGCACATTACACAGAGGGCACACTACTCCACATTACATAGTGGGCACTTTACAGCACATGACATGGTGGGCACAGCACATTACAGAGGGGACACTCTACTCTGCATTACATGGTAGGCACAGCACATCACACAGAGGGCACTCTACTCCACATTACATGATGGGCACTGTACAGCACAGCAGATGACATAGTGGGCACAGCACAATAAACAGAGGACACACCACTCTGCATTACATGGTGGGCACTGCACTGCACATGGTGGGCCCAATACATCACATGTGGTGACTGCACATGGTGGGCACAATACATCACATGGTGGTCACTGCACATGGTGGGCACAATACGTCATATTGTGGTCATTGCACATGGTGGTCACAATACATCACATGGTGGTCACTGCACATGGTTGTCACTGCACATGGTGGGCACAGTAAATCACATGGTGGTCACTGCACATGGTGGTCACAATACATCACATGGTGGTCACTGCACATGGTGAGCACAATATAGCACATGATGGTCACTGCACATGGTGGGCATAATACATCACATGGTGGTTACTGCACATGGTGGGCACAATACATTACATGGTGGTCGCTGCACTGCATATGACATGGGGGGAGCAGCAGCCTACCCCAGTACAATAATTTCACCCCCAAAGGTCAGTTTCTGCTCAATCCCTCCTGTTTACTGACCTCATTTTAGCAGCATGGTAGATCTTCTTCATTCTGGGCTCCTGCTGAAGAGGATGATATCAGCGCCCCTCTTCTACACAGCTGCCTGAAGCTCCTGGAGACTGAAAGGATCTGTGTGTGCAGATCCTGTGATAGGAGCCGGGTAGCACCGACAGCTTCAGCTCTCCTTCTCTGCCTCAGATTGCGGCACCTGGGTGCGGCACCCTGTGAACTCGCTTCCAGGGCGGGCACTTGAACCCCCTTTGCCCCCTCTTGAAGACTTCCATGGTCATAACGGTTCTATCATAGAGGTTCTGTTGTAGCAGGTTCTGTTGTAGCGTGTTCTGTCACAGCATGTTCTGTCATAGCGTGTTCTGCCACAGCGTGTTCTGCCACAGGGTGTTCTGTCACAGCGGTTCTGTCATAGCGTGTTCCGTCATAGCGGTTCTGTCATAGCAGTTCTACCATAGTGTGTTCTGCCACAGCGTGTTCTGCCAAAGCGGGTCTATCATAGAATGTTCTGTCATAGCGGTACTGTTATAGCGTGTTTCTGTCATAAGTGTGTTTTTGTCATAGCATGTTCCTGTCATAGCATGTTTCTGTCATAGCGTTTCTGTCTTAGCGGGTTTCTGTCATAGCGGGTTTCTGTCATAGCGCAGTCTGTCGTTGCGGTTCTGACGTAGCAGTTCTGTCATAGCAGGTTCTGTCATAGCGGTTCTGTCATAGCATATTCTGTCATAGCGGTGCTGTCATAGGTTATTTCATAGTGTGTTCTCTTATAGCGTGTTCTTTTATAGTGTGGTTCTGTCATAGCATGTTCTGTTATATAGCAGTGCTGTCATAGTATGTTTCTGTCATAGCATGTCAGTGTCAGTGCCATGCAGTTACGGCATACACCAGTAGCTATTTCATCTTCATTTGTTTCAATTTCTCATCGTACCTTTCGTTCAGGTTTCTTTGTAAACCTGGGTTTAGTTAGCTAGTGCTCACATCTCGGGATCTGTCACGTCTACAGATCCATACGGGTTGAGGTTTTGTTTTTAAATGATTGTTGACCACAATCTTCTTGCCCGTATACCATATGTCATATGATGCACGTTCATTTCATTACACCTGTACGACTACCCACCACGGTCTGTGGGTAAACTAGCCCTGAGTGTTTCAGTTTTAATCTCCTGTCTTTGCGCTGCAGGTGACTCGGGCTCACTTACTGCATACACTAGGGTGTGGGTCATCAGGTTCATTCACGCGCTTCATCCCTTCAACCCCATGTGGGGGTTCAGAGCATGGTAGCACTCCATCATTAAGGAGTTGGTCTATACTTAAACTCACAGCAGAGTTTCGTCATAGGGGTTTTCCTTTCCTTGCCACAGCCGGGAAGGCAGAACGCTTCGAAGTGTTATTTCCAATTCCGTCCAGCCACTCCCATTCACCAGCATGGAACATGTTTTGGGCATTTTTCTTTAACTCAAATTCATATGCTCTCCGTGGTTGCAAGACAGGATGGAGGTGATCGTTGCTTGCTCGGTCAGAGGCAGGGTGTCAGCGCACCCCCAACTCCTGCTCTTCCTACATTCCTGCAGGCAAGGTCGGCATCCCCTCAGTCCACTGGTCTTGTCAAGCCTTCTGGTTTAATATGTCTGAGCCAAGTAATGTTTCTTCGTCAGGGGCTGTGTAGGAATCTCCCATCCTTGGTCTCCAGACAGTCCCTGTTGGGGGAATTTTCAGGCCTGCACACGGGCCTCATCACTATCTCGTCTGAGTCTTTCCTATGTAGTATCTTGGCTTCAGAAGACAGTCATGCTCTCATGGTCAATTAGTTACTGTACACAGTCATTTCCAAGGGGTGCTTGGTCCGGTTCTTTGACCAGCGCTCTGAAGGTGGAGGGTCGGCCCACCGGGGTGTCCAGTGTCAAGTTTCCGATATAGTTTGTTTACATTTTGGCTGCCCTCTTTCCTGCGGAAGTATTTTTAACGAAGTACTCATTCGCGGACCTGGCTTTTCAGCACTTTCTACAGTTAGGGGGGTTATTGGCTATCCAGCTGATATTAACAATGCTTTGAAGCTACTTCCATCAGACCTGTCTGCTAGTATGGCATGGTAAATGGCACAATTGTCATTTCACCACTAGCTTAACCTTCGGGTCAAAAGCAGTCCTTATTTATTTGACACATTTGCCGAGCACTTCATTGGATTTTGGGTAACTGCAGGGGGGTCAGGGGATAATTCATTTAGTTGATTTCCTGTTGTGTAAAGACCCTGGTTACAGCCCAGGGATCTGCAATCTCTCTCAGGGTGGATGCTGAACGTCCCCTGTCTGCACACAAAGTGGTAGGTCCGGGCCAAAAATCATCATTATTTTGGGTTTCACTCTCAGCTCTAATCTCTTGTTTGCGAGGTTGCCTGGAGAACTGGTCGGATACTTCAGACCATTCATCTTTTGTCTGATCCCCAGCCTGTTCCAAGGAGGGCTCTCAGTCACTTTTGGGTATGCTGAATCAGGCCATGAGAATTATTCCTCAGAATGAAGTCTAGCCGCCTTCCCCTGCTTTAGAACTCTAACTCGGTTGTCGGGTTACGAGCTGAAGCACGACCCGACGTTTATCATGTGGGATCAGTTTTCTGTGTGTCTGGTATGGTATCTCCATGTTTATTCCACAACCATGAGCAGGGCTCTCGGAGTGTTAAGGTCGCTGGTTTTAGCCCCCGTAAGTTTTTCGCCTGCCCTAGTTTGCGCATATTTTGTTTCTTTATTTGCCCAATACTGGCAGTTACAGTCACATGGGGACCAGTTGGTCAGGGAGCTCAGTTTTACGAATGGTTTGGAATTTTTTTATAAGGTGGATCAGGGGGTTGGAAGATTCCTAAGGTTCCTGACTCTGGCTTTCGATGTATATTGCCACAAGTAGGGATGGGCGAACGGTTCGGCCCGAGCATAAGTTCGGGCCAAACTTTGGTTGTTTGAATGGTCTGCAAACACCAAACAATATGCGGTGTTTGGGGCAAATTCAAAAGCTGCCAGAACACCGTTAAAGTCTATGGGACACTAACATTGTTTGGTGACCTGGGTCCTGCCCCAGGGGACATGTATCAATGAAAAAAATTTTTTTTAAAACATCCGTTTTTTTCAGGAGCAGTGATTTTTTTAATGCTTAAAGTGAAACAATAAAATTTAAATATTCCTTTAAATATTGTACCTGGGGGTGCCTATAGTATTCCTGTAAAGTGGCTCATTTTTCCCATGTTTAGAACAGTACCACAGCATTTCTAAAGGAAAAATTGTCATTCAAAACTGATCGCCACTGTAATGACTTGTCGGGTCTCAGCAATATAGATAAACTCATTGAAAAAAAGAGCATGGGATCCCCCTTCAGTCCATTACCAGGCCCTTTGGGTCTGGTATGAATCTAAAGTGGAAACCTGAACCAAAATTTAAAAAGTAAATTGTGTGGGGGTCCCCCTAAAATCCATACCAGGCCCTTCAGGTCTGATATGGAAATTAAGGGGAACCCTGCGCCAAATTTTTAAAAAAATGGCGTAGGGATCCACCCAAAATTAATATCAGACATCTGGTATGGATTTTAAGGGAAACCCTGCGCCAAAATTTTAAAAAATGGCTTAGGGGTCCCCCCAAAATCCATACCAGACCCTTATCCAAGCATGCAACCTGGCAGGCCACAGCAAAATAGGAGGGGACAAGAGAGCACATCCCCTCCTGAACCATACCAGGCCACAAGCCCTCAACATGGGGAGGGTGCTTTGGGATAGCCCCCCAAAGCACCTTGTTCCCATGTTGATTGGGACAAGAGCCTCATCCCCACAACCCTTGCCCAGTGGTTACCATTTCACACAGGGGGGGAGGCCGGGATCTGGGGGTCCCTTTGTTAAAGGGGGCTTCCAGATTCCGATAAGCCCCCCGCCCACAGACCCCCACAACCACCGGGCAAGGGTTGCATGCTTGGATAAGGGTCTGGTATGGATATTGGGGGGGACCCCTACGCCATTTTTTTTTTAATTTGGCGCAGGGTTCCCCTTAATTTCCATATCAGACCTGAAAGGCCTGGTATGGATTTTAGGGAGACCCCCACACAATTTACTTTTTAAATTTTGGTTCAGGGTTCCACTTAAGATTCATACCAGACCCAAAGGGCCTGGTAATGGACTGGAGGGGGATCCCATGCTCTTTTTTTCAATGAGTTTTATGTATACTGCCGAGACCCGACAATTCATTACAACCGCGATCAGTTTTAAATGACAATTTTTCCTTTAGAAATGTCATTTTGCTGTGGTACTGTTCTAAACACGGGAAAAATGTGCCACTTTACAGGCAAACTATAGACACCCCCCAGGCACGATATTTAAAAGAATATTTCATTTTTATTGTTTCACTTTAAGCATTAAAAAAATCACTGCTCCCGGTAAAAACGCCCATTTTTAAAAAAAAAATTTTCATTGATACATGTCCCTTGGGGCAGGACCCAGGTCTCCAAACACTTTTTATGACAATAACTTGCATATAAGCCTTTAAAATGAGCACTTTTGATTATTCATGTTCGTGTCCCATAGACTTTAATGGTGTTCATGTGTTCTGCTGAATTTTTTGCATGTTCGGTATGTTCTGGTACCATGTTCGGCTCATCCCTAGCCACAAGTGTATTGGCCAACACTATCAAGCATATCTATCAGGTGTCCAGTACTTCAGACCCCTGCAAACTCCTGTCAGTTCGTCCATTTTTGCGGCTCACCCTCTCAAAACTTCCCTATGCCAAGAATCGACAGACAGGTCAGGGGTTCATTGGGAATTTTACAGAGCTACTTAACTGGTGTCCGTTTTGAAGTGTTTGATCTTCTTTGCAATTATTTTGCAGGGGCTCCTCGGGTCAGCCCTTGCTCCCTTTCCCCCAAGTATCTCTCACTAAAAGCAGTTCATTCTCATGTCTGTGTTTTCTCAGAAATTAGGCTTAATCCAAATCATTTACGGGACATTTATTTGGGATCTGGGCAGTTTCGCAGGTTCCAAACAGGGGGTCCCTTCTTATCATCAATTTATGGGACACTGGAATTCCTCCTGTTATAGCTGATACGTACCGGATCCATATACTGAAGCCATCCGTGCATTCGCTATTCTTCTAGACTGATTGTTACCTACCCTTAATCAAGCTTTCTTATCACACCTACATTCGTGTCTTTTTGCCCTGTTTTAGGCGTACTGACCAGCTAGGCCAAGGTACACCTCAGGTCTTGATAATTAGGGAATTGTATTTCCAAGTAAAGTCTCTGACTACAATTAACGACTTAGGTCTGCTTCCCAAATTGTCATATATTGTGGATAGGCAGAACCCATTTCAAAAATTAACCTATACAATTGAGAGATGCATTTGTTTGGAGGTTCAGGCAATGAGAGGTTCACACAAGAGAGTTTCAAGGGGAATAAGTTCATCAAAAGAGCAGAATGGCTTTAATAGGGAACTTATGTGAAAGTTGAGTGTATCTCCAATAATTCATCTTTTGTGAGGCACTGAGTCCTCTAATTGCTGGAAATGACTTCAGACTTGAACCTCAGGTTACATAGTGTAGTAGGAGAGGTTGTTCTGAAGACCAGTTCCAAATTCCAGATCTGGAAGGACCAAAAGTAATAGTAATAACCCAGCAGTAGGAGTCATAGTGAGTTATAGGGATATTACTGTTATGAGTAAATGTAACCTCAAGTAGTTAGGGATAAAGTCGTGAAAAGAGAAGTTTCAAATTAAAGGGATGCTTAAATCAGTGTCACTCAGCTGGAATTATACATTGTTCCATCTCTTAAAGTGGCATGCATATAACCAGTCAATGATCCTGGTGAGGGTAGCAGCCTGATGGTAACTTATGAAGTTAGCTCTCTATTCACTTTGGTTCGAGTTAAGATACCACATTAAACTGTTTGTGATTTTAAAAGCAGATATTTGAGAAAGTTTTGTCGGTTGCTGCTTGATAAAGAACATAATAAATGCATGCAGGTTTATAGTAATTATTTATATGTTCTTTATATTTACTTGTGGTCTACATCTATTCATTTTGCACTGTGAGTGAAAACGTATATAAGGATATTTTTATGGGCTCACAAACTTGGGTTCCCTAAACAATAGCAAAAAGCATGATGCCTATCAGTTACATTTTATTTTGGTGAATATAGTCAGTGTGCACTTCTTTTCAGATTCCAGAAACACTGACACTGACACAACCTGGAGAGCTGCTGAAGAGGTGCCAGAAACCAAAGGTAAGTACATTATACAATTCGGTTCTACACCTAGATAATACATAGCCACACTTTCTTTTTTCTTTAGTTCTCAACATACTTTGTTAGTTAGGCACAATAAGTGGCCTTTGTGTCCTCTTTTGTTCCAACTTTTGTATACGTTGATAACATATAAAGTTGCTATACAATACAATCATGCATGTGCTGTATTGGTCATTTTTTAAATTTTTTTTTACATTGCAGTTCCTGTTGCAATTCCAGTGCCAGTTCAAGTGCCAGTTCCAGTTAAACCTGAATTTAAAGTTGATGTTGAACCAGATCCATGGCGAGGGTTCTCAGAAAGTGGTATGTTTCTTTGTAGACTACCAATTCTTACAGAAAAAGTTGGTGCTATTCTATTATGTTTACTGCTGCATAATTGTGTTTTTCCATGGTTGTGCCAAATGGAAATATCAATGCTCTGTCAGTTATTACTAGAAGCACTCATAAAAAAAAGCCTAGTTGTTCAATATTACATGTGAATATTATGTAGTCTTCTATCCAGCCAATGGGTGGAGCTTTAAGCATCCTTTCTCTGGTCTGCTCTTCTTCATCATTGCAAAAAGACTGTTATGACTTCACAGGCATTCATCTCTTATCAGATGGTTCCAAATGGCATGCAGAAATAGCAAGTCAAAAGGCAGGTAGCCTCTGATGTGGTGTCATGCCAGCTAAACCATAAAGCTCTGGAAATGTGCCTTATTGTAAACATCTCTTTGTAAAACAAATTTTATATTTGCAGTAAAATAAAACAAAACATTACTTTACAAAAGTAGAAACGTAAAAATGTTTAAATAAATGTAACTAAACGCATTGTATTTTCCATTTACCTGAAAAAAAGAGCAGTCAGTCTAGAACAATCCAATCGAATTTAATCAGATTAATTTTATTTTTGTTAAACAGTTGTTTTTTAAAGACACAGATTATTTAATTCTTTTAGATCTGTGACTAACTATGTGTGTGGTGGGCATTAAGGAAATACAGATAACTTTTGAAAATTAGAGTAATGAAAAAGTATAAGGGTGTCCATAAAAACCAATCAACTTAGTTTTAATAATATGTACAAATAATAGGTGTACTTTTTTACAGGAAAACACAGATTTTACTTACCCCTGTTATTTTAATAATGGCTACAGACTGCTGGATAGTCGGCTATGGAATTCAGGAATTGATAGATTAACTAAGCTTATCTGTCAGTGGAAAGTGCCAGTGTTGGTTATAAGCAACATATAGGTCTTTAAGACAAAATAAACTGACATTTAATTGTACCTCATCTCAAGGACGGTATAGAAACAACATTATACAAAGAAAAGCGTAATTGCATATACCATTACTCATTCTGAATAAATATATTTAACCATGTTATGTGAGTTTAGACATCTTTTTCTTAACTTATAATAGCTGTCAGCATTTGATTAATGTGTTCATCCATTCATCCGACTTTTCATATCCTTACCAGACATTTCCATTGTCTTGTAACTAGGCTTTTCTGGAAGTTGTTTTAAAATACTTCATGCTAGCAACAATTTTCTTTCAAAATTACAGTTTACAGGGAAGAATATTTGCCCTGCAAGAAGAGATGTTCCTTTTTAAACTCTTCATAGCAGCGTATTCCTCCGCATAAGTGAAATTAATATCCTTTGATAATGAAGGAATGTGCCTATTATTGATCCTATGCAACATCTGACCAGGAATTCTCAGCTATTTACTACCACATTATGCTGGGAAATTCCATTCAGTATGGTCTTATTGTGTTCTGTGGAATAAATAAGTTAGGAAATTAGACTGATTTCTATGCATTCAATACTTTCAGGAGTCCCTGCCAAAGAAGAAGTAAACTCAAGACTACCCGTGGAAACAGTAGCCTTGGGAGGCATAAGTATGAGAACCTTTTATAAAGGGCATACAACTTATAAGTGTTTAGTGTATTTATAATATTGCATATTATTAATTCAAGAATCTAGGTAAAAAAACAGAAGAAATTCTTTTTAAAATACTGTTAGTAGAAGGCAAAACACAGTGGCGGCTGGTGGGATCTTCTTTTGGGGGGGTGGTAAACAAACAACACCCCCCAGCGGCATGGCAATGAAACAGAACCCCCCCCCCCCCCGTGGGTGGTCTGGCACAGCACTTACCCACTGGGGTGGCGTGGCTGTGGTGTTCTCTCCTCTCCTGGAGTGTGAGCAGAGGCCGTGGCGGCTCCGGTGTCTGCCCCTTGAGCTTCCTCAACCGTGTTTCTCCTCTTCCCCCAAAGCGCTAAGCATCCAATAGGATCGCTGGACACTTTAGCCAATTGGGAAACCTGCCTGCTGATTGGCGGGGAGGAACTTTAGTGTGATAATAGCGAAAATTCATTCTTTGTGCTCTGAGCTGACCCTTTTTTGAAGCTTATTAGAGCCTCTGGATCTAATCAGGTGCTTCAAAAAAACACCCCGCCACATTGGAATCCATGGTCCATCACCACTGATATGTAGATCAGGGTGTCGGACACATGGATAGGAGAGGCGGTGCCCGTGCACCCTCTATGGCTGGGCCGCCACTGACGAAACAGATGGGAGAAAAGTTATACATAACATGTTTGGTGCACAATTTAAAATGTACTGCTCAAAGATGAATTTCTGGCAGTTGGAAACACTAATGAATGCAATTGTGTTTCTGTTTTGTTTTTAAATCGTCAAATGTAATATTTTAAGTGCAAGTAACCGAAATTGACTTCATGTCAGCCTCTGTTTCTGCAACCTCGCTGTCTAATCACAGCCTGGAGATAGTAAGGCTACCTAGCTGTGGGGGCCTAAATGACAGAAATTACTATTGCATTGGTTTTATCATAAGGGCTGCATAAATAATACTGACAGTTAGATAACAGCATTATTAACCACTTGCAGACCGCTGCACTCTGATATATGTCGGCACAATGGCAGCGGTGGGCAAATGGGCGTACCTGTACGTCCCCTTTAAGTGCCGGGGATAGCAGGCACGGGCACGCCGCCACATGTAATGTGACCGTGCCCGCGGGACCCGCAGACTCGATGTCTGCCGGTCTCTCGGTGATCGTGTCATGGAACCTCAGAACGGGGAAGTGCCTATGTAAACAAGGGATTTTCCCATTCCGGCTTGTGTCATGACAGCGATCACCGCTCCCTGTCATCAGGAGCGGTGATTGTTGTCATGTGACTAGTAGCCCATACCCCCACAGTTAGAATCACTCCCTAGGACAAACTTAACTCCTTCATCACCCGCAGTGGTTAACCCCTTCACTGCCAGTGTCATTTACACAGTAATCAGTGCATTTTTATAGCACTGATCGCTGTATAAATGACAATGGTCCCAAAATAGTGTCAAAAGTGTCTGACATGTCCGCCATAATGTCGCAGTCTCCATAAAAATCGCAGATCGCCGCCATTACTAAAAAAAAGAAAATTGAAATAAAAATGCCATAAACTATCCCCTATTTTGTAGACGCTATAACTTTTGCGCAAACCAATCAATATACACCTATTGCGTTTTTTTTTTACCAAAAATATGTAGAAGAATACATATCGGTCTAAACTGAGGAAAAAAATGTTTTTTTTTAAATTTTTGGGGGATATTTATTATAGCAAAAAGTAAAAAAAAAAGTGTTTTTTTCAAAATTGTCGCTCTTTTTTTGTTTATAGCACAAAAAATAAAAACCGCAGAGGTGATCAAATACCACCAAAAGCAAGCTCTATTTGTGGGAAAAGGGACATCAATTTTGTTTGGGTGCAATGTCGCACGACCACGCATTTGTCAGTTAAATCGCAAAAAGTGCTCTGGTCAGGAAGGGGGTAAAATCTTCCGGGGCTGAAGAGGTTAAGTAATAACAGTAGTAAAATTCAACTACTTACAGAGCAGGCTATGCACCTTTGTGATATGAAATCTAAGACATATGAGCTAAATAATGTATTGTATCAAGAACATAACATCCAAACAAAGGAAAACAGCTTTCTTAATATAGCCCCTAATGCTCCATACACACGAGCGGATTTTCCTTCGGAAAAATCTTGGATGGTTTTTCCGACGGAATTCCGCTCAAGCTTGCCTTGCATACACACGGTCACACAAAAGTTCTCTGAACTTTCCACCGTCAAGAATGTAGTGACGTACAACACTACAATGAGCCGAGAAAATGAAGTTCAATGCTTTCGAACATGCGTCGAATTGTTTACGAGCATGCGTAGTAATTTTGCGCGGCGGAATTTGTACAGAAAATAGCATTTTCGGATAGGAACTTTTCCCGACCGAAAAATAGAGAACATAATCACAATCTTTTGCTGGCTGGAATTCCGCCAGCAAAAGACTGATGGAGCATACACACGGTCGCATTTTCCGACAAAAAACTCTCATCAAGTTTTGCTGGTAGAATTTCCAATCATGTGTACGCGGCATAAGATGCAAGGGGTTTAACATAGTATGTCATAAATTCTACAGTTTTCTATACAGAATGCTTTATTTTAATGTTCTGTTATTTAATGTTATAGACTGCAAAATAGATCTGGTGTTCCTCATTGATGGCAGCTGGAGCATTGGTAAGAGACGTTTCAGGATTCAGAAACTTTTCCTAAGCCAGATGGCGGATGCTCTGGATGTTGGCATTTCTGGACCTCTCATGGGTATTGTACAATATGGGTAAGGATCTTTTCTTTATATACTGTACGTTTTCTTTATCTAACAATAGTGTGGTTGTCTAAAATAATAGGTGATAACCTAGTTCAATATTTTATCATGGAAAAGAGGTCCACTTGATTCATTCTGGATTGCTTCTGTTTCTTCTTTTGAAGTACTTACACAACTGGGTTGATTTAGTGCAAATTCTGGTGCAGCTCTACATAGAAACCAATCAGCTTTCATTTTTTTTTTTGGTCAAAGCTTAACTGAACAAGCTGAAGTTAGAAGATGATTGGCTACCATGCACAGCTACACCAGAATTTGCACTCTCCAGTTTTAGTAAATCAACCTCATGCAAATCATGCAAAAAATGACCTCATGCATGCACAGGCACACATTCACTAGTACAAGGTTAAATGTGGCTCTCTACTAAAGAAATGTTGTAATAGATAAGGAAATGTAAATTAGTGCAATTTGTCTTCATTTAAGCTTAGCAATGCACTTAGCACCTATATATTTTAGTATCTTTCTAACATAATCATTTCATTTTGATCATGTACTGCTAAAGCCTGTGTTTGTCATAAGTTTGACAGTTACTTGTTTTCCTTCCTTCAGGGATGACCCATCAACAGAATTCAGCCTGCGGTCGTACTTCAACTCTAAAGACCTTAGAAATGCCATTGAAAAAATTCCACAAAAAGGAGGATATTCTAATGTTGGTAAGTTAATGTAAACATCACTTTAATCACACAATGGGGTTTATTTAGTAAAACCGTACTCTACAGTTTTATTAAATCAACCCTAATCTTTGCAGAGAAGCCTTATTTCAGAAGTGATTCTACTGTAGATTTACAATTGTTTACAATATATTGCTGCAAACTGATCCCACATGCCAAACAATATATTATTCTGTTGTTATGCTTAGCCACTTCAGGAATTTGAATGGCACACATATATCCTAAAAACATCAACAAAGTTTTAAGGATTCATCTTTTATGTCCAGCTCCTCCCTCCACCATTAATACTGGCAATTGCCAGCTGTCAAAATGACAGCTGGAACTTGCTTTGCGTGACACAGCAAGAACAGCAGTCAAAATGCAGAAACCCCTGTGTAAAATGACACTTGCAGATTGTATGCAAGTGTCATTAAGTAAATACAATGAATCAATGCATTGTTTTACTGTATTTACTATTTCCATTTTATAAGGTTTATATAATTTATATTATAATTAGATAATTTATATAATTATATAACCTTTATCTGTATATCACAATAAACAAGTTTTGTAAAAATACAATGTATTCCTATTTAGTAGGGATGAGCTTTCTGTTCGGGTCGAACATGAGTTCGACTTGAACATTGGCTGTTTGCCCATTCGTCGAAAACCGAGCATTATGGGCCGTTCGTGCCAAATTCGAGCAGCGCTTAACTGCCCATAATGCACTGCGGGAGCGCAGTGCATTGCTGCATGAAGATTGGCCAAAGCATGCACCATGACCTGCATGCTTTGGCCAATCCAAGTGCCCTCAGCTAAGAGAGCCATAATTGACCAAAGGCAGGGTGCCTTTGGCCAATCATGGCTCAGGGGGACTAAGTCCACGCCCCACACTATATAAGGCTGCCTACATGTCGGCCCAGTGTAGTGTGTTGTTGGCGTGGACGGAGAGAGAGTGTCATTTAGATTGAGCAGGCAGGCAGGTTATTCAGTTAGCTGCAGTGTATTTAGTATATATATACAGACAGTCTCGTATATATATATATATATATATATATATATATATATATATATATATATATATATATATATACGAGACTGTCTGTATATATATATATACTAAATACACTGCAGCTAACTGAATAACCTGCCTGCCTGCTCAATCTAAATATATATATATCCACTGTATCCAGTTTAGTTATATCTGCCTGCAGTCCGTTCCTGGTGTTCTGTTTCTAATATACTTTAGGCAGGCAGGTTATTCAGTTAGCTGCAGTGTATTTAATATATATATATATATATATATATATATATATATATATATATATATACAGACAGTCTTGTATATATATATATATATCCACTGTATTCAGTTTAGCTATATCTGACTGCAGGCCGTTCCTGGTGTAGTTTTTCTAATATACTTCTGGTAGGCAGGTTATTCAGTTAGCTGCAGTGCATTTAATATATATACAGACAGTCTCGTATATATATATATATATATATATATATATATATATATATATATATATATATTCACTGTATCCAGTTTAGCTATATCTGACTGCAGGCCATTACTGATATACTTTTTCTAATATACTTCAGGCGGTGTACACAGTACACAGTACTGTGCATCCATAGTGCAGTTGCTACTACTTTTCTGGTGGTGTACACAGTACACATATAGTTGTTATTACACTTCTGTTAGTGTACACAGTATCGTGTACTCATAGTGCAGTTGCTACTACTTTTCTGGTGGTGTACACAATACAGTACATCCATAGCTGTTATTACACTTCTGTTGGTGTACAGAGTACTGTGCACCCCTAGTGCAGTTGCTACTACTTTTCTGATGGTGTACACAGTACACAATACATACAGTGCAACCATAGTTGCTATTAGACTTCTGGTGTTGTACACAATACCATTTACCCCTAGTGCAGTTGCCACTACTTTTCTGGTGGTGTACACAGTACACAATACATACGGTGCGCCCATAGTTGTTATTACACTTCTGTTGGTGTACACAGTACCGTGAACCCCTAGTGCAATTGCTACTACTTTTCTAGTGGTGTACACAGTACACAATACATACAGTGCCCCCATAGTTGTTATTACACTTCTGTTGGTGTACACAGTACCGTGCACCCCTAGTGCAGTTGCTACTACTTTTCTGGTGGTGTACACAGTACACAATACATACAGTGCACCCATAGTTGTTATTAAACTTCTCTTGGTGTACACAGTACCGTGCACCCTAGTGCAGTTGCTACCACTTTCCTGTTGGTGTACACAATACATACAGTGTACCCATAGTTGTTATTACACTGCTGTTGGTGTACACAGTACAGTGCACCCCTAGTGCAGTTGCTACTACTTTTCTGGTGGTGTACACAGTACACAATACATACAGTACACCCATAGTTGTTATTACACTTCTGTTGGTGTACACAGTACCGTGCACCCCTAGTGCAGTTGCTACTACTTTTCTGGTGGTGTACACAGTACACAATATATACAGTACACCCATAGTTGTTATTAAACTTCTGTTGGTGTAGACAGTACCGTGCACCCCTAGTGCACTTGCTACTACTTTTCTGGTGGTGTATACAGTACACAATACAGTGTGGTTTTGCTAAACAAAATTTACAGCATGTCCAGAAGGCCACCAAGAAGAGGCAGACGCTCACAGGCCACTAAAAGAGGGCAAGCAAGCTCTGTGTCTACAGTCGACAGTGCTGGTCGTGGACACGGTGCATCCTCAGCACATGGCCGTGGGGCACGCTTGTCCTTTTTTTCTGCAGTTGGCCGTGTTATTGAGCCACAACATGCAGAAGAGTTGGTGGAATGGATAACAAAGCCGTCCTCATCCTCCTCATCCTCTGTCACCCAGGCTCAGAGTAGTTTGCCTGCCAATGCAGCTGCCAAAGTGGCCTATTCCATCAGCTCCATGTCAACAGTCACTCCTTCCCTAGCCCCACCATCATGCATGGAGGAGTCCCCCAAACTATTCGACCACAGTGTTGGGTATATGCTGCAGGAGGATTTGCAGCGATTTGAAGGCTCCGATGATGGTAAACAGGTTGAGGAAGGGAGTAACGTGAGCCTAGAGAGAGGGGGTGCCCAAGAGGATTCAAGAAACTGGAAGTCATGTTCCCCCAGCTGCAACATACTGCCAAGTTTGCTCCAGTGACGAGGAGGGAGGGGATGATGAGGTCACTGACTCTACTTGGGTGCCTAATAGAAGAGAGGAGGAGGAGGAGGCACATCTCCAATGAGGCAGGATGCCCTCCAGGGGGGCAGCTTAAGGGCAGCCACCCTATTGCATCACACCGCAGAGTTAAGCAGGTGCAGGGCGCTGCTGACTCCCCACATATTTTGAAAAGTTCTTTGGTGTGGGCCTTTTTTGACACGTGTGCAGAAGATCGCACTGTTGCTGTTTTCAACATATGTCTGAAGCGTATCAAGCGTGGCCAAAACAGCAGCCGATTGGGCACCACATGCTTGACCAGACATATGACGACCTCCCATGCAGTCTGTTGGCAACAGCACTTAAAAGACCCACATCAAAGAACAAGGTGGACCTCTCCTTGCTCTTCATCAGCTGGGATTTCCAACCCCACTATACCTCCAGTCCTCTCAGAAACCTGCACTGAGAGGAATGAAGGTATAGAAATAGGTGTCCCAAGTACTTTCAGCCAATCTGCTAGCGGTACACCAACTTCGGATTTTAGCTGGCAAATTTCCCTACCCCAGCTTCTAAACCGTCAAAAGAAATTTGGTCCCAGCCATCCACATGCTCAGCGTCTGAATGCTAGCTTGGCCAAATTGCTAGCACTGCAACTGCTGCCTTTTCAGCTGGTAGACTCTGCCCCCTTTTGTGAATTTGTGGAATGTGCAGTACCTCAGTGGCAGGTTCCCAAATTTCTTTTCACGGAAGGCCATTCCGGCTCTCTACCAGCATGTGGAAGGCAATGTCTTGGCCTCGTTGGACAGGGCGGTCAGCAGTAAGGTGCATATTACTGCTGACTCATGGTCCAGCAGGCATGGACAGGGACATTACCTTTCTTTCACGGCGCACTGGGTGACTCTGCTGGCAGCTGGGAAGGATGCAGGACAGGGTTCAGTATTCTTGAAGCTTGTTCCGCCACCACGCCTCCAAAATGCTAGTGGTGATTCTGCCTGAGCTCTCTCCTCCACCCCCTCCTCTTCTTCCTCTATGCTTCAGCCAGGAATGGTTGTATGCGACAATGGAAGCAACCTCCTTTCCGCCCTCTGACAGGGACACTTGACCCATGTTCCCTGTTTGGCTCATGTCCTGAATTTGGTGGTGCAGCGGTTCTTGAGCAGGTACCCTGGCTTACAGGATCTCCTGAGGCAGGCCAGGAAAGTCTGTGGTCATTTCCGCCGGTCATATAATAGCAGTGCTCAGCTGGCTGACATTCAAAGAGAATGCAACCTGCCCAAGAACCGCCTCATTTGTGACATGCCCATCAGGTGGAACTCAACCTTGGCACTGCTGCAGTGGCTGCACACGCAGCAGAGGGCCATCAATGAGTACCTGTGTGAGTATGGCACCAGGACAGGGTCAGGGAAGCTTGGCTTTTTTTTGCCACGCCAGTGGCTACTGATCAAGGATGCATTTGAGGAGGCCATGAGGATGGTGACCAATGACAGTGCATGCATCAGTGATACTGTCCCTCTTGTCTTCCTGTTGGAGCCCACGCTTCGTGGAATAATGGACAGGGCATTTGAGGCAGAACAGCGGGAGGAAGAGGAGGACTTCCTTACCTCTTAAGGCCCCCTTTATCCAGATACTAGTATTCCTGCATGCCCACTGATCACACAGGAAGAATAAGAGGAGGAGGAGGAGGATTGTGTCAGCATGGAGGTGGAGGATAGCACTTAGCATCAGCAGCAGTCTTCAAGGGACCGTTTGCAGTCCCCAGAAACCCATGGAGTTGAACGTGGCTGGGAGGAGGTGGTTGAGGATCATGTGATCCTTAGTGACCCAGAGGACTCAGGATCGAATGCCTCTGCAAACTTACGCTGCATGGCCTCCCTGATCCTGAAAAGCCTGCAAAAGGACCCTAGGATTCATGATATCAAGGAGAGGGATCATTACTGGCTGGCAATTCTTCTTGATCCACGTTACAAGGGTAAGGTTGCAGAACTTATCCAGCCTTCGCAGAGGGAGCAGAGGATGAAACATCTTTGGGAGGCCTTGCAGATAGGTTTGTGCAATGCGTTTCCAGAGCCCGGGAGGTTAAAATTTCCTGGTGCTGGACAACGTGTTGCTGAGGCTTCGTTCAGTCAAGAAAGAGCGGTGGAGAAGGTGGCCGGCTGACCGATGCCTTCAGACAATTCTTCAGTCCTCAGCACCCAGGTCTGATCGGTTCCAGCAACCATCGCCAGCGTCTGAATTACATGGTACAGGAATATCTAGGGGCAAGATCAGACTTGGATACCTTTCCACCAGAACATCCACTGGGTTACTGGGTCTTGGGGATGGACCACTCGCCAGAGCTTGCTCAATATGCAATTGAGCTACTGGCCTGTCCTGCATCCAGTATTCTTTCTGAGCACACATTAAGTGCTGCTGGAGGCTTTATAACCGATCACAGAGTGCGCCTGACCACAGACTCTGTTGATTGGCTCACATTCATAAAAATGAATCAGTCTTGGATCACCAGCTACCAAGCACCTGATGCTGATGTAACCGATTGATTTTTATATGGATGTGGGATCCCTTGAAGACTGCATATGCTGAGTGACTATCCTATTCCTCCTCAGTCTTCATGATGATAGCTTCTAGGAATATTTTCGGTTCAGCGCACCACCACCACTGCCTAAGGCCCAATTTTTCTGTCCCTGTTTAGCAGGGGCGCTTAATTACAATTTTTGATCTAATATTTCACAGCAGGGCCTGTTCCTGCGCTCAACAAAAGTATCCATGAAGCTTTACAGTATTGTGCCACCACCACCGCCTAAGGCCCAATTTTTATGCCCCTGTTTAACAGGGGCGCGTAATTACAATTTTTGATCTAATAATTCACAGCAGGGCCCATTCCAGCGCCCACCAAGATTAACTGGGAGGGCTTACAGTGTTCTGGTACCACCAACACCTAAGGCCCAATTTTCCGCAGAGTGTATAGGGCAGGCTGTATAGTATATACAGGCAGTCCACTGTTTTGAAACATCTGACTTACAAACGACTCCTACTTACAAACGGAGGGAGACAACAGGAGGTGAGAGGAAATCTACCCCTAGGAAGGGAAATTCTCTCCTGTGAGAGTTAATATGGAAAAAGGTGTCTCCACTGATGCTTTATCACCAATCCTTGTTTCCCTAATAACCCAAAATTTTCTAAATCCAATTGTCATTTGGACAGGAAGTGAGGTGAAATCTTCTGAACAGGGGCACAGACAGCAAAACAAATGTTACAGGGGTGATGATAACCCTTCCCTATGTTATCCAAAAAGCTTAAAAATAGATTTTTTGGCTGGAGCTACACTTACACAATGTACCTGTTTCAAATTACAAACATATTCAACTTAAGAACAAACCTACAGTCCCTATCTTGTTTGTAACCCGGGGACAGCCTGTATACTGCTGCTGTTAAGAGTATATAGGGCCACACCTTTTTTTTTTTAAATTTGGGTGCAGGGTGCAGGGTTCTCCTTAATATCCATACCAGATGCAAAGGGCCTGGTAATGGGCTGGCGGGGGGGGGGGGGGGGGGCAACATTACATTACAACCGCAAGCAGTTTTAAATGACTTTTATTCCTTAAGAAATGTTATTTTGCTGCAGGGACTGTTCTAAACACGGGAAAAATGCGCCACTTTACAGACATACTATAGGCATGATATTTAAAGGAATATTTCATTTTTTTTTTTTTTCACTTTATGCATTATTAAAATCACTGTTCCCGAAAAAACGGCCGTTTTTAAAACTTTTTTTGCATTGATACATGTCCCCTGGGGCAGGACCCGGGTCCCCAAACACTTTTTATGACAATAACTTGCATATTAGCCTTTAAAATTAGCACTTTTGATTTTCGAGTCCCATAGATTTTAACGGTGTTTGCACAAACTTTTTTGTCTGTTCGCATGTTCTGCCGCAAACCGAACCAGGGGGGTGTTCGGCTCATCCCTAATATTTAGCTCCTTTTTAACCTTAAGTTATGCCTATTAAGCCCAAATGAACTCTTTTCTCCCCTTCTCCCCTTAGCTATTTTTTTTCTGGAGTTTTTTTTTTGTCTATTTATTGTCATTAATATTTTTTTGTTTTCATTCATTTTGTTCGTAACCTTGTTCAGTGATGTATAACAAGAAAAAGGATAAATTGAAAAAAGCTATTTATTTCATTTGGAATTCACTTTACCATACTTTGTACAAAAAAAACATACTTTAAAGATTTTTTTAAATGGGGAAATGCAAGAATAAACATCATGCTTTTTCCATACAGTAAGACTAGCATTGGTCAAAACATTTTAAAAAATTACATTTTGTGTTTATAGAATCTATAGAAAATAAAATATTTTTGGTAAAACGTTATTGTAATGGCACAATTATCACAAAAAAAACATTTCCATAGTGGAAATGCAAAATTTGCTCAGGTCCTTAAGGGGTATACAGGCGCAAGAGCTGAAGTGTTTAATAATAAGATACATGGATGAAAACATAAAATACTTCTACTACACAGGCTAAGCAGATGTGCATATAAAACCAAATAGTGCAGTACTAAATACTAATAAAAGCTAATAAAAGTGTGAAGTAGAATTAATAGTAACGACACACAAGCATTACACTAGGTATGAGCCGAACACCCCCCCGGTTTGGTTCGCCGCAGAACATGTGAACAGACCAAAAATTAGTGCGAACACGTGAACTCCGTTAAAGTCTATGGGACTCAAATGTGAAAAATCGAACGTGCTAATTTTAAAGGCTAATATGCAATGTAATTGTCATAAAAAGTGTTTGGGGACCTGGGTCCTGCCCCAGGGGACATGTATCAATGCAAAAAAAGTTTTAAAAATGGCTGTTTTTTCGGGAGCAGTGCTTTTAATAATGCTTAAAGTGAAACAATAAAAATGAAATATTTCTTTAAATATCATGCCTGGGGGGTGACTATAGTATGCCTGTAAAGTGGCGCAGTTTTCCCATGTTTAGAACAATACCACAGCAAAATTACATTTCTAAAGGAAAAAAAGTAATTTAAAACTCTTTGCGGCTATAATGTAATGTCCCCCTCACCTCATTGGAGATGTGCCTCCTCCTCCTCCTCTCTTCTATCAGGCACCCAAGTTGAGTCAGTGACCTCATCATCCCCTCCCTCCACGTCACTGGAGCAAACTTGGCAGTATGCTGCAGCTGGGGGAACATGACTGCCAGTTTCTTGACCTTGGGCACCCCCTCTCTCTAGGCTCACGTTACTCCCTTCCTCAACCTGGGTACCATCATTGGAGCCTTCAAATCGCTGCACAACCTCCTGCAGCATGTACCCGACACTGTGGTCGAATAGTTCGGGGGACTCCTCCGTGCATGATGGTGGGGCTAGGGAAGGAGTGACTGTTGACATGGAGCCAATGGAATAGGCCGCTTTGGCAGCTGCATTGGCAAGGCAAACTACTCTGAGCCTGGGTGACAGAGGATGGGGAGGATGAGGACGGCTTTGTTATCCATTCCACCAACTCTTCTGCATGTTGTAGCTTAATAACACAGCCAGCTGCAGGAAAAAAGGACAAGCGTGCCCCACGGCCACGTGCTGAGGATGCACCATGTTCAGGACCAGCACTGTTGACTGTAGACACAGAGCCTGCTTACCCTCTTTTAGTGGCCTGTGAGTGTCTGCCTCTCCTTGGTGGCCTTCCGGACATGCTGTAAATTTTGTTTAGCAAAAAAACACTACACTCTATTGTGTACTGTGTACACCACCAGGAAAGTAGTAGCAACTGCACTAGGGGTGCACAGTACTGTGTACACCAACAGAAGTATAATAACAACTATGGGTGCACTGTATGTATTATGTACACCACCAGGAAAGTAGTAGCAACTGCACTAGGGGTGCGCGGTACTGTGTACACCAACAGAAGTTTAATAACAACTATGGGTGCACTGTATGTATTGTGTACACCACCAGGAAAGTAGTAGCAACTGCACTAGGGGTGCACGGTACTGTGTACACCAACAGAAGTATAATAACAACTATGGGTGCACTGTATGTATTGTGCACACCACCAGGAAAGTAGTAGCAACTGCACTAGGGGTGCACGGTACTGTGTACACCAACAGAAGTTTAATAACAACTATGGGTGCACTGTATGTTTTGTATACACCACCAGGAAAGTAGTAGTAACTGCACTAGGGGTGCACGGTACTGTTTACACCAACAGAAGTGTAATAACAACTATGGGTGTACTGTAATGACCACCAGAAAAGTATGAGCAACTGCACTATGGGTGCACAGCATATTAGTATATTAGAAACAGTACACCAGGAATGGCCTGCAGTCAGATATAGCTAAACTGGATACAGTGGATATATATATATATATATATATATATATATATATATATACACACACGAGAGTTGTATATACATGTTCTATATTAAATACACTGCAGCTAACTGAATAACCTGCCTGCCAGAAGTATATTAGAAACAGTACGCCAGGAACGGCCTGCAGTGAGATATAGCTAAACTGTATGCAGTGGATATATATATACAAGACTATCTGTATATATATATATATATTAAATACACTGCAGCTAACTGAATCACCTGCCTGCCAGAAGTATAATGGAAACAGTACACCAGGAACGGCCTGCAGTGAGATATAGCTAAACTGTATGCAGTGGATATATATATATATATATATATATATATATATATATATATATACACACAAGACTATCTGTATATATATATATATATATATTAAATACATTGCAGCTAACTGAATCACCTGCCTGCCTGAAGTATATTAGAAACAGTACACCAGGAACGGACTGCAGTCAGATCTAGTTAAACTGGATACAGTTGATGTATATATATACGAGACTGTCTGTGTGTATATATATATATATATATATATATATATATATATATATATATATATATATATTAAATACACTACAGTTAACTGAATAATCTGCCTGCTCAATCTAAATGACACTCTCTCTCCTTCCACGTCAACAACACACTACACGAGGCTGACGTGTAGGCAGATTTATATAGTGTGGGGCGTGGACTTAGTCCCCCTGAGCCATGTTTGACAAAAGGCACCCTGCCTTTGGCCAATTATGGCTTTCTTAGCTGAGGGTGCTGTGATTAACCAAAGCATACAGGTCATGGTGCATGCTCTGGCCAATCATCATACAATCATCATACAGCAATGCACTGTGCTCCTGCAGTGCATTATGGGCCATTACGCGCCGCTCGAATTTGGCGTGTTTTCGACGAATGGACAAACAGCCAATGTTCGAGTCGAATTCATGTTTGACCCGAACAGAAAGCTCATCCCTACATTACACATAATTTACTAAAATAGATAGCATACACTTAAACCATCAGTACAAGTGTACATTGTAACAATCTGTGCGATATTGTTCTTCACATAACAAACTTAAGTGACCATGAAAACAATCATAGTGAACCACTGATATTTAGTCAGGCATACCCTCTTCCATTTGTGACCAAATCTTGGTGGAAATTAAAACATCCAAAAAGCATGTATTTAGCCATTGGCTAAACATCGGTGATTAACAATGATTGTTTTCCCATAGTGAAAGATATTTAAAAATGTATACAGCATGCAAAAAATCTGCAATGCACCAATAACACCTTGATGTGTCAGAAATCAAATATCACCACCATGTCTCGTGATATCATTAGATCGTTATGACTATAATTTCAGGAAAGGCTCTGTCCTATGTGAACAAGAATTACTTTTCTGATGCCAGTGGGAATAGAGGATCAGCTCCAAATGTGGCTGTAGTTCTTGTTGATGGATGGCCAACAGATAAAGTGGAAGAAGCCTCTCGTCTTGCTCGGGAATCGGGAATAAATATTTTTTTTGTGACAATTGAAGGTGCAGACGACAATGAAAAGTCTAGTGTTGTGGAACCAAACTTTGTAGAGAAGGTAATTTAAACTTTTATATTTATATGTGTAGATCTAAAATGAACCACACAGCAGAGAAAGTATGAAAATATATACTGTATCTCTGTCTGTCATTAACTTATATTAACTAATAAATATAATGTTCATGGATCAATTCATTTATTAAAACTTTTTGCATTCATAAATGTTTAAAATTATAAACATATATATTTATATATGTTTATATTTTAAATATAAAAATGCTTGTTTTCTTGATAACGTTTATTATATGAAACAAAAAAAGGCAAACACCTGGCACTTAAATTAAACTATAATAAATTGGCTAAATGAAGAAACTGATAAAATAAACTAATAAAGGAAAAGTATACTCACAGTTGGAAGTAGGAGAAAGGAGGAATGCAAGTGGATGATCATATACTGTATTTCAGCAATGGCGGCCCGTCCATTAGGGGCGCAGGGGTGTCGCCCCCTAATACATGTGTCTGGCCCCTAATTTACATGCAGGGTGCCTTATGGCGGACACTTTTTTGAAACCATTGACAATTATACAGCGATCAGTGCTATAAAAATGCACTGATTACTGTATAAATATTACTGGCAGGGAAGGGGTTAACACTAGGGGGCGATCAAGGGGTTAATTGTGTTTCCTATGTATGTTTCTAACTGTGGGGGATGGGACTGTTTAGGAGGAGAGAGAGATCGGTGTTCAAACATAGTATGAACACACGATCTATCTCCTCTCCCCTGAAAGAATCGGGATCTGTGTGTTTACACACAGATCCCGATTCTTTTCTTTTCCCAACTCCAGTCCAGTTTATTTTCAAATCCAGTCCGGGTTTTTCTTTTCCCAACTCCAGTCCGGTTTTTTAGTTGAATCCGGTCCGGGTTTTCTTTTCCCAACTCCAGTCCGGTTTTTTAGTCAAATCCGGTCCGGGTTTTCTTTTCAGAACTCCAGTCCGGTTTTTTCGTCGAATCCGGTCCGGGTTTTCCTTTCCCAACTCCAGTCCGTTTTTTTTGGTAAATCCGGTCCGGGTTTTCCTTATCCAACTCCAGTCCGGTTTTTTCGTCGAATCCGGTCCGGGTTTTCCTTCCCCAACCCCCTGGAGTTGGGAAAGGAAAACCCGGCCCGGATTTGACAAAAAAAACGGACTGGAGTTGGGAAAGGAAAACCCAGACCGGATTGACAAAAAAAACAGACTGGAGTTGGAAAAAAAAAACCCGGACCGGATTTAAAAATAAACCGGACTGGAGTTGGGAAAAGAAAACCCGGACCGGATCTGAAAATAAACCGGACTGGAGTTGGGGAAGGAAAACCCGGACCGGATTTAACTAAAAAACTGGACTGGAGTTGGGAAACAGTTAGAAGCACAGTTAGAAACATACATAGGAAACACAATTAACCCCTTGATCGCCCCCTAGTGTTAACCCCTTCCCTGCCAGTAATATTTATACAGTAATCAGTGCATATTTTTATAGCACTGATCGCTATAGTGCTTTCAGATCCGATCCGGGTTTTCTTTTCCCAACTCCAGTCCGGTTTTTTAGTTGAATCCGGTCCGGGTTTTCTTTTCCCAACTCCAGTCCGGTTTTTTAGTCAAATCCGGTCCGGGTTTTCTTTTCAGAACTCCAGTCCGGTTTTTTCGTCAAGTACGGTCCGGGTTTTCTTTTCCCAACTCCAGTCCGGTTTTTTCGTCGAATCCAGTCCGGGTTTTCCTTTCCCAACTCCAGTCCGGTTTTTTAGTCAAATCCGGTCCGGGTTTTCTTTTCAGAACTCCAGTCCGGTTTTTTCGTCAAGTGCGGTCCGGGTTTTCTTTTCCCAACTCCAGTCCGTTTTTTTCGTCGAATCCGGTCCGGGTTTTCCTTTCCCAACTCCAGTCCGGTTTTTTTTGGTAAATCCGGTCCGGGTTTTCCTTATCCAACTCCAGTCTGGTTTTTTAGTTGAATCCGGTCCAGGTTTTCCTTCCCCAACTTCAGTCCGGTTTATTTTCAGATCCGGTCCGGGTTTTCTTTTCCCAACTCCAGTCCGGTTTATTTTCAAATCCGGTCCGGGTTTTTTTTTCCAACTCCAGTCCGTTTTTTTGTCAAATCCGGTCCGGGTTTTCTTTTCCCAACTCCAGTCCGGTTTTTTCGTCGAATCCGGTCCGGGTTTTCCTTTCCCAACTCCAGTCCGTTTTTTTTGGTAAATCCGGTACGGGTTTTCCTTATCCAACTCCAGTCCGGTTTTTTAGTTGAATCCGGTCCGGGTTTTCCTTCCCCAACCCCCTGGAGTTGGGAAAGGAAAACCCGGCCCGGATTTTACAAAAAAAACGGACTGGAGTTGGGAAAGGAAAACCCAGACCGGATTGACAAAAAAAACGGACTGGAGTTGGAAAAAAAAAAACCCGGACCGGATTTGAAAATAAACCGGACTGGAGTTGGGAAAAGAAAACCCGGACCGGATCTAAAAATAAACCGGACTGGAGTTGGGTAAGGAAAACCCGGACCGGATTCAACTAAAAAACTGGACTGGAGTTGGGGAAAGAAAAACCCGGACTGGATTTGAAAATAAACTGGACTGGAGTTGGGAAAAGAAAATAATCGGAATCTGTGTGTAAACACACAGATCCTGATTCTTTCAGGGGAGAGGAGATAGATAGTTTGTTCATACTATGTTTGAACACCGATCTCTCTCTCCTCCTAAACAGTCCCATCCCCCACAGTTAGAAACATACATAGGAAACACAATTAACCCCTTGATCGCCCCCTAGTGTTAACCCCTTCCCTGCCAGTAATATTTATACAGTAATCAGTGCATTTTTATAGCACTGATCGCTATAGTGCTTTCAGATCCGATCCGGGTTTTCTTTTCCCAACTCCAGCCCGTTTTTTTTTTCAAATCCGGGCTGGGTTTTCCTTTCCCAACTCCAGTCCATTTTTTTAGTCAAATCCGGGTCGGGTTTTCCTTTCCCAACTCCAGACCGGTTTATTTACAAATCCGGTCCGGGTTTTCTTTTCCCAACTCCAGTCCGGTTTTTTAGTCAAAACCGGGCCGGGTTTTCCTTTCCCAACTCCAGTCCGTTGTTTTTAGGAAAATCCGGTCCGGGTTTTCCTTTCCCAACTCCAGTCCGGTTTTTTTAGTCGAACCCGGTCCGGGTTTTCTTTTCCCAACTCCAGTCCGGTTTTTTCGTAAAATCCGGCCCGGGTTTTCCTTTCCCAACTCCAGTCCGGTTTTTTCGTCAAATCCGGTCCGGGTTTTCCTTTCCCAACTCCAGTCCGGTTATTTTGGTAAATCAGGTCCGGGTTTTCCTTTCCCAACTCCAGTCCGTTTTTTTCATCAAATGCGGTCCAGGTTTTCTTTTCCCAACTCCAGTCCGGTTTATTTTAAATCCGGTCCGGGTTTTCTTTTCCCAACTCCAGTCCGGTTTTTTCGTCATATCCGGTCCGGGTTTTCCTTTCCCAACTCCAGTCCGTTTTTTTTTGGTAAATCCGGTCCGGGTTTTCCTTTCCCAACTCCAGTCCGGTTTATTTTCAAATCCGATCTGGGTTTTCTTTTCCCAACTTCAGTCCGGTTTTTTTGTCAAATCCGGGCCGGGTTTTCCTTTCCCAACTCCAGTCCGGTTTATTTTAAAATCCGGTCCGGGTTTTCTTTTCCCAACTCCAGTCTGGTTTTTTATTAAAATCCGGGCCAGGTTTTCCTTTCCCAACTCCAGTCCGTTTTTTTGGTAAATCTGGTCTGGGTTTTCCTTTCCCAACTCCAGTCCGGTTTTTTCATCGAATCCGGGCCAGGTTTTCTTTTCCCAACTCCAGTCCGTTTTTTTTGTCAAATCCGGGCCGGGTTTTCCTTTCCCAACTCCAGTCCGTTTTTTTTCGTCAAATCAGGTCCGGGTTTTCTTTTCCCAACTCCAGTCCGGTTTTTTATTTGAATTCGGTCCGGGTTTTCTTTTCCCAACTCCAGTCCGTTTTTTTCGTCAAAACCGCTCCGGGTTTTCTTTTCCCAACTCCAGTCCGGTTTTTTCATCAAATCCGGTCCGGGTTTTCTTTTCCCAACTCCAGTCTCTGAGTGCCCTTCTAAAGCAGCTCTCTCCTCTCTTTATGCTCACAGGGGACACAGAGGCAGCAATGAAAACCATTGGCTTCTGCTGCTGTCAATCAAATCCTACGAGCAGAGAGCAGGGGGTGGGGCTGAGCTGCGCTGTGTGTATCTAAAGACATACACCGGCCAGCTCATGAGTGAACCTGCAGGTGCTTCCCCATAGGAAGCAGCTTTCCACGGGGGCACACAGAGAAAAAGACCTTAGTGCGCCGGCTAGGGACACCAGAAGAGGGGGTTTGGGTGCTCTGTGCAGTACCACTGCACAGAGCAGGTAAGTGTAACTTGTTTTTTTTTAGAAAATAAGAATCTTAAAGCTGAGTTCCACCAATTTAAAAGTCAAGAACTACAAAAAGTGTAGCTGCTGACTTTAATAATCAAACACTCACCTGTCCCATGGTCTAGTGATGCGGGCGTACAAAGCCTCGCTCCTCTCCCTCTCCACGCCACCGGCATTTTAACTGTGGGCGCCCGGCTGTGAAGCACTGCACATGCGCGAGCTGCACTGCGCGCTGTGAATAGCCGGGCAATCTTCTGGGACCTGTGATGTGTCCCAGAAGATTGCAGGGAGGGAGGGGGGAGAGGTGATCTTCCTTCAAGCGCTGTGGCACCAGGGGAGGAAGTGGGAGAGAGTGCCTCTAAAAACAGGGTACCTGCTCCCCCCACAAAAAAATGACATGCCAAATGTGGCATGTCAGGGGGTCACCTGCACTTAAAGCAGAAGTTCCATTTTTTGGGTGGAACTCTGCTTTAAGCTTTACAGCTGCTTTAATGTTATCAGTTTTTTCATTTAACCAATTTATTATAGTTGAGTTTCAAGTGACAGGTGTTTCCATTTTTTGTTCTGTGTATTTATAGACTAATCCCTGTCCAGACTCTTTCAAATTAGACTTGCAGAACTTTAGGCATCTTATATTCCTTTTTGCTCCTCAATCCACAGTAGCACCAGTACCAATTTTATGATTTATTATATGAGGATATGAGCACTGTTTGCTTTCTAAAGAGTGAGCACACAGTAGTAGTTTTCTTTCAGGCATGCTGTCTTTGCCTGAAATCTTGAAGGCAGCTATATGGTGGGTGGGAGACACAGACATGAGTCACTCCTCTGACCCTTCACTTTTGTCAGTACATTTTTGCTTGACCCACTGAACTCTGTACACTACGGGATGTTTACAATAGGTAAGGATTCAAAGGACAGTGGGTAAAAGGGGCCTAAATGCCCACCTGTTTGTTACTTGCAAAAATATTAAATTATCATATGCAGTATTTCATTTTACCTGAAAAAAAATGTTTTTTTCATTTTTTTTTATTAGACCTGACTATAAAGCTCAAAGAAAAAAAAAAGTGTGAATCTTTATACTGTACGTTACCTTTAAGTTCACATTGATAAGAAAAGCAGAGAGAAACAACAGATATTATGTATATAAAATACCTAAAATATGTTTGCTTGTGTGAGAAGCAATTGGATTGCAGCTATTAGCTAGCAGTAGTGACATTCAACTGAACTTGTCGAAAGAAATGTTGAAATATTGAAGATGTTTTGCAACTTATCAAAGTAACTTCATCATCTCTACAAATGCCACTTCATAAACTCTATACTGGCAAAGTGAAAAAAAAAAAAAACAACACGTTTAGCCATGTAAATTTAAGGATCAATACCTATTAAAGACCTTCTAGCATATGGGATTGGATTATATCAATAGAAAAGATTGTTTTCACAAACTTTTACATCTCCCACGCTGTTTTTGGGCAATCAACATCGGCCTTAAAAATATTCCATGGTGATTGGATTAAGGTGACCAATTTACCTGTGCAGATATTAGCGGTGCACCGAAATGAGAATTCTGGTGAAAGTGAAACCGAAAACTCAGGATGCACTTGGCTGAAAACCAAAACAGACAGTTTTAATTTTTATCTTAAATGTAATTATTGTGGTTGGCACTTTTGCATTTAAGTCAATGGGACATGATTTTGCATTAAAGTCACCAGGGGGCGTTTTTGCATTGAAGTCAATGGGACATGCTTTTCTATTTAAGTCAATGGGATGCGATTTTGCATTGAGGTCAATGGGATGCAGCATGCCATTAGCGGCACCTTTTTTTTTTCAATTGGCAAGATGCTGATAACCCTGTTTTCGTCCAAAATTTTTCGGCGGCCAATATAATGGTGCATCACTAGTAGATATAGATGGATGAGTGGCAAATCATCAACATTACAGAACAAATCCAGTTTAATGTGACTAACTACTACTAGCTACTGTATACCATGACCTGGATAACTGAAAACCTTCACGTGTTAGAAACAAAATTAAGAATATGACTGGTTGCAATGTAGACTAATATATACTACAGTATAAATATATACCTATCAGATTTCAACTGTATTTTGTGCTGGTTTCGAAAATTGGTAACATATATCTATGTTCTGCCACCAATTTTAGCTTAATTAGTGTAACAGTATGCTTTCAAACTAACAGTCATCATTTTTTTTTTTTGCAGGCTGTTTGCAGAACCAATGGTCATTTTTCCATCAATGTTCCCAGTTGGTTTGGTCTCCATAAAATTGTGAACCCACTGGTGAAGCGTATGTGTGATATTGATAAGTTAGTCTGTAGCAAGACCTGTCTTAATGCTGCTGATATTGGGTTCATCATCGATGGATCCAGTAGTGTTGGTACAGGAAACTTCCGCACAGTTCTGCAGTTCATAGCTAATATAACAAGCGAATTTGAGATTTCGGACACAGACACAAGAATTGGAGCTTTACAGTATACGTATGAACAGAGGCTGGAGTTTGGTTTCGATAAGTACAGCACAAAGCAAGATGTCGTGAATGCCATAATGAGAATCGGCTATTGGAGTGGAGGCACAAGTACAGGAGCAGCCATCACATATGCTACTGAACAGCTATTTAGCAAGTCAAAACCAAACAAGAGGAAGATCATGATTGTAATAACTGATGGTCGTTCTTATGATGATGTCCGGGCTCCGGCTGCAGCTGCTCATCGAAATGGTAATTCTTTTCACAAGAAATTCCTCATTACCCACTTCAATAGGGGGTACTTTTTCTCCCTTCCTGTCCAGGCCAATTTTCAGCTTTCAGCGCTGTCGCACTTTAAATGACAATTGCGCGGTCATGCAACACTGCACCCAAAACAAAATTTTTATCATTTTGTTCACACAAATAGGTTTTTTTTTTGGTGGTATTTAATCACCACTGTTTTTTTTATTATTATTGTTTGCTAAATACACGGAAAAGAAGACTGAACATTTTTAAAAAATAAAGTTTTTCTTTGTTTTGGTTATACAATTTTGCAAAGAAATAATCTTTCTTCATCAATTTAGCCCAAAATGTATTCTGCTACATTTCTTTGGTTAAAATAACCCAAATCAGTGTATATTATTTAGTCTGTGTGAAAGTTATAGAGTCCACAAACTATGGTATACATCTGAAAACTGATAAATCCTGATGTACTGATCTAATTTCTTGAGGCCCTAAAATACCAGCATAGCAGAAATACTCCCCAAATTACCCCTTTTTGGAAAGTAGACCATCCAAGGTAATTAGTAAGCAGCATGGCGGGTTTTTTGAATTTTTTTTGTCATAATTTTTGAAGATTGAAACATACTGTCTTCAGTGCAGTACAGTGTCATCATATATAGTGGGGATGGAAAGTATTCAGGCCCCTTAAATTTTTCACTCTTTGTTATATTGCATTTAAGTTCATTTTTTTTCCTCATTAATGTACACACAGCACCCCACATTGACAGAAAAGTACAGAATGGTTGACATTTTTGCAGATTTATTAAAAAAGAAAAACTGAAATATTACATGGTCCTAAGTATTCAGACCCTTTGCTTAGTATTTAGTAGAAGCACCCCTTTGATCTATAACAGCCATGAGTCTTTTTGGGAAAGATGCAACAAGTTTTTCACACCTGGATTTGGGGATCCTCTGCCATTCCTCCTTGCAGGTCCTCTTCAGTTCTGTCAGGTTGGATGGTAAACGTTGGTGGACAGCCATTCTTAGGTCTCTCCAGAGATGCTCAATTGGGTTCAAGTCAGAGCTCTGGCTGGGCCATTCAAGAACAGTCACGGAGTTGTTGTGAAGCCACTCCTTCGTTATTTCAGCTGTGTGCTTAGGGTCATTGTCTTGTTGGAAGGTAAACCTTTGGCCCAGTCTGAGGTCCTGAGCACTCTGCAGAAGGTTTTCATCCAGGATATCCCTGCACTTGGCCGCATTCATCTTTTCCTCAATTGCAACAAGTTGTCCTGTCCCTGCAGCTGAAAAACACCCCCACAGCATGATGCTGCCACCACCATGCTTCACTGTTGGGACTGTTTTGGACAGGTGATGAGCAGTGCCTGGTTTTCTCCACACATACTGCTTAGAATTAAAGCCAAAAAGTTTTATCTTGGTCTCATCTGACCAGAGAATTTTATTTCTCACCATCTTGGAGTCCTTCGGGTGTTTTATAGCAAACTCCATGCGGGCTTTCATGTGTCTTGCACTTTAGGAGAGGCTTCCGTCGGGCCACTCTGCCATAAAGCCCTGACTGGTGGAGGGCTGCAGTGATGGTTGGCTTTCTACAACTTTCTCCCTTCTTGCAGAACTGCATCTCTGGAGCTCAGCCACAGTGATCTTTGGGTTCTTCTTTACCTCTCTCACCAAGGCTCTTCTCCCCCGATAGCTCAGTTTGGCCAGACAGCCAGCTCTAGGAAGGGTTCTGGTCCTCCCAAACGTCTTGTATATAAGGATTATGGAGGCCACTGTGCTCTTAGGAACCTTAAGTGCAGCATAAATTTTTTTGTAACCTTGGCCAGATCTGTGCCTTGCCACAATTCTGTCTCTGAGCTCTTCAGGCAATTCCTTTGACCTCATGATTCTCATTTGCTCTGACATGCACTGTGAGCTGTAAGGTCTTATATAGACAGGTGTGTGACTTTCCTAATCAAGTCCAATCAGTATAACCAAACACAGCTGGACTCAAATGAAGGTGTAGAACCATCTCAAGGATGATTAGAAGAAATGGACAGCACCTGAGTTAAATATATGAGTGTCACAGCAAAGGGTCTGAATACTTAGGACCATGTGATATTTCAGTTATTCTTTTTTAATAAATCTGCAAAAATGTCAACAATTCTGTGTTTTTCTGTCAATATGGGGGGCTGTGTGTACATTAATGAGGAAAAAAATGAACTTAAATGATTTTAGCAAATGGCTGCAATATAACAAAGAGTGACAAATTTAAGGGGGTCTAAATACTTTCCGTCCCCACTGTAACTGGTGTGGTGGTGATCAAGGACACTGACTGGTGTCATTTTTTATAACATTTTTTTTCTTTTCTTTAAGGATTTTTTTTTAACACACTGTGACCAGAGCAATATAATGTTACCATAGTAACATTGTATTACTCTGGGGAAGTGATCAGTATGTTTTTGTTTATTTGTTTGTTTTACATCTTATATTTGCTTTTAGCGGTGTATTACATTGCTGTTACAATCCTATCAGTGGCGGCTGGTGTATTTTTTTTGGGGGGTGGCAAACAACCCCTCCCCCCAGGCGGCCCACAGCGACGGCACTACACCCCCCCAACCGCTTTCTGCTGGTCGGTCTGGCACTTATCCCATCTGAGTGGTGGACTGCGGGCAGCGGCTCCAGGGTCCTCTGCTTCAGCACGGCAGACCTGATCTAGGCGCTAGGCGTCCAATAGGATCAGCTGATGTTTTGGCCAATCGGGTAATGGGTCTCCCGACCCGCCACCCCCCCTCCATTGGAATCCATAGTCCGGTGCCCTGTATGTAGACGCATGGATGGGGGGGCGGACCCCTAATGGACAGGCCACCACTGAATCCTTTAGTGTATATTAAAAAAATAATAATTGCTGTGCAAAGCTAAAGTGTTCAGGTTTGGCAACCCTAAAGGGGCCTCAATGATGAAGAGAAGTAGCAATACACAGCAAAAGGGAAGCTCTGTCAGGTTTTTTTATTGCTGTTTGTTTGATAGCTGTCAGGCTCCTAACACATATCGAAATATAATACATTTTTCTTTTTAGAAGAGTGGGAAAAGAGTTAAAACCTCTGACAGCTTTATTTACTACTTAGCTGGATTCTTTATCTTCAAATGTGAATGAAATGACTTTTCAAATCATGCCTATGTAAAGAATTCTGCTATTAACATTACATTTTATTCACAGGGGTCATTGCATATGCTGTTGGTATCGCCTGGGCAGCCCAAGATGAACTGGAATCCATTGCTACAGATCCAAAAAAAGAGCATTCGTTCTTTGTGGATGAATTTGACAGTCTCTATAAGTTCGTAGGAAAGATTATCCAGAATATTTGTACAGAGTATAATTCTCAACCAAGAAATTAAAGTATGCATTGGTTAAAGTAGTTTCATACTGCTTGTATAACACACTTTCTGGCATTGAACAGAAAAACTACAACAAATTATGTATTAATTTAGAGAGGTCTGTCTTTGACTACAGATATTCTTGTGTCCTAAATCTTGATCCATGACACGCTAATGTTTTCTTTCCACCTGTAAGTTGCAGCCTCAATCCGCACTTAAGGTGTGAAATTAACTGAAAATATGATCATCACAGTTAGACATTCATATGGCAAATCTTGAAATATTCAATGTACTCTGGCTATGAAGTCAGTTGGTATTACCTGACCTATTGGCCTGCTTAGCATGCAAAAATAACACTTTATTAAAACGGGTCACAGGCAGTATTGTTACAGAACGATGACATCTATGGTAGTTTTTTTCAGGATTAGCAATAAACAAAGCCCAAATTTAACATAATTGTAAGTAATGTCATCATGTTATTATCCAATACTGCCCTCTAGTGTCAAACTACTAATATACATCATAAGAAGAAAGCTTTATTTGCAAAAGCTATCCCAAAGCATGTCAGATCATTTTTTTTTTTCTCTTCCTCTTTTTTATGATTTCTTCATATTGGTGGGTTCACACTGCAAGTAACTTTGTAACTGAAGAAAAAAAATGATGTTCGTTTGGTGCAAGAGCTATTTTCTGCTCTTCCATAAGTGATGATTTTGTAGTTGACTACAAAGAAATCTAACAACACAGTGCCATGAATTTTGGTCCTCATAGGGTCACATGACACAGTTCTAAGCAGTTGTATAGAATAAGCAGAACTGTATAAAATGCACATTAAATCCAAATTTTAGAGGGGGGAAAAGTCATGAAATTCAATATAGCAAATCAGTAAGATGTTTTGAGTTTTTTTCAATTATTTTGTATATTTTAATTAAAAAAATCTTTACATAAAAAAAATCAGAAAAACTATATATTTCAGCATAGTTTGTACAGTTTTAATATTATTCTATTTTCATTATATAATATAGCATTTATATACAGCTAAATGTGTTTCAGTGCCTTGTATACTGTTCCTTTTACTTATAAAATTGTTTTGTATATAAGAAAACGTTTTGCTGTTTCAATTCTGATGCAATAGAAGTTGTGAGTTTTTACAACACAATCAATGTTTGCGATGTATTAATTATGAAACAGATAGCAATGATTACTGGCAGTTTCAAAGAGCAAATATTTTGTGGGAGAATGTCATCCAATCTGTTTCTATCACATCATAAACTAATTTCAAAAAAATAAAAAGTTACAATATTACTGTGTTATTGCTGGAATAAATGTCCCTGTACTGTAGAATTGTCTTTGTAATGTCATTTTTGTGTCTCTTAGTTTGAACGCTTTTCACTGCTCACAAAAGTTATTTTGAAGAAAATGGTTTTTTTTTAAAGAATGTATTATTACTTGTTAGTTTTCTTGTAATTACTTTCTGATTTAAACATGTGTTGTGAAGTGAATGAAGCCAAAAGGCCTGATTTACTAAACATAAATGCACAAGAAATCACTATGAAGATAACAGTCACACCTGCACTAGGAGTTCTCATGAGCATGCGGACATACTTGCTTCTAACATTCAGGATTCTTTATTGATCTGCTAATATGTACACTTATGCTTAATGCATACATTGTAGGTCCAGTCTGCTGCATGCATAAAATGTCTAGATAATCTGTGCTTTATATTCTGGAAAGGAACACTGAGGAATGTGCATGTTAAGATCCTACTCTGAATTGGAAAATTTTATATTAGATATAGATATATATACAAGCAGCATACAGTATCTCACAAAAGTGAATACACCCCTCACATTTTTGTAAATATTTTATTATATCTTTTCATGTGACAACACTGAAGAAATTACACTTTGCTACAATGTAAAGCTTGTATCACAGTGTAAATTTGCTGTCCCCTTAACATAACTCAACATACAGCCATTAATGTCTAAAGCGCTGGCAACAAAAGTAATTACAGCCCTAAGTAAAAATGTCAAAAATGGGGCCCAATTAGCCATTTTCCCTCCCCGGTGTCATGTGACTCATTAGTGTTACAAGGTCTCAGGTGTGAATGGGGATCAGGTGTGTTAAATTTGGTGTTATCGCTCTCACTCGTTCATACTGGTCACTGGAAGTTCAACATGGCACCTCATGGCAAAGAACTTTCTGAGATCTGAAAAAAAGAATTGTTGCTCTACATAAAGATGGCCTAGGCTATAAGAAGATTGCCAAGACCCTGAAACTGAGCTGCAGTACGGTGGCCAAACCATACAGCAGTGCAACAGGACAGGTTGCACTCAGAACAGGTCTCGCCATGGTCGACCAAAGGAGTTGAGTGCACATGCTCAGCGTCATATCCAGAGGTTGTCTTTGGGAAATAGACATATGAGTGCTTACAGCATTGCTGCAGAGGTTAAAGGGGTGGGGGGTCAGCCTGTCAGTGCTCCGACCATACACTGCATCAAATTGGTCTGCATGATGCACAAGAAAGCCTGCAGTTTGCTGAAGACATGCAGACTAAATACAGGGATTACTGGAACCATGTCCTGTGGTCTGATGAGGCCAAGATAAACTTATTTAGTTCAGATGGTGTCAAGCATGTATGGCAGCAACCAGGTGAGGAGTACAAAGACAGGTGTGTCTTGCCTACAGTCAAGCATGGTGGTGGGAGTGTCATGGTCTGGGGCTGCATGAGTGCTGCCAGCACTGGGGAGCTACAGGTCATTGAGGGAACCATGAATGCAAACATGTACTGTGACATACTGAAGCGGAGCCTGATCCCCTCTTTTCGGAGACTGGGCAGCAGGGCAGTATTCCAACATGATAACGACCCCAAACACACCTCCAACACAACCACTGCCTTGCTAAAGAAGCTAAAGGGTAAAGGTGATGGACTGGCCAAGCATCTCGCCAGACCTAAACCCTATTAAGCATCTGTGGGGCATCCTCAAATGGAAGGTGGAGGAGTGCAAGGTCTCATACATCCACCAGCTTTGTGATGTTGTCATGGAAGAGTGGAAGAGGACTCCTATGGCAACCTGTGAAGCTCTGGAGAACTCCATGCCCAAGAGGGTAAAGGCAGTGCTGGAAAATAATGGTGGCCAGACAAAATATTGACACTTTGGGCCCAGTTTGGACATTTTTATTTAGGGATGTACTCACTTTTGTTGCCAGCGGTTTAGACATTAATGACTGTGTGTTGAGTTATTTTGAGGGGACCGCAAATTTACACTGTTATACACGCTGTACACTCACTACTTTACATTGTGGCAAAGTGTAATTTCTTCAGTGTTACATAGTTACATAGTAGGTGAGGTCGAAAAAAGACACAAGTCCATCAAGTCCAACCTATGTGTGTGATTATATGTCAGTATTACCTTGTATATTATTATATTACCGTATTTATCGGCGTATAACACGCACTTTTTTCCCCTTAAAATCAGGGGAAAGTCGCAGGTGCGTGTTATACGCCGATCCCCTGCGATCCCGAGCTGCACAACTTCAAAATCGCCGACCGCGATTTGAAAATGGCGCCACCGGCGCCGAAATACACAGGGCCGGTCCTCGGCTCTTTCCGGCGGCTCTCGTTCACTTTCGGCTCCACTCGTAGTCCCGAGCGGAGCTATCCGAACCTACTCGGCTAGGTTCGGATAGCTCCGCTCGGGACTACGAGTGGAGCCGAAAGTGAACGAGAGCCGCCGGAAAGAGCCGAGGACCGGCTCTGTGTATTTCGGCGGCGCCATTTTCAAATCGTGGTCGGCGATTTTGAAGACAGGGGATCGAAGGCTGCACTGGGGAAGGCTGCACTGGGCAAGGCTGCACTGGGCAAGGCTGCACTGGGGAAGGCTGCACTGGGGAAGGCTGCACTGGGCAAGGCTGCACTGGGGAAGGCTGCACTGGGGAAGGCTGCACTGACAAGGCTGCACTGGGGATGGCTGCACTGACAAGGCTGCACTGACATGGCTGCACTGACAAGGCTGCACTGACAAGGCTGCACTGACATGGCTGCACTGACAAGGCTGCACTGGGGAAGGCTGCACTGACAAGGCTGCACTGACATGGCTGCACTGGGGCAAGGCTGCACTGAGAAGGCTGCAATGATGGGCATTTAAATGTAAGTTTTTTTCCCTTCAACTTCCCTCCTAAAAGTTTTTTTTCCTTAAAATTCCCTCCTAAATTGGGGTGCGTGTTATACGCCGGTGCGTGTTATACGCCGATAAATACGGTATATTATATTATATATATTAATATAAATTAAATTAATATATTTATTATATATTATATTATTATATTATATTATTTTGTATATTGTATATTGTATGTTGTGATCGTTCAGGTGCTTATCTAATAGTTTCTTGAAACTATTGTTGCCCCCTGCAACAATGAGACCACCGCCTGTTGAAGGGAATTTTACATCCTTGCCGCTCTTACAGTAAAGAACCCTCTACGTAGTTTAAGGTTAAACCTCTTTTCTTCTAATTTTAATGAGTGGCCATGTGTCTTGTTAAACTCCCTTTCGAGAAAAAGTTTTATCCCTATTGTGGTGTCACCAGTATGGTATTTGTAAATTGAAATCATATCCCCTCTCAAGCGTCTCTTCTCCAGAGAGAATAAGTTCAGTGCTCGCAACCTTTACTTATAACTAATATCCTCCAGACCCTTTATTAGCTTTGTTGCCCTTCTTTGTACTCGCTCCATTTCCAGTACTTCCTGAGGACTGGTGCCCAGAACTGGACAGCATACTCTAGGTGCGGCTGGTCCAGAGTCTTGTAGAGCAGGAGAATTATGGTTTTATCTCTGGAATGAATCCCCTTTTTAATGCATGCCAATATTCTGTTTGCTTTGTTAGCAGCAGCTTGGCATTGCATGCAATTGCTGAGCCTATCATCTACTAGGACCTCCAGGTCCTTTTCCATCCTAGATTCCCCCAGAGGTTCTCCCCCCAGTGTATAGATTGCATTCATATTTTTGCCACCCAAATGCATTATTTTACATTTTTCTACATTGAATCTCATTTGCCATGTAGTTGCCCACCCCATTAATTTGTTCAGATCTTTTGCAAGGTTTCCTGTGGAGAAGTTATTGCCCTGCTCAGCTTAGTATCATCCACAAACACAGAGATTGAACTGCTTACTCCATCCTCCAGGTCGTTTATGAACAAATTAAACAGGATTGGTCCCAGCACAAAACCCTGGGGGACCCCACTACACACCCCTGACCATTCCGAGAACTCCCCATTTACCCATTTACCCACCACCCTCTGAACTCGCCATTGTAGCCAGTTTTCAATCCATGTACTCACCCTATGGTCCATGCCAACAGACCTTATTTTGTACAGTAAACGTTTATGGGGAACTGTGTCAAATGCTTTTGCAAAATCCAGATACACCATGTCTACGGACCTTCCTTTATCTAGATGGCAAGTAGAAGATTAATAGATTGGTTTGGCAAGAACGAGTCTTCATGAATCCATGCTGATTACTGCTAATGATACCGTTCTCATTACTAAAATCTTGCATATATATCATCCCCTCCAAGAGTTTACATACTTTTGATGTTAGGCTAATTGATCTGTAATTCCCAGGGATGTATTTTGGGCCCTTTTTAAATCTTGGTGCCACATTGGCTTTTCTCCAATCAGCTGATACCATTCCAGTCAGTAGACTGTCAGTAAAAATTAGGAACAATAGTCTGGCAATTACTTGACTGAGTTCCCTAAGTACTCCTGGGTGCAAGCCATCTGGTCCAGGTGATTTATAAATGTTAAGTTTCCCAATTCTAATTTTAATTCTGTCCTCTGTTAACCACGGAGGTGCTTCCTGTGATGTGTCATGAGGATAAACACTGTCGTTTTGGTTACTGAAGCCCCCCGATTCCCTCGTGAAGACTGAGGAGAAGAATAAATTCAATACCTTTGCCATCTCCCCATCCTTTGTATCCAGATGTCCTTCCTCATTCTTAATGGGGCCAATATGGTCTGTCCTCCCTTGTTTACTGTTTACATACTTAAAGAATTTCTTGGAATTTTTTTTTGCTCTCCTCCGCTATGTGTCTTTCATGTTCTATCTTAGCTGTCCTTATTGCACACTTAAATTTCTTGTTGCATTCTTTATAAACACTGAATGCTGATGATGATCCCTCAACCTTGTATTTTTTGAAGGCCTTCTCCTTTGATTTTATATGCATTTTTACATTGGAGTTAAGCATCCATGACTTTTGTTTGCTCTTTTAAATTTATTACCCAATGGGATGGCTAATGCCCTTATTTAATATACTCTTAAAGCAAACCCATCTCTCCTCCATGTTCTTTGTTCCCAAGATTTTATCCCAATGTATGCCTTCTAGCAAGGTTCGTAGTTTAGGGTTATTACATGAAATGATATAATAAAATATTTACAAAAATGTGAGGGGTGTACTCTCTCTTGTAAGATACTGTAGCTGCTTGCTAAGGTAAAAAAGGAAAAGCTCAAAAAGACCCCATATACTATTCTTCTGGAGCCAATAAGGCAGTTTTTTTATAAGGAAACTCAACTGCAGGTATTTAGCAGTGGCAAATGAAATCATGTATGCTATACCATATACCCAGGGCTTTTTTTCTCAAAGAATAGGTGCACAAACTCCCCCATTCTGAGTCACTTCTTGTCTTGGACCGCCCCATGCACAATCTCTTTTGTTCCACCCCCTATCCACCTCCCAGTGCTGCCCCTTTAGGGAATACAGAACCAAGTTGTGATGATAAGCAGCAATAGACCCTCTCCAGCAACAATAGATTTCCCCAGCAACAATATATTCCCTCCAGCAACAATAGAACACCTGCAGCAACAACAGATTTCCCAGCAGCGAACCCAACATCAATAGACTCTCCTGCAGCCAGCAACATAACACCCCTCCCTCAATAGTAGATCCCTTCTAGCAACAATTTACCCCAAGCAGCATAAGTCTAACCAGTACTAATAGATCCCCCACCAGCAACAATAGACCTTCCGGAGCAACAATAAACTGCCACGCAATAACTGATGCACTCCAGCAACAATAGATCCCAAAGCAGCCAGCAACAATAGACCCTCCCTCAATAAGCTACCCCCCAGAAACAATTGATCCCCCACCAGCAACAATAATAGACCACCCCAGCAACAATAGACCGCCATGAAAAAATAGATCTCCTCCAGGAACAATAGATCTTCTCCAGGAACAACAGATCTCCTCCAGGAACAATAGATCCCCCAGCATCCAGCATCAATGAACCCTTTAGCACACCCCGGCATACCTTGCCATTACATACATTCAGTGTTGGAGGCGCCGAAACTGCGTTCCTGTTGAAGAAAAGCCCTGTATATACCAGTTATAGCGCTGTTCAAGGTGCTCTGGTAGATATGGTGTCTCACAGCAATATAAGGGTGCAGGCTATCTTATGCTTAACCCAGAAAGCAGTGAATTATGAGGGGATGAGAGACGCCACACACCAACAGGTAAAAAGAGGTATGAACTGCCTCAGGTTTGAGCTCCTCCTGAGACCTGTCTCTGATGCATTTCATCCCACCCATAGAAATAGAAATAGACAATTCTATTTACAGTATCTCACAAAAGTGAGTACACCCCTCACATTTTTGTAAATATTTTATCTTTTCATGTGACAACACTGAAGAAATTACACTTTGCTACAATGTAAAGTAGTGAGTGTACAGCTTCTATAACAATGTAAATTTGCTGTCCCCTCAAAATAACTCAACACACAGCCATTAATGTCTAAACCGCTGGCAACAAAAGTCAGTACACCCCTAAGAGAAAATGTCCAAATTGGGCCAAATTGGCCATTTTCCCTCCCCGGACTAGTTAGTGTTACAAGGTCTCAGGTCTGAATGGGGATGAGGTGTGTTAAATTTGGTGTTATCGCTCTCACTCACTCATACTGGTCACTGGAAGTTCAACATGGCACCTCATGGCAATGAACTCTCTGAAGATCTGAAGAAAAGAACTGTCACTCTACATAAAGATTAGGTAAAAGAGGAGCAGCGCTGTGAAAAATGTTCCATGTGATGAACAAAATTAGTACATAGGTAAAAAAACCAAAAATTGGGATAGGCTCCAAGTTCATAGGTTATATAAACAACTGGACTGTCCTAATGAGAACCAATCTTGATAGTAAATACGGGACGTGAATATGGGAATCAATGAGTCCTTCACCACACCACTGTGATAATAAATTGTGCGCTTACCAAATGGCAAGCTTAGAAGAGCTTGCGACCTTAACCCGGTCGGGGCCTTTCAAGGTGGAACCATCAAGGATTGTGTCTCTCCTTGATGGTTCCACCTTGAAAGGCCCCGACCGGGTTAAGGTCGCAAGCTCTTCTAAGCTTGCCATTTGGTAAGCGCACAATTTATTATCACAGTGGTGTGGTGAAGGACTCATTGATTCCCATATTCACGTCCCGTATTTACTATCAAGATTGGTTCTCATTAGGACAGTCCAGTTGTTTATATAACCTATGAACTTGGAGCCTATCCCAATTTTTGGTTTTTTTACCTATGTACTAATTTTGTTCATCACATGGAACATTTTTCACAGCGCTGCTCCTCTTTTACCTAATTTTGTTATGTGTGTATCTCACGTTTTAGCAGCTGCTTTATATATCTGATCACTTATTTGTCACATTAGATTGGGTTTAATTTACAACTTTATTCTTTATTTGTTAATAGGTGGTTTTGCATTATTTAGTTTAATATAGCGCGGTGATTTGTCCTGTTTTTTCTACATAAAGATTGCCTAGGCTATAAGAAGATGGCCAAGATCCTAAAACTGAGTTTACAGCGGTTTAACAGGACAGGTTCCACTCAGAACTTGTCACGGTCGACCAAAGAGGTTGAGTGCACATGCTCAGCATCATATCTAGAGGTTGTCTTTGGGAAATAGACATATGAGTGCTGCCAGCATTGCTGCAGAGGTTGAAGGGGTGGGGGGTCAGCCTGTCAGGGCTCATACCATACGCCGCACACTGCATCAAATTGGTCTGCATGGCTGTCATCCCAGAAGGAAGCCTCTTCTAAAGATGAAGCACAAGAAAACCTGCAAACAGTTTGCTGAAAACAAGCAGACTAAGGACATGGATTACTGGAACCATGTCCTGTGGTCTAATGAGACCAAGATAAACTTATTTGGTTCAGATTGTGTCAGGCGTATTGGGTGGCAACCAGATGAGGAGTGTGTCTTGCCTACAGTCAAGCATGGTGGTGGGAGTGTCATGGTCTGGGGCTGCATGAGTGCTGCCGGCACTGGGGAGCTACAGTTCATTGAGGGAACCATGAATGTCAACATGTACTGTGACATAATGAAGCAGAGCATGATCCCCTCCCTTTGTAGGCTGGGCTGCAAGCCAATATTCCAACATGATAACGGCCCCAAACACAACTCCAAGATGACCACTGCCTTGCTAAAGAAGCTGAGGGTAAATGTGATGGACTGGCCAAGCTTGTCTCCAGACCTAAACCCTATTAACCACTTAAGGACCGCCGCACGCCTATGTACGTCCAAACTTTGAACGGGGATATCGTTGTTATGGCAGCAGCTAGCTGCCATAACCCCGGTATCCCCGTTTTCGTGCGGCGGTCCGCTTTCAGATATAAGTGGTCCCTGCGGTGGATTCGCCGCGAGATCACTTTTATCGGTGCCGGGAGAGAGGCCCCCCCCTCACCCTGCGATCCGGTGCCCTCCGCCGCTTACCGGAGCCGCCGGTAGCGGCGGAGGCAATCGCGTCCTTCCCTGTGGTGTGTCTGGAGACGAGTGAGGCTAAGATGGCGCCCACTCGTCTCCATGACACTGCTGGGCGGAAGCGCCGTCAAAACGTCACTTCCGCCCACGCCTCTTAAAGGCACATTTTTTCAAATGTCATTTTTCTAAATGACTTTTTTTTTTTTTTTTTTATTGCATTTAAATATGAGATCTGAGGTCTTTTTGACCTCAGATCTCATATTGAGGAGGGGAGGTCCTGAAATGCTTTTTTCTATTACAAGGGATGTTTACATTCCTTGTAATAGGAATAAAAGTGACACCATTTTTTTTTTAAACATGTAAAAATAAATAAAATATTGTAAAATAAATAATTTAAAAAAAAATAATTTTTTAAACCCCCATGTCCTGACGAGCTCGCGTGCAGAAGCAAACGCATATGCGAGTAGCACCCGCATATGAAAACGGTGGTCAAACCACACATGTGAGGTATCGCAACGACCGGTAGAGCGAGCGCAATATATCTAGCCCTAGACCTCCTCTGTACCGCAAAATATGCAACCTGTAGAATTTTTTAAACGTCGCCTATGGAGATTTTTGAGGGTAAAAGTTTGACGCCATTCCACGAGCGTGCGCAATTTTCAAGCGTGACATGTTTGGTATCAATTTACTTGGCGTAACATTATATTTCACAATATAAAAAAAAATTGGGCTAACTTTACTGTTGTCTTATTTTTTTATTCAAAAAAGTGAATTTTTTCCAAAAAAAGTGCGCTTTTAAGACCGCTGCGCAAATATGGTGCAAAAAAAAAGTATTGCAACGACCGCCATTTTTTTCTCTAGGGTATTAGAAGAAAAAACATATATAATGTTTGGGGGTTCTAAGTAATTTTCTAGCAGAAAAACCTGTTTTAAACATGTAAACACCTAAAATCCAAAACGAGGCTAGTCCTTAAGTGGTTAAGCATCTGTGGGGCATCCTCAAACAGAAGGTGGAGTAGCGCAAGGTCTCTAACATCCACCAGCTCCATGATGTCGTCATGGAGGAGTGTAAGAGGACTCCAGTGGCAACCTGTGAAGATCTGGTGAACTCCATGCCCAAGAGGGTTAAGGCAGTGCTGGAAAATAATGGTGGCCACACATAATATTGACACTTTGGACCAAATTTGGACATTTTCACTTAGGGGTGTACTCACTTTTGTTGCCAGCGGTTTAGACATTAATGGCTGTGTGTTGAGTTATTTTGAGGGGACAGCAAATTTACACTGTTTTACAAGCTGTACACTCACTACTTTACATTGTAGCAAAGTGTCATTTCTTCAGTGTTGTCACTTGAAAAGGTATAATATATTATATGTATAATAAATATTTACAAAAATGTGAGGGGTGTACTCACTTTTGTGAGGTACTGTATACATCATCAGCCGCTCGTAAAGTATAAGATTAATTGTGCAAGCAACACATGGAAACGATGCTGAAAAAAAATTTCTCAAGGCTGAGGCTGTTCACACTGTTCACACCTCTTTTCACCTGTTGAGCTAGTGGTCTGCACGCCCTCTCATCCCCTCATGTATATATGCTTGCTATTGTATACTTCCTAAAATCAAATCTTGAGAAAGAGGGACAACCTGGAAAGGAAACAAACAACTTGTGGCACACACAAAAAGTTGGTGTAAGAAATTGCACTGGATATTGGTCTTGGTCTAATATAGTCTAAGCCTACTCACAGTATACACTGCACAATATGCCTGTCATTGTACAAACCGCATAGGGCGTGACCCCACGGCAACCGGAATTACGTCACAACGCCGTGCGTTCCAAGCGTTCCAAGCCCGAAGCCACCAAAATATGAAGGAGGAAGTACTCGATGCTGTGAGCAGTTAGATCTATTTCTCCAGCCTGTATTTTGCTCCCGGGACTTTGGGGGAAGCTACTATTGTCATTGTGTATCTCCAACCAGCTGAGAGTTACAGAGTTACCACTGGAACGGCACTGTGCCAAGAGATTTGTTTTTTTTCTTTTATTTGTTTTATAAATAAATTATCAAAACGATATTGGACTATGTGGAGTCTCTTTCCTACATGTGGATACTGCTGGTGGTTTTAACCACTTACCTTTGAGGACCCCAGGAGCGACCGGATTGAGGAAGCTTTTTAAAGGCCTATTAACCCCCGGGTTCTGGTAAGTTGGAACCACTTGTGGGGGTTCCAATCTGCTACACACACTCTATATATCCAGCTGAAGACTCCATGTTGATTTCCATTATATCTGACTTTGCTCAAGTTCTTCATTGTGTACTGACAGCAGAGACATTTTTTCACTTATCAGTCATTATTTCTGATTAAGGATAGCGCTGCTTTGATGTGATACTGGTTTCTATTCATAGTTATTAGTTACACATCTCTTTGTATATATTTGATTTTTTTTTAGTAAGTGGCTGCTGAGAGACATCTCAATCTCTGATAATTAACATTCATTAGATTGCAATCTCTGTTTTGTGTTTTATACCTAATACCAAACAGCGCTGAGATAGGAGAATTGTGGCAGGCCAAGTTTTCTCTTGTCGGTTTTTTTAATAGGCATACAGTGTTTGTCAGGAGTATATACCGTAATGCACAGTGGTAAGCACTTTTTTTGTACAACACAATGTAAAGAGAGCATTAGCCAGCAATATGTGTCATAATGCCCCTTATATTGCCGGTCAGCAGGAGAAAAAGATGTCCATTGATGATCAGAGGAAGTAAACATGTCTGGTGTCAATGGTCAGGAGGAGGAAAAAATGGCTAAAGTTGGTGGTCAGGGGGAGGAAAAATACCCAGTGTCAGCAGTTGTCAAAAAGAAAAAAAGGTCAACATCTGTGGTCAGTGGGAGGAAAAAATGGCTGGTGGTCAACATGGAAATAAAAGACCCAGTGGTTGAAAATAGAGAACAGTAGTGTTTAGTGGAGGGGGGGTATTGGTGCTCATTGTGGAGAAAGATATAGACCCAATACTCTGTGGGGGGGAAAGGAGTGGCATTGGTACTCTGTGAAGACAGAGGGGAAACCTAATGCTCTATTGCGGGGGGTAAGAGTTGCTAGTGCTCTGTGGAGCAAAAGGGGTGGCGATAGTGGTCTGTGGAGTGGGAAAAACTGATGTACTAAGGAGGGACAGGGGAGTAATGGTACTCTGTGGAGAAGAGGGGGCACTGATGCTCTGTGAAGAGAGAGAGGGGGGCACTGGCACTCAGTGGGAGGAGAGGGGGGCGACTATGTTCTGTGGATGGTAAAGGGCACTGATACTTGGTGAGGATAGGAAGGTGGACATTGGTGTCAGTGGGGTCATTGGTGTTTAGTTTGGGTCATTGGTGTTCATTGTAATACCTACCTGATCACGCTCTGTGGCCCACACTGCTGTCTTCATCTGCCACAACTATAGTGCTCATGTTGGGCAGCCGGACACTCTGTCCAGCAGAGCAGCAACAAAGCAGCAGCTGTAAACAGTCCAGATCTGTGGGACACCAGGATTTTTTTCCCTATGGAATCCGGGACTGCTAGGAGATACACTTACTTGTTCGTGGAAAAGACGTAAAGGCTAAAATTTCAAGTCTTTAGCTATTTCTGCAATTCTCTTATTTAAAAATAACAACCTACTAGACCGTCAGAGTTCCTCTTAATTCACAGATGTTATAGGTATTGTACACATTTTAAATATGAGAGAAGCAGTGTGGTCTTTGTTGTTTGACTTGCTCAATGTTTAAAAATGTCTAAGGTTTCAAATTATTCACTACATATACAATGCAGTAGAGGGAAAGGGGGGGGGGGGCATGTTTAAACTTGGTTATGCCTACCAGCTGTTTGAATGAGTCACACATATTGTTAACTCACTCGTGAACATACACAGTCTTATGCCGCGTACACACGATCGGACATTCCGACAACAAAATTCATGGATTTTTTGGACGGATGTTGGCTCAAACTTGTCAGCGTACAACACATGCCGTACAACACGTACGACGGCACTATAAAAGGGAAGTTCAATACCAAGGGCGCCACCATTTGGGCTCCTTCTGCTAATCTCCTGTTAGCAGAAGTTTGGTGAAAGACGATTCGCGCTTTTCAGCCTCGTGCTTTTCCGATCATTACTGCTCTTCAGTTTGTGCTTGTGGGTTCGTATCTGGTTTTCAGTGCTTTGCTTGTAGGGGGGCCATTGATATGCCAGAAAATGTTTAATACATTTTTTTTTTTAATTTATATTTAAACTGAAATAATATTTCATTTGATTTACTGCTTGTGTTTCTTTTAACTGTCTCCTAGGTTCTCCAATGGGCTTTTATTTTTTTACATTTTTTTCAATAGTGCAAACGTAATTTATTTGGTACATGAGGTGACAATCTTTTCTTCAGCAAACAATTATTATGTTGTGGGTCTGCTACACACACACCTTGTTTTTGTTGTTAATGTATGTAATGCATTACAGTTAAAAATATACATCATTTTCAGCAACATGAATGAATTTCGCAGAGTCACGGAAATGGCATGATTGTGGCAAATTATAAAGCACTGTGGGAGTTATTTAACTACCTCAATACCAGGCACCTAGGCACCTTCTTGCCCAGGCCAATTTTCAGCTTTCAGCGCTGTCGCAATTTGAATGACAATTGCACGGTCATGCTACACTGTACTCAAACAATTTTTTTATCATTTTGTTCCCACAAATAGAGCTTTCTTTTGGTGGTATTTGATCACCTCTACGGTTTTTATTTTTTGCGCAACAAATAAAAAAAGACCGAAAATTTTGAAAAAAAACAAGTTTTTCTTTGTTTCTGTTAAAAATTTTAGTAAATAAGTACGTTTTCTTCTTCAATGATGGGCACTGATATGGCTGCACTGATGGGCACTGATACGGCAGCACTGATGGGCACCGATGAGGTGGCACCAATGAGGTAGGACTGATGAGGTGGCACTGACGGGCACTGATGATGGGCACTGATAGGCGGCACTGATGGGCACTGATAGGTGGCACTGGTATGCGGCACTGATGGGCACTCATAGGTGGCACCGATGGGCACTCATAGGCGGCACTGATGGGCACTCGTAGGTGGCATTGATGGGTACTTATGGGTGGCACTGATGAGTACTTATGGGTGGCACTGATAGGTGGCACGGATGGGCACTTATGGGAACTGTTAGGTGAGCACTGATGGGCACAGATGGGCACTGACAGGTGGCACTGATGAACACTGATGGGTGGCACTGATGACACTGATTGGTGGCACTGATGCCCCTAAGGGTGGCATTGCTGGGCATCACTGCAATATAATGGTGCCAATCAGTGCCAATTTGTGGGCACTGATTGGCACAGATTGGCCACTGACTGGGCACATTGGGCACATGTGGATGGCCATGGGGTACATACCTGGCCATCCACATGTTGCCCCTTCCCTGGTGGTCCTAGTGGCGATCCCTGGTGGTCCAGTGTGGTCATCTGAAGGGGGGGCTGCGCCGATAAACAATCAGCACAGACCCCTCCCTGTCAGGGGAGCCACCGATCGGCTCTCCTCTACTCGCGTCTGTCAGACGCGAGTGAGGAAAAGCCGATCAATGGCTCTTCCTATTGACATCGTGATCAGCCGTGATTGGACACACCGCTCCATCGATCACCGCGATGCGCGCCCAGGCGGCGGCATGTTATCCTGCTGGACATCATATGACGCCCAACTGAACCACCGCCTGGCCGTCATCTGCTATGGGCCGGGCGGGAAGTGGTTAATAAAGGAAAATCCACTTTTTCCACTTGAAAGTGCACTTGTAGTGCAAAGTGAATTTGCCTTTAGGAAATAACCCCCATTGTCACTGTAAACAACAACTTACTCCAAAAACTGCTATTGAGCATTGAAAGAAGAAGCCACACATAGTTGAGTCTTAAAATTTTTACTCTGTGCACATTCACATGTACGTTAAAAAAGGGTTTTTGAACAAACCAACATATTTTATTAATAACATTTTTGGTATAGACAGTACAAATAGCCTTTTTTGTGTTAAATAGGCATGTTGGAAACCATAAAACAATACCCAACTCAGAAACTTACAAAGTTCGACTTTGAAAAAATGAAGGCAAGATCAGACATTAGTATGTCCAAACTGTGTTGATCTTGCCTTCATCAGATGAGGTGATGTCACCTCTGTGAAAGCCAAATTTTGAAGATGCACACAAATTGGGAGTCAAAATGGGGATTTCCCTCCTGATCCCATGCCTAATGTCAACATGTGCTAGCTCCCATCATGGGGGATCAATGGACGTGTTTCGGGGGTGCAACTCTTCCTCTCAGCTACTTTAGTTTGGATGAAGGGGTTTCACCCACCAAACGCGTACATTGATATCACATGTTGACACACTGTGTGCATCTTCAAAATTTGGCTTTCAAGATACTTAAAAAATTGGTGAAAAATAGCAAAAAAATGAAGACTTTAGGTGCTTTTTTATATTCGGCCTAAAACATCAATGATGTTTTTGAGTCTTTTTTCAATATCATTGATGTTTTCCTTGATCTTTTGTAAATCACGATTGCACACCATGATCTCCCCGATGAGGACGTGTGCACTTGCACGTGTGAAATGCCAATCTTCTTCCACAACATCCACATCACCTAAAATTAAAACACACACCATGTATTATATATATGCAGTCATCCATCTATTACCTGAAGCTGTGGTCTCAGACACTCACCTGTTGTGGTCACTATTTCGCCCACTTCATAAACCTCTCTTTCCTCCACATCTTCTGGTTGTGGTGTGGGGATTTGCTTTTCTTTCGGAGGTGGGGGTCCCTGGTGTCCTCAGATTTCTCAAGTCTTTTCTCCCCTATGTAAATAAAAAAAAGGTATAATTAGCACACAGATATTTGAGACCCGAAATAGTAATATGAAACATTGCTTGGAAGTGTCGTACAATTGTCTTTTTTGGCAGAGTTCCAAGCTGAAGACATATTTTCCATCCCTTTCTATAGCTAGAATACTTACCTTTTTTTTGTATAATTTTCACACATGGAGACACCCCTAGTAACCACTGGAGCACCTGTGTGGGACACCCTAAAAAGTTTGTTTTGGTGTCCCACACTAGTGCTCCTGTGTCCAGGTGTGTAAACAGCTGCTGAGTGTCCTCTCCTTACACTGAATCAAGTTTGCATTTCATTCTAGTACAAACCCATCAAGACAACAATGTATAAAACTTCTTTTACTACAAATAGACCTGAACAAATGTAATTAACCTGTATCTGCCAAAAACATCGTATTAGTGGGCGAACGAATGATGTTTACTACGAACGATTACTGTGCCCACGAACCTGAAAGTTGCCATTTTAAAGTGTACAACAGTAAAGAAAAGCACATGGAGCAGCATGCAAGTAATAATAATAATAGGAACTCACGATAACTACTTACTTTTTTGAAGAACTCTCTTGATCTTTCTGTACTAATCCTGATCCCTCAATTTCAGATCTGACCAGTTTTCCTCAATTGATCCTTTGATTGTCGTACCGCAAAATTTCTGTGCAGACTTTTCATAACTTTAGTCATGATCTTGGCCTTTCTCACATTTGGGTTTGGGTAAGGTCCATGCTTTCCATCATAGTCGTCCCTCTTCAAGATTTCCACCATCTCTATAAAGGACATATTTAAGACCTTAAATTGAATATTTGGCCTTATTGGTACACCATGCACTATTTATAGACATAAATAGTGCATGGAGGCGCCACAATACCCAATCAAAAGTGGACCAAACAGTCACACCAGGAGGGCGGATGTAAAAAGGACTGAATACACAACAGATGCAAAGGGTTTAAACCAAGGGGCATCTGTTGGCCGCGCCTCAGATGACGTCCATGTGACGAAACGCGTAAGACGGGACATACGTGGTACGCAATATGTCACTTCCGTTCTCTCCGATCTTCCGGTTTCTTGTCAGGTCGGCTGTGGAACGCACACCGTTACCACGCCGATGATACGGAAGTCAGGTATGTTTGTGATTAAGCAGGTACATTTCAAAAATACAATGTCAAATTAACAAGGGACACCAACTCCAACCTCCTTGAGGTTAAAAAATACAAGATAATAATGGTGTTGTGGTAACTTGACACAAAACGAAAGCAAAAATTATGGAGATCACTATAAAAAACAAAATAAAAATAGATCTGGATCAAAAAAATATATATAAACAAAAATTCAAAACATTAATAGGCAGATCTGACAAAAAAAAAAAAATATTCATGAGATCAAGAAAAATACTAAAGAAATCAGTTTGTCAGAACTCTGTGTGAATATCAGCAGCAAAACAACTTTATTATTCTAGCATTATAAAGAAGAGGAGAATGCGCTGCATTAAAAGATTTTAAAATTTGCAGCGTGACGAATGTGCTATCTCCATTACAAACGCTAGTTTTACCAGAATGAGTGCTTCCGTCTCGTACTTGATTGAGAGCATGCATGGAACTTTGTGCGTCGGAATTATGTACACACGATCGGAATTTACGAGAATGGATTTTGTTGACGGAAAATTTGAGATCCAGATCTCAAATTTTGTGTGACGGAAATTCCGATGGAAAATGTCCAATGGAGCCTACACACGGTCGGAATTTCCGTCAACAAGCTCCCATTGAACATTTTCCGTCGGAAAATCCGACCGTGTGTAGAGGGCATAACAATGCAACCTGAACATTTGGCAAATTTAAAAGTAGCAGGTACACAGCACTGTACCCACTGGCCAGCAGCAACACAGCAAAGAGGCTGATTACTTACTTATAAATGCTCTTGTTCCTCTTGCCTCCCTCTGCTGGAACTATAGTGGTTATGACAGGCAGAAGGTCACCCCACCAAGCAGAGCAGCAAAGAAGCTGAAGCCAGGTGCTGGAATGAGCGTTCCAGCACCCATCTGACAACAGGACACATTTTCTAGAAATTTCAGGACAGTCCCATGGAATCTGGAAATTTGAGAGGTATGGTTATTGCCAAAATATGCACTTCTGTGCATGTGCACTGATATCCATGAATGCACTCTATAGTATGCTCCACACCACATAGATTATGGCATTTTTGCTTTTAGTAGTTTTTACAGTCACCTTTAGTAATATGAGTTGTCACTATATGTGGTCTTGTTGCATGAAATGTGCTTGCAAAATAACTAATAGAAGCAACAAAAATGGATATGCCAGTTATAAGCTATCTTAGTTTCCATTTCAGTTTCCGTAAAACAAAAAGTAGTAACCCCTGGTGAAGCATACACTCCTAAACAGACCACACTGGTTAGTGAATTTATTATTTGGGGCCAGATCATAACTGCTGTGAAAATATTTTTTTTTCTTTTCACCTCTCCACAGATGTATTTAAAGTGTTTGTAAATGATCACCTTGTAAAACAACTCGTTCAAATTAAAAAAGAAATGAAAAGGCAAAACATTTGTGTATAGATATAAAAAAAAAACATTATGAATACCTTTTTTTCCCATTTTTTATAAGTGATCACATATCTTCTGTTCTCAGCTGCATAAGAGCCGGGGGAGGAGAAACAGCAGAACACTGAGCTTCCCAGTGAATGGCTGAGTTCCCAGCACAGCTAGAGAGCTGACCACGATGTGCTCTCCTGCTTAGTGTGGTCACTATTTAATAAGAAAGCAGAGAGACTGGCAGGAACACCAAGCATTTCACAAAGGGGAAGCAATCTAAAGAGAACTGGGTACTTTCTCATACAAGTACATAGTATAGCAGGCACATATCAGGAATATGAAGTGTTGGGGTAACAAATGCTTGAAGCAATGGTGTATGCACATATGTTTTAGTAAACCAGGTCCAATGCACCACAGAAGTCAACTAAAATTAGATTGTCATCAGTCTTGCTGTATGAAAAAGGAAAATAATCTCAGCAGATCAACAGCAACACCCATGATTGATTCAAATAGTCAGCTTAATGTCTCTTTATCTATAAACTACAAATAAGACACTATCATGTATACCATTTTATGGGGACACTGAAAAACAAGCACAGTCAATTGGTGGTGCATCTTAGGGAAAAACAAGTCTTCCATTTCTACTTGTAGACACTGAGCAACAAATACATGTAGAAAGGCCAAGTGAAATACAATTTAGTTTAAGGCTGATAAATACATAGGAAAGTTCCTTGTCTTTTTCAGGGGTAAAAATACATTTTGTGGTCATAACCATCGACTCTCTAAAACAGGGGTCTTCAAACTGCAGCCCAAAGGCCAGATGTGGCTCTTTGCTTGCTTTTTTCTGGCCCTTGGGGCACTATTCCTCCCACTGATATAAGGCACTGTTCCTCCCAAGGACACCAACGATGAGGCACCATTTCTTGCACTGACACTAACAATAGAGTATAATTCCCCCCGCTGAGCTCAACAATGGGGCAATATTCCTCCCACTGACACCAAAAATGGGGCACTATTCCTGCCACTGACACCAACAATGGTGCACTATTCCTCCCACTGACACCAACAATGGGGCACTATTCCTCCCACTGACACCAATGATGGGGCACTATTCCTCCCACTGACACCAAACCAGGGGCACTATTCCTTCCACAGACACCAACAATAGGGCACTATTTCTCCCACTGTTAGCAATAATTGGCACCAACAACAAAGACAGGGCACTATTCCTTTTGTTACTGACAACAGCCACTATGTAATTTTCTTACTCCCAATAACAACCAAGCCTGAGGCATTGTTTAATCCTACTGATGGCGATGCATTTTTTACTCCTAGTGGCCACAATTCAGCCCCCTAAAGTCTGAAGGACAGTAATCTGGTCCTTTGTTTGGAAAGTTCAGAGACCCCTGCGCTAAAAAAAAACCTCTTAACTCAGGGACATTAAAGATTAAACTAACTTGGCAAATGAGAGGCCAGGAGTATCCAAGGATTGAACTAATGCCGCATACACACGGTCGGACTTTTCGTCTACAAAAGTCCGACAGCCTGTCCGACAGACTTTCGACAGACTTTTGTCGGACTTTTGGCGGACTTGCGGCAGACTTTTTTACGAGCGGACTTGCCTATATACGATCACACAAAAGTCCGACAGATTTGTACGTGATGATGTACACCAGGCTAAAATAAGGAAGTTGATAGCCAGTAGCCAATAGCTGCCCTAGCGTGGGTTTTTGCCCGTTGGACTAGTACACAGACGAGCGGATTTCTGGGTCCGGCGTAGTTACGACATAAAGATTTGAAGCATGTTTCAAATCTAAAGTCCGTCAGATTTGCGGCTGGAAAAGTCCGCTGAAAATCCGCTGAAAGTCCGGGGAAGCCCACACACGATCGGATTGTCAGCCAGCTTTAGTCCGTCAGGGTCCGTCGGACTTTTGTAGACGAAAAGTCCGACCGTGTGTACGCGGCATAACTGGCAACAACCAGGAAGGAGAAACTAAAGGAATATACAAAATCAATAAATATTTGAATGGGCTGCTGTGGCAGCACATCTGAAAGGCAGAATGATGTTTAGAACCTGGTAGAGTGCACTTGTGTGATGCTACTCACATAGTTACTAAAAAAGCTACTCACAATAACTATTTTAATTCTTTTCCCCTTTAATGGCATGTCAAATGTGCTGGTGCTCCTAGTGACAACATCTTCTCAACAAGGAGTTCGATGTCACTACTGCATTTCTACAATTTCCAGGATAAAGGCATGGGGTTACTGTAACGAAACGCCCCACACTCCGCTTGAGTGCTTTCGTCATATACCGCCTCCTCCCAGTCTGAATATAGATATCAGATATTCCAACTGCCAACAACCAGAAAACAAGACAACACTCATTTGGTTGCTGAACATGGACTGAACTGATTTATTTGAGATGACACACAAATATATACAGCAGGCTGGCAACACAAACTGTAACCAGAAACCTAATTAACATGAGCTAGTTATCTAATCATTTACCCAGACTAGGTGACTCAGAGATATGACCTTTCAGGGTAGACTTGCTGTCTCCTCACTCCCAACTTACAATACACATAAGTAGAAACACATCCCCCCTCCAATAGTTTGCTAGGAGACAAAGGTGTGTTAATGAGCACAATAAACTATTGGGTGAAAGACCCGGGCTTTCCAGATCTCATTAATCAGCATTCCTTTCACATACATCTGTCCCACGAGTCCCAAGCTGGCAGAGACCATCATGGCCTCCTTAATAATGTCCTTTTGCATTACGTAACAGAATATCTTCCTAAATGCTTGTAGCTCCCTCACATACCAGGGCTCATAGTCAGTAGGCAAGAGGCTAGCATTCAGTCCCTTCGAAAAGCCTCTGTCCCGGGGGAGTATGTCACAGTTACTTAAAGCGGGGTTCCACCCAAAATTTTGAACAATATATGTATGTATTCTCTTCCTTGCCTAGATGCTGACATGCCGTTTAAAAAAATTTAAATCGCCGTAATTACCTTTTATTTTTCTATTCTTCTTTGCACTTCCTGGTTCTCCTCCCATGGGAGTAGGCGTGTTTCTAGCCTCTCCCAGACTCCTGGGAGCTAGTCTCAGGCTTCCCAGGATGCCACTGAGCATGTGCGGGAACGAGCAATGAATGCTGGGAGCACAGCATTCACCACATCCAGGAAATAAATGCTTGTGGGCTTCAAATGCCCACAATGAAGATGGAAACCGCCTGCAGTAAATAATATAAGTTATTCTTTCCGAGGAAATCTGACACAGGCGGACATATTACACACAATATGTGAGTATGTAATGCTGAGAAGAAAAGTTTGTGAATGAACTCAAAAAAAAAAAACGATAGATAGGTGGACCCCCGCTTTAAACCGAAGGTACATGGCACGATCCAAGATCCTTGTCTACCAGATGTTAACAATGATCACACAGTTGATTTTAGGATGGATTCAGGAGGATCCTCTTTTTCTTTCTTCAATCTCCCACATAAAGATCTTGCAAAAGAACAGGAGTGATGTATACTGTATATATAGATAGATATAGATATACAGATAGGATCTGTTTCTGCTTCAGATCTTTTTTTTAGATTTTTCATGATTTCAGCTATTGTGCATATCATACAGCCATATAGACTATATAGTCCCTGTATAGATGAAATGCATTACAGTGTGCAGGATCAAATGTAAACTATTTGTGTATTGGACTTGTGATGAAAACAGATAGGGAACTTTTAATGGAGAGCAGCTTCTCCTTTTGTTTTTCTTTTAATAGTGAAATTCCCTGTATAGATAAATCGGGTAATTTCACTAGGGATGCTATTCAGTCAATTCAAAAGTCCTTGCAACTTAAAAAAAAAAATACTGCCTATGCTAAGCTTCCCATGCTCCTGGGAGTTAGCTTTCACCCCTTTGTCAGGTACATTGTGTTGCATAATGGAAGCAGCCAAATGATCAGATCCACAGCGATGAACAAATGGTATTTACTGTCAGAAAGCAGGGTATCAGAGAATGCATATAGGTTAATGTAAAGGTATAAAACAAAAAATAAATAACAGATGGACCAAATCCACAGATAGTAACAGATAAGCCTGAAATGGTTCTCATGGTTGGCCACTAAGTGGCAGTATAGAATAACAGGTTCTCTAATACTATCATCTAACTGAACAAAGTTTGTACCTAGTCAATTAACTTGCAGTTCTTTGAACAAGGTGGCCAAAGTCTCCCTCTCTTATCAGAGGACTGGTTGGCTACATAAGATGATGTAGGTAGCTGAGGACAGGAACCCCGCAACTGGCTGCATACAGTTATGGCTGATGAAGTCTAGGCTGTACTGGGGAGTCTCTCTAGTCTAGACAGTGTCCACCAATGTAACTGGGACTCCAGGAATTCAGCTACTCTCTAAATTGTGTTGGATTACCATCGGTTAAGTGCAAGGAGGTGCATGCTTTATAGTTTTTTAATTTACAATTCTACTAATAACTTGGAGTATAGTTACCACTGTACCTCCAGCGCTCCAATGTTGACCTTCTGGTCTCAGCTCCAGCAGCTGCAGAGTTGCATGCAACCTCTACCCACCCCTATCCTGCTCTCACCTATTCACAGAGTGCCTTGTATTATGTGATCCCATTCACAAAACACAAAGCATTCTGTGAATAGACAGTGGAGGGGTGAGCAGAGCTGCTGCTGTACAAGTCTCTCTGATCAGAACGTTAGGAGTATGGCAATAACTGTAATCCTGGGGCTCAGGAAAACTGTTAGTTGTAAATAAAAGAGATAAGTCCACAAAGTGGCATGCAGCACGTTGGACTTAACCCATAGTAAGCACTTTTAAAGAATGTGGTTGAATTCCCGGAGTTCAGCTTTAAAGGGTAGCTCCACTTTTGTGGGAAAAAAATAGCAAATAAAATTAAAAAAGAATATAGCATATACAACTGCGACACAAGTCATATTGTAATTGAATGTTATTAAAATGACCTTTCCTATTCAGTCTGCAGCACTGTAATTTTCTGAAAATGCAATGCAATATGGCTACCTGGAGGTGTTCTGTATACAGAATGAGTGCAGAACACCCCCCAGAAACATAATCTCCGGCTTGAGCGATTGGTTTACTGATTTTCCCAGAAGTGATACAAGTCAGATTTCAGACATCCCTGCAACAAAAATTTAATTTTTGGTGAGATACTCCCAATAGGAAATCACGTCATTTAGGGCCTTGCAGGTGCAGCAGCTAATTGATAATTATGAAACCACTCCCATTAGACTCACTTTCCACATGGACAGACAAACAAACAGTTCTTTCTTCAGGATCACAAAAGGTAGGAATCTGCAACAAAGTTTGTTAAAATCCTTGAAATGTACATTGATCACCTAGAGAGGAATGTTTTTTTCTCAACAAAAGTGGAGTTACTCTTTAATGACATGTACTGTTATGCCCTTGAGTGACCCACGCACCGACTCTGATGTAGGGTGGCCTTGTACCCAGCCACAGTTGCCAGTGAAGCGCCATCCCAGGAGTGGAACCCTGAAGACCTTATGTTAAAAAATCCCCATGCCTTTGAGCAACCCCACTACCAGGCTCCAGAAGGTTACAAATGTACATGTGCTGCTCTGCTTTGTAATAATATTTGCACAATTGATATTACAGCAGAGACAAATGCAAGTCTCTGATGTTACCAAGCACCAAATAAAAACCCTGCGTGTATCAATAGCATTTGAGCAATATGGTTTCTTCGAGTCCCTTGAAGTCCTTTAATTTTTCAATCTGCAATTCCTGCCAACATTCTGTTTTGTCTCCTGTTCTGACCTTTATTTGTGTTCCAATTTTGACTCAATGCGTCTTGCCCTATATGGAGCTTATTTGCTAAATTGTTAGCTCTTGTGGAGCCTGGGATTATTACACAGTAAAGTAGAACTATCCTTGTGGTGGTTCATTATGAAGACCAGTAGAACCTTTTTTGCTCAAATGCTATCACTGTACCCAGTGCCGGGACAAGGACATCTAGAACCTAGGGCGAACATGCCAAACTGTGCCCCCCTCCCCAAGATGTATGACCATTGTGTCCTCAAAAATCCCCTCTTCCTCAAAAAAAAAAAAAACTCAGCGCTAACTTGCATGCTTTCCCCCAAGCATAAATTCCCCCTCCACCCAGTGCAAATCCATCCCCTGCTTAAATTCCCTCTCCCAGCAGAGATCTTCCTCCTCCATCCCCCAAATCCTCCCAGCTCAAATGCACCTTCCCTCCCAAAAAAAATCACCCTTCCTAGCATAAATCCTCTACCCCTAAAATTTCCTCTCCTAGTACACAGCTTTTCCCACCCCCACCCCACTAAAAATCCGCCCCGCCCAGCACAACCCATTCCCCCTCCTGACACAAATCTCCCTAAATCACGACTCTTAGCACACACCACCAAATGTCCCCTCCTAGAACAACACTTACCCCCTGCGGCCCCAACACAAATCCCCTCTCCCCTAATATCCTTGCGGCGCCCCCATCCCACCTCACATAATACCACGGTGCCCCAGGGCAGTCATACCTTCTGCCCACCCCTTGTCCCGGCCCTGACTGTGCCCAGCAGGATTTACAGTATATCTGGTGCCTAGTGATATAAGCTTGCTTGTCTCTCTTCTGCCCCTTAGGTTGCACATTTCAGAATAGTCCACACTTTCTTCTAGCAAGACAAAGTTTAATACAGTGGCAAAGTTTGATCCTAATTTTAGTTTTATTTACTAGGGCATTGGAAGAGGAATAAGGCTGGGCAAACAAGCACTTTATAGGCTTTAGGGTGGGGGTAGGTAAAGTGGCAATTTTGCTCTGGATGGAGTCACAATGTCTTTTCCTATTTTCATGTTCATTGAAAGTCAAGAAGCTGAAGAAAGATAATGTTGAGTGGAGAATGTACAGATGTTATTTCTACAGTTATGATACAGTAGATCCAAAAGGACTGAACTGACAAAAATCTCTGCATCAGGTTAGTTTTCGGCAAGCCACATGCAAAAAGGCACAGCCACCACCTCTCTTCTTCTTCATCTCTCCCTCTCCCTGATGATACAGTGGGGCTAGGAACTTGTGGCGGAACATAATCTTCCTTATCTTCGCTGCCTTCTGATAATACAGGAGGAATAGACATTGGTTGCTGTGAACGAGTCCCAGGTGGAGCTGGCTTTGGAGGAGATGAAAGAGGTACTTGAGGCACCCTAACGGCATCAGACAATGAAAGCAGATGGTTTTGATGCCACATCATCAGAGGCCCATCTTCCCTTTGGTAGACTAGTAACCCAGGAAGCTGTTTACAGATAACATAAGGTTGCGGTCGCCATCGGCCAGCCAGCTTATGTTTCCCTGGTACCCCCAAGTTCTTCAACAACACACGATCTCCTGGTTGCAAATCATGTATTTTCACTTTTAAGTCAAAGTTCCTTTTGTTTCTTGACTCTCTAACTGAGCCATTTTCCATAGCTTTCTCATATGCTTGCCGCAGGTTCGTCCATAGCCTTTCAACATAACCACTGTGAGAGGTCAGTGAAGTATTGTCAATGGAGATGCCGAAAAAAGTCAACAGAAAGACAAGCTTCTCTCCCAAACATGAGGCAATATGAAGAATAACCAGTGGCATCACTCACAGTACTGTTGTAATAATGTACCATAGCTGCAATATGATTTCCCCAGTGCTGTTTCTTTTCCGTGGGAAGAGTCCCCAACATATTCAACAAAGCTTGATCAAACCTCTCAGGCTGAGGGTCCCCTTGTGGGTGGTAAGGAGTGGTCCGAGATTTTTTTATGCCCAGCAGGGTGCACAGCTGATGCACTAACCGACTCTCAAAGTTTCTTCCTTGATCGATGTGGATGCGGACCAGCAACCCATAATGCACAAAAACTTTTCAACAAGGACTTTGGCCACAGTACTCGCCTTCTGGTCTTTGTGGGATAGGCCTATGCATAGCAAGTGAAATGGTCAGTCATCACCAGGATGTTATTTCTTCCACCTGTATTGAGTTCCAGGCACAGGAAGTCAATGCAAACCAACTCTAAAAGGCTCTTGGCTCTGCAAATGTCCCATGGGAACAGCCCTAACTGGTAATATATGCTAAACAGGAGTGACAATAGCTCTCTATCTCTCCTCTCATATTGGACCAGTAGAACCTGAAAGGTTATGCTAAGCATCCATCTTGTATTCTGTCAGCCATCTTAATATTCACAAGTTTCCATTTTACAATATGTACAGTTTGAGTACCTCTTTAGCTTTTTAGAAGTCTGTATCAGCATGAATTTTTGTAAATTAACTGTTTCACACGCGCCTTTTCTAAATTCCTTAAATTCTGTTGTATTCAGCAGCCGGAGAACAAAGAACAAAGGCTATTTGTTTTAACCAGTTGTAAATGCATATGAAATTAATTTCTACTGCGCATGTTTCTTCTGAATATTCTGTGTGATTTGTAACTTTTCCCAGAATATAATATCGAGTGCGTGTCATTTGTTTTTGGGACTTGGCTCCAGACATATCTGAAATTGCATAATACATCGATCCAAGGTCTGAGAGGTTAGGGGACCATCCTAGACACAGGATTAACCCTTTCAGCACTGGGGGCTCATCCGGGATGGAAGACTACCCTTAACAGACTCGGTAAGTGAATCTTATTCTTTTTGAGTGAAATTGACTTGCCGGGGCCTGTCTGACTTCCACCCCATAGAGATTGCTGTTGGGCTATAGAACCTCTCATAAGTAGAGATAAAAGTTGACCGGTCATATAAATAGTGTTTTGGGAACACTTGAAAAGGTTTTGGTAACCTTAGGATAATTTTACAGAGTACTCTAGAGTTTTAGTTCTGTTTGGGACAGAACAAGAGACTGATGATCGATGTATTGTGTAAATTGTTTATGATTGTATAACTGCTTTAAAAGTATCATGCTGGATGAAGTGAGCTGAGTGTATATGTGGACTGCTGTTTTGTTTCAAGAACCAAAGGGCACACTTGGTGAGTAGTGTCCCCAGAGGTTATAGACACAATTTGGGTAAAGGTCCATATTTTAGGAAAATGTTGATAATTAATGTACATTGTAAAGTTAATTTCATAGAAGGTTTAAGTTTGTCTGAAACAAGACAGCAGATCCGCGAACAAGGTTGTGAACAAGGCTTGTTCCAAATTTCTCTCCTTTATTCTGTTAAGGAAAATAGGCACCGCTAGGTGGCAGTAAAGCACTGTAAAAACAGGGTAAAATACCGTTACCGAAAGTAGGTCAATGTTGTAAGGATTTTGTAGCCAGAATATGTGGGAGGGATTACTACCTCGTTAACCCTTGGGTGGATCATATGGCAGGATGGACAGAAGGTCTAGGCAGCTGTAGTCCCTTTCCCAGGGATGGCGCAAATAGCCCCTTTCATATGGACATGATAAAAGGTCTCTGTCTAAATGACAGAGATGCATGGCCATAGTTTGGTCGAGACCCCCAATGGGACAAGGACTATGTGTGAAAGGGAGGAGAAAATTGGTTGACATACGCTCCCTATTGGTATGATAGGACAAATAAGAAAATTAAACCTCCCAAAATACAGGATAAAGATCCAGCTTCGGAGAAGAAACATGAGTTAGAGAAATCTCTAAACCATGGAAGCTTTGCCGTCACCCTGCCCCCGCCCTATAATACTACTACAACTCCCACTGCCCCGAAAGGTTTATACCAAAGTTTGAGTCCTGAGGACTTAGATTTGCTAGCAGGTTAGCATGTTACACAAACCAACAACCCTAACCCTAATCTTCCAAATCCTGTTCCCCAAAGACCACAGGCACCACCTCCACAACAACCAGAGCAACAGGCAGACAGAACAGCCGTAGATTCATCCACAGTAAGAGATACAGAGGAAGAGTCGGATGTTGAGGTAGGTAAGGATAATGAAGCGACGGAAGGATCCCTTATTACTAGTATTACTGACAGATTTGGTATAACTAACATAATAAGCCCATCAGGAAAACAAAACGAGACTAGAGCTCAAAGGATACAGCGGAAAAAGAAAGAAGCGGCCGCTGCAACTCAGCAGCTGCCCTTCATGACCGTAGGTGACAGTCTATTAAAGAAAGTTATAGAAATTGAAGACATAAATCACATAGTTAAAAACTGTCCTAAACCCACTGTCTCTGCACCCGCCACTCTCGCCTACCTAAAAAGAGCTTGTAAAGGCAGAAACTACACACAGGAGGATATGAGGTTAATTATTGAGGGTGTTGTAGGGACAGGTACAGGTTGGGACTGGGCCAAGGTCAGAACTATATCTACTGTAGAACAGGCAGGTAAAGCTACAAGCTTAACACAGAACAAGGGAGAGATGATATGTGGACTGAAGTAACAACTCACATGTTACAGATTTTTAAACCAAAATCTTCATTGCCCACCGCCATAGCATGCAAACAAAAGACAGGAGAATCAGTTCTTGAATTTTGGAAAAGATTCAATGCTGTGTGGACACAGGAAGCCGGTGTGGGTATTCTGCCAGCTATGGATCCATTATTGATCCAGACTTTCCTGAGTAATCTCAAACCCCATTTAGTGGTCCCAGTCAAACAAATGATTACTGAATGATCAACCCTTCCTAGAACTGACTTTGGCAAAGCACTTTCACAGAAAAATGCAGCAGGTTATTTTGATATACCAAAACCATCACCTGTCTTCACACAACATTTCCAAGGAAATATGAAGGGAAACTTAAGAGGAAGAGGTAGATTCAGATTTAGAGGCAGAAATGGAAGAGGGATGAGTCGCCCTAGAAACAATGGATGTTTCAACTGCGGTGCCGAGGAACACTGGGTGAGTCAGTGTCCTCACCCCACCTCTCCACAGACTCCCAAGTCCAGCTCTGCCCGTAACTAGACACAACAACCACAGGCATCCACCCAACAAGGTCCAACATTTCCAATCAAATGGGGAAATCAACAACAATGATAGGGCCCGAAGGGTAGTGTCCCAGCTTTTCCTTTTGTCTCAAATGATTTCACTGACAGTCCAATGGTTGTTATTATACTGACAAAAACATAGGACCCGACCCCTACCAATAGTAGATGATAAAGGTTACACCATATGCACACACTCTTTTAGGATAAAACCAAGGTGCCCTGTAAATTTGATGGGAAGAGACTTGGTTGGGTCACTAGGAATCACAATTAGAACCAACTCAGAAGGAGGTCTAGACATTTCCTCAGATAAAATCACTATAGTAGCATGTAAACCAGGTTTATTGATGCTGTCAAAACAAAGCAGTGAAGACGAGTTTGAGGATATAGACCCCCAGGTCTGGTCTACAACAGATCTGGATGTAGGACTTATTTCATGCACACCATACAAGGCCACTCTCAAAGAAGGTGCATTTCCTATCTATCACAAACAATATTCACTCTCTAAGAAAAGATGGATGGCATAGTGCCAATGGTGAAAAAGTTTCTGCAGGATGGGATCCTGGAAGAAATTATTTCTCCCTACAACACACTTGTTAACCCTGTAAAGAAGCCGGATGGCTTCTTCAGGTTTGTACAGGACTTGAGGGCCATAAATGACCTCATAGTCCCAATAGCACCCATTGTACCTGATGTCCCATCACTCCTGTTCTCTATTCCAGCAACAGCCAAATGTTTTACTGTGATTGATTTAAAGAATGCTTTTTTCTCCGTCCCTGCAGACGAGGAGACACGGCCACTCTTTGCTTTTACTGTGTCGACTGACCAACACACACGCCAGTTTACCTGGTGTAGAATGCCCCAGAATTACATAGACTCACCTGTGGTCTATTCTATAGTACTCCAAGCCACCCTCAGGCCTTGGACTGCCCCTCATGGTTCTGTACTGTTGCAATATGTTGATGATCTTTTGATTTTTAGTTTTTCAGAGGAGGACTGCCGAGCTGATGGCCTATCCTTATTGAAATGGTTACATGTATGTGGTCACAAAGTGTCTAAGAAAAAGTTACAATGGTGTAAACAGGAGGTTGAGTACCTAGGGTTTGTGCTGTCTTCGGGAGTTAGGAAAGTCAGTCACAAAAGAGCTGCGGCTCTAGTGGGTCTGCCCCGCCCACTTACGAAGAAGTACATGCTCATCTTTCTTGGTATGATTGGTTACTGCCGCCAATGGATACCTGACTGTTCTTTCTATCACAATATACTGAGACAAGCAACCCTCTCTGAAATGTCTGATATTGTAAAATGGTCTGATGAAATGTTAAATGCTTTTACCATGTTGAAATGTGCAATGGTTACCAGCCTGAGCCCTGGCCTCCCTGAATATGGCAAAATGTTTCACTTGTTTGCCAGGGAAAATTGTAGAACCATGGCGGAAGTACTGGCCCAGGAACATGGTGGGAGACTGCGCCCTGTAGCTTTTTTCCCAAAGGTGGTTCCAGTACAGGTGCAAGACATGCCTGCGTGTCTCAGTGCGCTGGCTTCTTGTGCAATGGTTGTGGAGATGGCAACACCTTTTACCTTGGGTCATAATACCACCTTACATACTAAACACAATGTCACCACACTCCTCAAAACTTTACATACTCAGCATATGTCACTACAAAGATTGAGTGGGTATGAAGTCATCCTCCTGTCCAATCCAAACCTGAAAATAAAAAGTTCAAACATAAACTCTGGCCCAGCTCCAATTTTGAATGCCTTATTAGGTCTTAAAGGAGAACAGGATGACTTACCATCATCTCATACACAATCAATACATCAGGACACTTCACCTAGAGCAAATATGCTTTCAGTACAAATCCCTACTGCACAGACAGTTTTTGTGGATGGCTCTTGCATCAGACCAAGTGATAATGTCTATCAAGCGGGATATGCTGTGGTCCAACTGCCGGATACTGTCCTCGAGGCCAATCCAATACCCTATCAGTCTGCACAGGCTGCTGAATTGATAGCACTAACCTGTGCATGCCAGCTGTTTGCAGGAAAAGAGGTAAACATTTACACTGATTCCAGATATGTTCATGGTGTGGTCTGGGACCATAGTGTAATATGGCTTTGCAGAGGATATGTGGCAGCAGATGGAAGGAGCATCTCACACTCTGACCTAGTCACAGCATTACTAGATGCAATTCAGTTGCCTTCAAAACTAGCTATCATGCACTGTAAGGCACATACAGGCCAAATGACTGATAAAGCCAAAGGGAATGCACTAGCTGACAGAATCGCCAAAGAAGCTGCATCTACACAAAAGGCAGACATTCAAATGCCCATGCTAACACCTAAGCCATGTTCCCTGAAAAAGACACATTGGCTCACAGAACTGCAGGCTTTTGCCACCCCTGATGATGTTGCGCAATGGAACTGTGATGGAATGGTGCAGAAAGATCCTAAAACAGGATTAATCTGCAAAGAGGGGAGACCATGTATTCCTGTTGCTAGCGCCCCACTGTTCAATGCACTGTACCATGGACTGGGTCACAGAAACTAGCAAGCCACATGTGAACTCCTAGATGCAGATTTTTTTAATTGCAGGACTACCTAATCTAGTCAAAGCTTTTGCACGGAGATGTGTCACTTGCATTAGGAGGAATCCAACAAACTCAAAGAAATCAAAACATGAACATCTTGAGTACCCAACAACGCCGTTTACCCATTTACAGATAGACTTTACACATATGCCAAAAGAAGGAAAGAAACAACAATACCTCTTGATCATAGTGGACATGATGTCACGCTGGCCAGAAATCTTTGTCACCAACAATGAAAACACACGGACTGTGGTGAAGATCCTCACACAGGAAATTATTCCTAGGTGGGGATGTCCATGTCAGAGAGGTTACCTGGTTGGGCGCCGGGGCACGCCGGGGCGTGTTGGCGCTCGCGTTCCTGTCCGTGCTGGGGCGCGTGTCCCTGGGGGCGCTGGTGTGTCTGGGCTGGCCGACCGTGGCGTGCGGGGTGGCGTCCGGGCGTTCGTGCGTACGCGCGTTCGCGCTAGCGCGCGTTCGCGTTAGCGCGCGTCCGCCTGTGGGCGTTGCTTTTGACGCGACCCGGTTCGGTGGGCGTGCACGCCGGTGTCGGGGGCGCGCTCGGGCGCGTGCGGGGGCGCGGCGCGCTTTGGCGAATCGGCGCGTGCACGTGCGCGGCGTTTTGGCGCCAATCGGCCTATTTAAGGCTTGCCTCTATGCTGACCCAGTGCTGCCTGATCAAACAGCTCTGTACCTTGTCCGTGATCATCCTGAGTTCCTGTATCCTTGTTGTGCTTATTCGTTGTGACCCGGCTACCCTTTGGACCATCCTTGATTGCTGCCTGAACCCGACCCCGGCTTGTCTGACCTTGTTTCTGCCTCACCCTCTTGTACCGCTGCTGCCAGCCCGTTGCCGACCTCTGCCTGTGTGTGACCAGCCTGATCAGTTCCTGCCCAGCATCTGCTCTACCCAGTCTGAAGATCTACCGGTTGCTTGCCAGACCATTGTGCTCCAGGACCCTACTTCAGGCCCTCATACCACTCCGCATTCGTGGCCTCCTGTCTACTCTACCAGGGGCCCCGAATCGGATACGTAAGGGAGCCTACCCTCTGCCCAAGCGGACTCACCTGTCTGGTAAGTGTGGGACCTGACAGTATCAGGCAGCCATGACTGAGTCCGGGCAGGGGGCCTCCCCCATGGATGAACTGTGCAGGCACCTAGCGGGCCTCACTCAAGCCGTTAAAAGTCTGCAAGAAGGCTACACTAGATTGGAAGGGCAGGTCCAGGCCCTCTCAGCCTCTCCTTCAGGAGCAGCGTCCAATTCGGCTTCGGCACCCTCTGTAGTGATGCTTCCACCAGAGCCCAGAGTACCTCCACCCGAGAAGTTTTCCGGAGATCGCAGTAAGTTCCAAGCGTTCCGCAACGCTTGCGAACTATATTTTGCCCTGCAACCCCGTACATTCTCCCTGGAAGCTACTAAAGTGGGGTTCGTCATATCCTTGCTGACTGGTGAACCTCAAACCTGGGCCCACAATCTGCTGAAACAAAAGGCTCAATCTCTTGATTCCGTGAGTGACTTCTTCCTAGCCATGTCCCAACTGTATGAGGACCCTCAGCTAACGGCAACGGCTGAAGCCACTTTGCATTCCCTCCAACAAGGTCGCAGAGCGGCTGAAGATTACGCCGTGGAGTTTAGGCGTTGGAGCTCCGACACGGAGTGGAATGACGCTGCCTTGCGTCACCAATATCGGCTGGGATTATCTGACCCTCTAAAGGACGAGCTGGCACGAGTGGGGGTTCCCCAGACACTAGAGGAGCTCATCAATTTATCAATCCAAATTGACCGTCGCCTCAGGGAAAGACGCTCTGAAAGATCAGTTGGTCATCCACGTCTTACCTGGATGTTGCCCAGGGTCCCTAGTGCCCCGCACCAAGCTCCATTGGTCTCATCCGCTTCCGCCCAGGAAGGCTCGGAGCCTATGCAGCTGGGACTGCTCCGTCCCTCTCTGACTCCAGAAGAGAAGACACGAAGACGCACACTCAACCTGTGCTTGTACTGTGGAGAGCCCGGTCATTTTGCAAGAGCATGCCCCAATAAAAGACGTAAGTGTCTACCGTCTTCCTCATTGTGTGCACCTGTCCTACCTAGTACCGGTAGCCATTTAACACTCTCCATTGTCTTGCAGTTACCTGGAAGGAGCATCCCAGTACCGGTCATCATTGATTCAGGGGCATGCAGTGGATTCATTGACCGGACCTTCGTTGAAACTCACCATATCCCCACTCAAACTAAAGCCCAAGGACTGGCAGTCTTTCTAGCAGACGGTTCCACCCTCCGTTCCGGACCCGTCACCCAAGAAACGGTTCCTCTTTTGGCCACCATTGGCCCGGAACATCAGGAACTATTACGCCTAGATGTCATCTCCTCTCCTCTCTTCCCAATTATCCTAGGGATACCTTGGCTACAGGCCCACAATCCTAGCATCAACTGGGCTACGGGCAAGGTTCAGTTTTCCTCTGAATATTGCAGACAAAACTGCTTACGGGGAATCCCACCAACCTCCTCCCAATGTCTGTGCATGGACTCTGAAACTAAACTCTACCAAGATCTTCCTGAACCCTACCGGGATTTCCTAGACGTGTTCAGTAAGAAGGGGGCAGAAACCCTTCCAGCACATAGATCCTATGACTGCCCAATAGAACTTCTACCGGGTACCGAAGTCCCCTTTGGTAGGATCTTTCCCTTAACTGAGCAGGAGCTGGGCACCTTGAAGACTTACATTGACGAAAACCTGAAGAAAGGGTTCATTCGTCCTTCCACGTCTCCAGCTGGGGCAGGCATCTTCTTCGTGGAAAAAAAAGATCATTCCCTACGTCCCTGCATTGATTACCGGGAGCTTAACAAAATTACCATAAAGAACAGATACCCGTTACCTTTGGTTCCTGAGCTGTTTCAGAGGTTAGGATCTGCTACCGTGTTTACTAAACTAGACCTCCGTGGAGCCTATAACCTGATCCGTATAAGAGAAGGAGACGAGTGGAAGACAGCTTTTCGTACCCGATTTGGTCATTATGAGTACCTTGTCATGCCTTTTGGTCTGTGCAACGCACCGGCAACATTTCAGCATTTTGTTAATGACGTCTTTCATGATTTACTGGATTTATACGTCATCGTTTACCTGGATGATATCTTGGTCTTCTCCGCCTCTCTGATGGAGCACCGCAAACATGTACGAACCGTACTCTCCCGGCTAAGACAGCATGGGCTCTACGCCAAACTTGAGAAGTGCGAATTTGAGCTCCAATCCATCCAGTTCTTGGGTTTAATCATCTCTCCTGATGGCATTAAAATGGATCCTCAGAAAGTATCCGCTATTCTGGAGTGGCCTGCACCGACTGACAAAAAAGGGGTACAACGTTTTATTGGCTTCGCCAATTTCTACAGAAAGTTCATCAAGGGATTTTCTTCAATCATAGCTCCCATTACGGAACTTATTAAACAAGGGTGCCGGTTCCACTGGACCCCTAAAGCACAAGAGGCCTTTGGAAAACTCAAAGCGTTGTTTACCTCAGCCACTATTCTTAAACATCCTAATCCTGCCTTGCCTTTCGTCCTGGAGGTGGATGCCTCCGAAGTTGCAGTCGGAGCTGTACTGTCTCAGAGACAGGGTGCCAAAGCACTCCTGTATCCAGTGGGATTCTTCTCACGTAAGCTCTCTCCGTCCGAGAAAAATTATGACGTGGGTGATCGGGAACTTCTGGCCATTAAGGCAGCTCTGGAAGAATGGCGTTATCTCCTGGAAGGTGCAGCACATCCCATCTTGGTCTACACAGACCATAAAAACTTAGAATACCTAAGAACGGCCAAGAGATTAAAACCCCGGCAGGCCAGATGGGCACTTTTTTTTTCTCGATTTATTTTTCACATCACGTACAGACCTGGATCCAAGAATGTCAAATCCGACGCCCTTTCCCGAATGTTTCTTGACTCTGAAAGAACCCTGTCCCCAGACACCATTCTCCCTTCTGGAAATTTCCTCGTTCTACAGGAAGACATAATTTCTCAAATCAGGCGAGCTTCCTCGAGAATGCCCCCACTTGCTGAAGCCTGTGCCAAGGATGGACTACTCTGGTTCAAGAATAGGATTGTGGTTCCTGAGGAGCTGAAAGCACGGGTACTAAGCTTGTGCCATGACCACAAACTTGCGGGTCACTTCGGCACACGGAAAACAATTGACCTTGTCCAACGCTCCTTCTGGTGGCCTCATCTTACCAGGGATTGTAAGGCATATGTGGAGTCCTGTGATACGTGTGCCAGAAATAAAACTAGCCGGTCAAGAGCATGGGGCCTACTGAAGCCATTACCAGTCCCAGAGAGACCTTGGGCCATGATTTCTATGGATTTCATCGTGGAGCTCCCACCATCAGAGGGTTTTTCATCCATTTTTGTTGTAGTGGACAGGTTGTCTAAGATGGCCCATTTCCTCCCCATGAAGGGCACCCCCTCAGCCATGGAGACCGCCGCTATCTTCATCAAAGAAATCGTCAGACTACATGGAGTCCCGACCAATATAGTCTCGGACAGAGGCGTCCAGTTCACCTCCAGATTCTGGAGATCCCTTTGTGGTGCCCTTGAGATCGAGTTGTCCTTTTCCTCGGCCTACCACCCTCAGTCCAATGGACAAACCGAGAGGACGAACCAAACCTTGGAGCAATACATCCGCTGTTTTTCAGCTTTTTCCCAAGATGACTGGGCCTCCCTGCTTCCCATCGCAGAGTTCTCTTATAATAACTCTTTACACTCAGCGACTAATCAGTCTCCGTTCTATGCCAATTATGGTTTCCACCCTTCCTTCTTACCTGGAGCATTTCCTGAATGCCCTGTTCCTGCAGTTTCCGAGACCTTGAATTTTTTCTCCAATAACAATAAATTGCTACAGGAAACCATGACCAAGGCTCAGGAAGACTATAAGAGGATCTTTGACAGAAAGAGACGAGGAGAACTTATGCTAGAACCTGGCAATTCTGTCTGGCTGTCCACCGCAAACCTCAAGCTAGCTTGTCCATCCAGGAAACTGGGTCCCAAATACCTGGGTCCTTTCTTGATCAAAAGGAAGATCAACAATGTGGCATTTGAATTGGACCTCCCCAATTCCCTGAGAATTCATCCAGTATTCCACGTTTCTCTCCTAAAACCGGTCACGCCTAATTTCTTTCCTGGTCGTTGCATTGGTCCACCCAAACCGATCAAGGTTGATGGCGAAGAGGAGTTTGAAGTGGAAGCAATTCTTGATTGCAGAAGAAGGCGCAATCAGGTACAATATCTGGTGAAGTGGAGGGGCTACGGTTCCGAAGACAATTCGTGGGAACCAGAAAACAATTTACACGCTAACGATCTCCGTCAATCCTTCAAAACCTCTCATCCCGCAAAGATGGCCCAGCTGGGCATCCGGAGTCTGCCCTTGAGGAGGGGGCACTGTCAGAGAGGTTACCTGGTTGGGCGCCGGGGCACGCCGGGGCGTGTTGGCGCTCGCGTTCCTGTCCGTGCTGGGGCGCGTGTCCCTGGGGGCGCTGGTGTGTCTGGGCTGGCCGACCGTGGCGTGCGGGGTGGCGTCCGGGCGTTCGTGCGTACGCGCGTTCGCGCTAGCGCGCGTTAGCGCGCGTCCGCCTGTGGGCGTTGCTTTTGACGCGACCCGGTTCGGTGGGCGTGCACGCCGGTGTCGGGGGCGCGCTCGGGCGCGTGCGGGGGCGCGGCGCGCTTTGGCGAATCGGCGCGTGCACGTGCGCGGCGTTTTGGCGCCAATCGGCCTATTTAAGGCTTGCCTCTATGCTGACCCAGTGCTGCCTGATCAAACAGCTCTGTACCTTGTCCGTGATCATCCTGAGTTCCTGTATCCTTGTTGTGCTTATTCGTTGTGACCCGGCTACCCTTTGGACCATCCTTGATTGCTGCCTGAACCCGACCCCGGCTTGTCTGACCTTGTTTCTGCCTCACCCTCTTGTACCGCTGCTGCCAGCCCGTTGCCGACCTCTGCCTGTGTGTGACCAGCCTGATCAGTTCCTGCCCAGCATCTGCTCTACCCAGTCTGAAGATCTACCGGTTGCTTGCCAGACCATTGTGCTCCAGGACCCTACTTCAGGCCCTCATACCACTCCGCATTCGTGGCCTCCTGTCTACTCTACCAGGGGCCCCGAATCGGATACGTAAGGGAGCCTACCCTCTGCCCAAGCGGACTCACCTGTCTGGTAAGTGTGGGACCTGACAGTCCATTACAAATAAATTCAAATAATGGCCTAGCCTTCACAGCTAAAATCTGCCAAGATCTTGTAAAAGTACTAAAAATAGACTGGAAATTTCAACTCCCCTACCATCCACAGAGTTCAGGGATTGTAGAAAGAAAGAATAGAACAATTAAAGACAGGATAAGGAAAGCTACGGGTGAGAATTTTGGCAAATGGAGAAAAGTTCTCCCAGCTGCATTAGCTGAAATCAGAATGACCCCTCACAGTGTGACGGGTTATTCTCCCTTCGAGGTACTCATGCGTAGGCCATTCCCCACACCGTGGGCTAATCATCCTTTGATGGTGGAGGAAGGTGATTTGGAACAGATACAGGAGGAATATGTAAAAAAAATGGTTGAAACTCTTGATATTGTTGAAAGAAGAGTAGCTCACACCTCTCCTTCTTCTTCACAGGTACCAACCCACCTGTTCCAGGTCGGTGATCAACTTGTGGTCCAGAGGCTTTAGAAAGGTTGAAAGCCACAAGAGGTTCCATTCGGACCATTGACCAAAGTGGTAGCCGTCACCAGGACTGCCATCCTTACCGAAGAATGTCCTACCTTGATCCATGCCAGCAGGGTAAAGAAGGTTGATCTAAGCCCAGGAATTGAAGAAAGGCTGAAAAGAGGCGAATCAGGTGTTTGAAGTCCTCAAAAGACAAGCATAGAAATAAAGAACAGTGATGTCGCTCATTTCACCACAGACTTCTTGGAAGGCCTTGTGCCTTCTGGTGATGTTTCTACTTCTGATCTTTGTCCCAGTGTAGATAATAACTAACTGTATCTATTATCCTGATGACGTAGGAGCCTTGAAACTCATATGTGGTAAAAGCGAAGTACACACCAACCATACTGACTTTCACCCCAGAAATCACAGTAAAAGAGATGTTTCTAATAAATTGATCAAAGAAACTGTTTTTTCTGGAAAAATGTTACTGTTAAAATTGAAATATGCTTATTCTGGAAAGTCAGGATATGCAAAATGCTGGATTTGTAGTAAGTTACACCCAGAAACTGCTAGGATCTCACTTTTAGCTGTCTCTCTAAACCTCAAGTCATTATTGAAAAATACTCTAGTCTTAAGTATTAAGAATGTCTCAGAAGGATACCGCAATCAGAGTATTATGTTTTACACTTTAGGAAGGACACATGAACCCGAGTGATGTGTTCAGTTAGGCAATACATCCAAAGGAGTAGGTATGTGCTCCAAGTCAGTATTTATAATTTCAAAGGGTATTCCCATCCGCACCAGTAATTTTACGAATACAGGCCAGTTATGTAGTTACAAAAATAAATCCCTTAACAACACCATTAGTAAACTTACTTAATACAGGAATACAACCTCTGGGATACTTGTGGGTAAACTTGCTTGAGGCTGGAATTGAGCCCCAACGTAGTTCTCTAAGAAGTTTTTCATTGGGAAACAATACATACATATGCTGTGGTAAAATTTGTTACCCATGGATCCCCGCCGGAGTGAAAGGATGTTGTTATTTAGCACAGTTGGTACCAGTCATGTCAGCCCTAGGCTAGACTTAGGAGCATCACATACAAGTTACTTCAAGTCCAGTACATAGGTTAACTTATAAATACAAGAGAGAAAACCCACCTATGTTTTCTGCCTCGGATAAGACATGGGCATGGTTTCCATCCTGGACAGGATGGGGCATAACCATGATGAACAAATAAAATCACTACACTAGTCTAATAAATGATGTTATGGAAGACACTCCCAAGATATAGAACTACTCAATATCGAGCTCGAAGCAATTAGAAGACAACTAGAGTTACACAAATTAGCTATTGAAAGCATGAGTGCAGCTCTAACAGGTTTATGTGAAATGTCCCAGGATTATGAATGTTGTACATGGATTCACAATACCAGCCTGGAAATCCCAGACTACTATGATGTTATTAATCAACACCGAACACAGGTAAATGAATTAATGAAACAAGCAAAGGACATAGGTAATTATGGATGGAACCCCTTTTCTAGTTTAGGTTTAGGTGGAATGTTTTCATGGTTAAAGGACCTTGTGATTATGATTATCATAGTACTATTGTTAGGATTGATAGGCTACCTGATTTTCAAGCTTATTTTGCTTTGTATTAGCAAATGCACTACACCAGACCAACCTTCTCACACATATACACAATATCTGCAGCTTTATGTAATTGAATACAACAAACATAGAAAGAACCGTAGATTTCAGGAGGCTGCGGATCTGTAGAAAGTCATATTTATGACTTTAAGAGGGGACTTTAAAAGGTTATGCTAAGCATCCATCTTGTATTCTGTCAGCCATCTTAATATTCACAGGTTTCCATTTTACAATATGTACAGTTTGAGTATCTCTTTAGGTTTTTAGAAGTCTGTATCAGCATGAATTCTTGTAAATGAACTGTTTCACACGCTCCTTAAATAAATTCCTTAAATTCTGTTGTATTCAGCAACCGGAGAACAAAGAACAAAGGCTACTTGTTTTAACCAGTTGTAACTGCATATGAAATTAATATCTACTGCGCATGTTTCCTCTGAATATTCTGTGTGATTTGCAACTTGCTATAAAAAATGCCAAGACGCGCACCAATACAGTCAATTCCCAAAATATAATATAGAGTGAATGTCATTTGTTTTTGGGACTTGGCTCCAGATATATCTGAAATTGCATAATACATCGATCCGAGGTCTGAGAGGTTAGGGGACCACCCTAGACACAGGATTAACCCTTTCATAATCTCTGATTAGGCAGAAAGTCCTTTCTGTCCCTAAATGCCCATGATCATCATGCAAAGAGGTCAGAATGGTTGAACAATGCTTTTCAGGAAGGAATAACTGCCATTTTTCTTCTCTGTCTTCTGAAGGACCAAGCTTATACAACACTCCATCCCTTAACTGCAATCTGTTCCATTCCCTATGTAGAACCTTCGATCCATTCACAGGGCTTTTCAACAGTAATCCAGGGTCCTGCTTGTTCAGGGCTTGAATAACGAGATGGCATTGCAGATCCTGATCCTGATCCCTCCTTAAATCTCTTTTGGACAGCTGAGGTAGGCCCTCACCTTGGACTTGCGTCAGCCCACAGTAGTGCCTGGGTATCCCAGAGGGGTGAACGCCAATAGACTCAGCGGCAACACCTCCCTTCATCTTCTGAGCCAAGCGTTGGCACAAGGCCCGCACACCTTCTTCAGTCTCATAGGCCCTATCCTCTGATACTTCTTCCCTCCTATGAGGTCTGCGAGACAAAGCATCTGTATCTCGATTTCCTGCCCCAGGTCGGTACTTTAAACTGAACTTGAACCCAGCCAAGGCTGCCAGCCATCTGAGCCCTGTCTCATCCAATTTGGCTGATGTCAGGAGGTAGGTTAAGGGATTATTATCCATCTTTATTACAAACTCAGCTCCATACAAGTAATGCTTCAGTTTGTCTACCACTGTCCACTTTAAAGTCAGGAACTCCAGCTTGTGAACAGGGTAGTTCCTTTCAGATGGAGTAAGGCTACGACTCACATAAGCCACGGGTCTAAGACCACCGTCCTGTTCTTGATAAAGAACTCCTCCCATGCCCTCTCTACTGGTGTCCACATGAAGTTCATAAGGCTTGCCAGGATCAGCATAAGCCAAGATCAGGGCCTCAGTGAGACTCTTCTTTAACTGCCAAAATGCCCTTTCACACTGCGGAGTCCATTGATCCTGGACTGACTTTCCTTTCCTGTGACCACCAGACTTCTTTGCCTTAACTCCATCCTCTCCTTCTCCCGTGGCCACTTGTAACAGTTCTTTGAGGGGCCGGGCAATCTTGGCGAAATTTGCCACAAACCGCCGATAATAAGAGCAGAACCCCAAGAAAGATCTTAATACAGTCACAGTCCTGGGCCTAGGCCATGTAGTAACAGCTTCCAACTTCTGCAGGTCTGTGGCAACCCCTCTGGCGGAAACAACGTGACCCAAATACGTGACAGAGGTTCTATAGAACTGACACTTCTCCAAGGACAGCTTCAATTCTTCGTCATGAAGTCATGAAAAAACCTTCTCTAACCAGGCTTCATGTTCTTCTAATGTTTTTCCAAACACAATGATGTCGTACAGATACACTAATACCAATACCTGCCAAAGGCAGGCAAAGCATATAAAAAAAGAGTGATAGGAGAGTCCAATGTTCTTTCCAATTCCATGAGATAAAACTGCTGTCACCAACACCTCCACACGTGCAGAGAAGCAGGGGGGTGTGCAGATTCCCTCTACAGATAAAAGTCCTATCAGAAAACACTGGAAAACAGTGCACTGGAATATTGTTTGGACAGGCTATCTCGGGATACTTCCTCTCCAATTCACGTTAATACCAGAAGACGAATCTCACACTCAAACGATCATTCAGAAAACAAGAGGAGGAAACACCATCGCATAATCCCGTTGATAAAATGTATTTTAAATTAAACAAAACACAACTCCCCCTTTAGGACTTGCACTTACAAACTTGAAAAAATAAGCAGGCATAGATAACATTAAGTCAGCAAAGACACCTGAGGATCGTTTACGGCGTCTCCTACCCCACTGAGCTGAAATCACCAGCGGTAGTCACAGCCGTCTCATCCGATCGACGTGCTGACGTCACTACTGTTTGTCGTACGCACACTGACGCGTTTTATCATCCACAACATCATCTGAGGGTGTGGCCACACAACATGATGTACCATTATATACTCTAGCTGACCGGGAACATTTAACCCTTAACGCTGTACATTATCATCCACTCATTAGCGAATCGCTACACGATAATCAATCCGTGTGTCAGGGATCTACCAGCACCAGACCGGGGCGCTTGCATACGCCTATGCGCCGGCACGCCCCTGTTCAGACACGGCATCAAGCTGCTGCTGTTGCTGTGCATCAGCGCGGCGCTCGGGCGCGCGCGGGTGCGTGGGTGCGTGCGCGCGTTCGCGCGTGCGGATGTGCGCGCGTTCGCGCGTGCAGGGGGCGCGCGCGTTCGCGTTAGCGCCAGTTTGGCGCCATTAAGCACATAAAAGTTCCCCTGTTCCATGGGAACATCGCTGCTTCGTCTCAGCTCTGTGATTCTGCCTTGAACCTGTATCTTAATTGTCTGCTACCTGATTTGACCCGGCTTGTTTGACCATCCGACCTGCTCCAATCCCGACCCGGTCGACCACGCCCCCTAAAACGTCACAGTCCCAGCATGCCCAGGGACTGTGACATCATATGGGGGCGGGGTCTCCGCCTATATAAGTCACAACGCAGCCCTCAGAGACCAGTCCAGCCGGAGAGAGCGTCGTGTCAACATCTGGGGGAAGAGAAGAGAAGAGAACACAAGAAGCCAAGAAGCCAAGAAGCCCAGAAGTCCGGACCTCCGCTGGCAATAGAGCTACCTGAAGACAGCGGAGGGGCCGGCCGAAGACCTGGGACACCGGGAGAAGAGGCCGGAGAGCGGAGAAGAACCAACCGGACGCCGGGAGAAGATGAACCGGAGGGACCCCCGAAGACGGAAGAAGACCCCCCCCCGGAGCTGTTTAATAAATTATTTTAAAAACCTGTGTTGTGTTTTATTATTGACACTTTTTACCTAGGTGAATGGGTAGGGGTACCATGTACCCCATACTCATTCACATAGGGTGGGGGGGCCGGGATCTGGGGGCCCTCTTATTATAGGGGGCTCCCGGATTCCGATAAGCCCCCCGCCCGCAGACCCCGACAACCAACGGCCAGGGTTGTCGGGAAGAGGCCCTTGTCCTCATCAACATGGGGGCAAGGTGCTTTGTGGTGGGGGGGCACCGTAAGGCGCCCCCTCCACCAAAGCACCCCCCCATGTTGAGGGCATGCGGCCTGGTACGGTTCAGGAGGGGGGGCGCTCGCTCGTCCCCACCCCCTTTCCTGACCGGCCGGGCTGCGTGCTCGGATCGGGGTCTAGTATTGATTTTGGGGGGACCCCCACGCCGGTTTTTCGGCGTAGGGGGTTCCCCTTAAAGCTCCATACCAGACCTAATGGCCTGCAACAGGGCTCGCAAGGTTTCAATCTCGCCAAAAAAAGCGGCGAGATCAAATTCCTTTTCTAGTCCCGTCGTACCCGAGACACGTTCAAAATGAACGGACTTGTCCGTGTGTGGGAAAGTCCGTTCATTCTGAAAGTCCGGCGGAAGTCCGTCGGGAAGACCGGATTCCGGAAAGTCCGGCCGTGTGTAGGCAAGTCCGGCCGTTCAGAAAGTCCGGCGGTAGTCCGCCGGAAGTCTGGCGGCAAGTACGTCGGACCTAGCTTTCTAGAAAGTCCGACCGTGTGTATGCGGCATTACTGTCAAGAACACTGTTTTAAGAAAGATTCGGATTCCTCATACACCCTACTTTGTTTGGACACCGACCATAAACTTTGTCAGGTCATACCTAAACAGTATCATGAATTCATTGATGTTTTCAGTAAGAAGGGGGCAGACTCTCTTCCACCTCATCGCCCCTACTATTGCCCCATTGAATTGCTGCCAGGATCCGAAATACCATTCGGACGCATTTTTCCATTATCAGAGAAAGAACAGGAAGTACTAAAGACATATATAGATGAGAACCTGGCCAAGGGTTTTATACGCCACTCTACCTCTCCAGCTGGTGCCGGAATATTTTTCGTCACTAAGAAGGACAAGTCTCTCCGTCCGTGTATAGACTATCGTGAACTAAACAAAATCACGGTGAAAAATCGGTATCCTCTACCCTTGATACCTGAACTCTTCCAAAAATTAAGGACTGCCGTCATTTTCACTAAACTTGACCTGAGAGGGGCATATAATTTGATCCGTATCCGGGCTGGGCATGAGTGGAAGACAGCATTCCGAACCCGATTCGGGCATTATGAATACCTGGTCATGCCCTTTGGACTCTGCAACGCCCCTGCGACCTTTCAACACCTGATTAACGATGTCCTCAGGGACTTTTTAGATGTGTTTGTAATTGCATACTTGGACGATATCTTCATTTTTTCAGAATCCCGTGAATTACATCAAGAACATGTCCGCAGGGTGTTGGGTCGTCTTCGCTTACACAGTCTGTACGCAAAAGCGGAAAAATGTGAGTTCGAACAACAGAGCATTCAATTTCTGGGGTTAATAATCTCTGCAACAGGCATCAAGATGGACCCACAAAAGGTTTCCGCTGTTCTGGACTGGCCGGTACCCCTGGACAAGAAGGGAATTCAGCGGTTTGTGGGGTTTGCGAACTTCTACAGAAAGTTCATCAGGGGGTTCTCAACAATAATTGCACCCATCACGCAGTTAACCAAACAGAATACCCGTTTTTCCTGGAACCAACTTGCCCAAGACGCCTTCGAAAATCTCAAAGGATTGTTTACTTCAGCACCTATCCTCAGTCACCCTGAACCATCTTTACCGTTTATTTTAGAGGTTGATGCCTCCGAGATTGCAGTAGGTGCGATTCTTTCACAACGTAAAGGTAGCAAAGAGGTAATGCATCCTGTAGGGTTCTTCTCCCGTAAACTCTCCCCTGCGGAGAGGAATTATGACGTTGGTGACCGAGAGCTTCTCGCCATTAAGACTACACTGGAAGAGTGGAGGTACCTGTTGGAGGGGGCTATGCATCCAGTACTAATTTATACGGACCATAAAAACCTGGAATACTTATGATCTGCCAAACGGCTGAAGCCTCTACAGGCCCGCTGGGCTCTGTTTTTCTCACGTTTTTCCTTCCATATCACTTACCGTCCAGGCTCAAAAAATATTAAACCGGATGCATTATCACGTATGCACGACAATCCTAAGGACTTATCTACTCCTGACACCATCTTACCCGCAAACAGTTTCTTACTGCTACAAACAGATTTACTTTCCCTGATTAAGGAAGCATCCTCTGAGTCAGCCAGGCCTACTGGGATTTCTTTAGTAAGTAGAGATGGTCTGTTCTGGAAGGGAAGCCAAATTTTCGTTCCTGAAGATGTTCGGGTCAGGGTTTTGACACTTCTCCACGATCATCCATTGGCGGGCCACTTTGGAGTTCGCAAGACCCTGGAACTAGTGCAGCGTACATTCTGGTGGCCCAATCTGAAAGACTTTTGTGAAAAGTATGTCAGTTCCTGTCCCATCTGCATTCAGAATAAGTCATCCAGGAATCGAGCTTGGGGCCTATTGAAACCGTTGCCTGTACCCGACAGACCATGGAAAATGATTTCTATGGATTTTATTGTGGAGCTTCCATGTTCTGAAGGGTGCTCAGCCATCTTTGTAGTAGTGGACCGTCTAACCAAAATGGCTCATTTTCTACCTTTAAGGGGAACCCCGTCTGCCACCGAAACTGCTCGCATATTTGTCAAGGAGATCATCAGACTTCATGGAGTACCTGTAAACATAGTTTCTGATAGAGGGGTTCAATTCACCTCACGTTTCTGGAGAACCTTGTGTGAAACCCTAAAAATTGAACTGGCCTTGTCCTCGGCCTATCACCCTCAAACGAACGGTCAGACAGAAAGGACTAATCAGACCCTGGAACAATACATCAGATGTTTCACATCTTTCACACAAGATGATTGGGTATCTCTACTACCCTTAGCAGAATTTGCCTACAATAATGCCAAACATTCTGCCACCGGTCAATCTCCTATTTTCGCCAATTATGGCTTTCACCTAACCTTTCTACCTGATTTCCTTTCAGAGTCTTCGGTTCCAGCAGTACAAAGTACAGTGGAGTTCCTCAGTCACAACAGCCAGTTGTTGCAGGAAACAGTGTCCAAGGCTCAGGCAGATGGTAAGAGAATCTTCGACCGGAAAAGAAGGGGGGAGCTGAACTTACAGATTGGCGACCAGGTATGGCTTTCTACTGTTAATATCAAATTAGCATGTCCTTCTAAGAAGTTGGCACCTAGATTTATGGGACCCTTTCCAGTTAGAAGGAAAATCAATGAAGTGTCTTATGAACTGACTTTACCTGATTCATTTAAAATTCATCCGGTATTCCATGTATCTCTGCTCAAACCTGCTGTACCTGATCCCTTTCCTGCTAGAGGGACAAGACCTCCTGAACCTGTTGTAATAAATGGCAGCGAGGAATTTGAGGTTGAGGCTATCCTTGATTGTAGAAGAAGGCAAGGGCAAAACCAATTCTTAATCAAGTGGAAAGGCTACGGCCCAGAAAGTAACTCGTGGGAACCGGACAGTAATGTGCATGCTAGGCGTTTAGTGCGCGCCTATTTTTCTACTCATCCTGAGAAGAAGAGATTGTTGGGCATCCGGAGGCTGCCCCTTGGGGGGGGCAATGTCAGGGATCTACCAGCACCAGACCAGGGCGCCCCTGTTCAGACACGGCATCAAGCTGCTACTGTTGCTGTGCATCAGCGCGGCGCTCGGGCACGCGCGCGTTCGCGTTAGCGCCGGTTTGGCGCCATTAAGCACATAAAAGTTCCCCTGTTCCATGGGAACATCGCTGCTTCGTCTCAGCTCTGTGATTCTGCCTTGAACCTGTATCTGATTGTCTGCTACCTGATTTGACCCGGCTTGTTTGACCATCCGACTTGCTCCAATCCCGACCCGGCTTGCCTGACCATTCTGCTGTCTGTATCTGCTACCGTTGCCGACCTCTGCCTGTTCACCGACTCTGCCTTTGCCTGCTGTGATTACCAGTGCCAGTTACCTGCCGACCCGGACTGTCTGACTCTGCTTGTGCCTGCCGCTCTACTTGCTGTTGCACCTTCAGCTTCAGCTCCTGTGATCTCTCACCTCCAGTGTGTCAAGTCTGCTGCTGTTCCAGTCTCCACTCACCTGCAGTCCTGCCATCCCAGGAGGGATCTCTGCCTCTACATCAGAGACTATACTCCAACAGGCACTCCTACCCCACTGCGCTCAGGAGACCACTGTCCCCACTCCAGTGGCTCCTGAACCAGCGTTGTATGAGAGGTCTTCTCCTACAGTCAGGCTCTCCTACCAGGTACCTAACACGGTGAACACAGCCGCAAAGGGGCAACCAATTCCATCGGCACACATTCCTGCAGCCAAGGCACGGGAAGCTCCACAAATGCGCCGATGCACACGGACCACTCATCAGCATACCCCTTCCAAAAGCATCGCTATAACAATATTAACTTATAATATTATCTTAAGGAATTGCTATACTAAAGTTTACAATGCATTCACAATACATAGATCATGAAATTCTGCACCATTATTATTTCATGATAAAAGCATATAAAAAACCATATATAAAAAGGCCATTACATTAAAAGACAGAAAAGAAAAAAAACAGTAAAAAAGAGATGATAGCAATAAAGCATAAAGTTACTAATACAAGCTGACATGCAACTTGAATTGACATAAACTCCACCCCCCTTAATACCTCAAATTAATATTCAGCGACTTACACATATTTAAAACATATGGGATAATCTCCCCTGAAAGAGCCCATTCTACAAGATTACAGAGGGAGCAGATTCCCATATATTCCCAACTAAAAGTTGAATATAATTGGGCTCCTGTATGACCGATGACCTTTTCAATTCAGCCAACTGCTCTCGAAGGTCTTCCAGGCCACTGAGAGGTATTCGCCTAGCTCGTTCTCCAAAAGCACTCTTGGCACATCCTACATCAAAATCATCCTTCAAAAAAAATCTTCTCCCATCTCATTAATTGGGACTTCATTCTTTGCTGCCATACAGGGGGTAAAACTTTGGCACAACGCTGGGGCTCCTTCCGCATCTGCTGACAAACCTCTTGATCAGTGGTCTCTTCAAGAAACACAGGGGTAGCTGCACTCACTTGCCCCAACAACATGCATGCCCTAATTGGATGGTCTGTAACATTCAGAGGCCTAATTGGCACTTTTTTTCCCAGTTTGGGACAGGTCCCTGGTGGGGACCAATTCAGGAACCATCACTAATCCAACAGCTCTAGCTTGTTCATCAGTTTCCAACACAACAAATGGGTCCAGTTGGTCCTCAGCTTGTCTGTGGCTTTCACACGAGCAACTTCTCTTGGCTGCAACACTCTGTCCCTCACTTCTAAGTTCCAAAGGTGTCCCACCCCTTCAACAGGGGCACTCTTCTCCCTCGCCACATGACAGGCTTTCAATAACTGAGGGTAGATCTTATTAGGGATGGAACCATCTTCTCCTAATACCAAGGACAACAGTCTCCTTACCAGGTCGGTATTTGTCCCAATCAGTATTGAATTCCGTTTGGCCCCTGGTGGCCTGGGGTACATGACTGCCAAGGTGTCAAATGCCTCCACCTTCCCAACAGCTGCTGGTCTGAAGGATATCTGAATAGGGATGTACCCATTATACGGGCACTTGGCAGTTTCAATTCTCCAAATCTCCAGTTCCTCATGTTTGCGTAAAGGAAGGTGGCTCAGATACTTGTCATAGAAGTCTTTATACAAGAGCGTGACTTGGGCCCCAGTGTCAACCAAGGGCCTTGGGTAAATACTTTCTATTTGTACGGACAGAATTGGGGATGGCCCCACCAATTTCTCGGGGAAACTTTCTAGGTTGTTTCTAGTAGATTTGGGTTTGCAATCTTTCTTTGGTGTATTCTGAGAGGACCTAACAGTGGTCCTAGGTGGTCATAGAGCATTGACCCTCTGTGCCCGGGTCCCTGACCCCGGTGACGGGTTACTTGGCTGTAAGGGTAATGAAGGTGCCAATGCCAGGCCCTTCTTCTGAGGCCTCTTCCTGGCCCTCCTCCTTCTTTTAGTTCTGGAGCTCTGTTTCTTGTCGGGGTTCCCAGCTCCCCACACTTGAAATACTTCCAGATAGCCTGTGCTTTGGATTGAGCCTCCATAAAATGCATCAAAGCTTTTTGCACCCGCTATTTAACTTGGGCTCCATTATCTGGCGATTTAACTGAGGTAACTTTGGGTGTAGATTGTGCCACAGGAGTCTTAGAACTGAGCTGCGACCTTCTCTGGCTTCTGAGAGGTCTTCGCCACTACCTGAGCCTCTTGATTTTTCTCATCCAACAGGGCTTCTTCTTCCCTTACCAGCTTTATCAACTCTGGGTAAGTAGGGGCCTCTCGGGTTCCTTTCAGTAGTAGACGAAGCACATTTGGATGGTTGGGCCTAGCCCCTTGTAGAATTCTTTCCAATCTGGCTCTGTCCGCTTCCCGAGGGTCAATCCCCTTTTTCAGAATAATTTGATGAAGGATTTTAATCCAACAAGATTTTATTGAGTTTGCAGGGAAAGCATTACAAACATTGTAAACAGGATTACATAGTACCTCTTATGCAACACATAATCCAATAGCCAAGTAACAATCTCAATATAACACAGCTAAAAGCTTGTTCCAATCACAGTTACCCTCTATCTATGTCTCACTCGGCATTGATTCCTAACAATCTGTCATATACCAGTTCCATAGGTGCTAATCCCGGTACATCTAACCATGGACCCCATATTTTTTCAAATTTTGGCATGCTACCTCTATGTTGGTAAATCAACTTTTCCATTTTTAGAGTTGTGTTAATACTTTCAGTCCACTCCTTAACAGTCGGGGACCTATCGGACTTCCAGTGTGTCATAATCAGCCTTCTGGCCTGAAAAAGTACTCTATGCACAGCTTCTCTGTTGTGTCCTTCCCATTCGTATTCCTCCAAAGCACCCAAGAGACACGCTCTAGGGTCCTGTGGAAGACTCACATTAAAGATTGAGTTAATATTTTGCACCACTCCTGCCCAATACATGTGTAACTTGGGACATCTCCACAGCATATGTATCAGGTCACCATGTTCACGTTTACATCTAGTACATGTTGGTTCCGTCAGCCTGTTCATTAAATGTAATCTGTGCGGAGTATAATATGTTCTCAATAGTATATATAGTTGGGTGAGTTTTTGTGACACATTAAGTGAACATTGGTTCAATGCCTGAAAGATCTCCTCCCACTGATCCCCATCTAGCTGTCCCACCTCTGCCTCCCAGCTCTCTCTCACCCTCAAGGGATGATTTCTCATCACGGATTGCAACAGGATGGCATAGCATTGGGAGATAAATCCCTTAGATGAACCAGCATCCCCCAGAAGGTTGAAAACCGGGGTCGGGGACAAGTGCCACTCCGAGGAGCGGCCCTGTGTCTGTACTGCGTGTCTAAGTTGCATATAGTAGAATAACATTGATGCTGGCAGATTATACGCTTCTTTTAAATCAGCAAATGTTCGCAACACACCTTCCCTAAATATATGCTTTATATGAGTGATTCCAAACTGCTTACAACGAGCTCCGCATTGTAATTTAGCTAGTTTCCCATATGTGTCATTGTGCCAAATGGGACTATATTCCGTATATCCATCTACGTTCTGGAGATATTTGGTCTTATTCCACACCTTTTGAATCAGACTAAACGTTGGGTATTTTTTATGTGGTTTAGTGAAGGCCAATGCCTCTAAAGCCATGTGAATCGGTCCCTTACCCACTGTGTGAATCATTAGCCTGTGGGATGAGTTTTGTGACGGGACAAATGTACCAATCAGGTGCTGCAGTTGGGAGGCCAGGTAGTACAGCCATGGGTTGGGCAATGCCAATCCACCACAGTCCTTGGGTCTCTGTAGGTGTCCTAATTTGATCCGGGCGGGACCATTTTTCCAAATAAGGGTTCGGAAAATGGCATTGACTATGTGAAATATTTTTAAGGGGATAACCATAGGGGTATTATGTAGAAAATAAAGTAACTGTGGCATAAGAATCATCTTCACTAGGTTTACTCTACCTGCTACTGACATTAAGAGAGAGTTCCAGGTCTTAATTTTGTCTCTGAAGCGTTGTAGGAGTGGAAATATATTTAAATGTATAAAGTCCCGGGGCTGGGACGTGATTTGGATCCCTAAGTATTTGAAAGTAGTGGTAATCGGGATGGGACAAGTGGCGCACACCTCCTGTGATTCATCTCCTTCCAATAAAAGAAGGGCAGACTTTGACCAATTTATATGCAGGCCAGAGAACTTCCCAAATTTAGATATGGTCGACATGGCCTCCTGAAGGGAGGGGCCGGTGTCACCGAGTAGGAGCATGGTGTCATCGGCGTACAACATAATTTTTTCCTGCATGTCACCGTAACAGAAGCCTGTAATGCTCCGATTTGCCCTGATCCCAATCGCCAATGGTTCAATAGCCAACGCGAAGAGGAGAGGGGACAGGGGACATCCCTGTCTCGTACCCCTCCTCAACACGAAGCTTGGGGAAAGATAGCCGGAAACCCTCACAGTGGCCTCCGGTCGACTATAAAGGAGCCTAACCCAAGAAACAAACTGAGGGCCAAATCCAAAACTCTGCAAGACCGACCACAGATAATTCCAGTCTATGCTGTCAAATGCCTTAGTGGCGTCCAGTGACAGCAAGGACCTGGAACCCATATTGTCTGCTTTGGATTGCATATTAAGGAATAGCCTTCTCAAATTAACTGCCGTCGATTTATTGGGCATGAAACCAGCTTGGTCTCCATGGACAATTGAAGCAATAACTCCATTTAATCTAATGGCCAGAGCTTTCGCTAATATTTTCACGTCACTCTGTAGCAAGGAACTCGGGCGATATGCCCCCGGATCTACTGGATCCTTACCAGGTTCGAGTAACAAAATAATATTGGCCCTTGACATTGATATTGGTAGGCGGCCTTCCTCCCGGGCTCTATTAAAGACTTTAAGCAACTGGGGTAGTAACTCAGTGGGATACTGTTTATATATTTCTATAGGAATTCCGTCTTCCCCGGGTGCTTTGCAGTTAGGAAAAGATCCAACCGCATCCTGTAGTTCTTCCACTGTAAGGGGATTCTCCAAGAGCCCTCTCTGATCATTGTTTAATCTAGGGAAATCTATCTGTCCTAAGTATTGTACTAACTCCTCAGATGTATAAGATGTACCCGGCTTATACAAATCTTAATAAAACGCGTTTAGTTCCTGCAGCACCTTTTCAGGCGTGTTAACTATGTTACCTTCCTTTTGATGAAGGATTTGATCCACCCGAACAACATAGTCTGATAACCTCTTCCCTCGCCACTGGTGAGTAAGTTTAAATTTGTACATTAAGTCTGGTAGTTTCTTTACTCTTCCATAGACAGCACACAAAGCCTCGATGTAGTCCATAGCCTCACAGTCTGGTTTCCCCTTTTTAGACTCCTAATGACATCAGCTGCTGGACTCCGAAGACTTTCACTGATCCATTGTCTCTTCACTGCTTCAGACACATTCCAATCCTCTATTGCCTGCATGTCTTGATCCATCCAACTGTCAAACTCTTTCTCCCTCTTTGGGATGAGAATACTGCCCGAGGAAAACTGCAACCTCTGATACTCCTGATAAGCAGAGTTGGCATGACTCTTTATCAGACTCTCAACCAACCGACTCATATCAGTGTAGAATGAAGCAGGGGGAATTCCAGCCATCAGACTAGCTGCGATTGAACCATCTGCAACCAGACTTCCTCATTGCGACTGGGAGGGGTCTTCATCCAGATCACCTGTTAACTGTAATGGGATTACTTGACCATCAATACCTTCCGCCAGACTTACAACACTCTTCTGAAATTCAGCTGGAATACTCTCCTTTCACTCCAAGAGGACATATGTGCAATAATCATAATATTTGTATTTTAAGTCTAAAAGGTAAGATCCAGTTCAAATACGTTTACTATATTAATAAAACAAAAAATATGTGTATCTCAACTTTGTCAGTTAGTGAAAAAAACACTCCTAAACACACAGCTATATTATCTGTACTTATCCAAAGAAAATATAATGGTGCAAAGTTACCTTGGTAAATGAGCACAATATTAACCTAATCACAGAAACCTATGTGAACAGGTTAACAGGAGAGTAGATAACTGACATTATATCTCATGTGTCAGATTTCTCCCTTCTGCTTCCTCAACTCACAGGCCAATAAATCCTGCACGATATGAATAAACAATATTTAAAAATATTACATTCAAATAAGATGGCTCCCTCTAGCAGTCCAATGCGATTAAGGCAGATGAGGGGAAAAAAGGATGATAAAAAGGTAAAAGGGTATTCCTCGAAATCCAGATATTTTCAGCTAGCTTCTGTATGTTGTAAGTAAAGTTTTCCTGAATGACAAAGTGTAGCAAATTTAGCAGAACTTTGGTTTATCCTTGTTGTGTTATGCCTTCCTCCTTTTGCAATCCTAAAAGGTGTTATCCAATATGACTACTGGAATCAATAATGTGAACTGGGCATAGGTGCCTGCTTTCAGTGTTCATTATAACATAGGATTTAACTTCTGTGGGACTACAAGTACCACCGGCTGAACTGTGTGAATGATGTCTAAAAGCAATGTCTTTACTATAACATGGGCTATGTCCGCTCACCACTCCAAAACTTAGATGAAGTTGGCAGAGATGCAGATGATGAGAAGACTCCAGCCAATACTCTCTCCCTCTGTATCTTGACTCTGGATAATGGTGTCCGCCACGCCACGCTGCAGCCCACTGGAATCTGAATTGCAGGTGTCTCTGGATGACCTGGAACACCCTCCGGTCCGCTGCACTGAAGAAGCGATGCTGTCCGCAGAGATCCCTCTGGGTGTAGCTGTCTGACTCCCCACTGTGTAGGCCGCAAAACATCAGCAATTCCCTGTCACACAGACCTCGTGTTGGCAGAGTCAAAACTGATATAGGCCATGCCAGCCCATTTTATATCCCAGCAGTCTGTTCTGTTTACTCAGTATTCTGTTCTTTGTAGTTCTGGTCAGTCCTGCTGGCATAGTCACTTGAGCATTCTGAACTACACATCCCATTGTGCTTTGCTCTAAATCCTCACACAGAAAAAGGAAATTAATACATATAGTCCAGCAAACACTAGAGGGAGCCAACCCCACATTAATCACACAGAAATTGTCTCTAGATTATAAGTATAATAGCCGACCAGGGCTACACATGTTAAAATATGGGGAATCTTTTTTTTTTTTCTCAAGTTTTACTTTTAGAAAAGTGGAAATTTAGAACTCATATCGCAGACAACAAAGTAATGATAATGAATAGAACTAATACACTTACATACATATGCATAGATAATCTATAGCAGGTATAAAACATGAATTAAATCAGAGAATGTGTTTTACCATCCATATTCCAACTGTTAAACAAGAAGAAAAAAGAATGAGGGAAGATAAAATAAAGAGCATCTTCTGAGGAAATCATCCCAACATTACTCTGATAGACAGTATCCCTCACTGCAGGAGAAATGCAGACTAAAGCATCAGAAAATTTATAAACTAAGAAAATGAAAAAGGCTGAATAACTGCATCACTGGTACCTCCCAACAATTACAACTGCATGAAATCCATGCTACATCTGAAAAAGGGTAAAGGGAGAGGAGTGTAGTTATCATTACCAGAGGTTATATCAGTTGTCAGATTCCAAAACCATAGAGCTAGATTGCTAATTCATATACAACAAACCATGAAGGGTGCAATTACACATCTTTATTTCACAAGGAATGGTCTACTTTCTCTATCCAGCCAGACCAAATTTTTTACATTTTGGATGGATTCCCATGACTCAAGAAGGTATGTTTTTTATATGCAGGTATTTGGTGCATTTCCTTTAACCAGTCTCCACGCACAGGAGGGAACAGTGAAATTCACCTCTAAGCAATCAGTTTTCTGGTAATGAACAGAGCTCTAATAATAGTTTAAATGACATAATGATTAGTACAGGTGGATGCAAAATAACCCCAAATACAGTGCCTCGAAAAAGTATTCATACCCCTTGAAATTCTCCACATTTCGTCATGTTACAACCAAAAACATAAATTTATTTTATTGGTATTTTATGTGATAGGCCAACACAAAGTGGTACATAATTGTGAAGTGGGAGGAAATGATAAATGTTTTTTCAATTTTTTTCCAAATAAATATCTGAAAAGTGTGCTGTGCATTTGTATTCAGCCCCCTTTATTCTGATATCCCTAACTAAAATCTAGTGGAACCAATTGCCTTCAGAAGTCACCTAATTAGTAAATAGAGTCCACCTGTGTGCAATTTAATCTCAGTATAAATACAACTGTTTTGTGAAGCCCTCAGAGGTTTGTTAGAGAACCTTAGTGAACAAATAGTATTATGAAGGCCAAGGGACACGCCAGATAGGTCAGGGATAAAGTTGTGGAGAAGTTTAAAGCAGGGTTAGGTTATGAAAAAAATATCCCAAGCTTTGAATATCTCACTGAGCATTTTTCAAATCCATCATTTGAAAATGGAAAGAGTATAGCACAACTGCAAACCTACCAAGACTTGGCCATCCACCTAAACTGACAGGTCGGGCAAGGAGAGCATTAATCAGAGAAGCAGCCAAAAGGCCTATGATAACTCTGGAGGAGCTGCAAAGATCCACAGGTCAGATGGGAGAATCTGCCCACAGGACAACTATTAGTCGTGCACTCCACAAATCCGGCCTCTATGGAAGAGTGACAAGAAGAAAGCCATTATTGAAAGAAAGCCATAAGAAGTCCTGGTTGCAGTTTGCGAGAAGCAATGTGGGGGACACAGCAAACATGCGGAAGAAGGTGCTCTGCTAAGATAAGACCAAAATTGAACTTTTTGGCCTAAAAGCAAAATGCTATGTGTGGCAGAAAACTAACACTGCATATCACCCTGAGCACATGCTTTTCTTCAGCAGGGACAGGGAAGCTAATCATAATTTAGTGGGAAGATGGATGGAGGAAAATACAGGGCATCTTAGAAGAAAACCTGTTAGAGTCTGCAAAAGACCTGAAACTGCGGCAGAGGTTTACCTTCAAGCAGGACAACGACTCCAAACATACAGCCAGACCTACAATGGAATGGTTTAGATCAAAGCATATTCATGTATTAGAATGGCCTAGTTAAAGTCCAGACCTAACTTCAATTGAGAATCTGTGGCAACAAAATTGCTGTTCACAGATGCTTTCCATCCAATCTGACAGAGCTTGAGCTATTTTGCAAAGAAGAATGGGCAAAAATGTCACTCTCTAGCAGTGCTGGGACAAGGCCATTTGGTGCCAGGGCGAAGATGGCAAACTGCGCCCCCCCCCCCCAAAACAAGAATATACTTAAAACAATACAAGTTCAATTAGGTTTAATGCGGCAGTCCTTAAGTGGTTAATGTATTGCCATTGGTCCCAGATGCATTAACACTAACACTGGTGCCACCAATGCAGCACAAAGGGATTAATTAACTGCCACTGGTCACTAATGCATCAGTCACCAATGTGGCAACACATTAACCCTCCTCCCTGCTGTATATTACAGAAATTAAATACAATGGCAATGACGCTAAGCACACAGCTAAAATAACGAAGGAGTGGCTTCACAACAAACTCCGTGACTGTTCTTGAATGGCCCAACCAGAGCCCTGACTTAAACCCAATTGAGCATCTCTGGAGAGACCTAAAATGGCTGTCCACCAACGTTTACCATCCAACCTGACAGAACTGAAGAGCATGCGCAAGGAGGAATGGCAGAGGATCCCCAAATCCAGGTGTGAAAAACTTGTTGCATCTTTCCCAAAAAGACTCATGGCTGTATTAGATCAAAAGGGTGCGTCGACTAAATACTGAGAAAAGGGTCTGAATACTTAGGACCATGTGATATTTCAGTTTTTCTTTTTTAATAAATCTGCAAAAATGTCAACAATTCTGGGTTTTTCTGTCAATATGGGGTGCTGTGTGTACATTAATGAGGAAAAAAAACTAACTTAAATGATTTTAGCAAATGGCTGCAATTTAACAAAGAGTGAAAAATTTAAGGGGGTCTGAATACTTTCCCCACTGTAAATACAAGTAGACAAAGTCAACAAGTATCATATGTGAACGGTGGTAAAACAATTCAATATATCTAGACATATACCGTACTTCAAGGACCCAGAGGTGCTTAAGAAACTTTTCAAAGGGAACACTAATATGTTGCCTCAAACACAGATATCTCGTCTAAAGAGGTGTCCCTAAATGACTCAGATCAGGAAAAAATGGCACTGAAGCTCATGAAGACATATTTTTGGTACCTCCAGCAAGGATAAAATACATGAAAAAAAAAAGATAGCAAAGAAAGTTGTCAGAAGAATAAAGAGAAGAGAAAGTTCTCCTTATTATAGTATCCCGAACTCATATTTCTAACCTGAAATGAGCTTATGCCTTGAGTTGGGCCGACACATTGTTGAAATACCTCGGGATGCCACTCACGGATAGCTTAGATCAATTATATTCTAACGCTCCGTACACACGATCGGACTTTCAGACAACAAAACCGCCGATTTTCATCGAAGGGTGTTGGCTTCAATTTGTCTTGCATACACACGGTCACACAAATGTTGGTCAACAATTACGAACGTAGTGACGTACAAGATGATAAGGAGGAACTTCAATAGCCAGTGCGTCACCGTTTGGGCTCCTTCTGCTAACCTCATGTTTAGCTTGTGTTAGTAGGAGTTTGGTGAGAGACGATTTGCGCATTTCAGCCTCCTGATTTTCAGTTCGTTTCTGCTTTTCAGGTTGTGTTTCTCGGTTCGTATCTGTTCTTCAGTGCGTGCTTGTCAATTTTGTTTCTGTCTTTCAGTGCGTTCTATTTATAGTTCGTTTCTGATTTCCAGTGCGTGCTTGTCCGGACGTTTATGATTTTCAGCTTGTTCTTGTCAGGTCCTTTCTAATTTTCAGTGCGTTCTGTCAGTTTGTTCTGCGCAGCCGTTCGTTTATTAGCCATGTTGCGGTTACGTACTTGTCGTAGAGTTTGTGCTTTTGTTGGGCTTGGTGTTGGAGTTACTGCTTTGACCCAAGTCCAGTTCATGAACGGGGGGAGGAGGAGTTCTTGGACCAATAATTGGTTGCTTAATCGTGACCAATTCTGTCATATGCCTTTGTTGCAGGAGATCCAGGAGAATAATCCTGATGATTTCAGGAATTATCTCCGGATGACGGACCCCGTTTTTCACCGTCTCTTGGCTTTGCTCACCCCTTATATTACAAAGCAGGACACCTGCATGCGGCAAGCCATCAGTCCTGAGCAAAGGCTCATCGCCACCTTGCGGTACTTGGCAACGGGGAAAAGTCTCCAGGACATTAAGTTCGTGACTGGGATCTCCCCCCAGGCTCTGGGAATCATTATTCCAGTGACCTATTCTGCCATCATTCAGGTCCTGCAGAAGGACTATATTAAGGTAAGTTTTATCCTTTAACATCACATTCTATGTATTTAATGTTTGCTAATGTATTTCATCGTTCCATAATTACCATGATTGTAATATGTTGTGAATGTCCTCTTTGTCCTCATGCATGCTGTAAGCTTTTACTGCTCCTTTTTTGTCCTTCATGCATATTTGCTTTCATTAACCTACCCAGCATGCTATCCTGGGCCCATACACACCTAGCCTAGTCACTTAACAATGTATTTTGTCAGCTCCATTGTAGTGCTTACCCTAAACACCCCCTAAAATGTGGCCAAATGTTATTGTTGTCCTTAAATTCAGGCAGAGTGCAAGAGACTTTTTTGGGGGGGTAAAACTCATTTGGAACCCTCCCTCCCCCCCAACCGCTAAGTCATTTGATACCAATACTCTATCTGCTGACTTTGCCAAACCCATACACACTATACCTACCTCTTTAGTGTTCATATTTATGGATGAATTCACTAAATCTGATAAGGAATCTGATAAGTGGACCTTATACTTTTGTCTTTAAATACTAATTTCAATAAATGTTATACTTATGTTGGCCAAGAATGTTTGTGTCTAATCTGCTTGCAATGTTATGTGCAAAAGTACATTTTTTTTCTTGTTTGACTCCACAGTTTCCTTCGAACCCACAGGAATGGCAGACTGTGGCCTCCCAATTCCACCAGCAGTGGGAATTTCCCAATTGCGGTGGTGCGATTCATGAGAAGCACATCCGGATTATCCCACCACCCAACTTGGGTTCATACTACTTCAATTATAAGGGGCTCAGTAGTATCGTGATGTTGGCGATGGTGACTGCGAATCATAAATTCCTATACCTGAATGTAGGGAAGAACGGCCGTATGTCTGATGGAGGAGTGATCGCCCAAATGGAATTTTACCGGCATCTCCAAAATGGCACCTTGGGGTTGCCACCTCCAGAGGATAACATTGCGGGCCTCAAGTTTGTTTTTGTGGTGGATGAGGCCTTTGCGCTGGGGGAACATCTGATGAGGCCATTCCCCATGAGGACCCTGACCCCCGAGCAGAGGGTTTTTAATTACTGGCTTTTCCTTACGGCCATCAACATGGCCGAATACAAACTTAATCACATTGTCTTGAGCTGCTGCATTCTTCACAATTTCCTAAGAATGCAGCCAATTATCTGGCCTCAGTTGCGACTGAGGCCAACTTTTCACCTGACCAAACATTGACAGCGCTTGAAAGTGGCTGTCCTGGCTTGCCCCTCCAAAGCGCCTGTGAAGTATGGCAAAAGTATGTTGAGTACTTTGTGGGAAGGGGGGCAATTGATTTACAAGAAAATCTGGAATCTTTTTAATAAATTTTTTTGAAAAAACCAAACTCATATTTCATTTGACTTTCTGTTTGTGTTTCTTATCTGTCTCCTAGGTTCTCAAATGGCCTTTTATTTTTGGCCATTTTCTTCAATAGTGCAAACGTAACTTATTTGATACATGAGGTGACAATCTCTTCTTCAGCTTACTATTATTATGTTGTGCTGTGGGTCTGCTACACACACAATGTTATTGTTGGTAATGTATGTAATGCATTAATGATAAAAATAATCATCCTTTTCAACTCCATGAATTAATTGCTTGGAGTCCCTAAAATGGCCTGATTTTGGCAAATTTTACAGCTCAGTGGGGGGTTATTTACTAAAGGCAAATCCACTTTGCACTGCAAGTGCACTTGAAAGTGCACTGAAAGTGCACTTGTAGTGCAAAGTGGAGTTGCCTTTAGTAAATAACCCCCATTGTCACTGTAACTACACCAACTTAAAAAATAAACTGGTATTGAGCATTGAAAGAAGATGCCATACATTGTTGAGTATAAAACATTTTACTCCAAGCACATTCACATGTGTGTTGTAAACAGTTTGGGAAAAAAACAACATCTTGGTGTATAACATGTATGTTTGACATAAATTTGTCTTTTTTGGGGGCTAAACAGGCATGTTTAAAAACATAACATACACATTCCAACTCAGGAACTTACAAAGTTCAACTTTGCTAAAGTGAAGGCCATATGAGACATTAGTATGTCAAAACTGTGTTGATATTGCCTCACCCCTGTAAAAGCCAAATTTTGAAGATGCACACAAATTGGGACTCCAAATTTGGATTTTCCTCATGATCCCATGCCTAAAATGTGTGTATTTCCCTACATCTATTTTGCTAAAGGCACAAAACACAGTGTGTCAACATGTGCTATCTGCCATCATGGGATATCAATGTACACGTTTTGTGGGTGCAATCCCTTCCTCCAATCTAAAGTAGGTGAGAGGAAGGAGTTGCACCCCCGAAACACGTCCTTTGATCCCCCATGATGGGAGCTAGCACATGTTGACACACTGGGCCTTATTTCAGAAAGGACAATCCACTTTGCCCTACAAGTGCACTTTCAAGTGCCCTTGCATTGCACTTTTAGTGCAAAGTGGTTTTGCACTACAATAAGCCACAGTGTGTCAACATGTGCTAGCTCCCATCATGGGGGATCAATGGACGTGTTTCGGGGGTGCAACCTCTTCCTCACACCTACTTTAGTTTGAAGGAAGGGGTTGCACCCACAAAACGCGTACATTGATATCCCATGATGGCAGATAGCACATGTTGACACACTGTGTGCATCTTCAAAATTTGGGTTTGCGATTCATTTAAAACGTTTAAAACACGTACAACAATAACAACTTCAGGTCTGGTATGGATATTAAGGGGAACCCCGGCCAAAATTTTTTTTAAAAATGGCGTGGGGTCCCCCTCAAAATCTATACCAGACCCTTCAGGTCTGGTATGGATTTTAAGGGGAACCCGGCTCCAAATTTTTTTTAAAAATGGCGTGGGGTCCCCCCAAAAATCCATACCAGACCCTTATCCCAGCACGCAACCTGGCAGGCCGCAGGAAAAGAAGGGGGGACGAGAGAGTTCCCCCCCTCCTGAACCGTACCAGGCCACATGCCCTCAACATTGGGAGGGTGCTTTGGGGTAGCCCCCCAAAACACCTTGTCCCCATGTTGATGGGGACAAGGGCCTCATCCCCACAACCTTTGCCCGATGGTTGTGGGGGTCTGCGGGCGGGGGGCTTATCGGAATCTGGAAGCCCCCTTTAACAAGGGGACCCCCGAATCCCGGCCCTTCCCCCTCCTACTATTTCCCAAAAAACTGTCAAAAATGTTAAAAATTACAAGAGACAGTTTTTGACAATTCCTTTATTTAAATGCTTCTTCTTTATTCTATCTTCTTTCTTCTATCGTCTTTCTTCTATCTTCCTTCGGTTTCTTCCTCAATCTTCTTCTTTTTCTGGTTCTTCTGGTTCTTCCTCCGGTGTTCTCGTCTGGCATCTTCCTCCGCGGCGGCGGCGTCTTCTTTCCTTCTTCTCCTCGGGCTGCTCCGCATCCATGACGGCATGGAGGGAGGCTCCCGCTGTGTGACGCTTCTCCTCTTCTGACGGTTCTTAAATAAGGGGGGGCCGGGCCACCCGGTGACCCCGCCCCCCTCTGGCACACAGGGACTTGACGGGGACTTCCCTGTGGCATTCCCCGTGATGTCAGAAGGGGCGGGGTTACATAACGGGTGACCCCGCCCCCTTCTGGCATCGCTGGGAATGCCACAGGGAAGTCCCCGTCAAGTCCCCGTGCATCAGAGGGGGCAGGGTCACTGGGTGGCCCCGCCCCATCCCCCTTGTTATTTAAGAACGTCAGAAGCGGAGAAGCGTCACACAGCGGGAGCCTCCCTTCATGCCATCATGGATGCGGAGCGGCCCGAGGAGAAGAAGGAAAGAAGACGCTGACACCGCGGAGGAAGATGCCGGACGAGAACACCGGAGGAAGAACCAGAAGAACCAGAAAAAGAAGAGGATGGAGGAAGAAACCGAAGGAAGATAGAAGAAAGAAGATAGAAGAAAGAAGAAACATTTAAATAAAGGAATTGCCAAAAACTGTCTCTTGTCATTTTTAACTTTTTTGACAGTTTTTTTGTGAAATGGTAGAAAACAATGGAGAAAACACATATGTGAGAGCACCCAAGGCTGCACAACCCAAAAATGTAATACAAAAAAGACAAAACAGAAATTCCCCAGGGGGTTTTTTAGGCAGCAATACATTAAATATTATTGTAACAATAAAATAAATCAAGTTCATAAGGAATTCGAATATGCAACAAATTTATTATAAAATACAGACTCTGGTTCACGTGTAACAAACATCGGCATAAAACATCACCCATGGCTAAAAGGGCACCCAGATGAATAGCGTATCATCAAATTAATATCCACATGAATACCCCGATGCATTTCGACCCATTGGTCTTCTTCAGGGGGATTTAGATTCTAGGGAAATATATCACAGTTAGAGTTTGAACTTGAAACTTTAGTCAATATGTAAGACATTTACACAGCATTTAGCGTTTAATAGATAACTGTATTACATCGTATCTATGGAGGTATATTTACCATTAAGTGGATGATATGGTGGAGATGCACCACACGAACCAGATTGTTTAAAAACATGAAGGCCCAGAGATCCCAGAGACCACACATACCTATCCGAGTCCCACAGGCACATCCGCAGTCCATCGGACTTACAAGGGGCCACACACTTGGACCGGGGAGAGGACGGGGGGTGGGGCACCTGCCATTGTATATGAAAGGACTTTGTTAGGAACCTTAGTATTAATATTCTAAAAGTATCTAGTGCCGTAGGGCAATAGCTAATTAGCCCTCACTGAGGTAGTTGTTTGTATATATGTATGTATATTGTTAGTAGGACCTATTACTTTAAAATATGTAAATTGGCAGTTCCTGGATGATCCTTAGTTGTACCTCCGGAAAGCTGCCACTCTATTGAGAAGCATCTAGTACTAGGTAAGTGCTATGTTTGGTATACTTACCACAGTTGATATTGATTTTATTATCATTAATAGTACTATCATTAACCCACTACTTTTTGGCTTCAGGCATGCTTACATAACATACTTTTTTCACCTTTGCCATCACCATTTACACACATGCTCACACTTCAATTCTTACACTCACCCCATACACTTATGGTATCTAACTCAATAATTGGGACATGGCTTTTTCTGTTCACTGGTACCCATACACATTTTTAGTTTATATAACTGTTTGGTTTGTTATAGTTTTTTACACTTTTGGTTTCTCACCTTTACGGTCCACAGTGCACCTTCACACGATCATCCCACATCCATTACTATCACCACGGCACCACTAGCACACTCACTTCTTCTATCCATGATTAAATTGGATCTAATACTCTGAATATATTTCTATCACCCATCATACCCCATTTAGACACATATTTATTTGCATCTTATATTCATTATATTATCAATAAATTACATACTTTAAAGTAATAGGTCCTACTAACAATATACATACATATATACAAACAACTACCTCAGTGAGGGCTAATTAGCTATTGCCCTATGGCACTAGATACTTTTAGAATATTAATACTAAGGTTCCTAACAAAGTCCTTTCATATACAATGGCAGGTGCCTCGCCCCCCGTCCTCTCCCCCGTCCAAGTGTGTGGCCCCTTATAAGTCCGATGGACTGCGGATGTGCCTGTGGGGCACGGAGGGATATGTGTGGTCTCTGGGATCTCATTCTTCATGTTTTTAAACAATCTGGTTCGTGTGGTGCATCTCCACTAGGGATGAGCTTCGTGTTTGAGTCGAACCCATGTTCGACTCGAACATCGGCTGTTCGACCGTCCGTCGAATTGCGAACGTTATGGGCCGTTCGCGCCAAATTCGTGTGGCGCGTCACGGCCCATAATTCACTGCGGCATCGCAGTGCATTGCTGGCTGATGATTGGCCAAGCATGCACTATGACCCGCATGCTTGGCCAATCACAGCGCCGTCAGTAGAGAGAGCTGTAATTGGCCAAAGCCAGGGTGGCTTTGGCCAATTATGGCTCAGGGGATTTAGTACACGCCCCACACTATATAAGGCCGCCTGCACGGCGGCCCTGTGTAGTGTGTTCCGGTGTGCTGATAGAAAGAGAGACAGACAGTGTCATTTGATTTGAGTTAGCTAGATTAGGCTAGATCTGTTCCTGCTATTTACATTTAATGCAGTGCGTCCTGCTCACAGTGTTCAGCTAGATCCGTTCCTGCTATTTACATTTAGTGCAGTCAGTGCGTCCTGCTCACAGTGTTCAGCTAGATCCGTTCCTGCTATTTACATTTAGTGCAGTGCGTCCTGCTCACAGTGTTCAGCTAGATCTGTTCCTGCTATTTACATTTAGTGCAGTTCGTCCTGCTCACAGTGTTCAGCTAGATCCGTTCCTGCTATTTACATTGAGTGCAGTGCGTCCTGCTCACAGTGTTCAGCTAGATCTGTTCCTGCTATTTACATTTAGTGCAGTCAGTGCGTCCTGCTCACAGTGTTCAGCTAGATCTGTTCCTGCTATTTACATTTAGTGCAGTCAGTGCGTCCTGCTCACAGTGTTCAGCTAGATCCGTTCCTGCTATTTACATTTAGTGCAGTGCGTCCTGCTCACAGTGTTCAGCTAGATCTGTTCCTGCTATTTACATTTAGTGCAGTGCGTCCTGCTCACAGTGTTCAGCTAGATCCGTTCCTGCTATTTACATTTAGTGCAGTGCGTCCTGCTCACAGTGTTCAGCTAGATCTGTTCCTGCTATTTACATTTAGTGCAGTGCGTCCTGCTCACAGTGTTCAGCTAGATCCGTTCCTGCTATTTACATTTAGTGCAGTGCGTCCTGCTCACAGTGTTCAGCTAGATCTGTTCCTGCTATTTACATTTAGTGCAGTGCGTCCTGCTCACAGTGTTCAGCTAGATCCGTTCCTGCTATTTACATTTAGTGCAGTCAGTGCGTCCTGCTCACAGTGTTCAGCTAGATCTGTTGCTGCTATTTACATTTAGTGCAGTCAGTGCGTCCTGCTCACAGTGTTCAGCTAGATCCGTTCCTGTTATCTTCCTACTGACAGGCAGGCTTGTCTGGTTACAGTATATAAAGCTACCTGAAGAAAATTACAGGTGTTCTATCCCAGCTTAGTGCAGCTACAGGCCATTAGTATGTCTGGAAGGCCAAGAAGGAGAGGCAGACAGTCACAAGCCAATAAGAGAGGGCAAGCAGGCTCTGTGTCTAGTGCTGGTCGTGGAGACGGTGCATCCTCATCAGCCCGTGGCCATGGGACACGCTTGGCCTTTTTTTCGGCAGCTGGCCGTGTTGAGCCGCAACATGCAGAAAACTTGGTCGAGTGGATGACCAAGCCGTCCTCATCCTCCTCATCCTCTCTCACCCATGCCCAGGGTGCTTTGTCTGGCAAAGCAGCGGCCTCTTCCCTCAGCTCAATGTCATCAGTGACTCCTTCCCTAGCTCCACCATGTCCTCCTGAGGATTCCCTCGAACTGTTTGACCACAGTGTTGGGTACATGCTCCAGGAGGATGCCCAGCGTTTGGAAGGCTCTGATGATGATACTGAGCTCGATGAAGGCAGTAACATGAGCACGGACAGAGGGGGTGCCCAAGAAGGACAGCAATCTGGCAGTCATGCTCCCCCTGCTGCAGCATACTGCCAGGTTTGCTCCAGTGATGAGGAGGGAGGGGATGATGAGGTCACTGACTCAACGTGGATGCCTGATAGGAGAGAGGAGGAGGAGGAGGAGGAGGCGGCACATCACCAACGAGGCAGGATGCCCTCCAGGGGCCAGCCTAAGGGCAGCACATTGACTGCATCACACCCCAAAGCTCCACATGTGCAGGGCACTGCAGTCTCTGCGCGTTATTCAAAAAGTTCTTTGGTGTGGGCCTTTTTTGAGACGAGTGCATCAGATCGCACCGCTGCTATTTGCAACATATGTCTCAAGCGTATCTCGCGTGGCCAAAACATCTCCCGCTTGGGTACCACATGCTTGACCAGACATATGTTGACCTGCCATGCAGTTCGTTGGCAAGCATATCTAAAAGACCCACACCAAAGAACAAAGAGGATCTCTCCTTGCTCCTCATCAGCTGAGATTTCCAACCCCACTAGACCTTCAGTCCTTTCTGAGACCTGCAGTGAGAGGAATGAAGGTGTAGAATTAGGTGTGTCACAGCCAAGTACTTGTGGGCAATCTGCTTTTGGTACACCGACGTCAGATTGTACCAGGCAAATTTCCCTGCCCCAGCTGCTGCACCGCCGAAAGAAGTTTGCTCCCAGCCATCCACATGCCCAGCGGTTGAATGCTAGCTTGGCAAAATTGCTAGCACTTCAACTGCTGCCTTTTCAGTTGGTAGACTCTGCCCCCTTCCGTGAGTTTGTGGAATGTGCGGTTCCTCAGTGGCAGGTACCCAAACGCCACTTTTTCTCACGGAAGGCGATTCCGGCTCTCTACCGGCATGTGGAAGGCAATGTCCATGCCTCGCTGGACAGGGCGGTCAGCGGTAAGGTGCATATTACCGCTGACTCATGGTCCAGCAGGCATGGACAGGGACGTTACTTAAGTTTCACGGCGCATTGGGTGACTCTGCTGGCAGCTGGGAAGGATGCAGGACAAGGTGCAGTAGTGTTGGAGGTTGTTCCGCCACCACGCCTCCAAAATGCTGATTGTGACACACCTCTCTCCTCCACCCCCTCCTCTTCTTCTTCCTCCATGGCCTCTTCCTCGGAACCAGCGGTGCTCCGTAGGCGTTCAAGGGGCTACGCAAGTACGCAGGCCAAAAGATGCCATGCGGTGCTTGAGCTGGTGTGCTTGGGGGACAGGAGCCACACTGGGGCAGAGGTTCTGTCAGCTCTGCAGGGGCAGGTTCAGAGGTGGTTGACGCCACGCCAACTTAAGGCAGGAATGGTGGTTTGCGACAATGGCACCAACCTCCTCTCTGCCCTCCGACAGGGACAACTGACCCATGTGCCCTGTTTGGCTCACGTCCTTAACTTGGTGGTGCAGCGGTTCTTGGGCAGGTACCCGGGCTTACAGGATGTCCTGAGGCAGGCCAGGAAAGTCTGTGTGCATTTCCGCCGGTCATATAATGCCAGTGCTCGGCTGACGGACCTCCAAAAGGAGTTTAACCTGCCCAAGAACCGCCTAATCTGTGACATGCCCACCAGGTGGAACTCGACATTGGCCATGCTGCAGCGGCTGCACACGCAGCAGAGGGCCATCAATGAGTACCTGTGCGACTATGGCACCAGGACAGGGTCAGGGGACCTTGGTTTTTTTTCCCCACGCCAGTGGGCCATGATCAGGGATGCATGCACTGTCCTGTCACCATTCGAGGAGGCCACGAGGATGGTGAGCACTGACAGTGCATGCATCAGTGACACTGTCCCCCTTGTCCACCTGTTGGAGCACACGCTGCGTGGAATAATGGACAGGGCACTTGAGGCAGAACAGAGGCAGGAAGAGGAGGACTTCCTTAGCTCTCAAGGCCCCCTTTATCCAGACAGTGTTCCTGCGTGCCCGCCGATCACACAGGAAGAGGACGAGGAGGAGGAGGAGGAGGAGGAAGATTGTGTCAGTATGGAGGTGGAGCCTGGCACTCAGCATCAGCAGTCTTTAAGGGATCAGTCCCAAGGAACACATGGGCTTGTACGTGGCTGGGAGGAGGTGGCTGCGGACGTTGTTGTCCCTAGTGACCCAGAGGACTCCGGACCGAATGCCTCAGCAAACCTACGCTGCATGGCCTCCCTGATCCTGCAAAGCCTGCGTAAGGATCCTCGTATTCGTGGTATCAAGGAGAAGGACCAATACTGGCTGGCAACCCTCCTTGATCCACGTTACAAGGGTAAGGTTGCGGACCTTATCTTGCCATCGCAGAGGGAGCAGAGGATGAAACATCTTCGGGAGGCCTTGCAGAAAGGTCTGTGCAACGCGTTCCCAGAGACTGGGAGGTTACAAACTCCTGTTTCTGGACAACGTGTTGCTGAGGCTTCGGTCAGTCAAAGAAGGAGCGGTGGAGAAGGTGGCCGTCTGACCGATGCGTTCAGACAATTTTTTGGTCCGCAGCCCCAAGGTATGATCGGTTCCAGCAACCATCGCCAGCGTCTGTTTTACATGGTGCAGGAATACCTAGGGGCAAGATCAGACTTGGACACCTTTCCCACCGAAAATCCTCTGGGTTACTGGGTCTTGAGGATGGATCACTGGCCAGAGCTTGCACAGTATGCAATTGAGCTACTGGCCTGTCCTGCATCCAGCGTTCTTTCGGAACGCACATTCAGTGCTGCTGGAGGCGTGGTAACCGATCACAGGGTGCGTCTGTCCACTGACTCGGTCGATCGGCTGACCTTCATAAAAATGAATCAGTCTTGGATCACCACCAGCTACCAAGCACCTGATGCTGATGTAACTGAATAATTTTTTTCAGATCCCTTCAAAGACTGCCTATGCTGATGCTGAGTGACTATCCCTGAGTAATTATCCTCTTCCTCCTCAATCATCACGCTGATAGCTTGTAAGAACATTTTTGGTTCTGGGCGCCACCACCAGTGCCTAAGGCACAATTTTTCAGCCCCTGTTTAACAGGGGCGTGTAATTACAATTTTTGATGTAATACTTTGCAGCAGGGCTCGTTCCTGCATTCCAACTAGAGTGTCTGTGAGGGGTTGCAGTGTTGTGGCACCAGCACCAGTGCCTAAGGCCCAATTTTTCTGCCCCTGTCTAACAGGGGCGTGTAATTACAATTTTTGATGCAATACTTTGCAGCAGGGCTCGTTCCTGCGTTCCAACTAGAGTGTCTGTGAGGGGTTGCAGTGTTGTGGCACCAGCACCAGTGCCTAAGGCCCAATTTTTCTGCCCCTGTCTAACAGGGGCGTGTAATTACAATTTTTGATGCAATACTTTGCAGCAGGGCTCGTTCCTGCGTTCCAACTAGAGTGTCTGTGAGGGGTTGCAGTGTTGTGGCACCAGCACCAGTGCCTAAGGCCTAATTTTTCAGCTCCTGTTCAACAGGGGCATGTAATTACAATTCTTGATCTAATATTTCACAGCAGGGCCCTGTGAGGGCTTACAGTGTTTTGGCCACAGCAACACCTAAGGCCCAAATTTCTGCTGAGTATATAGGGCAGGACCCTACTTTCAAACATCTAACTTACAAACGACTCCTACTTGCAAACGGAAGGAGACAACAGGAAGTGAGATGAAATCTACCCCTAGGAAGGGAAATTCTCTCCTGTAAGAGTTAATATGGGAAAACAATTTCTCCTTTCCACTGATGCTTTCCAATCCTTGTTCCACAAAAAAACCCAAATTTTCAAAAAACATTTTTCATTGGGACAAAAAAGTGAGGTGAAATCTTCTGAAGAGGAGGAAAGACGCAAAACAAATGTCACAGGGGTGATAACCCTTCCCTATGTTTTCCAAAAAGCTTAGAAAAGATTTTTTGGCTGGAGCTAAACACGTTAAAAATGTTCAAAATTACAAACAGATTCTACTTAACAACAAACCTACAGTCCCTGTCTTGTTTGCACCGCCTGTATACTGCTGTTCAGAGTATATAGGGACCTTTCCTTATTTTAATTTGGGTGCGGGGTTCCCCTTAATATCCATACAAGACCCAAAGGGCCTGGTAATGGACTGGGGGGTACCCATGCCGTTTGTCTCACTGATTTTCATCCATATTGCCATGACCCGACATGACATTAAACCCGCAAGCAGTTTTAAATGAGATTTTTTCCTTTAAAAATGACATTTGGTGCAGGAACTGTTCTAAACATGGGAAACACGCGTCACTTTACAGGCATACTATAGACACCCCCCAGGTACGATATTTAAAGGAATATTTCACTTTTTTTTTTTACTTTAACCACTTCAGCCCCGGAAGGATTTACCCCCTTCCTGACCAGAGCACTTTTTACAATTCGGCACTGCATCGCTTTAACTGCTAATTGCGCGGTCATGCAATGCTGTACCCAAACGAAATTTGCGTCCTTTTCTTCCCACAAATAGAGCTTTCTTTTGATGATATTTGATCACCTCTGCCGTTTTTATTTTTTGCGCTATAAACGGAAAAAGACTGAAAATTTTGAAAAAAAATGATATTTTCTACTTTTTGTTATAAAAAAAATCCAATAAACTAAATTTTAGTCATACATTTAGGCCAAAATGTATTCGGCCACATGTCTTTGGTAAAAAAAATGTCAATAAGCGTATATTTATTGGTTTGCGCAAAAGTTATAGCGTCTACAAACTAGGGTACATTTTCTGGAATTTACACAGCTTTTAGTTTCTGACTGCCTATGTCATTTCTTGAGGTGCTAAAATGGCAGGGCAGTACAAAACCCCCCCAAATGACCCCATTTTGGAAAGTAGACACCCCAAGGAAATTGCTGAGAGGCATGTTGAGCCCATTGAATATTTATTTTTTTTGTCCCAAGTGATTGAATAATGACAAAAAAAGAAAAAAAAAAATTACAAAAAGTTGTCACTAAATGATATATTGCTCACACAGGCCATGGGCATATGTGGAATTGCACCCCAAAATACATTCAGCTGCTTCTCCTGAGTACGGGGATACCACATGTGTGGCACTTTTTGGGAGCCTAGCCGCGTACGGGGCCCCGAAAACCCAGCACCACCTTCAGGATTTCTAAGGGCATACATTTTTGATTTTACTCCTCACTACCTATCACAGTTTTGAAGGCCATAAAATGCCAAGATGGCACAAACCCCCCCCAAATGACCCCATTTTGGAAAGTAGACACCCCAAGCTATTTGCTGAGAGGCATGGTGAGTATTTTGCAGCTCTCATTTGTTTTTGAAAATGAAGAAAGACCAGAAAAAAAAATTTTTTTTTTCTTTTTTCAATTTTCAAAACTTTGTGACAAAAAGTGAGGTCTGCAAAATACTCACTATACCTCTCAGCAAATAGCTTGGGGTGTCTACTTTCCAAAATGGGGTCATTTGGGGGGGGGGTTTGTGCCACCTGGGCATTCCATGGCCTCCGAAACTGTGATAGGTAGTGAGGAGTGAAATCAAAAATTTACGGCCTTAGAAAGCCTGAAGGCGGTGCTTGGTTTTCGGGGTCCCGTGCGCGGCTAGGCTCCCAAAAAGTCCCACACATGTGGTATCCCCGTACTCAGGAGAAGCAACAGAATTTATTTTGGGGTGTAATTTCACATATTCCCATGGCATGTTTGAGCAATATAACATTTAGTGACAACTTTGTGCAAAAAAAAAAAAAAAAAAAAAAAAAAATTGTCTCTTTCCCGCAACTTGTGTCACAATATAAAATATTCCATGGACTCGACATGCCTCTCAGCAAATAGCTTGGGGTGTCTACTTTCCAAAATGGGGTCATTTGGGGGGGGTTTGAACTGTCCTGGCATTTTATGCACAACATTTAGAAGCTTATGTCACACATCACCCACTCTTCTAACCACTTGAAGACAAAGCCCTTTCTGACACTTATTGTTTACATGAAAAAATTATTTTTTTTTGCAAGAAAATTACTTTGAACCCCCAAACATTATATATTATTTTAAAGCAAATGCCCTACAGATTAAAATGGTGGGTGTTTCATTTTTTTTTTTTCACACAGTATTTGCGCAGCGATTTTCAAACGCATTTTTTGGGGAAAAAACACACTTTTTTAAATTTTAATGCACTAAAACACACTATATTGCCCAAATGTTTGATGAAATAAAAAAGATGATCTTAGGCCGAGTACATGGATACCAAACATGACATGCTTTAAAATTGCGCACAAACGTGCAGTGGCAACAAAATTACTACATTTTTAAAAGCCTTTAAAAGCCTTTACAGGTTACCACTTTAGATTTACAGAGGAGGTCTACTGCAAAAATTACTGCCCTCGATCTAACCTTCGCGGTGATACCTCACATGCATGGTGCAATTGCTGTTTACGTTTGACGCCAGACCGCCGCTTGCGTTCGCCTTAGCGCGAGAGCAGAGGGCGACAGGGGTGCTTTTTTTTTCTTTATTTTTTTTCTTTATTTTTTTTGCTTTTTTATCTTATTTTTAAACTGTTCCTTTCATTTATTTTTTTTTAAATCATTTTTATTGTTATCTCAGGGAATGTAAATATCCCCTATGATAGCAATAGATAGTGACAGGTACTCTTTTTTGAAAAAATTGGGGTCTATTAGACCCTAGATCTCTCCTCTGCCCTCAAAGCATCTGACCACACCAAGATCGGTGTGATAAAATGCTTCCCCAATTTCCCAATGGCGCTATTTACATCCGGCGAAATCTAAGTCATAAAATGCTCGTAGCTTCCGGTTTCTTAGGCCATAGAGATGTTTGGAGCCACTCTGGTCTCTGATCAGCTCTATGGTCAGCTGGCTGAATCACCGGCTGCATTCTCAGGTTCCCTGTTGAGACAGGAGAGCCAGAGAAAAACACGGAAGACGGTGGGGGGGGGGCATTCCCTCCCACTGCTTGTAAAAGCAGTCTAGAGGCTAATTAGCCGCTAGGATTGCTTTTACATGAAAGCCGACCGCTGGCTAAAAAGAATGATACCAAGATGATACCTAAACCTGCAGGCATCATTCTGGTATAACCACTCAAAGTCGTGAATGGCGTACCTGAAGACAAAAAAATGGTTAACAATAAAGCACAGTAAACGGTAAAGTATAAATAATTACATACCTGAAAAGCAAACATGATAAAACATAATAACAATAAAACATTGCAGAATAGAATACAGTAAAAAAGAGCAGAACAATAGAGAGAGAATAGAGAGAGAGAGAGAACAATAAAACGACAACTATTTTTTTTTATTTTTGTTTGTGTTTTTTTTTTTTTTACACTTTTTTTTTTGTAACTGTAACTTTTATAACTGTAACCGGTTCCAGGTTCGGGTCTCTCAAAATGCGATGGCATCTTGGGAGACCCTGTGAAAGTGTGCCTAGTCTGTGCAATGCTGTACGCTACGCTAATACTCAACTAGTGCATGGTAGCGTTCAAAACATTCACCAAGTGTTACTGCAGTGCTGGTTTGACTACGACCGGGGTGTACTACGCCGCTGGTGCTTGCCAGTTCACCAAAACGCTACAAAGAAAAGTGTCAGTGATCGATCGATACTGCACTTGGGTGGGCTGGACTGGGCTGGGCCGGGCGGAGGGGCAAAACGCAGGTGCTAGCAGGTATCTGGGCTGATCCCGCTAACACTGCGTTTTTGGGAACCCTAAACTGCTGGGGACGCTAGTATAGATCTGATCGGATCAGATATTGATGCGTTCAGATACTATACCACTAAGGGAGGTGTACGGTGCGTGTACGGTGCGTGCGTGGGTGTTCGCGGTACTGGCGCTAATCTGACGCTGCCTAGGGCGACGCATATCACCGCCGGGCGATCAGGGGGCTAAACCTTTATTCGGTAATAAACGGCGGGTGCCCTGACACTATAAAAAATAAACGAACTAACCAGCGTCACCCGTAACGGTTATACGGTGATCAGTGGTGAAAGGGTTAACTAGGGGGCCATCAAGGGGTTAAAACATTTATTAGATAGTATATGGGGGTCCCTGTTGCTATAAAGCACTGACGGCGAACCTAAATATTTATGTCCCTAACTAGCGTCACCAGCGACACTAATACAGCGATCAGAAAAATGATCGCTTAGCGACACTGGCGACAGGGGGTGATCAAGGGGTTAAAACTTTATTAGGGGGGTAAGGGGGGTACCCTAGACGTACAGGGGGCTAAACCTTTATTCGGTAATAAACGGCGGGTGCCCTGACACTATAAAAAATAAACGAACTAACCAGCGTCACCCGTAACGGTTATACGGTGATCAGTGGTGAAAGGGTTAACTAGGGGGCAAACAAGGGGTTAAAACATTTATTAGGTAGTATATGGGGGTCCCTGACGCTATAAAACACTGACGGCGAACCTCAATATTTACGTCCCTAACTACCGTCACCAGCGACACTAATACAGCGATCAGAAAAATGATCGCTTAGCGACACTGGCGACAGGGGGTGATCAAGGGGTTAAAACTTTATTAGGGGGGTACCCTAGACCTACAGGGGGGTAATACTAACTGTCCCACCACTGCTAACTGTCACAAATTGACACTATGCAGTAATCAGGGAAAAAAAAAAAAAAAACTGCTTGGTGTCAGTTTGTGACAGGGGGGGGGGGTGATTGGGGGGGGATCGGGGGGCAAACGGGGGGGGATCGGGGGTGTAATGTATGCCTGGCATGTTCTACTGTGTGTGTTTGTGTTTGGTGCACTTACATGTCATCTCTCCTCGGCGCTGGAACGGAAACTGCCAGACCGAGGAGAGATGACATCACATCCTCTGCCTGTGTGAAACGACACACAGGCAGAGGAGGATTCCCATTGGCTGGGAGCGATCGCGAGGGGGGGGCCACGATCGGATGGCCTCCCCCTCGTCTGTCATCGCTCCCAACCAAATGCCGACCGCAGCTGGCACCGGGGGGGGGTCCGATCGGACCCCCCACCCGCGGGAAGGCAATCACGTTTCAGGTACGTGATTTTGCCTGCCCGTGCCGCTCTGCTCACGTATATAGGCGTGAGGCGGTCGGCAAGTGGTTAAGCATCATTAAAATCACTGCTCCCGAAAAAACGGCCGTTTTTAAAAGTTTTTTTTGCATTGATACATGTCCCCTGGGGTAGGACCCGGGTCCCCACACCCTTTTTAGGACAATACCATGCAAATTAGCCTTTAAAATGAGCACTTTTGATTTCGAACGTTCGAGTCCCATAGACGTCAATGGGGTTCTAACGTTCGTGCGAACTTGCGGTCCGTTCGCGGGTTCTGGTGCGAACCGAACCGGGGGGTGTTCGGCTCATCCCTAATCTCCACCATATCATCCACTCAATGGTAAATATACCTCCATAGATACGATGTAATACAGTTATCTATTAAACGCTAAATGCTGTGTAAATGTCTTACATATTGACTAAAGTTTCAAGTTCAAACTCTAACTGTGATATATTTCCCTAGAATCTAAATCCCCCTGAAGAAGACCAATGGGTCGAAATGCATCGGGGTATTCATGTGGATATTAATTTGATGATACGCTATTCATCTGGGGGCCCTTTTAGCCATGGGTGATGTTTTATGCCGATGTTTGTTACACGTGAACCAAAGTCTGTATTTTATAATAAATTTGTTGCATATTCGAATTCCTTATGAACTTGATTTATTTTATTGTTACAATAATATTTAATGTATTGCTGCCTAAAAAACCCCCTGGGGAATTTCTGTTTTGTCTTTTTTGTATTACATTTTTGGGTTGTGCAGCCTTGGGTGCTCTCACATATGTGTTTTCTCCATTGTTTTCTTTAATTTTCCCATTGTTTTTCTAAGCCAGGGCATATTCCAATGGTTTGAAGATGTTGCCCGGTATAGTTTGTACTCACCATCAACTGGCATAGGAGAACATTACTCCTAGGATGGAGGAAAACATTCATTTTTTCCCCCTCCCCATCCTCGCTCCAATTGGTTTTCCATTCCAATGGTTTGAGAATGTTGCCCGGTGTAGAACATATCTACCATTTAAGCATGGGAGAACATTGCTCCTGGGATGTAGGAAAACACTCTTTTTCCCTCCCCATCTTCTGACCTCTTTGGGTTTATAATATGTCCCTGGCTTTTTTAAGGAATTGTTACACATCTAGATATATATTACCAGATCTACATTACCACCTTAAAAATTTATGAACTATTACATGTAGTTACAATATTTTGTTTTGGCATGTAAGGCTCACTGCCCACGGGCTGCCGTGTCTGCTTCGTGTCCCGGGGTTGGCATTCCTATCTCCATCTGACTTCCCGGCACGTGGGGGGGGAGACGCATTATACTTTTGCGATTCTCTCCCTTGTGGCTTCTCCCGTGCCGGCGGCGTCCCGTGATCACCGCCCGACTGTCAGTGACGTCACGTTCGTGTTCTCTCGCGCACGCGCGTGGCGTCATGACATTACGCAATTGCGTCGGAGGTGACGGTGACTGCCGGGGCTTCCGCCTTCCGGAATGCCGAGGGGGCCACACAGACGCCGCCAGTCGGCGGCGTGGACGTGTGGGGGTTGGTGTGTCGGGGAGGAGTCTACCACCTGGAAGTCGTAGGTTAGCCCCCCGAGGGAATTTCTGTTTTGTCTTTTTTGTGAAATGGTAGGGGTACTTTTGTACCCCCTTACCATTTCACACAGGGGGGAGGGCCGGGATCTGGGGGTCCCCTTGTTAAAGGGGGCTTCCAGATTCCGATAAGCCCCCCGCCCGCAGACCCCCACAACCACCGGGCAAGGGTTGTGGGGATGAGGCCCTTGTCCCCATCAACATGGGGACAAGGTGTTTTGGGGGGCTACCCCAAAGCACCCTTCCAATGTTGAGGGCATGTGGCCTGGTACGGTTCAGGAGGGGGGGTGCTCTCTCATCCCCCCCTCTTTTCCTGTGGCCTGCCAGGTTGCGTGCTCGGATAAGGGTCTGGTATAGATTTTTGGGGGCCCCCCCACGTCATTTTTTTTTTACATTTTGGTTCGGGGTTCCCCTGTGGGGAATTCCCATGCCGTTTTTATCAATGAACTTTAATGTGTATTGTCGGACCGGCAATTCATTATAGTAGAGTAGTTTTAAATGACTTTTTTACCTTTGAAATGTCACTTTGCTGTCAGACTGTTCTAAACACAGGAAACATGCGCCCCTTTACAGGCATACTATAGACACCCCCCAGGTATGAAATTTAAAGGGATATTACACTTTTATTGTTTCACTTTAAGCATTATTAAAATCACTGCTCCTGAAAAAACGGCCGTTTTTAAAACTTTTTTTGCATTGATCCTTGTCCCCTGGGGCAGGACCCAGGTCCCCAAACACTTTTTATGACAATACCATGCATATAAGCCTTTAAAATTAGCACTTTTGATTTCTCCCATAGACTTTTAAAGGGTGTTCCGCGGCTTTCGAATTTGCCGCGAACACCCCAAATTGTTCGCTGTTCGGCGAACTGGCAAACAGCCGATGTTCGAGTCGAACATGAGTTCGACTCGAACTCAAAGCTCATCCCTACTGCTGAGTGTCTTCTCCTTACACTGAATCAAGTTGTCATTTCATTATAGTTTCAAACACATCTAGACAACAATGTAATAAACTTATTTTAATCCAAATAGGCATGAACAAATGTGGTTAACCTGCATCTGCCAAAAACGTTGTATTAGTGGTCGAACTATGTTTACTATGAACAATTCCTGTGCCCACGAACCTCAAACTTGGCATTTTAAACTGTACAACAGTAAAGAAAAGCACATGGACCAGCACGAAAGTAATAATAATAATAGGAACACCCGACAAATACATACTTTTTTGCAGCACTTTCCTGATCTTTCTATACTGATCGTGCTCCCTCAATTTCAGGTCTGACCAGCGCCTCCTCAATTGCTCCTTGGATCGTCGTAAGCCAAAAGTTCTGTGCAGTGTTTATATATTTTTTCACATTCCCCAGTGGTAGTTCCTAAAAAGATCTTAAAAAGCTTGAACTCTCAATTCACTAAATTTATATGGGCCAAAGGCAGATGTAAAGTAAAACTTACAACATTACTGCGTCCAAAAACAGAGGCAGGATTGGCTCTGCCAGATATGCATCTGTACTATCTAGTGGGAAAATTAAGACATTTGCGTAACTGGCTTATACAAGAACAAAGTCTGGGGGTGGAGAAGCACCTGTTAAAGATAATTCAGGCCGAGAATTTATTGATAGGATTTGAAGTAAGAGATACACAACTACCAAGGGTTAAGAACCCCATGCTCTCATTGATTCGATCGGTATGGCTAGAGGCAAAAAAATTAACAAGATTCAAAGATATCCCATGCGAACTACCCATGTGGAATAATCCGTTATTTGAAGAATTAGGTACACTACAAGATAATAAATTCTGGATGCAAAAAGGTATAGTGGAGCTGGAACAAGTTTATCAAAGTGGGAGCATTTGATTTTTTAAAAACACAATATAACCTAACAGATAAGAATTTCTATAGATTTTTACAGCATGCGCTAGGTGCTCAATTCGGTAGTAAAAGTATTAATATATCAAAATTCCCCCTAATTGGAATATTAAGAACCCAGTGACCAAGGGGATTAGTATCTAAATTATATACATATGTAATGCAGGTTAAGACACGGGATGCCCTGCTCCAGATTAAGAGGAAGTGGCAAAAGATTTGTACATCTATGACAGATGAGACTTGGAAGGAGGCATGTAAATCATACTCAGTGGCGTCTCCAGCTTTCATATTTAGGGGGGGCACATGGGGGGACATGGACAAAAGTAGTGGGGCAACTATAAAATGCATATATGTATATATATATATATATATATCTATATATATATATATATCTATATATATATATATAGATATATATATATAGATATATAGATATATAAATATATACTGGGGCCCTTTACTACGACCCCACAACGGCCCTTTCACATGTTCTGCAGTGAGCTCCCTTCCTACTGTATTGGGGCCCCCCCAGGGTGGCAGAAAACAAGAGATATATGTCACCAGCATACCAAGAAAATATAAGGATCCAAAGCAGTGGGAGAACTATGGCTGTCTTGCCTCTGGGCCCTGGTGTTCTGCCACTGTGGGGTTCCCCAGCCTCCTCTTGCTGTCCTGCCCCTGCTATTGACAGTGCTGGTCTTGCATCTCTTGGAATGTACAGGCTGGTTCTCCTGTCCTAAGGATGGGAGAAATCAGTCTGTTTTTTCAGTAACTGAGAGTCCTGGTGGAGTCCTTCCTGCAACTCGCTCTTCTCCCTGCCAATGAGGATGCAGGGGAAGGAGCAGATCAGGCGGCAGTGGTTGTGTGAGCGCTCACATTATGCAGTGTCAGCAATATTTTTTTTTTTAATTGGGGGGGGGCACATGGTGGGGCACAGCATAATGTTGGGGGGGTCAGGGCCCCCTCTGGCCCCCCCTTAGGGAGGCCATTGATCATACTTGGTAGTGTCGCCTGTAATAATAGATTTATACAGTTATATATAATACATCAAGCTTATCTGACACCACGCAAATTAAGTTTAATGGGACGAACGGAGAATGCGGAATGTGCAAGGTGTTGTTTACCAGAGGCCGACTTTAAGCATTTAACGTGGTCCTGCCCGGACATTAGTAGATATCGGAGACAGGTCTTGGATATATTGTCAAAAGTTCTGGGAGAATGTATCCCGTTTACTCCAGAGGTCTGCTTGCTGGAACTGATGGAGAGCCAGAGGGTGACTGGAAATGCCAAGACCTGTCTACAAGAAATGTTTTTTATGGCACGCAAGCAAATCGTCCTTAGGTGGATGCAACAAATATCCCCCTCAAGGTATCAATTGCTTAAAGCGATAAATCAAATACTCCCTTATGAGAAATGAATGTACGAGCATAGAGGAACACCTCAGAAATATCATAGAATCTGGGATGGATGATTAAACTCATTATTAACTCTTATGCCCTGTACACACGGTCGGATTTTCCGACTTAAAAAGTGCGATTGGATTGTGTTGTTGGAAATTTCGATCGTGTGTGGGCTCCATCAGAATTTCCGACATACAAAGTTTGAGAGCCGGCTATACAATTTTCTGACAACAAAATCTGATCGGTTAAATTCCGATCGTGTGTACAAAAATCCGACGCACAAAGTGCCACGCATGCTCAGAATAAATTAAAAGACGAAAGCTTTTGGCTACTGCCCCGTTTATAGTCCCGACGTACGTGTTTTACGTCACCGCGTTCAGGACGATCGGATTTTCCGACAACTTTGTGCTAATGTGTGTATACAAGACAAGTTTTAGCCAACATCCGTCGGAAAAAATCCATGGATTTTGTTGTCGGAACTTCCGATCAATGTCCGATCATGTGTACAGGGCATTAGTGGTAATGAATAATGTATAAGAGGGGCATAGACAGAAGGTTTCCTTGATTTATGTAACCTAGGAAAAGTGGAGGAAGTGGAGGCTGCAGACAGGGTAAGTGGGTATCTTAACTCTTGTTCCTTGAGGGGGGAATGGAGGGAGGGGGAAGGGGGAGGAGAAAGTTTTTGCTTCTTTTCTTTCCCTTTGTTCCCTTTAGTCTCCATCCTCTTTAAAAAAAAAAATTGTTGTTAGTTTTTGGTGTTGTTTTTCAGGGTGAAATTTAAATGTATAGTGATTTATTCTTGTTTTTTTGGTGTGGATTTATTAATATGAAAGAAACAAAGGAATTGATAATGATGAAATGTGATATTAATGTTTGTAAATGCAGATATATGAAATAAAAAGTATTAAAAAATAAAAAAAGTCCTGTGCAGACTTCTCACAAGTATGGTCCATGCTTCTCATCATAGTCTGTCCTCTTCAAGGTGTCCACCATCTCTTGAAAGGACATATTTGAGGCCTTATATCTCCTCCTGGATCGGGAACTGCCTTGCTCCGGGCTTTTGTCGTCGTTGCTGATAGCATCACACATCTACTGTGTCTCTGCCATGTGCTCTCCCACCGCCCCAAAAGAGAAGAGGTGGGGAATACACTAGAATGAAGGACAGGGGTGGAGTTTCATGCATGCGCAGTGTATATAAAGCATAACACACGGGCGACGTACGTACGATCTGTGAGTGGAGGACAGAGGATCGTTAGCGCTGATCGTTCAAACAAAGGTACAACTGTAACTTGGGGCATCAGTGGTTAGTGGCCTATACTGCTTATAGATTGAGGCCTATATTGGGACAAGATTAGGAGAGTTTAGCCTGACATTAGGTTTTGTCTTGTGTTGTGTCTTGCAGATAAAATGTTTGACAAATTCACAGCCCCTGACTTCCTGCCCAACTTCATAGACAAGTACAGGGAGCTGCCATGTCTCTGGCAAGTCCAATGTAGGGACTATTCGAACAAACAAAAGAGGAAGGCAGCGCTGGATAAACTGTTGTAATTGGTGAAGCCTATGTATCCCACGGCAGACATGACCTATTTGAAGGCCAAAATTGGTAGCCTGAGGAGCACATATAATACGGAGTGCAAGAAGGTGCAGGATTCCCTGAGATCCGGAACAGCAGAAGATGATGTATATGTCCCCAGGATGTGGTACTACCACAGCCTGCGTTTTTTGTCCGACCAGACGGAACCCAGGCCATCACTATCAACACTTCCTTCCACATCAGCTGAGGCTCCTGAGGTCCAACCTGGGCCTTCCACCCAGGAAGAAGATGTGGAGGAGCCCAGCCTGACCCAGGTATAGCATTGTTGAAGATATTTCTTGTCAAAAATTGAATTATGTTAACTAGATGTTATTGATCACTAATTTCTGATTTAACAAAGCGGTTTACATATCAATAGACAGTAGTAGCCAAAAATGATTGGGACAAGAATGAAAAATGCTGGGGTCAGAATTATAGTCTTTTCTCTTTGTTAACATTCAAGTTGCAACAGTCATGAGCTCAAAATTGTGTGTGATTAATGACCAAAAACCTAAAACTATGTACCAATCTAATACACAGGAAAGTCTAAGCAAGGTGGAGGCCGTGGCAAGCAGCCTGATGGAATCCCATGTTACTCCCCTCCACCCTATAACCAAAACAGGCAAAACAAAGCAACCACGACCCCTGGTGTACATGAGGCAAATTAGAAAAGATGGAGGAGGCCCAACGCACTATATGTGAGGAGATTATTCTGAAAGCCCTAAACAAGGGGACGGGGAGCAAACTCACACCTCAAACACACCTCTGTGAGTTGGACCATGCTCATCCACCACCTCTACCAACACCACAGCCACCCCACCCACCACAGCAGCATGGAAGGAAGCGTGGAAGGAAGTGTTGAGGGTGATGGCCTGGGTTTGGTGTGGTCTGGCAAAAAACGCAGGCTGTTGTAAGACCACAGCCTCTGGACATATATGTCATCTACTGCGGCTCCTGGTCTCTTGGAGTCCTGGACCGTATTGTGCTCCCTATTAAATGGACTCCTCAGATTACCAATTTTGACAGTCAAATAATTAATGTCTGCCCTGGGGTACAAAGGTTTCACCAATTCCAACAGTTTCTCCAGTGTTGCCTTCCTCTTTATTTTGTTATGACCTTGTGCTCCCTATTAAATTCAAAGTTTTTGTTTTGGCAAATACTTGGCTATGTGTTTTACTTCAAAAAGAATAGTTTCTTTGTGAGTAGGCAGGTACATTTCAAAAATACAATGTCAAATTAACAAGGGACACCAACATAGTTGTATCCTTGAGGTTAAAAAATACAAGATAATAATGGTGTTGTGGTAACTTGACACACAAAACGAAAAAACAGATTATTATGGAGATCACTAGAAAAAAAAAATATGGAGATCACTAGAAAAAAAAAGATTATTCTGGAGGTCACGAGAAAAAAAAAAAAATTATATATATATATATATATATATATACACACACATATATACATATACATATATACATATACATATATATATATATATATATATATATATATATATATATATATATATATATATATATATATATATATATATATATATTATTCTAGAGATAACAATAAAAAAAACAACAACAAAAATATTATTCTGGAGATCACTAGAAATAATAAAAACTACGTTTGTCAGAACTCTGTGAATATCAGCAGCAAAGCAACTTCATTATTATAGCATTATAAAGAAGAAGAGAATGCGCTGCATTGAGAGATTTCATAATTTGCTGCATCACAAATGTGATATCTCCATTACGAACGCTAGTTTTACAAGACGCGCTTTCGGCTCGTACTTGCATGCGTGAACTTTTGTGCGACGGACTTGTGTACACACGATCGGAAAGTCCGACAACAAAGTTTTGTTGGCGGAAAATTTGAGAACCTGCTAGCCAACATTTGTTGACGGAAAGTCTGCCAACAAATGTCCGATGGAGCATGCACACAGTCGGACTTTCAAACAACAAGCTCACATCCAACATTTTCCTGTCGGAAAATCTGATCGCGTGTACGCGGCATAATAATTACAAACCCCTGCTCCACACCTCACATACAGACCTCAAAAATTGAACTAGCACCACCTTCATATTGATAGGGCACACAAACATCATAAAGATAAATATCCTGCCTAGGATGATACCTATAGCATTACCCAAATGCTTTTTTGCCCAACTTAGGAGCCTTTTCACTGCCTTTGTATGGAATAATAAATGACCACAAATTGCCATGGCTGTCCTTAGGAAGTCAAAGAAATCTGGTGTCCTGAGTATGCCAGATGTTTTAACAAACTATAGAGCCATTGCCATCCAAAGAATTTTCAATTGGTATTTTCACACCTCCACTAAGTTGAGGATTTCTATAGCAACATTTATGGCAGGTAGGGACTCTCATGCTTCTTGGCTCCCCTGATAATGCCGTGGAATTGCAGCAGACACTTCCCCCGTAAAAGTCCATACTTCCACATTTTGTGGTACAAAATAAATTACAACCACTTCCTCTTTGGTACTTGGGTTCGGGATGAGGATGTGAGCTGTGGCAAGCTCCTTTTACATACTAAATTGCTACAGTTGGAGACTTTGTAGAACAGGTATGGGAGATTCCCCATGAATGAGTGGTAATATAGACAGTTCTCACACTTTTGCCTGACTCAGGTTCTCTATGAGTCTGAGAAACTCTGTGCTGCTCGTGCCCTAGTCACAAACATGATTTCTGTTTTATATAAACTGTTGATGACCAACAATGTCCAACGGCAACTAGTGTAAATCAGGGAGCGGGAATGTGATTTGCATCATGGCTTTTCAGACTCTCACTTGAGTGGCTTGTATCGCTTGATTTACTCAAGTGCAATTAGGTCCAAGACACAAGAATATAATTACAAGATATTGTATTGAGGTGGTATTGTGTACCCACTAAATTGGCACCAATATACCCCTCATCTTTGGCCATTTACTGAAGGAATTGTGGCCAATGGGGCACATTCCTCTATAGATGATGGAAATGCCACAAGATCTATGTTTTTTTGGCTGACATCAGGGACCAAATTAAAATCATATTTGACATAGATGTGCCTGTCTCCCCACTCTCTATTTATTCCTTACAAGTTCCCACTATACCAATTAGCCTATATAAACCTTCGGTGCTACCCCACCCCCTCAATGGAGCTAGAAGATTGGTGCCAATTTATTGGAAAGGCTCCGGGTCCTAGTAGGGAGAACTGGGTCAAAAAAGTAACTGATATTATGGACTCAGAAGAAAGTGGGTAGAAAGGGGGGGATATCCAAGTGGAAGATAGCCAAGGCCGGCAGCAACATATGGCCAGAATTAGGCGTGATGTTTAATGAAACAGCCAAAGTTTGGACGATGTAGAAAAATCAATCCAGGTGTACCATAATGCTAGAAACTTTGGGTACCTTTCATAAAGGAATTATTGTTGTTTTCCAATGTCACAGAATGCAACATCAATGTGTAGCATAGCAGGTCTCGGGCGTGACAACAGCATCTGTCTTTAGGGGCAGAATGCAGCCTAGTTGGTCCATGTTCAAATGAGGAGGTGTTAAGGAGGGATGGCATGTCCCTATCCATTCTCTACTCAAGTGGAACCTCTCCCTGTCACTGACTGTCCTTCGCAGACAGTTGACCTGCCCATACACTACCCACACACAAAAAGGGCACCGAGCCTGGGAGCCAGGGCATTAAATAGGCTCTGCCTGACCCAGGATGGCTGCCACAGTCACATGGGGTGGTAGCATCCAATCGAATAGTCTCCCCAGTGACCTAGGAAACCATAGAGGAACCATGTTCCTCTTGACTTCCCCTTCAACTGTAATGCCACTGCGGACCAGCACCACCTACAGTGGAGAAAGTAGTATGCACCTATCTACAGGTAATTCTTTGCTAAAGGTGAACTAATCCTTTAAAGTGGTTGTAAACCCTTGTTTACAACTTTATGTTACAGGCAAGCCTATATTAAGGCTTACCTGTAGCTAACAAGGATATCGCCTAAACCTGCACATTTTAGGAGATATCGCTATATTTGCATGTGCCGATGTCATGCAGCACATGCGCACTTAAGACAACTGAAGCAATGGCGCTATATGCCGTTGCTTCAGTTGTACTGTGCCGTTCCCGCACGCATGCGCGGAGTGACATCATCGCAGCTCCAGCTAAATCACAGCGCCGGAGCCGCGATACCCGGAAGTCACTCCGGGACAACATGTCGGCGGTCGGAGGGGGCTTCAATCTGAGGTAAGTAATACATAATTAGCTAGTATGCTATGCATACTAGCTAATTATGCCTTTATCTTGCAGGGTTTTTTGTTTTCTCGTTTTTTCGCTGAGGGTTTACTTCCTCTTTAAGCATCACAAAGAACCAGAATGTTCAAGTATCTGTGTTGTACATTGGTGCATGTGTACACGTGAATGTTTTAGTTTGTGTTTATCTCCTAGATTGTAAGCTCTAACAAGCAGGGCTCTCTGATTCATCCTGTATTGAATTGTATTGTAACTGTACTGTCTGCATGTTGTAAAGCGCTGCGCAAACTATTGGCACTATATAAATCTTGTATAATAATCTGTGCATCTGCTGTAAAAGGACAAATATATTGCACAAGTAAACTGCAATTGTAGACTTGCAGTGAAATGCTGGGCATGCTTCACATCTGAATTTTGCTTTTCAATTTAGTTGAGGCAGACCACTTAGTGTCTAAGGGAAATCAAATAAATATGTAATGTGACTATAGATGGCATCATCCTGTCCTCCTGAGGCAGCTGGAGTGGTGCCAGTGAAACCAGTCGAGTTACGGGCATGGTTCCTTTCACATAAAGGATGGATAAATACAGTTTGGCACAGTTGTGCAATACTGCTACATATGATTTTTGTTTGAGTTTTTGAATACTGGCACTGGAAACGTGACTTGTTTGAACTGTCATTTTGGCTCCTGTATTTTACCATATTGAGCAGGGCCCTCCTAACCCTCCTGTATTGAATTGGAATAAAACTACTGTACTGTCTCCTCCTATGTTGTAAAACGTTGTACAAATTGCTGGCACTATATAAATCTTGTATATTAATAATACTGAGAAGCAATGTGCTGCACAGCCCATTGAAACAAACAAGAAAAAATTGGGAATATGTATGAGATATGCTTATTAATAAATGATGGAGCTCCCATAAATGAATTATATATGCTGTATAGAACTGATTGTGATGCTTTGAGCAGCCTTTCTCCCACTAACAAATAAGGGTATGTGCATTACAGAGATATTGTACAATCGTTGTTATGTGAGTTGGGATCAAGCTATTTATGGATTATTATACACGTAATAAAGTGTCTCATGGCATACTACATATTTTATTGTAAGATATTCATGTGATTTATTGGATGGATGCAACATCCTATGATCTCTTCATATTCCTGTGTCACCTGGCAGACTCCCTTTTCCAGAGGGAGTGGCTGCTACACAGAAGCTGAAGGCAAATAACAGTTTTTTTAATTGCATGTTGCTATATGTGGTGTATTATATCAATATTCCCAGTGGAATACTTGAATTGATGTTCTGCCTTACAGAAGCTGGATGCAATGTTTGCTGGATCGATGTTTGCCAACAACTCAATGAGGCAGGCGCAAGGTCCTTTTTTCAACTTTTTTTGAAGAGAAGTTAGTAGGGTGCCCACGTGTCCCGGATTGCCCAGGACTGTCCCGCAATGGACATGTCTGTCCTGGGTCCCGGGCACCTTCATTCCGGGACAATACAGTGTCCCGGAATAAAATACTGGACACAGCCAGTCCAGCCACCCTATTAACTACATTTGCGGAACTGGTTGCTAGGGCCGGCCCCGCCTGGCGTCTAGTAACCAGTGATGTCACAGACAGTGAGTGAGGCTGCCCTGCTGTCTCCACCCACCTCGGCAGTCGGCACCTTCTCCTTCTCCGACACCCGGCGGCATGCAGCAGGGAGTCAGGACAGTGTCTCCCGAGTCCCTGACCAGCCCCTCTACTCTGTGTCAGCCTGCCCGACTGCTGCTACTGCTCGGGTGGCAGGCGGTGGGTCTGGTTACCAGTGATGACAGTACGAGGAAGCAGGAGTGGCAGCGGCTGTCAGGCTGACTCCAGAGGTGAACGAAGTATCCAGACTCCAGTCCCGGAACTCCTTCTCCCTGCACTTCACTGCAAAGACCGAGACCAAGTGACACCGACAAGGAGCTGCAGTTACAGGTACAGATAACATGGGGCTGTGGCAGGGAGAGCACAAGCAGGACTGGAATAGGGTGGCGGTGAGGTCGGCGGTGTGCTCTGCTCCTAACATTGACATGGCATGATTAATGGCCATCGCTCCTCTGGGCTCTCTGAATGGGGCACTCTGGAGGTACTGTCTTAGTGCCTCTGGAATGTCCCCTTACATCCTCCAGGGCGTCCCATTAAAACCTCCAGGGTGCCTCCAGAGTGCCCCTTTACTTTTTTCAGAGTGCCCACTGACATCCTTCAGCATGGATGAACAGTAGTACTAAGGGGCCACTGTGGAGGAGGATGTAAGCGGGCACTCTGAAGGTACTAAAAAGGCGCTCTGGATTAGAATGTAAGGGGCACTCCAGAGGATGTAAGGAGGCACTAAGAGGGCACTCTGGAGGATGTCAGTGCGGCACTCTGGAGGATGTAAGGATTCTATGGATAAGTTAGTACAGCCAGAGTGCCCCCTTACATCCTCCAGAGTGCGCCCTATATCCTCCAGAGTGCCCCCTTACATCCTTCAGAGTGCCCCCTTACAGCCTCCAGAGAGCCCCCTTACAAACCTCGGAGTGCCCCTTAGTACAGTAGTACTAAGGGGGCACCCTGGAGGAGGATGTAAGGGGGGATAGACCTACTGTACTCCCTGCGGTAGTCCCTCTGAAAAGTGATCCTAGAGCCCACTTGTTTTTTTTTTTTTATTTAAATAATCTTTATTCAATTTTCCAAAGTATATAAAAAGAGTTTTTTTACAACAATTCTTAAATACACCTTATACAAAGCCTTTTATATATATAATAACAAAACACATTACTGTCCAATTTCCCCCTTTTTTTTCCCTACTCACCTCCCTCTATATCCCCATCTTATCCTCCCCCCTATCTTACTCCTTATTACTACCACACCTTCCTATTACTTAATATCGTACATCCATTACCTTATCTCTTCCTACATACATTTTACATGGGATAACCCACTTCCTCTAACCAAGGCAACCATTTTTTTTTTTAATTCCTTTAAATTTCCTCTCCTTGCATATACTACCTTTTCTTTCCATATTGTTTCCGTTACTGTTTTAAACCAGTCGTCTTTGGCGGGGGGGTTTCTCTGCCTGCCATCTCTGGCGAATTAATTTCTTTGCCTGGAACAGGCACCTTAGCACTACTTTAGTTTTAATATTCCCCAACCTCTCCCCCACTCCCATGATACACAGTTTTGGGTCCAGTTTGAGTGACAGCTTAAAGGTCTTATTTATGGTATTTAATATTTCCGTCCAATAACGGTATAGTTTTGGACATTTCCAAATCATGTGGATCAAGTCCCTGGTATTTTGGCACCTAGGGCATTTAGCATCCCCCCTCCGCCCCCATTTTTAGGAGTATAGTATGTTCTATGTAAGAGCATTAGGTATGACATCTTCTGGGCGGGTGAAACTGAAACTTGGTTCCCCCCCGCCAATATCTTTTTCCATTGGTCATCTGAAATTCTACCCAAATCTCTTTCCTACTTACTTCTGCACTTAAGGTTTTCTGAACTCATAATACTGTTTCTGCATATCTGTGGGTAGAATTCCGCTATGGATCCATTAGGTCCTGCAGACCTACTTATTCTTTCATATATGGGGGAGGTGCTCCACACCGGGCCTTGTTCCCCAAACTGAGCTTTTAGAGCGTGTTTGATTTGCAAATAGCTATAGTATGAGTTGTTTGGTATATCAAAATCCTCTTTTAGTGCAGCAAACGTTTTTAGGGAGCTACCATTATATAGTTGATCCAGACTAACTATACCCTTTATTTCCCATATCTTTATTTTCCCCATTGATCTTAACTCTTGTAGGTTCTTGTTATCCCAGAGCGGGGCACCTTTAACCATACCCCCCATTCCCCTCAGCTCCTTTATAGATTTCCACACTTTTATTATTAGCTTAACCGTAGGGGGTCTATAGGCAAAATAATTCACCTCCAAGACCCCCACTAGTGTCTTATGTGGTGCATCTACAGTCATCAGTCCCCCACTTTTATTCCCTTCGGGAACAGTGTCTGATACCAGATGTTGTAATTGGGCTGCTAAGAAATAACTACGCGGATGCGGTACTGCCAGACCCCTCTCCTGAGTTGGCAGTTGTAAGGTCGGCAGGCCTATTCTAGGCTGTCTTCTTTTCCATATAAGAGCTCTTAGTAGTGTATCTATTTTTTTAAACCATTTCCTTTGAATCCAAATTGGTGAATTATGCAGCAGATACAATAACTAGGGCAACCACAGCATTTTGATCAGGTTACATCTAACAACTACTGATAAAGGGAGTCCCTTCCATATATCACTCTTATTCTTAAATTTAGATAGTAGAGGGACTAAATTGTTATTTATATAATTATTTGGGTCATTGGTTATATATATGCCTAAGTATTTTGTTTTCTCTACTATTTCTACTTGGATATTTTCCAAACAGGAACTCTTTCTAATGGGGTCTATTGGTAACAATGCTGATTTTTCCCAATTTATGGCAAGACCTGAGAGTGTTTCAAACCTCAAAAAGATGTCCATCACCTGTCTAAGCGATCTCTCTGTATCCCCCAGAAAAATGAGGACATCATCCGCATATAACGCAATCCGTTCTTCTCTGTCCCTTCTCCGGAATCCTTCCATAATCCTGTCCTGCCTTACTGCAATGGCTACTGGTTCCATTGCCAGAGCAAAGATCAGAGGTGACAGGGGGCAACCCTGCCTAGAGCCCCTTTCAAGTCGGAATCCCTCCGAAAGAACATTATTCACTCTGATCTTTGCCCTGGGGTTGTTATAGAGAATTTTAACCCAACTAATATAGGAAGGCCAGAATCCAAACTCCTTCATTACGAGCCATATATACCCCCATTCAAGACTGTCAAATGCTTTTACCACATCTAGCATCATCACAGCCCTTGAACCAGTATTTTCAGTTGGTATCTGCAGGTTCAGAAATAACCTTCTGATATTCCTACTGGTTAATCTTTGGGGTATAAAACCTGTCTGGTCAGGATGGACCAGTTTATGGATTATTTTCTTTAGTCTGGTAGCCAGAATCTTTGATAGGCCCACTTGTGATCTTGCACACAGGCCCACTGTCTGCATAATACGCCACTGCCCCTGCCCAAAAATTGGCCAAAAAAAGTCAAAAATCATCTTTTCGAGGGTGTCCCTGAATGGAAGTTTGGAAATGTGGTCACCCTAGAAGTTAGAGTAAAACTAAAATAAAGGAAATAACATACAATTAGTATACACAATATACAAAATATACAGCCCTAACACACTAGTCTAACTAGGGAAAGGGGTTATAAACACACCGGCGATGTTTCAGTTAGGCTGACATTAGAATTGTAGCTGAATAGGTGTGAAGTCCTTTGGCTCAGATACATGGATGAAGATGGAAGATGGCTACTGCGGGCTGTCTCTCAGACCTCATGGACAAGCCCACAGGAATTATAGGAAGCTATGGTGGCTTTTAAGCAACAATCTGCCTATCTTCAGTAAATTATTCACAGATATTAAGTATATAAAAGCCACTAGATGGCGATATTACAATTTACTTTACATACCATTAGCATATTCAACAATTAAAGCACATAAGCACATAAGAAACACTTGCTGAAAGCATGACACTCCCTGTCTGGTATCCCATGGATACCAATTATGATGGTCCCTCTGGGGAGAGTAGTAAAATTAGTTCGGACACAGGTCTTAGGAAAAGTTTAGGCTTGTCTTGCCTAATGACCTTAACCTCAACTTTCCTGACTTTCCCATCTTTGCTTGGAAACACTTGGATTATCAGGCCCAAGGGCCATTCGTTTCTCCTTGACTGAGAGTCTTTCACAAGAACAACGGTGCCAGGTTCCAAGTTGGGTTTGTTGTCTTGCCATTTGTTTCTTATCTGTAGATTGGATAAGTACTGCTTCTAGCACTTGTTCCAGAAGATGTCCACCAAGGCTTGCACTCATCTCCACTGGCATCTGTATAGGTCTTTAGTGTCAAAGTCGATAGGAGGAGCTGTGGTTACCCCAAATTTCTGGGTAAGCAAAGAGGAAGGGGTGAGCAAGAAAGGATCTTCTGGGTCATTGGGTATTGACGTAGGGGGTCTGGTGTTTATTATAGCTGATACTTCAGCCATGAAGGTTGCCAGTGTTTCGAGTGTGAGCCTTGAAGTTCCTAACTGTAGAAATATTACGTCTAGGATTCTTTGAGCTATGCCAATCATGCGCTCCCAAGCACCTCCCATATGGGAAGCGTGTGGTGGGTTAAATGTCCATATACAACCCTGTGCTGAAAGGTATCACTCTACACATTCTCTGTCAAGGTTAGAAATGGATGTACAAGTGAATGTGAGAGATGACATCACTAATGCCGCGTACACATGGTCGGATTTTCCGTCGGCAAATGTTCGATGGGAGCTTGTTGTCAGAAATTCCAACCGTGTGTAGGCTCCATCGGACATTTTCCCGAATTTCCGACAAACAAAATTTGAGATCTGGATCCCAAATTTTCCAACAACAAAATCCGATGTTGGAAATTCCGATCGTGTGTACACAATTCCGACGCACAAAATTCCATGCATGCTCGGAATCAAGCAGAAGAGCCGCACTGGCTATTGGACTTAACTTTTCTAGGCTCGTCGTACATGTTGTACGTCACTGCGTTCTTGACTTTCGGAATTTGTGTGACCGTGTGTATGCAAGACAAGTTTGAACCAACATCCGTCGGAAAAAAAACATGGATTTTGTTGTCGGAATGTGCTGTGTATGCGGCATAAGGCTTCATGTACACGGGACGTTTTTACATCCTCTCCTGAATGATTTAACTTGACAGATAGTAACCCATGTTTAAAACGTCCGTTTTGCTGCATTTACATGCTGCGTTTAGCTGCGTTTAGCTGCGTTTAGCGGCATTTGCGTTTAGAAGCGTTTCTAAAAAAAAAGAAAAAATAAATCTTTTTTTTTTCTTTCTAAATGGGCAAAAACGAAAAACGCCTATAAACGAAACACGGCTAAACGCGGGTAACCACGTTTAGCCACGTGTGGCGTCTGAAACATCAGAAAATTTGGCGTCTGAACTCATTTTTTTGCCTTAAAAAAAAAGGCCTATAAACGCAACTACCTTAAAACGACAGTAAACGAACCTGTGTACATGTACATATAAGATAACATTGAATGAGTTCAGGGGCAGTTGAAAAAAGTGTCCAACTGCCTCTGAACATCCGTTTAGCAGCAGCAATGTACATGAGGTCTAAACGTCCATTTAGTAGTGGCATTGTACATGAGGGGAAAATAATACTGGGAGTATGCTATAGGCCCCCTAACCTGAGGGAGGAAGGGGAGAAAGATCTCCTATCACAATTTGGATTAGCAGCAAAGATTGGAAGTGTTATCATAATGGGGGAATTTAACTATCCAGACATAGACTGGGCAAAGGCGCATTCATCTAAGGCTCGCCAGTTCCTAAATGTCTTGCAGGACAATTTTATGGGCCAGATGGTGGACGCACCAACTAGGAATAAAACGTTACTGGATCTACTGATTACCAACAATACAAACCTGATCATGGATGTGATAAATACGGGGAAATTTAGGTAACAGCGATCACAGGTCAATTGGCTTCAGTATAAATCACACAAATAGGAAACATAAGGGGAATACAAAGACACTGAATTTCAAAAGAGCCAACTTCCCTAAACTACAAGCTTAGTTAGAAGGCATAAATTGGGATAAAATCTTAGGAACAAAGAACACAGTGGAGAGATGGGTTTGCTTTAAGAGCATATTAAATAAGGGCATTAACCAATGCATCCCATTGGGTAATAAAGTTAAAAGAGCGAACAAAAGTCCTGGATGGCTTAACCTCAATGTAAAAATGCATATAAAAGCAAAGGAGAAGGCCTTAAAAAAATACAAGGTTGAGTGATCATCATCAGCATTCAGACTTTATAAAGAATGCAACAAGAAATGTAAAGCTGCAAAAAGGACGGCTAAGATAGAACATGAAAGACACATAGCGGAGGAGAGCAAAAAAAAAATCCCAAGAAATTCTTTACGTATGTAAACAGTAAAAAAGGGAGGAGAGACCATATTGGCCCCATAAAGAATGAGGAAGGACATCTGGTTACAAAGGATGGGGAGATGGCGAAGGTATTGAATTTATTCTTCTCCTCAGTCTTTACGAGGGAATCTGGGGCTTCAGTAACCAAAACTGCAGTGTTTATCCTCATGACACATCACAGGAAGCAGCTCCATGGTTAACAGAGGACAGAATTAAAATTAGAGTTGGGAAACTTAATATTAATAAACCACCGGGACCAGATGGCTTGCAGGCTTGCACCTGAGGGTACTTAGGGAACTCAGTCAAGTAATTGCCAGACCATTGTTCCTAATTTTTACGGTCTATTGACTGGAATGGTACCAGCTGATTGGAGAAAAGCCAATGTAGCACCAATATTTCAAAAGAGCCCAAAATACATCCCTGGGAATTACAGACCAGTTAGCCTGACATCAATAGTATGTAAACTCTTGGAGGGGATGATAAGGTACTATATACAAGATTTTAGTAATGAGAATGGTATCATTAGTAGTAATCAGCATGGATTCATGAAGAATCGTTCTTGCCAAACCAATCTGCTAACCTTCTATGAGGAGGTGAGTTTCCCTCTAGATAAAGAAAGGCCGTAGACAGGGTGTATCTGGATTTTGCAAAAGCATTTGACATAGTTCCCCATAATTGTTTACTGTACAAAATAAGGTCCATTGGCATGGACCATAGGGTGAGTACATGGATTGAAAACTGGCTACCAGGGTGAGTTCAGAGGGTGGTGATAAGTGGGGAGTACTCGGAATGATCAATGGTGGGTAGTGGGGTCCCCCAGGGTTCTGTGCTGGGACCAATCCTATTTAATTTGTTCATAAACGACCTGGAGGATGGGCTAAACAGTTCAAACTCTGTATTTGTGGACGATACTAAGCTAAGCAAGGCAATAACTTCTCTGCAGGATGTGGAAACCTTGCAAAAAGATATGAACAAATTAATGGGGTGGGCAACTATATGGCAAATGAGGTTCAATGTAGAAAAATGTAAAATAATGCATTTGGGTGGCAAAAATATGAATGCAATCTATACACTGGGGGGAGAACCTCTGGGGGAATCTAGGATGGAAAAGGACCTGGGCAGCAATGGCATGCAATGCCAAGCTGCTGCTAACAAAGCAAACAGAATATTGGTATGCATTAAAAGGGGATCAACTCCAGAGATAAAACAATAATTCTCCCGCTCTACAAGACTCTGGTCTGGCCGCACCTAGAGTATGCTGTCCAGTTCTGGGCACCAGTCCTCAGGAAGGATGTACTGGAAATGGAGCGAGTACAAAGAAGGGCAACAAAGCTAATAAAGGGTCTGGAGGATATCAGTTATGAAGAAAGGTTGCGAGCACTGAACGTATTCCCTCCGGAGAAGAGAAACTTGAGAGGGGATATGATTTCAATATACAAATACCATACTGGTGACTCCACAATAGGGATAAAACTTTTTCACAGAAGGGAATTTAACAAGACTCGTAAGCCACTCATTAAAATTAGAAGAAAAGAGGTTTAACCTTAAACTACGTAGAGGGTTCTACTGTAAGAGCGGCAAGTATGTGGAATTCCCTTCCAGAGGCGGTGGTCTCAGCGGGGGGCATTGATAGTTTCAGGAAACTATTAGATAAGCAACTGAACGACCGCAACATACAGGGATATACAATGTAATACTGACATATAATCACACACATGGGTTGGACTTGATGGACTTGTGTTTTTTTTCAACCTCACCTACTATGTAACTATGTAAATGATATTCAGTTCTTTGCAAGCTCCGATAAAGTTGGTACCTCTATCAGAGCGGATATGTTTGACAGGGCCTCTAATAGAAATGAACCACCGGAGGGCATTTATAAAGCTGGATGTGTCTAAGGACTCAATAACTTCTATGTGCACAGCTCTGATGCACATGCAAATGAACTTGACAGCCCAACGTTTGCTGTTAGCACTGCCTCTTCTAGTTTGTTGTGTGATGACAGCCCAGGGCCCAAACACATCGAGACCGACATTTGTAAAGGGAGGTTCTGTGCTGAGTCGGTCTGCAGGGAGGTTAGCCATTTTCTGAGTTTGAAACATGCCATGAAGCTTACGACACTATCCAGAGTCTAGCTGCACATAAGGCTCCTTCCATGAACAAACGCCCTTGGTGCTTAGTCTGTACGTAGTAATGTTCCACAAGTAAGGAAGCAATATGGTGACTTGGGATTACTACTGGATTGCTTTCACCACTTTCAAATCTTGCATTGGAAATGCTCCCTCCAACTTTCAACAGCCCTTTACCGTCTACAAAGGGATCGAGTTTCCTTAGAGGACAGTCTTTTGGAACAATCTTGAGATTTTGAATGCATTCCAGTGCTGGTGCATAAATCTTTTGTTGGACACAATGGAAGATAACATTTTTTGCCTGTGTGAGCTCACCCACTGTATATGCCTTGCGACAATAGTGCCAACCTTTGCAATGTCTTGATCCTGTAGGTGTGGCTTTAAAAGATCTGGCTATGCGAATTAAGCAAGCTATAGCTCTGTGTAAAGACTTCGAAGTGGAGAATCTATGAAAGCACTTGGATCCCAACAATTTGTTAGAAACTGTTGTGTGTAATGCAAAAACCTGATGGCAGATTTCTGCATCAGATTAAGGCTCCATCAGCACATATGTGCCAATTTTAGGAGTGCTAGGCACTGGTTTGTACAGGAAGAGTGGTCCTGTGAGCCATGTAATATCTCTAAGGCGGGATGCTGGCACAGCCCTTGTAGCATGATCTGCTGGGTTATGATCCGTTGAGACATAATGCCACTGAGTAGGCTGTGTCAACTTCCTGATCCTCAGGACTCTGTTGTGTACATAGACATAAAATCCCCTGTTCTCGTTGTAAATGTAGCCCAGCACTACCTTGCTGTCCGTATAAAACTCTGTGTCCTCAAGTTCTACACTATTTCAGATGTAATTAGTTCTGCTAGCTCCACTGCTAGAACAGCAGCACAAAGTTCTAATCTTGATGTGGTGGTCTCAGGACATGGTGCTAGCTTGGCCTTACCCATTACAAATCCAATATAGACTTGACCTTTGATATCCACTGACTTAAGGTAGGCTACTGCAGCTATTGCCTTTACTGAAGAATCACAGAATACACACGCTTTTGTACTGAACTTCTGCAGGGGAAATGTGAGCATATGGCCTATGTATGTGTAAGTTGAATAATGCCTTTAACAGCTTGCCGACCGGCTCACGCCGATATACGTCGGCAGAAGCGCATGTACAGGCACATTAACGTACCTGTACATTGCCCTGCAAGAAGCGGCTTGCAGGCGCGTGCGCGGCGCCAGTGAGCGTGCCCGCCACGAGCTGCGCGAATGTGAGATTGCGGGTCCCGCGACTCGATGTTGCAGGGAGATACCCGCAATCATCTCACGGAGAGGAAGAAGGGGGAAATGCTGATGTAAACAAGCATTTCCCCGTTCTGCCTAGTGACAGGACACTGATCACCGCTCCACAGGGGGCGATGATCAGTGTGGTGTCACACATAGCCCATCCCCTCCACAGTTAGATTTACTCCCTAGGACACATTTAACCCCTTCAGTGCCCCCTAGTGGTTAACCCCTTCACTGCCAGTCACATTTACACAGTAATCAATGCATTTTTAATCGCACTGATCACTGTATAAATGTGAATGGTCCCAAAATAGCGCCAAAAGTGTCCGATCTGTCCGCCATAACGTCGCAATCACGATAAAAATTGCTGATTGCCGCCATTACAAGTAAAAAAAAAAAGTTACTGAATAAAAATGCCAAAAAACTATCCCCTATTTTGTAGACGCTATAGCTTTTGCGCAGACCAATTAATAAAAGCTTATTGCGATTTTTTTTACCAAAAATATGCAGAAGAATATGTATTGGCCTAAACTGAGGACAAAAAATGTTTTTTTATATATTTTTGGGGGGATATCTATTATAGCAAAAAGTAAAAAATAATGCGTTTTTTTCAAAATTGTCGCTTTTTTTGTTTATAGCACTAAAATAAAAACCGCAGAGGTGATGAAATACCACCAAAAGAAAGCTCTATTTGTGGGGAAAAAAGGACGTCAATTTTGTTTGGGAGCCACGTCGCACGACCGCGCAATTGTCAGTTAAAGCGACGCAGTGCTGAATCGCAAAAAGTGCTCTGGTCTTTTGATAGCCAAATGGTCCGGGGCTGAAGTGATTAAAGAGTCTCTCCATTTAACCCATAATGTCTTTTTCTCAGGGGGAAATGGAGAATCCCAATCACATGTCTGCAGTAAGCACTCTGAGCAGCATCTTACCTTGGATGGTCACTGGTGCTGCAAACCCAAGTGGGTCATACAGACTGTTTATTGTAGACAAGACACCTCGCTGTGTAAAAAGGCTTTGGCTCCTGGTCGACCTGGAAGGTGAGGGTGTCAGACTTGAGATCCCAATTGAGTCCCAGGCTGCGCTGCATGGGTAGTGAGTCTGTTGCCAAGTCTAGGTCTTTCAATTCACTGGCATGATTTTGAGAGGGGAAGGCCTCCATAACAGCCTTGCTGTTTGAAGCTATCTTATGCAACCTAAGGTTTGAACAGGCAAGTGTGGTCTGGGTCCTCTTAAGTAGACTGATTGCAGCCTCAGGCGATGGTAGTGACTTCAGGCCATCATCTACATAAAAGTCTCTCTCAATGAACTGTCTAAAATCTTGCCCATAGTCTTTTTTCACCTTCTTGGGCAGATAGCTTAAGTCCATAGATAGCAATAGCAGGGGATGGGCTATTGCCAAAAACATGCACTTTCATGCAGTATTCTACAATGTCTTTAGTGGGGTTGTTATCCCTAAACCAGAAGAATCTTAGAAAGTTCCTGTGTTCTTCCTTGACTTGAAAACTCTGAAACATTTGTTGTATGTCAACAACTTTGGCAATGGCTTCCTTGCAGAACTGATGAGAACGCCAAGAAGTGTGTTGTTGAGATCTGGTCCTTTTACGAGGACGTCGTTGAGAGAGATTCCTTCATACTGGGAGCTGAAGTCAAATACTACTCGGATTTTCCCTGGCTTCTTGGGGTAGGTACTAGCTCTCTTCTTTCTGTTTCAGTCGTGGGGCCACCTCTGCATGGCTGTCTTCAAACATCTTACTCATTTCTGGTTTCCTTTGAAAATTGCACCTGAGAGAAGAAAAGCGTTTTAAAGCCTGTAGTCTGTTGTTTTGAAAGGCAGGGGTGCTACCCAGCTGTCTGCATAATTTCTGTAAAATCCCTGTTCCATTACCTTCAAGAAGATATGATCTTCAACAGATAGGGCAATGTTGTGGTCTTCTTTTGTCTTTTGGAAAACTGAGCATCCCAACTTGATTTTTGTCTTCTTGCAGGGAAAATTGCTAGTGTACAGGTTGGAATGTATGACACTCACAGGTTTCTCTTTTATGGTGAATCTGTAGGGGCAAGGTTGGAAAAGGGATGGACACCCATTCTCTAATGTCCTTGTAAAAGGAGAGTTCACACTGGTTGGTTTTTGAGCATGTCCTAGGCAAACATCACCTATAATGACCCATCCTAGGTCCAGCTTCTGAGCGTAAGGAGAATTGTGGGGACCATTGATTTGTTTTCTCACCTTGAGAACCCTGATGATATCTCTCCCAAGCAGGAGCGCTATCTGAGCCTGGGGATCAAGCGTAGGGATTGTCAGAAACCATGAATCAGACCGAGACAGAAGTACAGTTAAATCATACTTGTTTAATAATAAAAGTAAATAGAACAAATATAGTCAAACATAGTCAAAGTTCGGTAACCGGAAGGGATAGTCAGACAAGCCAGAAAATCAGGAACCCCAAGATCAGCGTAGTGGAACAGCAAGCAGGATCTGGAGCCAGAAGGAATGTCAGCCAAGCAAGTGTTTAACAGGAGTGCGGGAGATTCTGTGATGTTGACCAAGGCAAAGGCAGAGATCATCTGTGCTGGATGGCTTAAGTAAGCAGGACTAACGAGCAGGATATCAACAGGTGAGTCACTGTGGAGAGATAGGAGCTGGCAATTAGACAGCTGAGCAGCCAGCTCAAAGAAGGAAGGGCTGACAGGGATAAGATGTGCTATGCTCTTTAGATGTCTGTGATGGAACGCCATTTCAGGTGTAGGGATCTCCCCTCTTTCAGTTGGCAGCTGATTGCACTCGATTAAGGTTGGCAAAGGCAGGGATGTTTGGCCGTCAATGGATTTGATTTGGTAACCAATGGCCCTTCTCCCGATTTCTTCACTCACACCCATACAAGTCTTGAGTGAGTATGAAGAGCTGGCTCCCTCAATTTTAAAGGTGTCGAAGAAGGCTGAGCTAGCAACTGATCTGTTGCTTTTATCATGCAAGATCGCGTACAGCGATCCTTGTAAAAAGTTTACCTCCAAGTTTGCCTCCATGTAAAAGTTTACTTTAAATGTAATTGTAATGCCTTCTATTACCTCCAGTATATCAGCCTTCACCTTCTCTGGGTCCAGATGCTGATCTTCCCTGCACAGTCTTTAAAGTATTTTTTTTTTTAAACAACAAACATGTTATACTTACCTGCTCTGTGTAATGGTTTTGCACAGAGCAGCCCAGATTCTTCTCTTTTGGGGTTCCTCACCGATGCCTCTGGCTCCTCCCTGCCTTCAGAGTGCCCCAATAGCAAGCTACAAATTATAGTATAGTGTGCCCCTATAACAAGGTAAAAAACTTCTGCCTTTACACCCACTCACTTCCTGCCCAGGACTACAGGTTCCATGACGCATTGCTCCTCACACATTCACATTCACAAGTTCTCAGGCACTTACTGACATGTATGGACGGTGTACTGAGCTGTATGTGTGCTGCGCTGTATTTCCTGATGTGTAAACAAATATTGCATTCTGTATGCAGGCCAACTAAACGGCTGGCCGATTAATCGATTATGAAAATAGTTGACAACTATATTCATAATCGATTAGTTGTCGATTAATCGATTAGTTGTTTCAGCCCTGGGCGACTCTGCTCTTGGAGCTGAATGCAGGCAGTCATCTGGCTTGGCATGTTGCAGCACATAGTCTGAAGTACACTGCAAATTGTCATGATGATTAGGTTTAATCTTAAGTATGTTGCTGAGTCTCTCAGTGGTGGGGTTGGTAAGTTCCTCTAAGATCTCTGCCTCAGATACTGCTGCCGCTGCTTCCTTCTCTGCAGCCAATTTCTCTAACACAGCTTCTATGTGTAGCTTCTCTAATTTCATTTGCATCTCTTTTTCAGCAAAGGCAGCCTTTACTTTTGCAGCTTCTGCTTTTGTGTGGGCGATAGCGACCACGTCGCTGCTCATTTACCTCTTTGAGCTACTGAAGCTAACCGAGATTTGAGACCTTGACTCTCATGGCTCTGACTTTTTCTCTTGCAATGTGGAAGCTTGTCAAAGGCTGCTGTTTCACTGGGCTTCTGTGTGCAAGCCTGTTTGGAACCACCATTTTACTGGCTTTCTATGTGCAAGCCTGTTTGGATCCGCCTGTTTACTGTTCTGCCCTCACTATACGTGGTATAATTAGACAGCTAACTCTCCTCCCTTAACAACTCATTGAGGCAGGCGCAAGGTCCTTTTTTCAACTTTTATTGCAGGGAAGTTAGAGTAAAACTTAAATAAAGGAAATAACATATAATCAGTATAAACAATATGCAAAACATACAGTCTTAACAAGTGTATATAAGTGGACTGCGCCAACTATTAAATAAACATTTTTGTGTCCTAATTTTGTTTACCACCTGATGACGCAATCAATGTGTGCGAAATGCGTAGAGGCTGCTGGGAGTTTTTGATGCCATTTCCTGCCTAGTGAGAGCGAGGTTTGGAATGCATGGAATTACACAGGGTAACGCACACTGACATCTCGGTCCCCACACACACGGCTGGAACAGCTTGGTGCCGGGAACAATAATATGTGAGTGCAATAGTCTTTTTTTATAGTTTTAAATAAACAAGTTTTAATATACTACACCATGATGGCCATTTTTTTTCCATGAGAGCTGGAGACCTTATCTGCTAACACACAGTCTGAAGAGGTTGCTAAGTGATCCATGGTTTGGAGTGGTTATCCAATTAATAAACCAAAGGCGCATATTCACCTTTTTTTGGTGAGTGGCCAATTTATAAGCAGTAGTGGATGCACATATGGGTGGAATCTAGCTGCACAACTAAAAAACTGAACAATAGGAGGCGGTTGATCACTCACTGTGGTTATTCAGATTGTGGCTATTTAAACTGAAATCCATAATTCACTTGGAAACGTTTATTGCACTGAGTGTATTGGACTTTTCACTTGGGACATACATTGATATTTTCATGTTTTCATATTTATTTATTAGTAGTGTCATATTTTTTAATTTTTTTTTTAAATGTTTGTTTACAACATGTCCTCACTTTAATATTGGGTATAAGGTTTTTTATCTCACGTCTTTGGGTACGTGATTTTTTTTTCTTCTTATATGTGTTTCATAGTTTTTGGATTTAGGAAAACATACACAGATATTTATTTATATTTATGGTATATATTTTAGTGCCTGAGCACACATTAAATCACTGAAATCAAGGTTTTTTTTGGAATGAATAATATAAGGCACTGTGGCACTAGTATACAGCATTACGGTTCATGGTTTAAAAAAAAAGTGGCGATACACAAAATTAGGGCACAAAAACGTTTATTTAATAGTTGGCGCAGTCAACTTACATACACCTGTTTTACAGCCAACTCTTAAGAAGAGTGGCCTTTTTTGACTGCAGCAGACATACACAATTAGCAAAGTCCATATATATTTGTTTGGTTTTTAACTCTTTGCACCGGTACCCCTTATATATACATTTATACAGTCCTAACACACTAGTCTAACTAGGGAAAGGGGTTATAAACATACCGGCGATGTTTACGTTAGGCTGACATTAGAATTGCAGCTGAATAGGTGTGGAGTCCTCTGGAGAAGATACATGGATGAAGATGGGTACTGGGGCTGTCTCTCAGACCTCATGGACAAGCCCACAGGAATTATGGGAAGCTACGGTGGCTTTTAAGCAGCAATCTGCCTATCTTCAGTAAATTATTCCCAGATACTAAGTATGTAAAAGAGCCACTAGATGGGGATATTACAATTTACTTTACCTACCATTAGCATATTCAACAAACAACAAAAGCACATAAGAAACACTTGCTGAAGGCATGACAGGCACTGCAGTATAACAATTGCAAGTGATTTGGGATGCAGCAGTCTAGGGATTACAGACATATACCAAGCTGTCTCTTATTGAACACATTCATATGATCTGGTACACTGCATTGATGCAACCATTTATGATCTATTATTCATATTCCTGTGTTACTTGGTATACCCTCTTTTGCAGAGGGAATGGCTGCCATTTAGAAGCTGTATGATAATATTCTCTTTCCACCTGTAGTTGGATATAAAAGGTGCATTACAAAAATATTCACAGTGTCCTATGGTAGCAAATAAGTTTAAGGCTCCATTCATAGCTAGAGTTTCTGGAACGTGTGACAAAATGCACAGAAGATGCATATTCTCATGCGCGTTTCGGGAATGCACTGCAAATTTGCGTGCCGCTTGCGGTGCCATTAATTAAGAATGGCACCTCAAGCACAGGTAGAAGGCACATGAAAAAAAGTGCAGGAAATGCACTACAAATGGGCCCAAACGTCCACTCCAAAAAAGGTTCTGGAGCTTCTTTGGGGCGTTTGTCACACATAGAGCAGTCCATTCAAGTAAATGGGCTGCCCTATGTGCAACAAGCGTAAACACTCAAAAAACATGCAAAAGAAAGCAAGCAGGAAAGCAAGTTCCCGCTATGCTCAGTTGTGCATCCAGCCTAACATGTGGATATCATTTTTTTTAGATAGATAGATGAAGAGCTATGCTTAAGGTATCAATCTTTTTAGGCTATGCTTAGTAGAGCTTTTCACTTCAGTGAAACATGGATAAATGAACTTAAAGCTCTAAGGCCAACCATAGACGTTTGAATCTCGGCCGGTTCAGCAGGAATCATATCAAGCCACATGCCCTTAACATGGGCGGGGTACCTTGCCAGGGGGGCCCTCCTGACATAGTACTACTTGCTACTCATTCACAAAAAACATACATAGTACATAAATACACAGACACCATGGAAACAATAGTACTTTTTTAAAGTGATATTAAAGGCAGTTATACTTACCTGCTCTGATCCTCCTCTTCTTGGGTCCCCCGGTGGGGCTCCAGGCCCCTCCCTCCTACCGAGTTCCCCCTTAGCATGTAGTTTGCTATCGGGGCACTCGTACTTGTTCGTTCCCGAGCCGGCTCTCTGTGTAGATCACACATGGAGCGTCGCTCTGCCTCATTAGCTTACTGGCTGTGATTGACAGTAGCAGCGATTGGCTCCCGCTGCTGTCTTAGTCAATGAGGAGGGAGAGAACTGGGAGAACCAAGGCTCCTGTGCACAGTGCTTGAGGAAGATAGGGCTCAGGTAAGTATTGGGGGGAGGCTGCACACAGAAGGTTTTTTTCCTTCATACACAGAATGCATGAAGGTAAAAAAAACCTTGAGCCTTTACAACCACTTTAACCCCCCCCCCCCCAAAAAAAAGTCCAGTGATATAAATACATTGTTAATCACATTATCCAGCAATGTAGAACCATCATCAATCATGTTATGAATAATGCCCCACCGACCTGCTGACACAAACACGATCACAAATGACAGCTCCCCAACTGCCTGCTGAATGTCAAATCGGCTGACATCGTCCACTACATCTAGTCATGATCATATGTGTTTTTTTTAATAATTTGAGAAGCCTAAAGCTTATTTTATTGGAAGTAGTAATACCACCGCTAAATGAACAAGTACGACTAACCTGAGGTTCAGGCAGGCAGGTGAACTGGTCAAAATCTGGTCGTGTGGATTACTTGTTGGGTGCTTACTCCCAGCAATACAATAGTGAAAAACAACTGTTTTTGTGACCTAGCAACAAGCCAGGGCACAGGGATTGCTAACTAGGGTTCTTCACTAGATGTCCAGGGGGTGCCCAAATGGCCTACAGGTATGACAATAAATTTAATGAGCATTTGCTGGACAGTTTTTTAATATCTGCTGAGCCCTTGACTGACTGGCTATTTACTGAAAAAGGGAACCTAGTTGTCTAACTCCACAGCATCCAGAAATATTAATTTAAGGTGCACTGGACCTTTATTCTACGCATGCATGCCTTTATAAGTTATGCTTATACTTTAGAGGAACCTAAATTAGTTACATTTTCACAGAGATCTGCTATCCGATGGTATTTTTCTGAGGTCTGAAGGTACATAAAAGCATAGGTCCCAACTGTCCTTTCTTTGAAGAAACTGTCCCTATTTAAAACGAAGGCCGGTCATACACTGCAGGTTGAACAAAAAACAGATTCTTCCATCCACGCTATACAGTGCAGATAGACGAATCCCCCTGCTGGACTACTGGATTATGATAGCCATTGTGGACAGCTGTCAGAATACCAGAACAGCAGTTGCATCTGATTGGATACAGCCAGTGTTCAGCCAACAATTTTGTGTCTGGTTTCTCAATTTTTCAATCAAAAGATATCAGGTGGGAAGAGGCTGACAGCCACCCATAAAGCAAATTTTGGTTGGTTCATCAGAACGCACATTGCATTGATAGTGGCTATGTATATTTTTAATTCCTCTTTCCTCACTAAGTGTTCCTCTCTTGGTCTGATGTATAGACCTCTTTAAAAAAAAATTGCACAATTTAACTAAAAAAGTGTAATGCCCTGTACACACGATAGGATTTTCCGATGGAAAATGTGTGATAGGACCTTGTTGTCAGAAATTCTGACCGTGTGTAGGCTCCATCACATATTTTCCATAGGGATTTCCGACACACAAAGTTTGAGAGCTTGCAATAAAATTTTCCGACAACAAAATCCGTTGTCGGAAATTCCGCTCGTGTGTACACAAATCTGACGCACAATGTGCCACGCATGCTCAGAATAAATTAAGTGATAAAAGCTATTGGCTACTGTCCCTTTATAGTCCCGACGTACGTGTTTTACGTCATCGTCAAACTGATCGGATTTTCTGACAACTTTGTGTGACCGTGTGTATGCAAGACAAATTTGATCCAACATCCGTCGGAAAAAATCCATGGATTTTGTTGTCGGAATGTCTGATCAATGTCCGACCGTGTATACAGGGCATTATAATACACTAAACCTTTTATCCAACCTGTAAATTGTTGCATTTGTTAGCCAGTATAAAGGAAAATGAGCTGTAAAAAAATACACTTGTGAGTTTAACCCTTCTTTTTTGTATGCATCTCTTTATGGTCCATGAAAAGAATGGGGATGGGGGAGGGGAAAAGAAAAAGGTGTGCCTACATACCCTTTTGATCTAAAAGGTGTCCCTCTTTCTCCTTCCAAAAATTAGGAGGTATGTCAAAGACAGTCTTTTTGCTAGAAGTATAAACATTACTGGACAAAAATTGCCTACCGCCCATGGTAACCTGTAATTCAGGTGACTGTACTCATAATCCATAGAAGGCATTTGTTTCCCCTTCCAACTGTCCATAGCCATCATTTACACATTCCACCACTATTGATTCAGGGAACACGACCCAGTGAAATAGTGTGCCCCATCACAAGGACAAATAGCTGCCAGCTTCCACAATTCGGCCTTCTGGAATACATATACAATTTAAAAAAATTTATAAATATTCCAACTGAGGTAATAGAAATTTTTTGTTTTGGTTTTGTTTTTCTTTTTGTATGGTTGATGCTCATGAATTTTAATGAAAGAAAACACAGTCACAGCACTTCTGCAGAAAGGTTGACTGGAAGTGGCTCTTAGTATTCATTAGCACAGATCAGTTGCCTTTTACAAGTTTGATATTCTAGTCACACCCATGTTCTCTTGCATACACAAAGATGGGAGAGTGAGACAAAACTAAAACCACGTTAAGGTAAACAGCAGGGAGGGTGAGGAAGGCACATTGTCTATTATGAATGCTTGCTATTTGCCTGAGGGTGACGATGTTCAACAAGATATGTTTCACTATTCTTTTCACAAGATCTACTTTAGTTACAATAGATAATATACTGAAGAAGGCTATACATTAATCATTTTTTTGTTTAACTAGTGGGTTAAATGACCACATTCCCCCATCTACACAGTCGATGTGGATAGGAGAATGAGTCCTGCTGAGCTATTGTGTTCTGATGGCGGGAAGCCTTCCCCACTATCAGAACACATTGATCAGTGTTGCAGGCTATAGCCAGCAGCACCGATCGTTCGGGAAAAACCCTGCTGAACCAGCCAAATTCAAGTCCATGTATGGCCTCCTTAAAGAGGAACTAAACGAAGCCCACAATGTCCCCGAGGTCCCCGGTGGTGGCCGCGTCCATCTTTAACCCTCTTCCTTCCATGGCTGTGAACTTCAACTCTGTGACTGGCTGGAGTCGCGTGATGTCACTCCCGCGCGTGGGAGGCGACGGTCACGACACGGGCCCTATAGAAACGGTACTATTGTACCCTTTCTTTAGTGCACGTGCAGGTTTAGGGGATTTTCCAGTACCTACAGTTAAGCCTTATTATAGGCTTACCTGTAGGTAAAATTGGTGTGTAAAGGTTTACAACCAAATTAAGCAATACGAGTATTTTAGGTATGTTGATATATCTTACCTGCGCAATTGTACACAAAAAAATGCAGATGGGTTGCTGCTGCTATTAATATGGAGTGTGCCTTATCCCATAAATATTGCACTTTTTTGTGGAGAGTAGCGCAGCTTTGTTTTTCTTGTATTGCACAATACATAGTTACATAAGGTAAGGTTGAAAAAAAAACACCAGTCCATCCAGTTCAACCTGTGGTGTGTGAGTGTGCATGTGTTTATGTCAATAGTAAATCGCATATACCTGTATGTTGTGATCGTTAAGATGCCCATCTTCTAGTTTTTTTGAAACTATCCATGCTCCCTGCTGGTACCACTGCTTATGGAAGAGATTTCCACATGCTTACCGCTTTGACAGTAAAGAACCCTCTACGCAGTTTAAGGTTAAACCGCTTCTCTTCCAATTTCAATGAATGGCCGTGTGCCTTTTAAAACTCCCTTTTACTGAAAGTTTTTTTCCCTATGCTAGGGTCACCAGTAAGGTATTTGTATATCCTAGCACTAGCCTATAACCATAGCCTTAGCTCTCCTGCACATCACTGGATCGAGATTGGGCTTAGGCAACTATTAGGGGGGGTGGGCTGAGGGGTGAGCTGCACACCAAAGGTTCTTTTATTTTCATGCATAGAATGCATTAAGGTAAAAAGCCTTCAGCCACCTTTACATCCACTTTAAAGCATCTCATTTGGAACATTTTAGGTACCCTTACTGCCCATTCCATGAAACTTGAAAATGCCTCAAAATACCTGTTTGGTTCAACACACAGAGTGACGCTGCAGATCCATGTCCATCTGACCTCCGGTCATTTGATCAAGCTCATTTAGCTTGCTATTCGGTAAGCGTGCACTTTAGGTGGTGGAGGATCACTACAATGGGTGTTTTCCTACTCTTTCCCTCTACACATTGATCTCTATGAACGGCGATCAGGGACTTCCTCCCACTGCCTAGTGGACTATCTGTTCAATTGATTTATGGACTTTGTGTTTATTTGGTTTCACTATAATTTTGTGGTATTGTTAACTTAAATACCAGTGTGTATTTCTCACAATTTCACCCAGGTACAGATTTTATAGTATGTGTCACATATATTTACACATATACTTTCTTTTATACAAATTTCAGGAACATTAGCCTTATGCCCCATACACACGATCAGAAATTCTGCCAGCAAAAGTCTGATGTGAGCTTTTGCTCAGAAATTACGACCATGTGTATGCTCCATTGGACTTTTGCTGGCAGAATTCCAGCCAGCAAAAGATTGAAAGCAGGTTCTCTATTTTTCAGTCGGAAAAAGTTCCTATCCGAAAATGCGTTCGTCTGTATGCAATTCGGACGCGCAAAAAATCACGCATGCTTGGAAACAATTAGATGCATGCTCGGAAGCATTGAACTTCATTTTCTCGGCTCGTCGTAGTGTTGTATGTCACCGTGTTCTTGTCGGTTGAAAGTTCAGAGAACTTTTGTGTGACCGTGTGTATGCAAGGCAAGCTTGACGGAATTTCGTCGGAAAAACCATCCAAGTTTTTTCTGACAGAATTTCTGATTGTGTGTATGGGGTATTAGTTAAACGGCTCTGCATTATATGGTCTGTATTAGATGTTGAATCAGTTGCAACAGCCATGTCAGAATGCAATTGATCCGGAACATTCCAAACACTAGAAACATCTTGAATATTAGAAGTATTACCCATTGACATATCTTTTATAAAGATACAGTACAGGGGGGGAACCTATCCGCCGAAGGAACTTATTCGGCAAGACACCGGCTCCTTCTCATCTTGATCACGCCTCTATTGACGTCACTCACATTCAGCGAAGCCCAGCGAAGCCCAGCGAAGCCCACCTCTCTGCTGTGCTTCCGCTCCTTTCCAGGGGGGGGCTATAGGGCCGACGAGCTTTCCCCTTCCTCTTCTCTCGAGCGATAACGTCAGATCTTCCGGCCGCCTCTTGACCTCGCCGCTCCGGAACCTGAAGGGGGGTATCTTCTTCCTACGCAATGTCCACTGCTACAGCTTCCATTACGCCGCAGTCATCGATTGTCTCCGATCCAACGCCGCTCGCTTCAGGGGCCAGTTCTTCAGCCTCTATCCCGGACGGTAAGGCGAGGCACAGGCACAGCCACTCTTCTCCTCCTTCGGTCTCCGCTCGCTCAATCAGGTGGCGTAGTAGAGTCTTCATGTCACCTCAGGAGTTAGCTGCAAAGAGCTTAGTATTATAACTCTTCTGCAGAGCTCCGCCGATGACGACTTCCTGAGATGACTGGCAGTTATTCTCTGACGGAACCCCCTATATATAGGGGTCCACTAGGCTTCTAGAAGTTTCCATGGCCAGTTTCCAGGTTTCAAGGATCCCCCTTTTACCTGTTTCAAGGTATCCTGACCTACTTTTTAGGGGGAGCCTTGAAACCCCTTAGCTGCCACTGTCCAATTAAAAAAGGGGCAGGGGGGACTTGAAACCCCCTATCCCTTTTACTTCACATTCTCCAGGGTCTCTGCTTACAGAAAATACAAATGTTTGGGGGTTTTGACTAATCTTCAGGCCTAAAAGTATTTTTTAAAAATGTGTGCAAAAAAATTTCAAAAACGCCTCTGGCAGCAAAAGAGATAAACAAAGTAAATCCTATTGGATTCTTAAAAATATATCTATAAAATATGTTTATAAACTTCAGAATCATCCAGATTAATAGGAGTAGGCTAAAAACTAATAGAAATTCATGCGGATATGATTATATGATTTTGCATTTTGACCATAGATACACTTTAAGCCAGGGACATTGGGCTCCCGCAGGCATTTCTGTTCATACATTTTGGAGAAGTCCAATAAATGCTGTATATTTATAGCATTTGAAGGATTCTGAGGTTATGACTGTTTGTCAAATAAATTGCTTGCCTTTCAGGTACCAACAAAATTCTTTGCTTAGGAGGTCAAATTTCTCCTGTGAAAATTAAAAGGGCTTGACAACATTGGCGTTCATAGGTTTATATAGTCTGGTAGTGTCTAACTTTTCCCATGTCATAAATGAGACAGCGACTCCATAGCCTGGGTAGAAGGTGGTGTTTTGAAGAGAAGAAAGTAAAGGTAAATATGCAGAGAGTAGACTACGGTAGTACGGTATGGTCTGACTACCTGAGTATTTTATGGCAGCCCATACCTCAAAAAAGGGAGTCGTCATGGTGTTCTGTCCTTGGGATGTAGCCATGAAATGCTGACTATAGATTCCTCTGAGTCCACTGGTCCCGGTGTTCTGACATATAGTGTCCTCCTATCAGATAGTGTCTGCCCCGTACTGCGCAGGCGCAGCGCCTGCGCAGTACGGAGGAGCAGGAGATGCCGAAAATATCCAAAGTTGATCAGCTGACCATCAGCTGTACACGGCGCTCGGGCACTTGTTAGCGATGGCTGTGTAAGAGGGCCCCTCGCGGGCTCACTTCGCTCACCACACTTCGGGCACGGCCTCGCTGCGCTCGGCAACTATTTATTCTAACTCTATGTCCACTTGGATAGTAGGGAATGATCCTGGACATAGGGTAAGAATAAATGCGCAGGCGCCATGTACAGCTGACGATCAGCTGTTGAACTTCGGAGACTTTCGGCGTCTCGTTTGTCCTCCGTACTGCCCCTGCGCAGTACAGGGCGGACACTTTTGGATAGGGGACTGTATTCGACAAGACACCGGCCTTTCCGCTAACCCGGAGGTTGAATGATAATTAGCTAACTGTGCCAGCTAGGCTGCTTGATAGAATTTTGAGAAATTAGGTAATCCCAAACCTATGTGATCTTTGCTAAAAGAAAGTAATTTTAGGTCATTTACATATTCCAGGTCCCCAAATTAATTTTGTTGAGGAAAAAAAACATTCTGGGTGATCAATGTACATTGCAAGGATTTTGACAAACTTTGTGGCAGATTCCTACTATTTTTATTGTGAAGAAATAGCTGTTTATTTGTCTGTGTTCATGTGCAAATGGAATGTGGATGGGAGTGACTTTATAATTATCAATCAGCTGCTTCACTTGCAGGGTTCTAATGAGGAAAGTGGCATGGTCTACATCCCTTTACATGTGATTTCCCTCTGGGAGCATCTCACCATTAAGGACATTTTTTATTGCAGGGGATGCCCAAAATCTGATTTGTACCTTAGTTCAGACTTCTAGGAAAATTAGTAAGCTAATCACAAAAGAAGGAAATTACATTTCTGGGGGGCGTTCCATACACCATTTGTGTACAGAATGCCACTAGGTTGCCATACTGCATTACATCTTACAGAAAATTACAGAGCTGAAGATTGAAAAGGAGAGGTAATTTTTAATAACCGTCAAATACAACATGACTTGTGTCGCAGTTGTATATGCTAACTGATTTTTGTTTAATTTGCCATTTTTTCCCCGCAAAACTGAAGTTACCCTTTAAGTATTTTTCCCTGGAGAATACAGTACATAGATCCTGAAAATTCCCCGACGCTCGTAGGTGTATTTAAAGATGGGAGCTGCGTGCGTGGCCACGTCCTCTGACGAAGTGATGACAAAACGCGTCAGTGCGTGACCAAGCAGCAACCCACGTCATCGGATCTTGCAACATTGCACGAAAAATCAGCTGAGCGGAAGACACAGGACAGTGAAAAGATACTTTCAAGTTTTTATTGCCTGTTACATGCTTTCTTTACTTTTTAACATTGTAAGTGCAAAATCTGAAAGGGGACTACTTTTTACTATTAAATAAATGTTACTGGATTACACTATGTGCACTCTTTTCTTTTGCTTGTGGTGAGCAATACCTTAGATGGAGAGACGTAGTGCCTGCTGACAGTGATTGTCAAAATACAAGCGTAACATCTATTGTTGTCTGGTAAGTTCATTACCTTGGGGGAGCATTTCACACGCTGTGTGGTGATGGTGATCAACTTGATTTAACCCTGTCCCAGTATGAACTTGGCTTAATGGACACAATATCACTTATGCCGCGTACACATGATCAGAATTTCCAACAACAAATGTTCGATGGGAGCTCGTTGTCGGAGATTCTGACCGTGTGTAGGCTCCATCAAACATTTTTTGTCGGAATTTCTGAAAACAAAAATTTGAGAGCTGGTTCTCAAATTTTCCGACAACAAAATCTGTTATCGGAAATTCTGATCGCGCACGCATGCTCGGAATCAATCAGAAGAGCCACACTGGCTTTTGAACTTCATTTTTCTCAGCTCGTCGTACGTGTTTTACGTTACCGCGTTCTTGACGTTCAGAATTTCCGACAACATTTGTGTGACCGTGTGTATGCAAGACACGTTTGAGCCAACATCCATCAGAAATAAATCCAGGATTTTGTTGTCGGAATGTCCGATCGTGTGTACGCGGCATTACAGTATATCCACAAATTGGACTTTATTATCACAATTATCATTTATATTGTAATTGATTAGCGCTACTAATGTTATAGTGTTCTCTGTAACATATTTTTGGATTTACTGATTTATTGTTTTAGTGGCTGCTTATGTTGTTTTGAATCACTAGTGTAAAATTCCATGAGCGCTGAGGGAGACGTATCAAGCGGGTTTGTTTGATTATTTCTCATTTTATTAGATTCTGAAAATTGTTTCAAGGGTTCCTTTGAGTAAGAAGGTTAAAAAAAGGTTGCTATATAATATTTCCCTATGCTCCTCCCGTGGCAGCTACCAAAATAGTGATGTAGGAAGGTAAGAGATAGTTATATAAAATCATCTATCAAAAGGGGAAAAACTCTATAAGTAACCATTTACTTTGTGTGCATCAAGCACTGATCACTGTAATTGCTGGTTGTACAGAGAGCCATGAATAGGTGTCGCGGTCAGCGACCTGTCAATAGAGTGAATGGGGCTGGCAGCTGCACCTAGCCCCTCATTTGTAGCTGTAAACAAAAGATTCCTGCCCCTACAATTTGCACCGACCATAATCTCCTGTGTGAATGTAGCCTAAGGCCGGCCATATATGGTCCAGCAGGAACCGGCCGAGATTAGAACCGTTAATGGGCAGGCTGAATGTACCAAGTCCATTGATCAATCAACTTGGGTACAACCAGCCTGCCGGATTCTCTTGCGAATTATCGCTAGCAGCTGCTATAGCTGCTAGCAATAATCACTGTCTTCTGTCGGCAGCAAAACTTTTTTTTTTAGTTTTGGACAGATTGGAGAGGGATTAGAATCCCTGTCAGTTTGTATTGCTGTCTGTGCCCCCGTTAGGGAGATTCACCCTCTCTGTTTGTCCTGTTTACCATTATCATTGAAAAGAAAATCCCACGTTTTGGGTTGTCCCCAGAAAAGTAATAGAGGGGAAATCTTCCAATGGGGACACTAGTTCTGATGACCTAGGGGTCCCCAAGGAAGTCTTTTAATTTGCAGATATTTGCTCTCACTTCCTGTTTGGCTATGGGACAGGAAGTGAAGGGAAATCTCCTCAATGGGACACAGATGGCACAAAAAAATTAACAGGGGTTATAACCCTCCCTTGCTCTATATCAAAATTTAAAAAAAGTTTTGAATATAGTTCTACTTTAAGGCAGGTCGCTAAGGCAGACTCTCAGATTCAGAAATCAGTTTCAGAAACGTTGTTTAAAAAAAAAAAATTAAAAAAAGTATTAAAACAATACACAAGAAGTACTGATGCTACTGTTATAAATGGGATCATTGCATGTAAAAGCTTTTGAGGATGTGTCTATGAAAAAAAAGTTGTGTGCCAGTATTCTTTTTTTTAACCATAAACCAATCAATCAGGAAATTCTCTCTTATGATTTGACACACCTGCTTTGGATTTAAATATAGTGGGGCAGTGCTATGAGAGGCTCTTTTGGCTAAAGCGTCAAGGGTCCCTGCTTGAATGTCATGCGTTTCTGCAGCTGTTGATCCACACATGCCTCAGACAAATTTTAAAGTAGATCTTATTCCTATCTGGATGATAGTTTGTTAAAACACTGTGTGTCATAAACTTGCTGCAATGTCGGCTGCACATCAGTCAGCTGTACCTTCATAGCAGGATCTCCAGGTATTTTATTGAAAGCTGCATATTTTAAAAATATAAAAAAAAAACTTCTGAAATTACAATAACATGCTAATACGAGATTTAATTCAAATTTAACATATTGCAGCTTACCAATCCATGAATGTGGTGACTGTATTAGTTTTACAGGTTTTTTCCTTTATTTTCATCTGGTGATCCAACAGTAACACACTTTCTGCCCTAGGGTGTCTGGATGGAGTAGACTACTTTGGCCAGCAGCATAATCAACCTGGGGGAAAGGGTAGTGTTACGTTCACTGCAAGTTTTAGGTCATTGGTTCGAATCCCAATTATCACACTACCTGTCTGGAGTTTGTATGTTCCCCCTGTGCCTGTGTGGGTTTCCTCCGGGTACTAGGGTTTCCTCCCACACTCCAAAGACATGCTGGAAGGTTAATTGGCTCCTGTCTAAATTTGCTCTAGTATGTGTATGTATGAATGTGAGTTAGGGACCTTAGATTGTAAGCTCCTTTAGGGCGGGGACTGATGTTTATGTATATTATTAGTTGATGCAGGGAAAATCTGATTGCCTCTCGGGAGTATCTAGTGCTTTGTAGTCACAAAATTTCTGCTAGCAGCAAAAATTGGACTAACCAATGAGTTTTTTTTATTCTTGAGTACTGTTTTTTAGCAATAAAATTGGCAAACGCTGGTCTGTTTATTTGCTACAGGTACTTATATCTTATATATCGTTGTCAATTTATGCAGTGCTGTAGCAAATTGGATCATGCTTTGGTGGGGTTTTTCGCCTTCCTCTGGATCATCTGTGGGTGAAGGATTGTGTATATGGGATTGTATGATTTATTTTTATTTTTTATTTATAGGTTGAACTAGATGGACTTGTGTCTTTTTTCAACCTAACCATGTAACTATTTTTTATATAAAGCACTGCATAAATTGACGGCGATATATAAGATATAAGTATCTGTAACAAATAAATAGACCAACGTTTGCTAATTTTATTGCTAATAAACCGTACTTATTGGTGAGTCCAATTTTTGCTGCTAGCAGAAATTTTGTGACTACAAAGCACTAGATACTCCATGATTTATTGTGATGACCTTTGCGTTAACTTGTGAACAAATGTTTTCAGAGGCATACCAAAGGAAATGGAATTCCTTTTCTGACAGCCATTCCTAAAATTCCATTACTTTGGATATCCTATATCAGATCACAGATGCTATCAGTCCCAAAGCCTTCCCCCCCATTGCTCCCTGATCTCCATGCTGAAGAATGCTAACATAGGTTTGTGTTTGAAAGCTCCTGCAGATATGGTGTTTGATGGCGCTGGACACATGGCTGATAAGGCTTTATTCTTTACTGAGTAGCACTGCATGAGACAGGAAATTTCATCATAATTAGAAAACTCCAACAAGAAAAAACAAACAATCAATTAGCATTAACAGGGGACTCCAGTTTCAAATGTAATACATAATTGGCCTAACACAATGTGTTAATTAACTCCTGTTAATTTCCTTCTTTGCAAGAGAGAAAGTCCATTGAGTGATCCCCTAAATTCTTCTCTCAGGCTATGTCTCCAGTTTGGTTTCTGTTTCTGAGACCTTCTGCTGACTGTCTTGTTAGTGCATACCTGGCACTCCCCAAATTACTGACTTTAGCGCATTGGGGGCCATTGCTCCCCTCCCATCCAGCAATAACAAGGAGATCAGAGCAGCCACATGACTAGAACTTTACAGTCTAAATAGCGTGCATCAACCAGGACATGAAGGTGAGTAGAAAAATTGTACGATTGCTGGTTGGAGTTCTGCTTTAACCTAATACCAGCATCTAGTGGCGGAACTACTAAACACAGAATACAACTATAGGGTTTTCTACTAATCTCCCTTTAGTACAGTACGTGTTATTTAAACACCTAACACAGTGACGGACAACTTTCTTGTAATAGGGGTTGTGGAGCAGTTGTGTGACATTTTACCTCTTCACCGCCTGACAAACGCCTCTAAAAATAAAAGTGTACCAGGGGCGGATCCAGAGTCAAGTCTCGGGAGGGGGGCTGCCAGAAAATACGTTTTTTTGGGGGGCAATTTATCGAGGAAATGGCTGCGTTGGCGCTTCAATCATCACGGCACCATGGTTGTTATGGTGTCATAATGATTAATGCGCATTATTTCTATTATTATATTGTTATATAAAATGAAATAGTTCAACTCGCCATAATGCAGAATCAGTGGGAGCCCTGAGTGTGTGACTTGCCACATTGCCTGCCACCAGATGCGGATTGTCACTTGCCACGTCACCTGCCACCAGATGCGGATTGTCACTTGCCACGTCACCTGCCACACATTGCGGATTGTCACTTGCCACATCACCTGCCACCAGATGCAGATTGTCACTTGCCACGTCACCTGTCATCAGATGCAGATTGTCACCTGCCACGTCGCCTGCCACCAGATGCAGATTGCCACTTGCCACGTCACCTGCCACACGTTGCGAATTGTCACTTGCCACGTTGTCTGCCACCAGATGTAGATTGCCACGTCACCTGCCACACGTTGCGAATTGTCACTTGCCACGTCTCCTGTCACCAGATGCGGATTGTCACGTGCCACGTCGCCTGCCACCAGATGCGGATTGTCACTTGCCACGTCACCTGTCACCAAATGCGGTTTGTCACTTGCCTGCTACAATTGTCACTTGCTGTGTCACTTTCCTGCTGTGTCCCAGAGAGTCAGGCAGCAGATTACCAGTCACGCAGCAGAGAGATGATGTAATCTCTCCGCTCCTCCCTGATTGGCCACCAGCCCGCCTGCTCTTTCACCCACCTGCTCACCGACTAAGCCGCCCGCTTTCTCAGACTCTCACCCACCCACTCACAGACCGAGCCGCCCGCTCTCTCAGACGCTAACCCACCCACTCACAGACCGAGCCGCCCGACCCGCCTGCTCTCTCACCCGCAGGGCCAGCCACCCACATTCTCGGAGGGGTAATTGTCCCGTTGACCCCCCCCCTGGATCCGCCCCTGTCATGCACAGCATTCATGTTTTATTCTTATTTTAGGGCACTTTCACACTGCTTCTCAGCAAAAGCACATAAAAAATACATATGCGTAATTTTTGCTGCGTTTTCGCGCGTTGCGTTAAATTTACCGCAAAGCATGGTGCATTTTTCAAAGCGTTTTTGATGCATTTGCATTGGTTTTAACTCCCCCCTCCCCCTCCTTTTACATCACAAAAACCTTCCCAGAGGCGCATTGCATTTTTGATGCGGCTTCCATTCATTTCAATGGTAAGGTGCGTTTGGGTGCATTTTATTTACCTGACCAAACATGCACCAAAAATGCAGCAAGCAGGATTTTTGGAAACACAACTGACTGGTGTGAAGAGCTACATAGGATTTAAAGGGATGCATTTTTTTTCCGCTTTCTCTAACTGAAGAACTGAACAAATGCAGATCAGCGTGAAAGCAGCCTTATGCCAAAAGCTTATCACATTGAGCACAATAAAATAAACATTCCACAGAAAAGTATTTGTTAAAAATCTTACTCCAGTAATTGCAATTTACAGCTTTAATGGCTGCTGACTCCCCTGAACTTCTGGTCTTCACAAGAAAAAGTAAACAGTGGACAGTGACGTCTGTTAGCTTGGGGAATAGAGAGGGAAGGTGGAAGGAGGAACAGGGGAGTGTCTAGCCATCCTAGGTTACCGGGCTTTATATTTCTATTGATGCACATAGTGTAGGAGGACACACCTCTGGTAGTCACTGCATGTAAAGGTACACTGCAAGAGAGAGAAGCCACCCTGATACCTGATAAGAAACTTGGGACAGCAGTCATGACACCAGCCTAAACTGGCACATAGGCAAAGATGCGCAGGACCCTTGTGCGATCTACTCCGCAGCCACCCTGTAGATGTGTGAACCGGCTCCATTGAGAGCTGGTCACAGTCTCCTGTCATGCGAATTAGATGCGGAGAAACCCGCATCCAATTTGTATAAGTGTGAACCCAACCTTAACGATAAAGATGCTGCATACTCAGTTAAGCCGGCCATAGATGGTTCAAATTTCAAACCATGTATGGGCAGGCTGATTGTACCCAAGTTGATCAATCGGTCTGCTTGGGTACAACCAGTCTGTCGGATTTCTCATGCGATTACTGCCAGCGGCTATAGCCCTGCCGGGAGAACACAATAGCTCCACAGGAAGGATACCTGTGGTTGCAGGAAAGAAAATCGCACCGTCTGTAGCCTGCTTTAGTGAATAAATTTGTGGCTGAAAGTATATAAAACTGAGGGTTTAATATCACTTTTAAAGGCTAGTCTGTAGCGTTTTCTGTCTTGGACTGGAATCGTCTTTCTGCAAATCAGATTTGGTAGCAATCACTGACTTGAAATCTAATATTTGTAATAATTGACTTGGTAAACTGTTCTGTCACCCATGTAATTTATGTGCACAGTAAGATTCTCGTTATGGTCCTTGCAATAAACCTATTATTGTTTGACTTCCTTTTTCCATTCTGATTATGATAAAGTAATAACTCAGTCACGCTGTACTGGTTACAGATTTTTGTACAAAAGGATTATGATAAAACACAACTGCCAATACATTGCATACTATTAGTAAGATTGTACATGATAAGAATTAACCTGAAGTATATATTAACCATTGGCATTTAATGGCTGCATTAACATTACATACAGAAGTTTAAAGGGATACAATATTCTAAATATGTAAATATGTAAGATCTGTAATATGTTGCCTGGATGACAGTCAAAACTCAGAGCCTTGGCTGGGTTCCAGGAATGACTATGCTGAATGAATGCAGGCACAACACTACCCCATCTTACTGTATATTGAAATCACTTACCCTGAGTCTTTCTTACAGATATATACAGTATGTAATTGTAGCGGGCACCTACTTTTAGGTAGGTGACCCTTCCTGCTAGCTTTCTATGTCAGGTAAATTTAGACAGGCTTGTGCTATTACAGCAGGCCTGTTGTTATCAATTTCCATTTTTCGAGTGGCAGGTAGTTTATGTGTTAGTCTCGGCCAATCATTGATTTGCTTGGTAATCCCGGGACTCTTATATAAAAGTGGGGTCACATGGTGTCCGGTGGAGAGTTTTTGGAGTTCGAGTCCAGTCCTGCTCTGAGGAGCGAGAGAGCCAGCCTGGTTCCCGGAGGGGAGGAGGAGGTTTTTCCCCTCCGGGGAGCCAACGGGGCTTCACCTTAGCGAGAAGGGTGGAAAACCGGTCCTCATGGAGGAACAGACAACATCTTACAGCATGTAGTCGCTGATGTCGTCGGCCGCCCCTGCGGGGAGGGGAGCGGGCCACAAAGGAGAAGAGGAACTAAGAATCATTGCGGGAGAAGTAGAGGCAAGCTGAAGAAAACTGGGTGATCAATCGCTTAGGAGCGACACACAGGCTATTGATCAAGTGAGTGAAAAGCCCCGGGAGGGGTAGTGTCCAGAGGCTGAGGGATGTTGGCATGCAAGTCAGCAAGACAGGTGGTTGTGGCCTGTGACTTTGGGTTCAGCATTGCCCCGGGATTCCAATCAGTCAAGCGGGAGAGGTCATTCAGAGTGACTCTTTTAAGCTCAACTTGGAAGTACCATGCGGATGGGAAGTAGTGGTAAAAAGGTAGCGGTGGAGCTGCAAGCACATATATAGAGATACAGACTGTTCTTAAAAGTTCTGCAGATAAAGATGTTATTCAGAGTGACTCTTTATTGTTTATTCTCTATCAAAAAAATCTACTTCCATCTTCCCTGACAAATTAATCATCCAGTTTTGAATCACCCGCAATGTTATGAGTCTTTGCCAGTGAAACAAAGGAAAGATCAGAAATCAACCCAAGAGCATCTCAAAGAAAGTCCTTCCCCATCCTAGTTTATGTTGATGAATAAAGCATTAAGAAAAAGCATTAAGGACTGTGACTTTTAAATCTATGGGCTGCGAGGGTTAGGTAGTAAACGTGAATTACGGATATACCAATTATTCAGCCGCTCCTTCGGGGGTAAGTGCTAAATAATTATTAAATATTTAGGGCTTTTGTGGCCCCACAGTTTTCACTGTGCTGAGTTTAGTAGGGTTTAATACTACTTTAAGTCGTCATCGATTCTGGACCAGATAAGACATTGGGATTAACAAAGACCCAAAGGCTGGCCTTAAACTGATAGATTTTTTCTCAGGCTGAATAAAAAAAAAAAAATCTAAAAGATTCCTTTATTCACACCATACAGTGTGGATGGATGAATCTCCAGCTGTGGCTATTGTATTCTGACATCCACCGGTGGTAGCTGTCAGATTATCTATACAGCATATGCATCTGATTGGAAGCACCAATTTTTCACCTGATTTTTCGATCCAAGAATGTCAGATGGGAGGAGGGCAACGAGCCACCCATGAAGCAAAATTTAGCCAGCTAATCAGGAACTGTCCAAAATTCACACAATTGATACACAGATTTAGCCAATCATTATTTGGTGGAGCCAGGACTACAGTAAATATTTCTCCTTATTCTGACACATCTAGACAAAGTAAGCAGTTAAAGTGTAATAGAGTAAGGGAGGGTTATAACCCCTGTCAGTTATTTTGCCATCTGCGTCCCATAGGGGGTATTTCACTTCCTGTCCAATAGCCAAAACAGGAAGTGAGAGAAAATCTCTTCAAAGTGAGAGAATCCTGGGTGTCACCAGAAATGGTGTCTGCATTGGAAGATTTCCTCTCTATCACTAATCTGGTGTCAATTCAAAATGTGAGAATTTCTTTTTACTTTGGATGAAATAGGACAAATAGAGAAGGTGAATTTCCCTAAGTCTTGGTTCACACTAGCCCACACTGTACGTTCTGGTTGCGGGTGCGGGAACCGCATCGATTCCCGCAACTACAACCACCTGCAGCCAAATCACACTGCTCTTGTGAGACACGCAAGGCTGCCATTCATTCTGAATGGCATCCCCACTCATCTCAGCCCGCAACGCGATCTCGGGTGCAGGAACCATCGAGAAATTGCATGGTCAAAAAGGCCATGCGGTTTCCCTGCAACTGCATTTTTAAAAAGGTGCATGCACCTTTTTTATGCATTTCACGTGGCACACAGGGCCGTCTTTAATATTGATTGGACCCTGGGCAAAACTTTTTTTGGGGCCCCCTCTTCCATGCAGTTTCGCTCTCCACCTTCTCTGAGACATACAATAAATAGCAGCTAGACTCAAAATCAATTTGCTAAATCAGAGCAGGCAGTGATTGCGATTGGTTGCCAAAGGTTACAGTGTATCATTACCGCTCACTGACTGGTTGCTAGAGGTTACAGCACACATTACGGCTCACTGATTAGTTGCTAGAGGTTACAGCACATGATTTCTGCTTGTTGATTGGCTGCTAGAGATTACTGTGGATATGACCTCAGGGGGGCATGATATACATATCAATGTCGCCGGCCGCCGCTATTTACATATGAATGCCGCCACTATTTACATATGAATGCCGGTAATTTACATGTAAACACAGAGTCATCTGTACACAACAAAAAGGGCGGAGCTGGGCAGCATTAGTAGCAGCACTTCACACTGAGATATTGGGACACAGCACGGGACTAAAACCTCAAGGGATGAGGGAATTTAAACCAGGATAGTTGGCAAGTATGAGGCAGCTGCTTTGGGCCCCACAACAATGACAGGGCCTAGGGCAGCTGCGCCTTTTGCCCTGCCTTAAAAACGGCCCTGGTGGCACAACAACTCTTTCAAATGAATGGACTGCCATGCCCGAGCAAACATCGGACGCCTGGCCCGAACTAGTGTGAACTGAGCCTAACTGGGGTACAGAGAGCAATACAAACTGACAAGTGTTCTAATCTCTCTTTGCTCTATCCAAAACTAAAAAAACAAAAAAGGTTTGCCTTTAATAACTCAATTCCTGGAGTTCAGCTTTAAAGATCTTCCTTACTAAAAAATGATATGCTCACAAAATACACACAATGTGGTGCTATGCAATATGAAAAATATGCTACAAGGTAAAGGAAATGCACATACAATGCAGTCATCTGATAATTAGGGATAAAAAGGGAAAAAAAAAGTAAATCCAGATCAATCATATAACAGAAATCAGACACGTAATTGAAGTACTGCAGATTCATTTTTGGGATAACTTTCTGGTCTACTTCAGAATGATGTTTTGGTAGTCAGACCATATAATGCCTATAGGCATCATTATTTTATGGATCCTGGTCCTAATGTAAAAAAAAAAAAGAAAAAAAAAATCAATGATAAATCTAGCTTAGTTAGAGAATAATTAGGGTAGTTTATCTGTTTGCCCAGACAAGGAAATAACGTTGCAAAAATCTTTGTATTTCAGTATGCTGTGCCGCCTCTCTGGCCCACATCAAGTGTTTGTTTAGCAGGAAGTAGTAAACATGTAGCAGCATGCTGTCCCCTGTAGGGATGATTTAGCCCTCTGGTCACTCATGAAAAAAGGAACACCCTTTTCTCACACAGAGAACAAGCTGATTACACCAGGAGGCCAGCCCTAGCAAACATTTCTTTTATCTAAAGTCCCAATAAAACTGAACTTTATCATCTGACTTGACTGCGTCATTGCGGTCAAAAATCAACATCAATTTGACCACAGTACACTAAAATAAAATCAAACGATCGTTCATAAAATTAAAAGTTTCAACTTTATTTTTATTAGTATATGGCCAGCTTTAGAATTCACAGTTCAGGATTCAAGAGCAGCCACATGACCTTCTGACAACTCATTTGTTTCTGCTAACTCATTACAATATTGTAGACATGTAGAAATATTGCCATGCGTTGTAGTTGCGATGCAATAAAAAAAAATGTCTGCACTTATTTGTGCAATTGTTATCTGTAGGGCAGTCTATTGAAATGAATGGGCTGCCCAAAACGTGGCACACCTAAATCTGAGCACACTGATACACCTGCATAGGTCTGAACAGAGCCTTAAGCCCTGGTTCACACCGGTGTGGCTTTGAAATCACTTCAGCACAATTTCAAAGCCGCACATAAGTGCGATTTGCACAGCCTATCTCATTGCGGCTTGCGCCTTCATTTAACGACTTCAGCCCCGGAAAATTTGGCTGCTCAATGACCAGGCCATTTTTTGTGATAGGGCACTGCTCGCTTTAACTGACAATTGCGCGGTCGTGCGGCATTGTACCCAAACAAAATTGTTGTTCTTTTTTCCCACAAATAGAGATTTCTTTTGGTGGTATTTGATCATTTCTGTGGTTTTTATTTTTTGCGCTATAAACAAAAAAAAGCGCCAATTTTTTTTAAAAAAACACAATACTTTATACTTTTTGCTATAATAAATATCCCCATTTTTTTTATAAAAAAAGCTAATTTTTTCCTCAGTTTAGGCTGATATGTATTCTTCTACACATTTTTGGTAATAAAAATCGCAATAAACATATATTGATTGGTTTACGCAAAAGTTATAACATCTACAAAATAGGGGAAAGATTTATGGCATTTTTATTATTTTTATCCTATCCAACTGTACATCCCTACTGAACTGAGTTTGCTGAGTCTGCTATTAATATTTTTGGTAATTGTCTCCTATCTCCTATCCAACTGTACATCCCTACTGAACTGAGTTTGCTGAGTCTGCTGTTAATATTTTTGGTAATTGTCTCCTGCTGCCATATCTTTAAACTTCCATATTTACTGCTAGCTCTATAACAAACACACTGCAATAGCAATATTACTGGTGATTGATTTTCAACTCCATGTGGCTTGAGTGATCAAGAGAGGTAATTAGCTTTATGACCCTAGCCTGTGTCTGTAGCTGGCCTGGCCCTGGCCATCTCCTCCCCATATTCAGGTGTCTCACATCAGACCCAATAATGACCAACTGAGAAATGCATCCCAGCTTAGTCTCTCTATAAATTTATGGCAGCTTATGGGGTGGCGCAGACATCATGGCTCTGTCACGAGTGATGCGCAGTTTCACTGACGCAGTTTAACGAAAGCAGGATAACTAAAGCTGCATAAACAACAGGAACTCTGCTCCACTCTGCAAGACGACAAGCAAACCACCTTTGAAATGTATTTTATATTAGGTTAGTTTCCCACTCTCTATCCCCTAACATGCTCCTTATTCTCTTCCTTCTCACATTGGTGTCTTCTATCCTCAAATTATCTTTACTCTACCCCTCCTCTCTTCCCTGCAGCATGCACATATCACCCTCACTTCTACCCTCTCCCTACTATGGCACCCATCATCTCCTGCAGTTGCTGCACCCACATGCTGACATAAACACCAGGGCCACTAGACACGTGCGCTCATGCACATCCCACTCCCACTTTGCCTTCCTCACCCTCCTCCTTCTCCTAGTCTTAGGTGACATTTCTCCTAATCCTGGTCCGCCATTTTCCAAATGCAAGCCTCATATCCAATACCCCTCCCCCTCTGGCAACCACCGCAATCCACTTAGTTTAATTTCTATCCCCCCTGTTTCCTCAAAGCAGCCCACCAATCTCATGTGCCCTTTGGAACGCCCGCTCCATCTGTAACTAGCTAACATCTGTACATGACCTCTTCATCTCTCATGGCTTGAACATACTCGCCATAACAGAAACCTGGCTTCAAAATTTTGACTCAGCTTCTCCTTCTGCCCTCTCCCATGGTGGTCTCCATTGGACTCACTCCTCCAGACCCAACAGACAGAAAGGAGGTGGAGTTGGCTTCCTTCTGTCTCCACAAAGCACCTTCCAAGTCCTTCCTGTCCCTCCCTCTCTATCCCTCACTTCTTTCCAGGTGCACTGTATTCGTCTGTTTTATCCCATTTCTCTGAGGATTGCAGCAATTTATAGGCCTCCAGGACCGGTATTGCGCTTTCTTGATGACTTTGCTGCCTGGCTACCCTACTTTCTCTCCTCTGAAATACCCACCATTATTCTTGGTGACTTTAACATTCCTGTCAATGTTAACAGCCCAACTACAGCTAAACTTCTCAACTTAACCTCATCTTTTGACCTAACCCAATGGACACATACTTCCACTCACTCCAATGGTAATACCCTTGATCTTGTATTCTCCCATCTCTGCAACCCTGGCAACCTCACCAACACCCCCTTTCCTCTATCTGATCACAACCTCATTACTTTCACTGTATCCTTGCCTCCAACCACCCATCCCTCCAAGCAGCAAACAATTACTTGTAGAAACCTTCGCCACTTTAACCCTTCTCTTCTTTATTCCGCTACTGACCACCTATAAGACATAATCTCTCCCCTGTCCTGTCCTGACCTGGCCACTTCTGTCTACAACAGTTCACTCTCATCATCACTAGATGCACTTGCTCCTCTAACCACACGCAGAATTGGGCCCCGACCGTTACAACCCTGGCAAACTGACAACACTAGAAATCTCAAGAGACATTGCCGTGCTCTTGAACGACTGTGGCGTAAAACCAAATGCCTGCAAGACTTCACCCTATATAAATATGCCCTTCTAAAATACAATTCATGCCTCCATGCTGCCAAACAAGCCTACTTTGTCTCTCTTAATTCCTTGTCATCCAGTCCCCGTCGGCTCTTCTCAACCTTTAACTCTCTGCTTCGTCCACCACCCCCTCTACCCACTAACTCACTCACTGCCCAAGAGATTGGCAATCACTTCAAAGACAAGATCGATGCAATTCGTGAGGACATCTCCACTGTGCGTACGTCTTGCCCAGCAGCACATTCAACACTCTCCTCTTTTGAATTGGCTACTATGGAAGAGGTTACAAACATTTTCTCGGATGCCCACCTAACCAATTGTCCCTTGGATCCTGTTCCCTCACAACTACTACGGTCACCCTCTTCTTCTATCCTATGCTCCCTCACCCACATCTTCAATCTCTCCCTTTCTAGTGGCATTTTCCCCTCCCCTCTAAAACATGCACAGATCACTCCCATTCTTAAAAAGCCCTCACTGGACCCTACCGACCTGAACAACTTAAGACCCATCTCATTACTCCCATTCACCTCTAAACTTCTAGAACGCTTAGTCTACAACCGTCTTAGCTCCTACCTCAATGAAAATAACATTCTTGACCCCTTACAGTCTGGCTTTCGCTCGCAGCACTCCATGGAAACTACCTTACTAAAACTAACGATTTACTAACTGCTAAAACCAACAGCCAGTACTCCATACTCCTACTACTTGACCTCTCTGCGGCCTCTGATACTGTTGACCACCCGCTCCTTCTCAATAAACTACATTCCCTTGGCCTCCGAGATTCTGCTCTATCCTGGTTCTCTGGCTATTTATCACAGCGCTCCTTCAGTGTCACCTACAACTCTGTCTCCTCTTCATTGCCCCTTTCTGTGGGGGTCCCCCAAGGCTCGGTTCTTGGACCCCTTCTCTTCTCTATCTACACCTCCTCCCTTGGTCACTTAATAACTGCCCATGGCTTCCAATACCACTTATACGCTGATGACACCCAAATCTATCTGTCTACTCCTCACCTCACTCCTTCAGTCTCCTCTCGCATTACTAACTTACTAACTGACATATCAGCATGGATGTCGCACCACTTCCTTAAACTAAATCTCTCTAAAACTGAGCTATTAATATTCCCCCCCACCAGTGCCCCCCTCCATGACTTTTCCATCAAAATCAACAATGCAACCATCAGTTCCTCCCCTCACGCCAGGGTACTAGGTGTAATCCTAGACTCTGACTTGTCATTTCAGCCTCAAATCCAATCGCTGTCAAAAGTTTGTAGAATTCACCTCCGTAACATCTCTAAAATTCGCCCTTTTTTAACAAATGAAACCACCAAGCTCCTCATTCACTCCCTTGTTATCTCTCGCCTTGACTATTGCAACTCCCTTCTCATTGGCCTACCTCTCCATAGGCTATCCCCTCTTCAGTCTATCATGAATGCTGCTGCCAGACTTATCCACTCTGCCAACCCTCTACTTCAATCCCTACACTGGCTCCCAATCACCCAGCGAATTAAATTCAAAATTCTAACCACAACATACAAAGCCATTCACAACTCTGCCCCAAGCTACATCACTAATTTTGTCTCCAAATATCACCCAAATCGACCTCTCCGCTATTCTCAAGACCTCCTGCTTTCAAGCTCTCTCATCTCTTCCTCCCATGCTCGTCTCCAGGATTTCTCCATAGCCTCCCCCATCCTCTGGAACTCGCTACCTCCATCTATCCGGCTATCCTCTACTCTTGCTACCTTCAGGCAATCCCTGAAAACTCATCTCTTCAGGAAAGCCTATCACGTCTCCAACTAATCTCCTACCACTTCCACCAGCTCATTCCCCACAGTTACAACCTTTTGTACCACCTGCCCCACCCTATTAGATTGTAAGCTCTTCTGAGCAGGGCTCTCTTAATCCTATTGTATTGTATTATAACTGTATTGTCTCCCTTTTTATATTGTAAAGCGCTGCGTAAACTGTTGGCGCTATATAAATCCTGAATAATAATATTGTTATTTTTTTTTCACTAGCAATGGCGGCGATCAGTGATTTTTATTGGGACTGCGACATGGCGGACAGATCGGACACTTTTGGCACATTTTTGGGACCATTGGCATTTATACAGCGATCAGTGCTATAAAAATGCACTGATTACTGTGTAAATGACACTGGCAGGGAAGGGGTTAATTGTGTGTCCTAGGGAGTGATTCTAACTGTGGGGGGATTGGACTGCCTGAATGAGGCATTGTTCATACTTGGTATAAACAACAGATCGCTCTCCTCACCCCTCACAGCACAGAGATCTGTCTGTTTACATTGACAGATCTCCGTTCTGTCTCTGTGTGCAGCGAACGCCGGGCACATGCATCGGCTCCGGAGTCGCGTCCCCTAGTGGTCAAAAGGTGAACCGGAGTAAGGTAACATTGTTTCGCCCAGGGGAGCCAACCTGCCGCAGTACAACTGCGGCAGCTGGTCGGAAAGGGGTTAATGGAAGTCTATGCAAGTCGTAACGAAATCAGACAAAAAGGCGTGCAGGCGCCTTTTTCATAATCGCTTTGACATGAGTGTGCCACTTGTCATGCGTCATATGATGGCCAGGCGGCGCGGCTCTCATTCTGGGCGGGCATCATATAACGTCCGCCTATTTAAACAGGGAATGCGCGTGATCGTGTGCGCGCATCCCTGTTCCTTCGGTGGCGGAATGTCAGAGACACTGCTCGCCACCGAGGGGGGTAAACAGCCATTGGGCATGGCTGTTTACCACGTAATCGGCCGTGATGAAGTCACGGCCGATCACAGATGGTACCGCCCCACTTTGCACGGCGCATGAGCGCGCTGCGTGTGCACGTCAGTGGCAGCGTGTTCCCGGGAGCACTGCTTGTCACCGACGCTGGTAAACAGCCATTGGCCGGTGGCTGTTTACCATGTGATCAGTTGTGATCCTTTCACAGCCGATCACTAAATGTAAATACAGAGCGGTACCAAAATGTTACCGGGTTCTCCTCCCCGATCGTGTGTGAGAAGGAGATTGCGGTAACATCTCGTTACCGCTTACAGTGTACTCCAATCACACTGATCCCCCCCCCCCCAAATAAAGAGGACCTGTCACCACCCATCAAAGTACCTGTCACAGTCCATATGAGTACCTGAGTACCTGTCATAGTCCATATGAGTACCTGTCACAGTTCATATGAGTACCTGAGTACCTGTCACCGCCCCTTCAGAGTCCCCGAATACCATTCACCAGCCCATCAGAGTACCCGAGTACCTATCTGTAGCCCATCAGAGTACCCGAGTAGCTGTCACCAGGCCATCAGAGTACCTGAGTAGCTGTCACCAGGCCATCAGAGTACCCGAGTAGCTGTCACCAGGCCATCAGAGTAACCGAGTAGCTGTCACCAGGCCATCAGAGTAACCGAGTACCTTTTACCAGCCCATCAGAGTACCCGAGTATCTGTCTGCAGCTCATCAAGTTACCCGAGTACCTGTCTCCAGCCCATCAGAGTACCCGAGTACCTATTTGCAGCCCATGCCTCATAGAATATACGTTGGGGTGTCTGCTTTCCAAAATGGGGTCATTTTGGGGGTAATTCCACTGTCCTGTAGCTCAAGGACCCTCAAAAGTGTGATAGGTAGGAATGAAATGAGATGTGTAATTTATGCTCCTTGAACGCCTGAAGGTACTACTTCAATGTTGGTCCTCTGTATGTGGCCAGGCTGTATAAAAGTCTCACACATGTGGTATCGCCATACTCTGGAAGAGGAGCAGAATGTATTTTGGTGTGTAATTTGTTGTATGCATATGCTGTGTGTGAGAAATAACCTAATAATATGACAATTTTGTAAAAAAAAAAAAGAAAAAAAAAAAAAGAAGAATCTTCATTTTGCAAAGAATTGTGGAAAAAAATTACAACTAAAAAAAACACCATGCGACTTACTTAATACCTGAATGTCTACTTTCTAAAAAGGGGTCATTTGGGGGGTATTTGTACTTTCCTGACTTGTTAATGTCTCAAGAAATGAGATACACCTGATGTACTGAAGGCCTGATCAGATGTGATCAATTTTCAGTGATTAGCACCATAGTTTGTAGACTCTATAACTTTAACAAAGACCAAATAATATACACTAATTTGGGTTATTTTTACCAAAAATATGTAGCAGTATTATTATTATTATTATACAGGATTTATATAGCACCAACAGTTTGCGCAGCGCTTTACAACATACATTTTGGCTAAAATTTATGAAGATAAATTACTAATTAGCAAAATTTTATGACAGAAGCAAAGAAAATGGCATTTTTTTCACAAAATTTATGGTCTTTTTTTATTTATAGCCCAAAAAAAAAAAAACCCACTAGTGATTAAATACCACCAAAAAAAATTTCTATTTGTGTGAAAAAAAGGACGCAAATATCATACGGTTACAGTGTTCACGACTGAGTAATTGTCATTTAAAGTGTATAGAGCGCTGAAAGTTGGACTGGGCAGGAAGGGGGTGTAAGTGCACTGTATTGGGGTGGTTAAAGAATAACTCAAATTTTGTTGAGGAAAAAAACATTCCCCTCTGGGTGATCTTTGTACATTGCAAGGATTTTAACATACTTTGTTGCAGATTCCTCCCTAATGTTACTCTGGAAAAATAGCTGTTTGTTGTCCATGGGCAAAGTTAATGTGAATGGGATTGATTTTATAATTATCACTCACTTCCAGGGTTCTAATGAGAAAAGTTGCAGGGTCTGTATCCCTTATAGACATCATTTCCCTTTGGAAGTATCTCAACAAAAATTACCTATTTGTTGCAGAGGATGCCCAAAAACTGATTTTTATCTTAGTGCAGACTTCTGGGAAAATCAGTAAGCCAATCACACAAGTAGAAAATGACACTATTTGTGTACAGAAGACCTATAGGTTGCTATATTGCATTGAATTTTACAGAAAATTACAGTATTGCAGATTAAAGAGGAAAGGTCATTTAATTTTTAATAACATTTAATTATAATATGACTTGTGTCGCAGTTGTATTTGCTATATTATTCATTTTTAGATTACAGCCAGAGGAACAATGATTTCAATTAAAGTAACAGCCACTGCAGCAATTCAAAGTATCTTTAAATAGCAAAATGCTTTCAGCCTTGCTCTGGAGATCATCATCATGCAGCGCTGCCCGGGTGCCGCACAGCCATGGTAGGAAAAAAGTTTTGGACAGGCCCTGCACCTACTCATGGCAGCCCTGGCCACCCAGAGGCATACAGGCTTTTTGTGCAAAGGAAGCACAGTGCCAGGCAGGGACGCCCATTGAAAATCCTCAGAGCAAGGCTCAAGGTAAATATTTGACTACATGGGTTACATTGAGAGGAGGGGGGAAGCTTTTAAGTACTTTGTTAAACATGAAGTGAAGTTTCCCTTTAATCGTGCATGCTTTTTTTGTGAAAATTCTTTGTGTCTATGGTAGTAAATCTGTCACAGACATTTACAAAACTATCTCTATTTGCAGCAGCTAATTGAAAAACTGCCTGATTTTAATAGATGAGTGTCTAATCTTGTTGCTAATTTGTTTATGTGTGTACGCTGCGCTTTTCTTTTGTTTAGACAGCAACGGAATCAATCGTGCAATGAAGGCAAAAAAAAGGAAGAAAGAAGAGGAAGAGAAACAGAAACAAATTATGGTTAATTTATAGGCCAACAGATCCAATATGTCATGTAGCTCTCCTGACATTCTGCATTGCTAATGTATGATGTGTAAGGACAGCGGGACCATGCTGAGGCAGTCCAACCTCAGCACCTAACCTACACTGTACCTCCATGAGTGCCACCAGAAGCAGCTGCTTGAGGTGCAGTAAGAGGCAATTCATTATTTTTTTACAAAACATCACATTGTATACTTTTTTCTCTTGTTTTTTTTTTTCAACTTTAATAAACGATCACAAAAGGACGATTCATTCAGTTCTCAGTTTGCTGTGATGCAGTGCAACGAATGGAAGAGTGGCGAGTTTGTGCACAGTATGTGTGGTGTAAACAGGGCACATAGAAAGCAATTGTTATCTTTGTGCCCTTGCGTTGAGTATGCGTTCATTTGTGCAGATCAATGCAACCCAATGGAGGTGGCGTGAAGTCCAATATATTATTATGGTTTGTAGCACTACACACGTAGGAGTCGCTGAAGTTAGGGATCCCCCACTCCTGTGAAGCCAGGCACACCGAATCTTTACAGGAACACAAAGTCAGAAAACAGTTTGTAGCTTTGTTTTTGTTGTTTTTTTATAGGGTTAACAACTTGGATAGGAGGTTATGGGATGCCCACTTGACTTTAACAAGAACTTCAGGGACAATATACAGACTATGCTTCAATTTTCCTCCTGCACACATTTTGCTTCTCTCTTGCACAGCTTCTGTGTGGTTCACTCCTGAAAGAACTGACAGGCTCCTTGTCAGTTCTGTAACAGCCCATTGCAGGCAGGAACTCACAGTCGCTTATAAGCAGACATCTCAAGTCTCCCGGAAGGTGTGGGAGACTCCCGCATTTCTGCGGCGGCTCCCGCACACCCGCAAGCGCCTCCCGATCTCCCGGGAATGATCGGTGCGGCGGGGATCAGCTGTGATCACCGATCTCCTTTGTATAGATTTTTAGCTGACAGCCGCTTCTCCTTCTCTCCTTCCCACAGCTGTCAATTAAAAAGCTATACAGGGAGATCGGTGATCACAGCTGTCCCTCCAGCCGCACCGATCATCCCCAGCTGCTCTGTGTGCTCCTCCCGGGCCCCCTCCATGTCCTTCTCTGCCCCTGTTCTCCTCTGGCCCCCTCCATGTCCTTCTCTACCCCCGTTCTCCTCTGGCCCCCTCCATGTCCTTCTCTGCCCCCGTTCTCCTCCGGCCCCCTCCATGTCCTTCACCGCCAACTGCTCTGTGTGCTCCTCCCGGGCCCCCTCCATGTCCTTCTCTGCCCCCGTTCTCCTCCGGCCTCTCCATGTCCTTCTCCACCCCCATTCTCCTCCGGCCCCCTCCATGTCCTTCATCGCCAGCTGCTCTGTGTGCTCTTCCCGGGCCCCCTCCATGTCCTTCTCTGCCCCGTTCTCCCCCGGGCCCCCTCCATGTCCTTCTCTGCCCCGTTCTCCTCCGGCCCCCTCCATGTCCTTCTCCGCCCCCGTTCTCCTCCGGCCCCCTCCATGTCCTTTTCCGCACCCCTCTTGTTCTCCTCCGACCCCCCTCGTCCCCCGCAGCCTGTCCCCTCCTATCCTCTCCCGCCGGCTGTGGGGGGGAACTAGTTAATGGACACAGTGAGCAAGATCGCTCCTGTGTCCTGTGATAAATGAGCAGAGTAAACTGTGTTTACTCTGCTCAGTTTATGAATGGACAGGAGCCTCTGTCTCCTGTTCATTCATCTTTAGTGCTGTGAAAAGGGACTGGGAAACACGTGTCCTCAGTCCCTTTGTCTGTCTCAAAGGGGAGATGTCAGGGGTCTGTTTAGACCCCTGACATCTCACCAAAGCCCCCCAAAAACTATAAAAAAATGAAAAAGTGTAAAAAAAATAAAATAAAAAAACTGACACCACTCTCCCCTGCCCTACCAACACTGTCCACTGCCCCAACTGCCCCCCCCCCCCCCCCCAAAAAAAAGCAACGTGAAAAAAACAATTAAAAACAAATTAAATTGTAAAAAAAATAAATTATTAAAAATAAAAAAAAACTACTGACACCGTCCACATACCAACCACTCGCACCCCCTTTCCCAGAAGCACTGCGAAAAAATATTGAAAAAGTGATTTAAATAATATTTTGCTGTGGGGGGGGCGTTTGCGGGCGCAAAGCGCCACCTCCCTGAAATGAGTTTGCCACCCCCCTGAAATGAGTTTCTGCAGGTTGGGATGTCTGTAAAAATAGCACATGTGGAGTAAAACAGAGTGTAATCTTTGTGGATTTCCGGTCTGTGCAGTCCCCGGCCCAATCAGCATCCACATATCCAACCAGTTTTGGATCCGATGTTGCTGGTAACCATAACTTCATCTGAATTGTTCCTTTGAGGTACTGCATCACTTTTTTTACTGCATTCCAGTCACACTGACAGGGTGCTGAAACCTTTCTGCATAGTATGCCCACTGCTGCGGTTATGTCTGGTCTTGTCACAGTGGCAACATATAGCAGCTAACCGATTACTCTGCGATACATGTCATTGTTGGGTAGCAAGTTTTCTGCCTCATTGCTCTTTTGATAGCCTTGTTCCGTAGGAGTTTTCACTAGCTTTGCATCTTGCATAGGGAATTATACCAAGATTTTGGAGATTTTCTGAGATTAGTTGAGAAGATAAGTAAGAAGGCTGGCCTGCATTTGTGGGAGGAGTCTGAGGGGTACTTATCCCTCCTCCTCTACCTGATTCTGCGTCGGCTTGTAGTCAAGGTTACGGCCGACGCACGTCACTTCCGTTTCCTCACAGTGCGGTGATCCTCAGCAGTGGTGGTGGTGGTGGTTCCTCTCCCGGTGCTCACGCCGGGTACCATCAGGGGACCGTCCACCCACGCATCCGGTGCTCAATCCAGCACCATCGAGGGGGCCGCCCGCCGGCTTTTTCCGGTGCTCACGCTGGGGGGGGCGTCCGTCCACCCACTTTTCCCAGGTTATGCCGGTGTTGTGGGGTGATCGGTTTCACCGGGGGGGCCTGTGTCCTCTGGCTCTCAGCTGGTGGCGGAGCTCCTCCCCTCCAGCCGACTGCTCTCCATCTCCTCCTAGGCTCCGCCCCTCCAGGCCTCTGCACTGCAGCTCCTCCTGCTCTCTCGCACAAATATACTTTAATTATGTAGAGTATACCTTAGTGACATGATAGAAACTGATGTTTTTTCTCCCATGCACGCCCCCGCCCCAGTTTCGGGGGGGTTACTGAGGGCAGTACCAAGATGGGGGGCTGATCGGTGGGTTAGCTCCACTGCCGTGGTTGGTTTATAGGTTTCCTTGCCTGTGTCCCTGTCGTTGCGTGTTCCTGTCGTTGCGTGTTCCTGTCGTTGCGTGTTCCTGTCAGAGCGTGTCCCTGTCAGAGCGTGTCCCTGTCAGAATGTGTCCCTGTCGTAGTATGTTCTGTCACAACGGTTCCGCCTCAGCAGGTTCTGTCACAGCATTTTCAGTCATAGCGGTTCAGTCATAGCATTTTTAGTTGCAGCGTTTTTCAGTCATATCGGTTCTTAGCGTTTTCAGTTTCAGCATTTTTCAGTTATAGCGGTTCTGTCATAGCGTGTTCAGTTTCAGCATTTTTCAGTCATAGCGTTTCAGTCACAGCATTTTCAGTCATAGCGTTTTTAGGTTAGCGGTTCAGGCATAGCATTTTAGTCGTAGCGCTTCAGTCATAGCAGTTCTGTCACAGCGTTTCAGTCATAGCGATTCTGTCATAGGGTGTTCAGTCGTAGCGTTTCAGTCAAAGCGTTTCAGTCATAGCATTTCAGTCGTAGCGTTTTCAGTCACAGCATGTGCTGGCATGGGTTCAGTCATAGCTTCCTGTCATAGCGTGTTCTGTTATAGCGTGTCACAGTTATAGCGGGTGCTGTCACAACATGTACAGTCATAGCGTTCCAGTCTAGCAGGTTCAGTCATAGTGGGTGCTGTCCTAGCATGGTTAGTCAGCGTGTCCAGCCTCGGCATCTTGGTCACAGAGTGTTCAGTAATAGCGTTCCTGTCCAGCGGGTTCTGTCTGAGGGGAGCTGTCTGAGCGTGTCACAGTCACAGCGGGTACTGTCGTACAGATGCTGTCGGTCGGTGCTGTCATTAGGCGTTCAGTCATAGTGTTCCAGTCACAGCCTGTTCAGTAATAGCCGGTGGTGTCGCAAGCATGTTCCAGTCGCGGCAGGTTCCAGTCGCAGTGGGTTCCAATCGCAGCGGTTTCGTCATGGCATGTTCCTGTGATAGCTGATTGGTCACAGCAGTTCTTGTCAGCGTGGTCTGCGGTCATGTCTCATCGTACCTTCATTCGTTGTTCTTCGTACACCTGGGTTTAGTTAGCAGCGCTCACATTTCAGGATCTGTCACATCTACAGATCCATATGGGCTGAGGTTTCATTTTTTAAATGATTGTTGACCACAATCTTCTCACCCATATAACATACGTCATATGATTCACGTTCATTTCATTACACCAGTATGACTACTCACCACGGTCTGTTTGTACACTAGCCCCGAGTGTTTCAGTTTTACTACCTGTCTCTGCGCTGCAGGTTACTCGGCCTCACTTACCAGGTTCATTCACGTGCTGTGGTCTTGTCATTTCTGGTCACGTCCTCATACTTAGGTAGGCACAGAGGGGTGGTGTTCTCATGTCTGGTTGTCTGTTGTCACTTCCATAGTTTCTGATTCCTTGGGTTGGGCATGCCGCACGTTTCAGAAACAGCTATTCATGTGCATCCCTTCAACCTCACGTGGGGGTTCGGAGCATGGTAGCACTCTGTCATCAAGGAGTTGGTCCATACTTAAGCACACAGCGGAGCATGGTCACAGGGATTTTTCCTTTCCTGGCCACAGCCGGGAAGGCGGTTCACTTCAGATTGTTTCCAATTCCGTCCCAGCTACTCCCATCCACCGGCATGGTACAGGTTCTGGGCATTATTCTTTAATGCAGATACATGTGGGCTAATATGCTCTCCACAGTCTGTTAGGGTTCCAAGACAGGATGGAGGTGATCAAAGCTCGCTCGGTCAGGGACCGGGTGTCAGCTCTACCCCAGCTCCTGTTCTTCCTAAATCCCCTCAGTTCACCGGGCTTGTTAAGCCTTGTGGTTTAAGATGCCTGAGCCAAGCATGTTACTTGTCAGGGGCGGTGTTGGAATCTCCCATTCCCAGTCTACAGACAGGCCTGCTGGAAGCATTTGTCAGGCCTGCACACGGGCCTCATTGCTATCTCGTCAGATTCTGTTGTCATAGTATCTTGGCGTCAGTGGACAGTCATGCTTTCGTTGCCAGCAAGGTACTGGAGGCAGTGATTTCCTAGGGGTACTTGGTCTGGTTCTTTACCTTCATTCTGTAGGTAGGGGGCTGGACCACCAGGGTGCCCAGTGGCAAGTTTCCAATATTGTTTTCCACATTTTGACTGCTCTCTTTCCTGCAGATTTTTTTTTTTTTTATCAAGGTACTCGTTTGTGGATTTGTCAATGCAGCACTTGCTACATTTGGAGGGGGGGGGGGGTGTAGTGGCATCCAAACTGATGTCATCATGCGTGCACTTACTTCCATAAGACCTGCCAGTTGGTGGGGCAAGTCGATGGTGCGGATGTCATGTTACCACTGGGCTTACCCTTGGGTCGAAGCAGTCATTGCTTCGAAAACCTGGCGAAGCATTCTTTTGGGTCTTGGGTACCTGCAGGGGGGGCAGGGGTTAATTCATTCAGGTCATGTCCTGTTACATGGAGACCCTGGTTACTGCCCAGAGATCTATAGTCTTGTAGGGTGTGTGCTGGGCCAATGTCCCCTTGACGGCCCACAAAGTAGTAGGTTCGGGCCAAATGTCATCGTTATTCTGGGTTTCATTCTCGGCGCATTCTCTTGTTTAGGATAATGCCTGGAGAACTGCTCAGGTACATCAGACCAGTCATCTTTTGTCCGACCCCGGCCTGTTTTTAAAAGGGGGGGCTAACAGTCACTTTGGGTATGCTGAATCATGCCATGAGACTTATTCCCCAGGATGGAGTCCGGCCCTCCTTCCGCTGTTCAGGACTCAACTTGGTGGTCAGGTCACAAGCAGAAGCTTGACCCGATTATATAGTGTGGGACCAGGTTCTGGGTGTCTGGTAGTGTTTTCCAGGTTTAAACGGTGCTTATTGCCACAGCATATTGGCCTGATCCGACAATACTATCAAACACATCTATCAGGTATCCAACACTTGAGACCCCTGCAAACTCCTGTCAGGTCATCCATTTTTGCGGCTTACTCTCTCAAACTTCCCCATACCAGCTTAGACAGGCCAGGGGTTCATGGGAATTTCACGGTGTTACATAAATGGTGTTCATTCATAGCGTCTGATCTTCTCAGCCATTTCGCAAGGGATCCTTGGGTCAGCCCTTGCTCCTTTTCCACTCACGTGTCCTCACGCTACAAGCAGTTCATTCCCAGGTCTGGGTTTCTCTGAAATCGGGCTCAATCCATCAATTACGGGGTATTCATCTGGGTTCTGGGCAGTTGCAGATTCCAAGCAGGGGATCCCTCCTTACCATCAATTCATGGGACCTTGGTGTTTATCCTGTCATAGCTGATATGCCGGATACGTGTACGGAAGCCATCCGGGCATGTGCTTCCCTGTTAGACAGTTTGTTACCTACCTTTTATCTAGCTTTTCATCACACCTACTTTCGTGTCTTTTTGCCCTCTCTTTCAGGTGTACTGACCGGCTAGGCCAAGGCACACCTCAGGCGTTGGTAGTTAGGGTATCGCATTTCCAAGTGAAAACTCTGACTACAAGTAAGAAGGCTGGCCATATGCCAGCCTGCATTTGTGGGAGGAGTCTGAGGGGTACTTGTCCCTCCTCCTCTGCCTGATCCTGCGTCAGCTCGTAGTCAAGGTTCCCACCCACCCGCTTCCCCCAAATTTTCAAATTTACTCATACACATCGTACTTTCTTCATATTCATACATTCAGGGTATACCCTCTCTTTCAGGCGTACTGACCAGCTATGCCAAGGCACACCTCAGGCCTTGGTAGTTAGGGTATCGCGTTTCCAAGGGAAGACTCTCTGACTACAACTTCCATCTTCTGTCTCTATTTGGATTCCCAGATAGTAGCTAATGTTCCCTAGCTCTTTGATTTCAAAATTTTCTTTCAGCTTGAACTGGTTGTAATCCCCTTCTTGTTCAAAACTAGTTATAATGTCATCAACATAAATAAGGATGTATATCCATCTGTCTTCTTGATTCTTGGAGTAGAGACAGGGGTCTGCTTTACTTCTTGAGAATCCCTCTCTGGTAAGTAATGTGAATGAGAGGTTAAAAACCCCAGAACCTGCGCAAAGTGGAAGTATAATTAGTGCAACTAGAATAATTAAACAGGTGAAAGTTGGTAAGGAGCAGCACGTTGTAGAAAAGAAAAACGGATAAGTAAAAATCAATACTGAATTGATTAAACCGTGCTCCTTCCCTAATACAGTGCAAACATGCAAAAGTGGTTTCAACTGAGCACCAACATGATAATATTTAATATAATATGGTAATTACTTTGTTTGCTTTCTCATTCCACATCCTTGCAAATTGCTTAAGGCCACAGATGCTCTTCTGAAGTTTACACACAAGGTTATCTCCTTGTTCAAACCCTGGTAGTTGCTCCATGTAGAGGTCTTCCTTAATGTCTCCATATAGGAGAGCAGTTTTAACGTCTAGGTGTTTCACTTGCACGCCCTTTCCGGCTGCAACGCTAAGAAGCACTCTGATGGTGGAGTGTTTTATGACGGGAGCGAATGTTTCATCGTAATCTTCATCAAATTTCTGGGAGTAACCCTTGGCAACTAGTCTGGCTTTGTATTTGTGGATATTCCCTTCTGCGTCTGAAGAAGCTCTGTGAGTGTCCAGGTTTTATTTTCTTGAAGTGACTTTAATTCTTCTGCTGCTTTTCTCCATTTATTCGCTTCATGCTTTGGTAGTTTTTCTATGTCTTCCCAGGATGTTGGTTCAAGTATGCTGTGTGTTTTGACAGTGTATGACAGCTTGCGGGTTGGTATCCCCTTTTGTAGTCCCAAGTGGATCTTCTGACTTCAGGCAGTTCAGCAGGATCTGGTGGGGAACTTGATTTAGGCCATGCAAGTTCCACCTCCTTGTTCTGACTCCTGCAAAGGTTCGCTTTGGATGACCTTTTCTTCTGATTTGACATATTCACTTCACAGCTTTCAGGGATCGGTGATGGGCTCTCATCAAAATAAACACTATGGCTTATTGACACGTTGTCAGTCTTTGGTGTAGGATTCTGTAACCTTTATTTTGCTCACTGTAGCCTACTAGAATGACCTCTATGGCTCTGTTCTCCAGCTTGGATCGCTTTTCACTTGGAATATAGGCATATGTTTTACATCCAAACACTCTGATGTGCCCTATGCTAGGCTTTGATCCATGCCACATTTCGATTGGAATATGTGTAATGGCTCCTGAGGGTAGTCTGTTCTGTAGGTAGGTTGCAGTCATGACTGCTTCTCCCCATTACTTGTGAGGAACGTTGGCATCCGACAACTTGCATCTGGCCATTTCTATAAGAATGCGATTTTTCCTTTCTGCTACACCATTTTGTTCGGGAGTGTATGGTGCGGTTGTCTGGTGTACTATTCCTTGTCTCTTCAGATATTAGGCCACTTCTTTGCTTATTCTCCCCATTGTCAGTGCGTATTATTACTGGTTTGCGTTGGAATTTGTTGCTAGACATGGCAACGAACTCTTGAAGTTTCTCTGATGTTTCATTCTTGTGTTTCATCAGATAAGTGGTTGTGTACCTGGAATAATCATCAATGAAAGTCAGTAGATATCTGTTCCCACGTGACGTGGGAGTTTTCATTGGACCACATACTTCACTATGTATGTGCTGCAGGGGGTGGGTAGTTTTTCTTTGAGATGCCTGTGCCAGTGGAGCATGTGTGGCTTTTGCTTCAATGCAGCACTTGCATTTCATGTCCACTTTGCAAGGTTCTATTGTCAAATCTTCTGATAAGCCCTCTCTTTATAATGTCCTGTACAGCTTCTGGACTTCTGTGCCCCAGCCGCCTGAGCCATAAGTGAATAAATTTGCTGTGTAGGTCTTTAGAGACTATATTGGCTTGCTGGTCTGTGGTGATGAGTTTGTATAGGTGATCATCCAGTTTTCCTTTTGGGAGGAATCGCTTATTATTGTGGAATTGTGCATTCATCACCCTGAAATTTAACTGTGAGACCGTTGTTTGCAAGACTTTTCACTGATAGAAGGCTGCCTTCTAGTTCTGGAACATACAGTACTTTCTTTACAGTGATACTCTACTTGCATTGTGGTGTAATGCAGTTCAGGAAGCCTTGGCCTCTACCTTCTGATGTGATGCTTTTCCCGTTTGCTAGGAAAACATTGTCATTTGCACTGTAATTAAGTTTGTGAAGAAGGTCTCATCGCTAGTCATGTGGCTTGTTGCACACGAGTCTATGCACCAGCACGTGGCTTGCCGCTTTGTGTTACTTTAAAGGTGCCACTCCATGAAGTGTCTTCAGTTTCCTTTGTGATTGCTTTGACTCTTTTGTGGATAACTCTAGCTTTTCGCTGCTCGGCTTTCCAGATAGAACAGTCCTTTTTTAAGTGACCGGTCTTCTTACAGCGAAAACAGGCTCTGCTTTTTTTGTTGTACTTTATACCTTTGTACATCTTACGAGCTTTGTCATCATGATGCATATTTTCTTTCCTTCTGTCATATTCATTGATTTAGTTTCCCTGACATATTCTAGTGACAGGTCCTGCTCGGGTCTGGTTTCTTTTGTCTTTTTATTGTTTTCAAAAACACATATTTATACAAAACAACAGTAAGGACCACCCACCACAATACCAATACCACGCTTTAGCGATGACGCCCCCAACGCCTCAGTGTGAAAGTGCCCTAAGTCATAAGTATGAACATTGCCTGTGAAGCTTGTCAACCAAACCTACACTACTCCCTTAAGCCCTCATTACATATTCAACCAAAACATAGGAATCCATGCGAAAAAACACCCACACTGTCCAGGAGATATGAGATACGAAACCCACCATATATTTAGCGCAGGACTATTTACCCGCTCCTTCAAAGGCAATGAGGTGCATATCGTAACAGCTTATATGACAGAAAAGATAACTTTAAATAAGGGTGAAAATGTATCTGTTACAGTGAGAGGTGAAGCCATCCAGCCAAGGACAAAAAATAAGCCTAAATCTGCCCAGGAAGAACACAAATAACAAAAAACACCTGACAAAGGTTCTAACCCTTTCTATGGCCAGATTAACATAAGGGGCTATTGGAGCTGCAGCTCCAGGCCCATTTGCCCAATAAAATAAATAAAAGAATAAAATCACAAACCCCCCCGCCAAAAAAAAAACAATCGAGCTTCAAGGGTTTCATAGGGCTTCATAGAGACCCTAGCCGAAGCCCTACCCACCACTGGTCAAAATTTGGGGCTCCTAGGACCCATGGTTCCGGAGATACGGGGCTCCTTGCGCAGCCTGTCAGAAGCTACATACAGAGTGGCCAGTTTAAATACAAGCTGGCACACTCTGTTTGCAGCAGACTGAGAGGATGAGCTCACAGTGCCTCTCACTTCTTGTCAGAGGCACTGAGCTCAATGGACAGCTTGGAACCTTGGACCAGTGGTAAAGTACCATTGGTCCCAGCTGTCCAATAAAAATGCTGCAGTGGAGGCTGACCTCTCACTGCAGTGTCATAGAAGGGGGCATGTGTCTAAAAGACACATGCTCCCTTCCAGCCCAGCCCTCTTAATTAGAAGGAAAAAACATGGGTTTATGGGTATAAGATTTACTCATAATCCCATGTTTTTCTCACACAGTTAAGAGGGAGAATGAGAATTTTCTGCTGCTGAAAAGGTATAAGCTAAATCATATATTATTATGCTATATGTTATAAGATAATAGTTTATTATTTATCTATTTACTGTGAAATTATTCGTTTGAAATTATAACTTCAAACGTCAATAATTTCTCCGTTAAGCCACCTGCTTGAGTACAGTTTTTGAAAATATAGTAAATTAACATAAAAACGATATATAATAATTATTTGAATTTTACTTATGGTAATAAATCCCTTGCCGCCCAGGCCAATTCTGACACTTCTCTCCTACATGTAAAAATCATAATTTTTTTTTTGCAAGAAAATTACGAGTACTCAGAACCCCCAAACATTATATATATTGTTTTAGCAGACACCCTAGGGAATAAAATGGCGGTCGTTGTAACTTTTTATGTTACATGTTATGTGCGCAGCAATTTTTCAAACTTTATTTTGGAAAGAAACTGTTTCATGCATAAAAAAAAAAACACTAAAGTTAGCCCAATTTTTTTGTTTAAGGTGAATGATGATGTTACGCCAATTAAATAGATTTAACACGTCACACTTTACAATTGCGCACATTTGTGGAATAGCGCCAAACTTCAGTACTTAAAAATCCTCATAGGTGACGCTTTAAACATTTTTACAGGTTACATGTTTAGCGTTACAGAGGAGATCTAGTGCTAGAATTATTGCTCTCGCTCTAACGTTCGCGGCGTATGTAACCTGTGTGTATCTGGCTCTGATACTAGCCAGTGCCTCACCAGCCACTGACCTCACCGCACGTCCCTGACCCAAATCTTAAAAATACATTTGGACAGGGCTATACAAATGCCGTAGCTGTGATGCTTTACTTCACAGCTGTAACTTTTTTTTTTGTCATTTCTTTAGCTGCAGCATCTTTAACTCAACCTGCAGAGTTTGAAGGGCAGCACCTCCTGTCAAACTTGCCTATTAATTTCAATGAAGCCACTCTGCAACTGCAAGCCAAACTCGCTCGCAGTAGCAGCATAGTCCAACAATGTAACGCCTGCTGCTATACCACTTGTTGAAAAGCAATCCACCACAGATCACTTTTCACAGGGCAGTAAGCATTACCACAAATGTGAAAGAAACTTGAAACACAACACATGACCATTTCCCAACCTGCAGATGACAGACCCTACTCCAAAAGATATCACTCCCAGTTACTCCCCCCACCCGGTGATTGATATCCCTCCATGACCACCTCACACCCCCCTGCTGACAGACCTCTGTCCCCAGCCTGTCCCCACTCACCCTCTCACCTGCTGACCTGTGGATGGGGGAATCACTCCTGCAGTGTTATTGTGTTCTGCCAATGGGGAGCCTTCCCTACCCACAGAATACAATGATCAGTGTTGCTAACGATAGCTGGCAGCACTGATTGTTTTGGGAAAAACCTGACAGGCTGGTTGTACTCAAGTCGATTGACTTGTGTACAACCAGCTAGCCCATACATAGATCGACTATGGCTAGTCTCTGCTTAATTGGCTTAATTTCAATCCATGTATGGCCTGCTTAACCACTACGCAATCCCCAAACATCCTTCCACAAACCTTTTACTGTTTTCCTTCCCAGATTCCTTCATCCTCCTCACCTGTATATAGTGCCCGCTGTCATACCCTCCACACTTCTCTCCTGTGAATACTGCCCTCTGTCATACCCCCACACTCCTCTCCTGTACATCCTGCCCACTGCCACACCCTCCACACTTATCTCCTGTACATACTACTCACTGTCATACCCTTCACACTCCTCTCCTGTACATACTACCCTCTGACATACCCTCCACACTTATCTCCTGCGCATACTGCTCGCTGACATACCCTCCACACTCCTCTCCTGTACATACTGCCCCCTGTCATACCCTCCACACTTCTCTCCTGTACATAGTGCCCACTGTCATACCCTCCCACATTCCTCTCCTGTGTATACTACCCACTGTCATACACTTCTCTCCTGTACATACTGCTCACTGTCATACCCCCACACTCCTCTCCTGTACATACTGCCCTCTGTCATACCCCCACACTCCTCTCCTGTACATACTGCCCTCTGTCATACCCTCCACACTTCAAGTAAAGGAAATCTTCTCAGTCCTCATATTTGTTCTGCCAATTATTAGTACTCATTTAATTTTGTGATCACTATTGTCATGTATAGTGGAACCACTGGTCAAAAAAAAGTGTCCCTGAAAATATTTTTGAAATGTTGGCAACTATGCACTTGGGCATTGCCCAAGGGCCACTGGGTCAGTAGGGGGCCCCATGAGAGGCTCCCAGGATCCTGGGATATTAAAGCAGTAGTAAACTTCACTAACATTACTATTTTTTAGAGGCCCTGAGGTAGGTTATGCCATAATGCACAAGTATGCACAGCATATTAGCGCTTAAGGGTACACTTATCTGTCAGACTGAGCCCTCCAGTGCTTCACTGTGATCAATCCGGCGGGTCCTGGGTGCTTCAATCTTCACCCGGTCTTCCTTCCGGGTTCTGTGCCTTCGGTCACTTGCCTTGGCCGAGCTGCATTGATGTCACTCCCACTCCCCATGCTCATGCGCATCCTCTTTCTCTAATCCCCCCTCTCTCTCATCCTCCCTCCTTTACCCCTCAGCCCTCTCTCATCCCCTTTCTCTCTCTCTCATCCTCCCTCTCTCTATTTAATTTAATTTGTTATAACAAAAAATCGTTTGCATTTTTATTTATTTATTTATTTCATAAAAAGCCCCACCAAAATCCTCAGCACCATGCCCATAATGTTCTTAATATGGCCCTGACCCTTCCCCTATTCTATTAATGGAAGTAAAATCACACAAAAATTATTTAACTGCACGTTCTCCTTCATAAGTACACAATTTCTAAAAATGCAGATCTCACATTAGATTTAGTCTCAGACGAGCAGCAGCTTGTAGCAGCCTATCATACTGTTATTATTTAAATCAGTTCTCTCAGTACAGGACTTTTCCAGTACTGGTAAGCTGCAACACAACCACAACATTACACTCATCTGGATACAAGATGTTGTTTAAGAGGGCAAAAGGAATACTAGAAATATTTTAGATTTTACTTCAGTGAACAAATTTGTCTGCAAAGCACAGGTTCTTGAACAGTGCCAGATGTTCCTTTAAGCATTTTGGGTGTCGTGGAAATTTCATTTACTTTCATGGGCCCGTCAGGATAATCAAACAGGACACACCACACTAGAATAAATGCCCTGCAGAGAAGATTATCATGCAACAGGTGCAAAAGGAAAAAAAAAAAAAGAAGTATTATTAGAGTGTATGTCAGAGCACAATATATTTCCCCATATTGTATCCTGTTATTATTATTATTATTATTATTATCCTATGACACAATCTGTGCACTGTCATGCTTACAGCCGTAAGTGTCTTGTGCTACACTGCCATGGGTGTCATTTAAGATGAGTGGAATGATGTGCACTATAAATAAAGTTAACAAAAAAAACAGAAAAATGGAAATGGCAGCCATTCCGGTTTGGTGTGTGGGCAGTGTGAATGGGCTAGTTCTTAGGGCTAGTTTACACCACAATCCCAGTGATCAGTGTGAGTTTCCATGTGTGCATTTAAAGGCATTTGTAATGTAGTGTGGTTTTTTTTATTCCTTTTATTTATTTTTTTTTTACTTTTTCCTCTCCTTCGTGTTTATGTGCATTCGAACTCCACACCGTGGCCCCCTGTGACGTCACCGTCTCATCATGCCCAGGGCGGTGACGTCACAAGGGGTCGTGGCCTCCGGATGTCGTAATCCGTTTGCCACGCCCCATCGTTATTTAAGAAGCGCAGGATATCGGCGCCGACAGATGAGCTTGTCAAAAACTGTCTACTGTATTTTTTAACACTACACTACTTTTTTTTTTTTTGGATAAGGGTCTGGTATGGATTTTGGGGGGACCCCCACGCCATTTAAAAAAAAAATTGTCATGGGGGTCCCCCCGAATCCATATTAGACCCAAGGGCCCGATATGGACCTGGGGGGGGGGGGACACGCTGTTTTTTTTCACGATTTTTTTTTTTTTAGTCTGCATTTTTTTTACATTGAGCGGAAAGCCAGCTGACAGCTGATGACTCGTCGGTTGTTAAGGACCTGGCAGACGGCTTCCTGGCCCCCTCCTTAGCAACCAGCTGTATACAGTGTAAAAAAAAAAGAAAGAAAAAAAGAAAGAAAAAAAAAAAACGCCGCAAAATCGCGGTAAAAATGCGGTACTTGCACTTTGGGTGCAGGTTCATTGAATTCTACTACAAGCAAAATGCTGCATTTTGCGGGAAAAAAGTCCTTTCCAAAAATGCAGAGGCACAAAAATGCATTGATGTGAACATGTTCCATAGGAACCCGTGTTGAAAAATTTCCCTGCATTTCTGCAAAATGCAAAATGCATCAAAAAACGCCTTAGTGTGAATCAAGCCATAAGCCGCGTACACACGATCGGATTTTCCGACAAGAAATGTATGATGACAGGCCATTGGCGGAAAATCTGACCGTTTGTACGCTCCATCGGACAATTGTTGTTGGATTTTCCACGGGAAAATGTTGGATGGCAGGCTTTAAAATTTTCCACGGACAAATGTCTGTTATCGGATTTTCCGAGCGTGTGTACACAAGTCCGTCAGACAAAAGTCCAAAGTACAAACACGCATGCTCGGAAGCAAGGACGAGACAGAAATGGTCGGTCTTATAGACTAGTGTTCGTAATGGAGAATTAACATTTGTGACGTGGCAAATTATGAAATCTCGAAATGCAGCGCACAATTCTCTTCTTATGGGATAATAATGAAGCTGCTTTGCTGGTGATATTGATGGAGTTATTGCAAACGAATTTTCAAAGGCTTTTTTTTTCTAGTGATATCAAGAATAATATTATTATGCTTTTTTTTTTTGGGCAAGTTACCACAGCACCATTATCCCGTAGTTTTTAAGATCAAAGATACTATGTTGGTGTCCCTTGTTAATTTTACATTGTATTTTTTAAAATGTAACTGCCTGCTCAAATCATTATTATTCAACCAAAAAATAAAATAAAAGCCTCATTCATGTGTCCTGCTTCTTAATATAGGGGGTCAGCAATGCCAAGAGTTGGTGAAAGCAGGGGTCCGTCATCCGGAGATAATTCTGAAAAACATCCGGATTACTCTCCTGGAGCTCCCGCAGCAAAGGCATATGACATAATTGGTCTCGATTAATAAAGCAACCAATTTTTGGTCCAAGAAATCCTCCTCCTCCAGTTCCTGGACTGGACTTGGGTCAAAGCAATAACTCCAAGGCCAATAATAAATAACACTTTATCTCCTCCGAGTCCGCAAAATGTCTGGTTGACGAACGGCCATTCAGAAACGAAATGATAAGCGCGAATCAACACTCATTAAACTTCTACTAACACGAAATTAGCAGAAGGAGCCCAAAAGGTGGCGCTAAAGAGCTGAAAAACCACGTAGTACGTCACTACGTTTGTGTTTGTTGGTTGACAATTCCTTGCTGTTTGTATGCAAGACAAAATCCAAGCACATGCCTTCGGACAAAAGTCTGAGGTTTTGTCTGCGCAAAATCGAATAGTGTGTACGAGACTTTTGTGTGTTATCTGCATTAAATTAGCCTCAGAACCTGGGTAATTCATATGTGTTTGGGTTTAAAGGATGAGGTGGCAACCCCTGGACACATATGGAAACAATTGTTTCCTGTGTGTCCCTGTGGTGACAGGTGTTTTACTATGCGATAAAAGGCCTGTCACCACACATAGCGTGAATGGACCCTTACTGTTGACTGACCCACTACCTCTGTTTTTAGTCTGTTTCAAGTATCAACAACCCTTTCGGTAAAATAATACTTTCTTAGGCCTTGTTCATACTGGTATTAGAAATGTGAGTTTGAAGCACACTTTTGCTGCTCCTCAAATGCCTAGAAAACAGGACAGACAGAGCTGTTACCATTTGAAAAACCCATGTAGCGTTTGCGTCGCTGTGCGTCAAAAATGAAAGCTACATGTCGAGTCTGGGAGGAGTTGAAGCTTGTCAGCTCCTTCCATTCATGTCTACAATAAGGCATCATAAACATACCTGTAGTGCGTTTGACAAGTGTTAATTAAATATCAGTGAGGTGGAAATTGGAATATCAGTGAGGTGGAAATAAAATCACTTGGCGGGTGTTTGAGGTTTCTTTTTTTTTTATCTCCCCTTAAATGCATGAGAAATGTGTCAAAATCTTGTATTAACGCTATTGGTGTGTTGGTTCGTGTTACTGTCAGCTTCATTATTTTTAGTAAGTGTGAACTTGCTGGTGTAAACAGTATGTTTTCTTCATGACCTGCTTCTATCCAGTGAGGAAAAGTGCAGGTCACCACACAGAGCGTGAATGAGCCCTGGTTCACACTGAGGTGTCCGTTTATGAAGCAGTAAAGAGAGGTGATCCAGAGGATCGCCACTGATCACAGTCCATAAACCGTTTATGAAACAGAGATAATCGGGGAAGAACAAGTTTGAACATGTTCTCCCGCCGATGATCTCTGCACACTGGGAATCCTCATTGACTGACACAGAAACGGCCAGTTTATGAAGATGCGATCTCAGCACTTCACTGGCGATCTGTGTCAGAATTCACCCTCCCCGATTCACCAGCTCTATGTATGCTGGACCCACAGGGCCATGTTGAATGCCAGGACTGCACTTTACTTTGACAAGCATGCATCTTCTATCATCTTGAAGTGTTTTTAATCTTATCCTATTAAAGTCATCATTTTAATACTACACTCAGGTCGGCGCCTCCCCCACCCTGTTTGCTCCTTACAAAGTTTCATAAACTGGCACACAGAGGAGAACGATCTCGTCTGTGAATGTCGGAGAATGAAGCAGTGAATTTTTTTCACTGCTTCATAAATGGACACTTTAATGTGACTTTGAAATCGTGCTAATTCAATTGAAGCTGCAGGTTAGTGTAATGTGAGGTGTGACTTGCCTGACATCTGTGACTTTGTGAAATAGTACAGGGACATTTTTTTTTTCAAATCGGTGTGGCACCGCAAGGTTGGAGTCACGCCGATTTGAAACGTTTTGTTGCCAACAAAAGGGTGCGACTCGTCATTTGGAACTGTCAAATCGTATGACAAGGCATACTGGTGTGAACAGGGTCTGAGCCTGAAAGCATGTGTGAGGAGCCCTTACAGATTACAGTGAGCTGCTACTGCTGCGTATTGTAATATTCTCAAAGAAAATATTTATAAATAAATCATGAATGAATCCTGTGTGTCTGTTGTGTTAGGTAAACCCTTGTAGTGCCAGCACTGTATATGTGACAGAAGAGTAAGCACTGTATATGTGACAGAAGAGTAAGCACGGTATATGTGAGAAGTGTCCCTTCCATGTCCAGCACTGTATATGTGAGAAGTGTCCCTTCCATGTCCAGCACTGTATATGTGAGAAGTGTCCCTTCCATGTCCAGCGCTGTATATGAGAAGTGTCCCCTCCATGTCCAGCACTGTATATATGAGAAGTGTCCCCTCCATGTCCAGCACTGTATATGTGAGAAGTGTCCCCTCCATGTCCAGCACTGTATATGTGAGAAGTGTCCCTTCCATGTCCAGCGCTGTATATGAGAAGTGTCCCCTCCATGTCCAGCACTGTATATATGAGAAGTGTCCCCTCCATGTCCAGCACTGTATATATGAGAAGTGTCCCCTCCATGTCCAGCACTGTATATGTGAGAAGTGTCCCCTCCATGTCCAGCACTGTATATGAGAAGTGTCCCCTCCATGTCCAGCACTGTATATGTGAGAAGTGTCCCCTCCATGTCCAGCACTGTATATGTGAGAAGTGTCCCCTCCATGTCCAGCACTGTATATGTGACAGAAGAGTCCCCTCCATGTCCAGCACTGTATATGTGAGAAGTGTCCCCTCCATGTCCAGCACTGTATATGTGAGAAGTGTCCCCTCCATGTCCAGCTCTGTATATGTGAGAAGTGTCCCCTCCATGTCCAGCTCTGTATATGTGAGAAGTGTCCCCTCCATGTCCAGCTCTGTATATGTGAGAAGTGTCCCCTCCATGATGTCCAGCACTGTATATGAGAAGTGTCCCCTCCATGATGTCCAGCACTGTATATATGAGAAGTGTCCCCTCCATGTCCAGCACTGTATATGTGAGAAGTGTCCCCTCCATGTCCAGCACTGTATATGTGAGAAGTGTCCCCTCCATGTCCAGCACTGTATATGTGAGACGTTTCCCCTCCATGTCCAGCTCTGTATATGTGAGAAGTGTCCCCTCCATGTCCAGCACTGTATATGTGAGAAGTGTCCCCTCCATGTCCAGCACTGTATATGTGAGAAGTGTCCCCTCCATGTCCAGCACTGTATATGTGAGAAGTGTCCCCTCCATGTCCAGCACTGTATATGTGAGAAGTGTCCCCTCCATGTCCAGTATTGTATATGTGAGAAGTGTCCCCTCCATGTCCAGCTCTGTATATGTGAGAAGTGTCCCCTCCATGTCCAGCACTGTGTATGTGAGAAGAGTCCCCTCCATGTCTAGCTCTGTATATGTGAGAAGTGTCCCCTCCATGTCCAGCTCTGTGTATGTGAGAAGTTTCTCCTCCAAGCACAGCACTGTAGAGAGTATTGCTGGCTGGGTTTTGGAGTTGAGACAGTCCACCCCTCCTCCTCTCCTCCTCCTCCTCCTCCTCCTCCTCCCTGCACCAACAGCTCAGTCCCCCCACCCTCTGGAGCTCAGCACACTCCCTCCCTCCCCCATTCCACACACATCAGCAGCTCTCCTCCTTCCACACACATCCCAGACTGGAGGAGTGAGGAGAGACAACACAGCAAGCTGTGCCCTACAAGTACAGGGGGACACCAGGGGATGAGGTGAGGACAGAGGAGGGCAGAGAGAGAGCTGGATGGAAGAAAGAGGACTAAAGAAGGAGCAGACACAAGACAGCCATCTCCCTTAACCTCAGAGGATCCCAGACAAAGCCAATCCATCTGCCTTGCCCAGCTGTGTCCAGGAGGAGCTGTAAGTGTCCATCACAGAAGGGCAGCACGCCTGGCTTTGTGTAGGGGATTGGGTTATAGAATGCTGATTTAGGGCTTTTGTGTCCTGGTGACAGCGCCCCATCCTCTCATTACTATGAAGGTGGGCTCCAGGTCATTAGAACCCACCGGTGTAGGATCATTGGGCTCAGCTGGCTCCTGACGTGTCATAAGGTGTTGGGTTAGATCCTGGTGACAGTAAACATAAGGAAACACATGTTTCATTTTCTGGCGGATCCTTCATCTGTGGGCCAGGAGAAATCCAAACAACCTTCTGCCAGGAATTTACAAAGCAATAAAAAGGTCCCATAAATACAGCACAACATTGACATAAACTGATGTTTACTGCGCTACGACGGGAAAAGGCGAGGTACGCTATGTACTATTGGATTGTGCCGCTTTTAAAGTTTATCAAAAGCCAAAACTTTTATTTTTTTATTATTTTTTTTTTAATTTTTTTTTTTAGGGAAGTGTTAAATCTCTGTTTGTTTTGTTTTCTTGCCATCTGTGTCCGGTTCGGGAGATTTCTCTTTGCTTCCTGTTCTGTGGACACAACAGGAAATGAGAGTTAATCTCTGCAAAGTGAAGGAAATCGCATCTTAAAGTTTTTCACTTTTTTTTTTTTTTTTCATTTTTGTCTGAAATAAACTGTACACCCTCTCCAGCCCCGGTCCCTATCGTACTTCCCTCCGTGGCTGTCAGTGCCCACGCTGCCATTGCCGGGATTTAAAATCCCTCGCTCCTCGCTCTTTTCTCTCTGCAGGGCTTCCAGGACAGATCAGAGCAACTCTGATTGGTCACCACTGGCACCAAGCATCTCTCTTATCTGGCCCAATAGCCCTACAGGGAGAAGAGAAGATTTCAAATCCCAAGACTGCTGCACCAGCTGCGTGGGCACTGACATCTCTTCACCCACAGAGGTAAGTACAGCAGGGACAGGGGGGTGTGCAGTGTTCACCTTTTCATTTTTTTTATAAAAAGGCCATACACTACCTATCTGAATTTTATCCAGTTCCCGATGAACCGGCTGAAATCGGCTCAGTGAGTGGCCCTATGGGCCGCCACCCGCCCGGCATCCTTCAGTTAAAAGAATCGAAGGGACCAGGTGGAAAACTGTCGGCGGTACAATGCCTGCTTCCAATCAGATGCCGCCGCTACTCTGGTTATTTGACAGCCAGCATAGGAAAAAATCAATAGCTGCAGCGGCAGAATCATCGATCCACGCTTTAAGACCACATTCACATTTCACGTAGCAGGAACTCGCGTTGGCGCTTGCAGTGTTTGCCCATCACACATAGGGCAGCCTATTCACTTAAATTGGCTGCCCCATGTGCGTTTGTTGCCCAAAAGAAGCTCCTGCTCCTTTTTGGGTGACAAACTTCACGCTATTTTTAAAGGCACGTTTTGCCGCAATTGCAGTGCAATTATGTCACGCGACAATCGCAGGAAAATTGCACCATGTTCGGGGTGCCATTTAGAATGAATTGCACCCAAACGCATGTCATTTTAAAGCAATTGCCATACAATTTGGAATAGTGGGCCGAATTGTAGCAATTTTTGCCCATGATTCTATATTGCCAAGTGTGAATAGGGCCTAAAGCATGGATGAAAGAATCTGAATTTTTTTGAGAATCTGACTTCCCCCCCCCCCCCCCTTTCTGTTGAAATCTATATGTGTATTACCAGCTTTAGACAGTTGTCACCAGAAAAGGTGCCCTATTGGAAGATTTCCCCTCTCTTCCTGGTCTATTGACAACTCAAAGTTTTGGATTTTTTAATCACTTGCCAGTGCCGGTTCATACTGATAGAGTGCGGGATTCGCAACGATTCCTGTGAGTTTCCCACACCGCATCACAATCGCACTCCGCTCATACAAACCGCTGCAGGTGTCTATGTTAAGTGATCAACACCCCAAAAATGATTTGCAAAACGCAGTGCGATTGACTGAATTGGATCACATGGGTGTGAACACCCATGTGTTCCAATTCCAGTGCGAAAAATAAAAGGTGCCTGCACTTTTTTTTTAATGCGGGTGCCGTGCGATTTGAGCCATGCAAAATTAATGGCTTGAATCTCACTGCAATGAATCACCTATTATTTGAACAGGATTGCGGTGCGACTCTTGTCCGAATCACTTGCAGTTTCCTGCACCACAATAGTGTGAACCGGGGCTCAGCCCTGATGGCAATGGTCAGCAGGACGGATTGTGTGAATCTACCCCAATAGAAAAATAGATGGCAATAAAAACCTGACAGAGGTTCTAAGGGGCCCATTCACATCAGGCGGTGCGTGTTATGTTATTAATCGTGCGATGGCGTGTATGTTTACAGCAATGTTTGCAACAACTTTTTTCTTTTTTTTAACTTTATTTAAAGTCAAAGTAATTTAACTCTGTATGCTACAGAAGTCTCAGTTTCTCAACAGACTTCAGAGGAGTGTATCTGTGCGATCAGTGGGAGAGATGAGTGTTTAGGCTCTATCCACACTAATGCGTTTTTTGATGCATTTTGCAGAAATGCATGGGAATTTTTTAACATGGGTTCCTATGGAACATGTTCACATCGATGCATTTTTGTGCCTCTGCGTTTTTGGAAAGGGTCGGGGACTTTTTTTCATGCAAAGTGCGGCGTTTTGCATGTAATAGAATTCAATGAACCCGCATCCAAAAACGCAAGTACCGCGTTTTTGCTACGTTTTTCTTTTTTTTTTTTTTTCTTTTTTTTTTAACACTGCATACAGTATAGCAAAAAAATATGAAAAACGCGGCAAGCACCGCAAAAAGCACTGCAGAAACGCTCTAAAGCAACATGCATAGATGTGAATCGAGCCTTACTCTGGTTTGCAGTTAGACCTTTCTGGACAATTTTTCCCTGACAGGTTCAGTGTAAATGTCCGGGTTGAATATGGAGTGTAAGCCCCAGGTCACATTGGAGCGATTTGGCATGTGATTTGACATGCCAAATCAGCAGAAATTGCTGGCAACAGCACCATCCGAATCGGTGGCGCGCCGCGTTTGCGGCGCCGCACAGATTCCCAAAAGTAGTTTCTGTACTACTTTTGGAGACCTCGGGGTGCGATTTGAATCAGTCAATATACTTTAAAGCTCGCCATACACTTATCAATCGTTTGCATTGAGGGCTAAGCCAATGAAACCTAACAAATTCCTCCATTTACAGTATACAGTGCAGATAGATGAATCCCTCACTGTGGCTATTGTTTTCTGACGGCCATCACCAGAGGCTGACAGAATACCCGAATAGCTGCTGCATCTGATTGGAAGCCCAAACTACACATTTTTGCACCAAAGAAGTACCCGTAATTTTTTTCCAAACCGCATAGAAAGTAATGATATCCTCTTGTCCTGCATTGCCATACACAGGGACTTATCAGGTTTGTAAAGACAGAAAATAGAAATCGTTCGGCAGGTAAAACCGCTCTTATGTATGTATTTCAAGTAACAAATTGGATGTTTGCCTGGAGTTCATCTTTATTCCGGAAATGTTTCCGTGTCTCCTCTCTTATGGTTGCTGCACTTGAGTTAATCTAACATGACTCAAATTCCTCACAATGAGCAGTGAGTGGTCTTAAAAGGAGCAGTCACCGGTGGTGGCGTGTCTAGACTATGAATGGCCTCCTCCCAGTGATCACCATCCACAGCTAGGGCAGAGTATATAGGCTGCAACCAAGGCCAGCCCGCTCCAACCTCATTTATGTCAAGAAGTATTTCCAGGGTGTTCAGAGTTTCACTAATGATGACATTAGCATTAATAATTCTATTCTTTTGTTCTAATGATGAAACTGTTTTCTACTAATGTCCTTGTAAGGGCTGAGATGATTATGACTCAGAAAATATAGTATTGCTTGTTCAGATTCATTTAACCACTTCAGCCCTGGAAGATTTGGCTGCTCAATGACCAGAGCATTTTTTTGCGATACGACACTGCGTCGCTTTAACTGCCAATTGTGCGGTTGTGTGACGCTGTATCCAAACAAAATGTATGTCCCCCCACAAATAGAGATTTCTTTTGGTGGTATTTGATCACCTCTGCGGTTTTTATTTTTTGCGCTAAAAGCAAAAAAAAGCAACAAGTTTAAAAAAAAAACACACTATTTTGTACTTTTTTGCTATAATAAATATCCCCAATTTTTTCAAAAAAAGCTTTTTTTTTTTCTCAGTTTAGACCGATATGTATTCTTCTACATATTTTTGGTAATAAAAGATGCAATAAGCGTATATTGATTGGTTTGCGCAAAAGTTATAGGAAAAGGAAATATCTGTAGGTGTTACTATTTTGGGAAATCATAGATGTCCAGGGACATAGTCATACTCCCTTTTTAGATTGTAAGCTCTAACGAGCAGGGCTCTCTGATTTCTCCTGTATTAAATTGTATTGTAACTGTGCTGTTTGGCCTCAGGTTGTTAAGTGCTGCACAAAGTGTTGGCTCCATATAAATCCTGTATAATAATACTCAGATTTAAGGCATACTAAAAAAAAGGGAGCAAATAAGAGATTTGTTAGGGCTTACATACACTTAAGATTTTATGCCAAACCGATTTATTTTTCTACTTAGAGTGAGCCAGATTTAAAACCTAATGGATTTTTACTGCTGTCCGGGCTCTGTAAACTTGGGTATACAGGTATCAAAATGTGGCCATGGCATCAGGAAGCGGGCTAATTACGATCCATGTGTCAGGCCGAGTTCACACCGGTACGACGCAACTTTTTTTTTTTTCTCCGATTTTGAGATAGTCCAACTTGGCCTTTGACCAATCAAAACAATCTCAGTGTGACATAAATTCCTTTTCCTGCTGCTGCAATCATCATGTCGGATGTCACATTGTTAGGATGAGGATCCGACTTTGATCTTCAATTATATTGAATGGGCTGAAAACGGACTAAAATAGTGCAGGAACCTTTTTTAAAGTCAGACCAACTTGTGTTGGACCAGTTAGACCCCTTTCACACTGAAGCTCTTTTCAGGCATTTTATCGCTAGAAATAGCACCTGAAAAACGCCTCCAATTAATTTCGTATGACTTTTCACACTGGGGCGGTGCGCTTGTGGGACATTAGGAAAAGTCCTGCAAGCAACAGCTGTGGGGTGGTTTGGAAGTGCTGTATGGGCAGCGCTTCCAAATCGCCTGAAAAGCATTTCGGAAGCGCCGCAACAAGTGATCAACACGTCGTAACCCCTTCTTCGGCCGCTAGCTGGTGTTAAAAGCGCTCCACTAGCTGCCAAAAAAAGCACCACTTAACAGCGGTAAAGTGCCACCAAAACGAGAGGCGCTTTACCTCGAACGCTCGGCGACCCCAGTGCGAAAAGGGGTCTTAAGACAGCTCTTGTAGGGAACCATTAATTTGTACGTATCATGCGACATGTGCTCCCAATGTCAGAACATATGCCACACCAGTGTGAACCAGGCCTAATTCTCTATGTTCAACAGAAGCTGATCATTAAAGAGGAAGTAAACCCTGGTGGGTTTTACTTCCTCTTTATTTCCCTGCAAAGGTAAAGCATAATGGGCTACTATGCATCGCCCCTCTTCCTTCCGGGGCTGTGAACTCCGGCTCTCTGACTGGGCGGAGTCACGTGACGTCACTCCTGTGCATGCGCACGGGAGCCGCCAGTCACGGCATGACCCCTTTTAGAAACGGCGCGATGTACCTTTTCAAGATATTTCAAGCACCTACAGGTAAGCCTTAGGTAGAAGTGGTTGTACAGGGTGTACAACCACTTTAAACCACCTTCTTTCAAACGGTCAAGATTGAAAACCAGCATTTGATCAGCTCTGATTGTTGTATCCTGACAGGGGGAGTCCCTGCTGTCAATATACAATAGTGTAGCAGGGGAGATCGCTGCATTCACCTTGCTTGTGTGGTTACAGGTAACCGCGATTTTTAAAATTTTTTTCATTATTATACAGGGTTTATATAGCGCCAACAGTTTGCACAGCGCATTCAACCTGTTGGTTGAACAGAGAAAAAAAACCTCCCAGTGTATACGCAGCTATAGAGAGATTTACCCTCATTTTCTTTCCTGCTGACAATGTTTTTACCAAACAGAAAGTGAGTCTGTATCTCACAACAAATACCACAGATAGGAATAAAAAAAAAAAACCTGACAGGGGTTCTAGCCTTCCCCTATTTTAGAAGAACGTTTTTATTTTTATCTGTGTTGCCCCTCCCACTTCCTGTCTGGTAAAACGTGGTCAGAAAAGCTGAGCTCGAGTCCAAACCCACATGGCTGGGCTCTCCAAAAGCTGTCACTTGTAATGGGCCAATCATCTACGGCTGAAGCAATCCCTGCCCCAAAATTACATATACACGGCCCTTGTATAAGCACATCTCAGGGGTGGGGAATGCCCCCATTGCAGATGATTGGCCCAATTACAAGTGACAGTGTTAGTGCCTTCCAAAAGTCACAAGGAATATATTCTGCTGTGGCATGTCTACACCCCTGGCCACTGACTCTGCTGTTAAAGGGAGAGCGGTTGGGCGGCTCAATTGCAGGGTTTTGCTGCCCCCAACCACTAGTGTGAATGAGCCCTCACTGATTTTTGAATGGGAGTATTCAGTTGATCGGTTTAAGTGGTTTATTTATAAATTGATCTAATTTACCAGACATTCACTGCAGGTGAATCTTCCTGGTGTTTGACAGCGATTGATTCACCATCAGAGAAAATGACATTCACTGCTGTATAAATATGCCCCTATGTGTAATAAAAAATGTTGCCGATGGCCCTAGGAAGTATCTCAGCAAAATGAACTTCCTATTGCAAAAGGTGTCGGAAATTTCCCTTGTAGCTCAGTAAAGACTCACATGCAGGAACAAAATGTTAGGGGGATTCTGTGTACATACAGTATAAAGAAATCCTCCAGAGGGCCAGATTGCGATGGCCTGTGCACAATATATAGCAAAAGCCAGTTCATGTGTGTGTCAGAATTTTGTTTATGAATTGGATATTTTCCTGACAAAGTAACATATGGAGTTAAAGCGGAGTTTCGTGAAAAGTTTTTTTTTTTAGATGTCAGCAGCTGCAAATACTGCAGCTGCTGACTTTTAAAATAAGGACACTCACCTGTCCCGGGGTCCAGCGATGTCGGCACCCGAGACCGAACCGTCCCTCGATCCTCGGGTGCTGCCGCCGCCATTCTCACTGAGGGAATCAGGAAGTGAAGCGTTGCGGCTTCACTGCTCGGTTCCCTACTGCGCATGCGCAAGTCGCGCTGCGCGTCTACACTGGTCCATGTTGTGTTGTGGGAACTGTGTATTTCCCACAACACAACGGAGGTGGGCGGGGGGTCTGCGGCTAGCTATACCCAGAAGTGGGTGCAGATACCTGTATTATACAGGTATCTGTACCCCCCTCCCCCCTGAAAGGTGCCAATTGTGACACCGGAGGGGGGGAGGAATCCGATGAGCGGAAGTTCCACTTTAGGGTGGAACTCCGCTTTAAAGTGATTCTAAAAGTTGTCATTTTTTAAAATAACAAACACGTTATACTTACCTGCTCTGTGTAATGGTTTTGCACAGAGAAGCCCCAATTCTCCTCTTCTTATTAGTTCCCTGCCGAGTGCCCCCAATAGTAAGCCTCTTGCTATTGGGCAATCAAGCAGATTTGCTCCCAAGCCATGCTCCTGTGAATGGACATTGTCCATTCACACACAGAGCATGGCTCGACCCCACCCCCACTCCTCATTGGCTCACCGGCTGTGATTGACAGCAGCAGGAGCTAATGACTCCCGCTGCTGTGTGAGCCACTGAGGACAGAGAGACCCAAGAGAGCCGCAGCCCTCATGCACATCGCTGGATTGAGATGGGGCTCAGGTTGGTACAATGTGGGGGGGGGGGGGGTGCTGCAGCCAGGAATTTTTTTACCCTAATGTATAGAATGCATTAAGGTAAAAAAACATTCTGCCTTAAGAACCACTTTATTTTACAAATAAACAATATATGACAAAGGATTCACATAGCACTGTGGGTTATCTAAAGTGACAACACAGCTGAATACTACCACCTGATGAGGGATATAAATGTACCCCTTTGACAATTCAGGACAAGAAGAAGGGTTCTTTTGATAGCCATGTTAGTGGTGACTACTTCTTACTTTCTTCTTACTTACTTTCTCTGCACTCCCCCCATTGCCCCTTCATGTTTCCTGAGCCCCAAGAAGAAATCCCTGAGGTTAGAGTTAAACAGACCTTTTTTCAATGTTACATCTATTAAAATCTTCTGCCCTTGTTTTAAATTTGGAAGTAAAACACTTTTTCTTCCAGTAAACTTCTTATACAGCCCACTTCCTGTTTCTTGCCTAGTAAAGCCTAGACTTATGATTTCATGTGTCTCTCTCTCTCTCTCTCTCTCTCTCTCTCTCTCTCTCTCTCTCTCTCTCTCTCTCTCTCTCTCTCTCTCTCCTTCTCTCTCTCTCTCTCTCTCTCTCTCTCTCTCTCTCTCTCTCTCTCGGAAGGGGGGTGGGGTGAGTCATAAGAGGGCCAATGAAAGCTCCAGAACTGGAGGTGTGCCTCTGTGTGTCTGTGTAAGTCCAGGAAGTGAACAGGCAGCAGCTTCAGCTGCCCACAGTTAAAATGGCTGCAGCCAGACTCAGTGGAGGGAGATTTCTGCAGCATATTTGGCAAGTACAGAATCACAGTATATATAAAATAATATGCAACGTGGTTGGAGGGAAGCTTCAGAATGGCAAAGATGTTTTTATTACAAATTATGTGAGCAGACTGCAGTTCCTCTTTAAGGACCTTCCCCTACACTATGTGAGAGTGCTCAGACCCTGCATAGTAGATGTAGGAAAAGGACACGTGTTCCTCCCCACCCTGAAGTATGGACTATTTAAAATAGTCAATTTATCAAGATCTCCAATTGTGTCACTTCCTGTTACTGTAAACAGCAGTAATTGGAGATTTCAACAACTTGCTGTTTTGACACAACACTGGCAACCGTATGCACTCCGGTACACGGTATTATGAGCGAACATGGTTAGTCCGCTCCGATACTAACCAACAAAATGGCCGCCTCCGAGGCTGCAACAACTTTTTCCTTGTTACCCGCTGTTGTGTCAAAATTGCAAAGTGTTTGTGTACTGGAGTGTATACGTTTGACCTGTGTTGTGACAAAACAGCAAGTCATTACACATTCTGACGGGTCGCCTAATCTGATGAAACACCAGCTGATGAACAGGGTAGTGAGGAATGAGAGGAAAGTATCTGCACAGAAGAGGAGTTCCGAATGAGCAAAGTTACAGGTTTACTTGAGACTATAATCCATCTGCTGGCTGCTTAATAGACTTTGTAATATTAGTTGTCAATACTTCATATTTATCAGATATATGTACAAAACATGAATTCTCTTCGAGGTACCTGAAGACTTGAGTCGGCGGTTGGATAGTTCTGCAGAAGGATCAGGACATAAACATGCTTGCTTTTTTCAGCCAAGTATTGCCTTGTTGTGCACTGAGAAGACCTCCCTAGCACCAGCCTGATCTCATTACTGATCAGCCAGGAATATCTAATCCGGATGAGAAGTCTTTTTCTGAGATTTGTTAGTCAGATGTCTCCAGAGCGTACATAGTGTCCATAGTGCACTGGTTTCCTGAATCATCTGCAAGAGGCCTGCTGGGTGTAGTCATCTGTAGAGGTCTTAACCTGATTTGTAGTGTATGTCTATATTGTTGTAATCAGACATAATATGTATAGATATCATACGTTGTTTCTGATGGACACTCTGCAGAAGTAATGTAGCACACAATCCTAACCACAAGTATTCGGATTAATTCCTGGATTAATAATTGGATTGTATTAAAGTAGTATTAAACCCTCCGCATTTCGTAGCTTAACACGTTGGGCACAAAAAAAACATTCCCCAGTAAACTATTTGTTAAAATTCTTATGCCATCCCTTTGCATTTAGAACATTCAATGCTTCTGACATCTGCTCTCGCAGTGCTGCTTCCCTGAATTTATGACCTTCACAGGAAAGTGCACAGTGCAGTGAGGGGAGGAGGGAGGAGCAGAGAGTGCCTTGCCACCCTAGGCTACAGGGCTGTGTGTTTCTACTTTCATAGGGCTTCCATGGAAGTTCAAATATGCAGTATGCAGAATTTATTACATATAAAGACACAAAACACAAGTTAAAAACAAAGATATACCAGCACCTCCGCTATATGATTACTACATCCTTTTTATTTATCCCTTTCATGACTAAGCCTATTTTTGACATTTGGTGTTTACAAGTTAAAATCCGTATTTTTTGCTAGAAAATTACTTGGAGCCCCGAAACATTATATATATATATATATATATATATATATATATATATATATATATATATATATATATATATATATATATATATATATATATATATATATATATATATATATATATATATTTTAGCAGATAATCTAGAGAATAAAATGGCGATTGTTGCAATAATTTATATCACACAGTTTTTGTGCAGCGGTGTTTTAAGCGCAACTTTTTGGAAAAGGGACACTTTCATGAATTAAAAAAAAAACAAACGGTAAAGTTAGCCCAATTTTTTTTTGTATAAGATGATGTTACGCTGAGTAAATAGATACCAAACATGTCACGCTTTATAATTGCACGCACTTGTGGAATGGCGACAAACTACGGTACCTAAAAATCTCCATAGGCGAGGCTTTAAATTTTTTTTTTTACGGTTACCATGTTAGAGTTACAGAGGAGGTCTAGTGCTAGAATTATTGCTCTCGCTCTGACAATCGCGGTGATACCTCACATGTGTGATTTGAACACTGTTTACATATGCGGCGCGACTTCCGTTTGGGTTTTCTTTGCTGCGTGAGCTCGCGGGGACGGGGGCAATTTAAAAAAATTTTCTTTTTTTTCCTTATTTATTTTATTTATTTTTATATTAATAAATTGTGTTTTAAAAAAAAAATTTTTGATCACTTTTATTGCAGTCACAAGGAATGTAAACATCCCTTGTGACAGTAATAGGTGGTGACAGGTACTCTTAATGGAGGAGACCCCCGATCCCTCCTTTGCACTTCAATGTATTCAGATCGCCGTTTTCAGCGATTCTGAATACTGTATATTTTTTTTAAACCGGCGCCATTGGCAGCCGAGTAAACGGGAAGTGATGTCATGACATCGCTTGCGTGTTTACAATTAGGAGGCTGGAACGAAGCCACTTACGGCTTCGTTCCAGACTGTCACTAGCCACCGGAGGCGGCGGATTGGTGATCGGGCCTCCCGATGGAACATGAGGCCCGGTAAGAGCGACGGGAGGGGGGACGTCCCCTCCCGCTCCTCCGGTATAACAGCTGAGCGGCTTTTAGCCACATCAGTTGTTATACCTGGAAAGCTGATCGCGGCTCTAAAAAACAGTACCGGGATGATGCCTGCAGCTGCGGGCATCATCCCGGTACAACCCCCGAAAGCCGAGTACGCACATCTGCGTACGCTTGGCGGGAAGGGGATTTATATATAATATGTTTGGTATAAGCCTTTTGATATATTAATCTATATTTTAGAATGTATTTATTTTTGTGACAATGATTTTTAGAGTTATTAGGGTCTTAGTAGGTATATCTTTTTTGTAACTCCTTTATATGAACTAAAATATGTTTGTTCGGCTGCATTCACACTGGTCTGTGCGGATTATAGTGGCAGTTCCACTATAATGACAGGCTACCTGGGGCCACAGTTATTCGCGATTACCTGTGCGTCCAGCAATGATCATCGCAGATTACCGAACAGCTGCAACCACTGGCGACCTGTCATTCTAGCGAACAAGGCCGGCGGTCGCAGCAGGAATCTCTGATTCCTGCCACTACTATTCGCAATCGGCCCTATTCGCTGCTGTGAATGTAGCAGTTAGCTGCATAAGAGTCCGATATATATATTTTTATGCTTTTTTTCCTTTTCTATAAATATATATTTGAACCTCCGTGGAAGCCCTTTTCTGCTATGTGCTCCAGATTAATTATTTTTTAGTTAATTTTGTAAGGTGCGGGGCTTTGAGGTTTGTTCACAAATTTGGTTTCTGTTCCACTGTTCTGTGTTTCTATTGATGCACACAGTGTAGGGAGACATAACTCTAGTCCCTGCATGCAAGGGTGACTTCAAAGAATGCTGCAAGAGAAAGAAACCACTCTGAAACAGGAAACCTGGGGCAGAGGTCTTGTCATCAACTTAAAGCGAAAGTTCACCCTTATTTGCACCCCCCCCCCCCCCCCCCATACTACCACTTTTTGCCAGGGAGGGTGGAGCAGGTACCTGGTTTTCACAGGTACCCACTCCCACTTCCGGTCAGATGCGTCAGAGTGATCTGAGCTGGAACTTCACCTCCACCTTCCCCCTCAGCCTTCTGGGACACCTCACAGGTCTCAGAAGACTGCAGGACCATTGACAAAGTGCAGCACGACTCAGGCATGAGCAGTAGGAAACCATTGTGAAGCCGCAAGGCTACACTTCCTGTTTCCCTTACTTACAATGCCAGCACCCAAACCCAATTGAAGAATAGGCTCAGCTGAGGACTTTGGCTGATCCCCGGACAGGTAAATGTATGTATATTAAAAGTCAGCAGCGACAGTATTTGTAGCTGCCGCCATTTAATTTTTTAGGGGATCCTGGGGCTCCTCTTTAAACTGTTACAAGGATTAAAAAATAAAGATGCTGCATACTCAGTAAATCAGCTGCTGAAAGTTCTTAAAAAACTGAGGGTTTAATGCCACCTTAACATTCAGTGGTCTACAGAAAAATTACATCATGGCACTATGATTTTTTTTTTTATAAATGCCTTCCTAATCATAGATATCAGTAATGTAAGGAGTAGATTCTGTAACCATCTTTGTTGGGTTTTCTTGCCATTTTTGAAAAGCCTAATGCATTCTGTCTTCTGTTATTATTTAGGGAGTGCTTTTGGTTGAGACCTTGAAGTTTTCATAGAGCAAGTGATGAGTGCTTCCCATGCAGCCATTGCTCCTTTGACACCTTGTATGGAAGGCCTGCCTCCACTGCCAAAGAGCCTTAGTGGTCTTCTCAATTCAAGTGGTGGTTCAGGGTGGAGAGATCTGGAGAGAGTGTATGCACAGAAGTCCCGTATTCAGGATGACTTAAGTCGTGGAGGTTCAGGTGGCAGCACTCATTCAATACCAAAGCCGCCCAACCTTGATGCTGCATTGGCTTTGCTTAGGAAAGAGATGGTAAGTTAACTTTTATTTTCTGTTTTATTTTTATGTTCTTTAATGGAAAGCCTTCCAATTCTAATAAAAATATGTGCAATAGTGGACAATTTTATTAGATTAGGATTTTTTTTTGTGTGTGTGTTTACTTGGCCTTGTCCTTTCATACCCTGGCCACAGACAGATGTCTCCCCAAGAATGATAGGCAAGCTGACCTTTAATATTATATCTTTTCATGTGACAACACTGAAGAAATGACACTTTGCTACAATGTAAAGTAGTGAGTGTACAGCTTGTATAACAGTGTAAATTTGCTGTCCCCTCAAAATAGCTCAACACACAGCCATTAATGTCTAAACCGCTGGCAACAAAATGAGTACACCCCCAAAGGAAAATGTCCAAATTGTGCCCAAAGTGTCAATATTTTGTGTGGCCACCATTATTTTACCTCTTGGGCATGGAGTTCACCAGAGCTTCATGGGTTGCCACGGAGTTCTCTTCCATGACGACATCATGGAGCTGGTGGATGTTAGAGACCTTGCGCTCCTCCACCTTCCATTTGAGAATGCCCCACAGATGCCTAATGGGGTTTAGGTCTGGAGACATGCTTGGTCAGTCCGTCACTTTTACCTTCAGCTTCTTTAGCAAGGCAGTGGTCCTCTTGGAGTTGTGTTTGGGGTCGTTATGTTGGAATACTGCCCTGAGGCCCAGTCTCTGGAAGGAGGGGAATCATGTTGGCATTCATGGTTCCCTCAAGGAACTGTAGCTCCCCAGTGCTGGCAGCACTCATGCAGCCCCAGACCATAACACTCTCACCACCATGCTTGACTGTAGGCAAGACACACTTGTCTTTGTACTCCTCACCTGCTTGCCGCCACACACGCTTGACACCATTTGAACCAAATGAGTTTATCAGTTTTTATAAGTTATTATAAGTTTTTATCAGACTACAGGATATGGTTCCAGTAATCCATGTCCTTAGTCTGCTTGTCTTCAGCAAACTGTGGGCTTTCTTGTACATTATCTTTAGTGGAGAGTTCCTTCTGGGACAACAGCCATGCAGACCAATTTGATTCAGTGTGCATCGTTTGGTCTGATCAATGACAGGCTGACCCCCACCCCACCTCTTCAACCTAAGCAAGGCTGGCAGCACTCATAAATCTATTTCCCAAAGACGACCTCTGGATATGAGCACGTGCACTCCACTCCTTTGGTCGACCATGGCGAGGCCTGTTCTGAGTGGAACCTGTCCTGTTAAACTGCTGTATGGTCTTGGCCACTGTTCTGCAGCTCAGTTTTAGGGTCAGTCAGGGCAATCTTCTTATAGCCTAGGCCATCTTTATGTAGAGCAACAATTCTTTTTTTTCAGATCCTCAGAGAGTTCTTTGCCATGAGGTGCCATGTTGAACTTCCAGTGACCAGTGTGAGAGCGATAACACCAAATTTAACACACCTGCTCCCCATTCACACCTGAGACCTTGTAACTCTAAGGAGTCAGATGACAACAGGGAGGGAAAATGGCTAATTGGGCCCAATTTGGACATTTTTTACTTAGGGGTGTACTCACTTTTGTTGCCAGTGTTTTAGGCATTATTGGGTGTGTGTTGAGTTATTTTGAGGGGACAGCAAATTTACACTGTTATACAAGCTGTACACTCACTACTTTACATTGTAGCAAAGTGTCATTTCTTCAGTGTTGTCACATGAAAAGATATAATAAAATATTTACAAAAAATGTGAGGGGTGCACTAACTTTTGTGAGATACTGTGTGTGTGTGTGTGTGTGTGTGTGTGTGTCTATGTATGTATATGTATGTATATGTATGTATATATATATATATATATATATATATATATATATATATATATATATATATATATATATATATATATATATATATATATATATATATATATAATTATATAAAGTTTTTAAACAACTTTAACCAAAGATTCACACTTTTTTTTTTTTTTTTTTTTTTTTTTAATGAATGCACGCACCCTAAGTGATGTTTTCATAGATGGTGTGTTAGGATTTCGCTTAATCTGACCATATATGCAGTGGCAGGCATATATGTGCCTGCATTATGCTACCATAATTACACAAATTCAGCTGACATAACATATTTTTCAGTGGTAGTGATTCCTGACTCTGAAGCACGCATTTCTGCAAGGGGGGGAGGGGGGTTTAAGCAAAGTGTTAACTGACGGGTCAGCTAGTGCAGCTTGCTACTGCAGAGAAGCCCTGCTAACCTCCACAGTTGCAGATAGTATGGAAAGGAATAGTGTACATCTGTGTCTGCAAAGTGATGAAGTTATGTTGTGCAATAAATAAGGCTGACCATGCCTGCTACTTTCACGTCATCAAAATGGTTTGACAGAACAACTCCTTATCAGTTTAGATACCTACCTTGACATTCTGAAAAGCAAAGCTGAAAATAAAATGTCTCCATATGTACAGTTATCAATTTTAGCATGTTGTTGAATGTTTACTGTTGTCATTATCACATGTGTACATGGACTGTCATCAGTAGTCTAATCAGTAAATGCATGTCATTTTTGTACCATTGCTATCAAATTATTTATGCTTTTTTATCTAGTCTTTCAATAAAATTCCTTTTTATTCATCTAAGTACTCCCTTGCTGTCCGATGCTTCATTTAAAGTCCCACCTTCCTTGCCAACATATCCTCTTCTCTTAAGTGAAGTTCTTAGTACTTAGGATAATACAGGCCTCTGAATAAAATCATTTGAGTACAGCTCCATTTATGGCCCAATAAACCTTTTGAAAAGACTAGAACAAGAATATTGGGAAATCAGATCTGCAGATTTTTTTTTTTTTTTAATGCAAGTGCTTATTATAACATTTAAAAACATTGTGCAGTGTCTGTTAAATCTATTTAGTAAAAGAAGTAAAAGACCTCCACTTTAAATGAGAAATGGTAATATATTCCAACTGTTTAATGGTTATTAAAACCCCAGTGTTTGATTACAGCATGTGTCATTGAGCATGTGATTACATTACCATCTCACACTTTGAACCCTCCCCCATGTAAATCATATTATTTCAGTAGTCTGACATTATTATGAAGAGAACAGTATTGTAATACAGTGTCATCAGTGTAAGGAATTGGTTGATTTACATTGGCCTCTGACACTATATAACATAAAAACTAATTCCAATAAAAACCTTTTAACACATAGAACAGTGGTTGTTTTATGCATTTTTTTGTGTTTGTTTTACTAGGAAATCTGTGCTTTCCGGTGTATTTATTGTGCTTTTTTAGACATGAAATAATGTGCATTGTTCCTGATGGGTCTTACTTTCTCTTTGTTACCCTGCAAAGGTAAAGCATATTGGGCTACTATGCATTGCATAGTAGCCCATTATGTGACACTTACCTGCAGGAGAAGCCCGCGATGTCCCCTTCTTCTTCGCTAGTAGCGAGCGTCCATTCTTCACCCCTCTTCCTTCCGGGGCCGCGAACTCTGGCTCTGTGACTGGCCCGAGTAGCGTGACATCACTCCCGCATGGGAGCCGCCTTTTAATGGCATGACCCAAGCTAAAAACGGCACAACGTGCCCTTTCTAACTCCAGCGCATGCGCAGAAGAAATCGCCCTGCGGCGATTTGCAAATATCTCCTAGACCGTGCAGGTCTGGGAGATATTTCAAGCACCTACAGGTAAGCCTTAATCTAGGCTTACCTGTAGGTTAAAGTGGTTGTAAAGGGTTTACAACCACTTTAATGCCTAAATGCCATTGTCCAAGAATGCTAGTTGATTCATACGGAATCTATAGTGTAGTTTTACATATGATTATATGTGAATGCATTAATTTTTATGTTATTTTTTAAAGCATGGTAATATTTTAACATTCTTTCTGTGCACAGTCTACGAGTATCAAGTTGGGTCTATAAATATTTGAACAGAGACACAGTTTTAACCAATTTGACTCATTATGCCTTTACAATGGGCTTAAAATGAAGCAATCTAGATGGGATTGAAGGGTAGGAATTTAATTTTTAATTCATGGGGTTTAACAAAAAATATTGTATTCGTTGTTTTGAGTCATTTTTATACTTGGCCCCCCATTTTTTATGGGCTTAGAAGTAATCGGACAAACTAAATTAAACATTAAAAATAATGCACATTTTTAATACTTGTTTAAAAATACTTTGCAGTCAATAACTGTCTGAAGTTTTGAACCCATGGACATCACCAAATACTGTTTTTCCTACCTAGTTATGCTTTGCAAGGCCTTCACTGCAGTTGTTTTCAGTTGTTTCCTCACTAGTCTATCTACCCAAAGTTTTTTGTCTTCAGCAAGTAAAATGCATGTTCAATTTGGTTGAGGTCAGGGTTGACTTGGTTATTAAAGAATACTCCAGTTCTTTCCCCTCAAAAGCTCTGGGATTACTTTAATGGTATGTTTTTGGCCATTGTCCATCTGTATTGAAAGTCATGGCCCCGTTAGTTTTGCAGCATTTGTCTGCATCTGAACACATAGTATAGCCCTATATACTTCAGAATTTATTCTGGTGTTTCTGTTAGCACTCATGTCATTAATAAACACTAGTGACCTGGTTCTAATATATGCCCATGCTATAGTGACGCATACCGCCATGTTTCACAGATGTGGTATGTGTCACTTCCGGAGCCGTGTCTTTCTTTCCGCATACTCTTCTCTTGACGTCATTCTGTTTATCCTCGTTGCATCTGTCTAAAAAAATTTGCCCCACAGTAGACCTTCCGAGTATAAAGGCAGCCTCCATTATTCAAGTGACTGTATCACCTTGTCACATACCACACACAGCTGTATACTTGGAATCCTAGGACCTCGAACCACAAGATACACCAATTAGCCATACCTTTATGACCACTGAAAGGTTAAGTGAATAACCTTGATTATCTTAAAATGATGGCATATAAAATTTGATGGTACATATTAGGCAGCAAGTAAACATGTTGTCCCTGAAGTTGCTGTGTTGAAAGCAGGAAAAATTAGGCATCGCAGTTTGTTGTGTATTGGGCTGCGTAGCAGCAAACTGGCCAGGGTGCCCATGCTGGCTGGTGTCCACAGCCAGAAGTACCTACAATGGGCACCTGAGCATCAGAACTGGACCACACAGCAATGGAAGAAGGTGGCCTGGTCTGAAAAATTACATTTTCTTTTACATCATGTTGATGGCCAGGTGCGTGTGCGTCGCTTACCTGGGGAAGATATGGCACCAGGATGCAGTAAAGGAAGAAGTGTGATGCTTTGGGCAATGTTCTGCTTGGAAACCTTGGGTCCTACCATTCATGTGGATGTTACTTTGACACGTACCACCTTCTCAAAATGTGTTGCAGATCAAGTATACCCCTTAATGAAAACCGTATTCCCTGATGGCACTCTGAAAAAATGGTTCAAGAATGGTTTGAGGAAAACCACAAGTTTGAACTGTTGACTTGGACTCCATATTCTCCAGATCCCAATCCAATCCAGTATCTGTGGGATGTGCTGAAAAAAAAAGTTTAATTGATGGAGGCCCCACCTCGCAACTTACAGAACATAAAAGATCTGCTACCAATGGCTTGGTGCCAGATTAGGGTTACCACCTCATCCCTTTAAATCAGTTCGGGTTTAAAGGGATGTGGTAGCAACCTTATGCCAGATACCACAGCATAACTTCAGAGGTCTAGTGGTGTCCATGCCTCGATGGGTCAGGGCTGTTTTGGTGGCAAAAGGGGGACCTACTCAATATTGGGTAGTGATAATGTTATAATTACAAAGCCATTCCGCGCTCTCATTAATTTGTGAAGAGTCAATATTTAAGTGCACAAGTGAAAAAAAATAAAACCACATAAAAAAAAATGTGTGTATATATAAATGTGTACAGCACTTCGAATTAAGTCCGATGTACCAATAAAGGTAAGCCATCAAAAAGGACAGTAATAAAAGTCCATATACTGTGAAAGTGAATTTTTTAAACCGAAAATAAGAAATCCGTGTACTATAGTACTCTTCTTATGTAGAACACCCAGTCCTCTCTGTTTCACCAAACATATGAGCTTACCAGAAACAGTGTGACTCTCAATATGTGAGGAATCACAGCAACTTCTCCAATCTAAGCAGACCTCTTTGAACCAAGGCTCCAAAAAAAAAAAGGCGCACCACCCGCATAGTGTAAAATTATATTAGTTAAAATCACTTACAAGTGTGTAGACAACAATCTGCCCCCAGCAAACTACAATGCAAATGGCGGCCGCGCATGCAGTGGTGACATCACGACTTGTCAAGTATGATGTTATCAGGGGAAGAGGCACGTGATGAAATGCACATGCACGTTTGGAGAATTGCAGAGGAAGGAAGGATTGGGAATATAAATGAAGGCATAAATTCAACAAGCTAAATGTATGCCACAATAGGGGCAAAAGGTTTTTTGCCACTTTGACAAAGCTGTCATCTTCATGTAGCTCACAGGTCTTCTGCTTGGACATTAAGGCTCCTTTCACACTTGTGCGACTTAGGATCTGATTTGCAAGACCTCAAGCCGCAGGACATGTGAAATTCCATGTATCTCTATGACAGCCGTTCCAAGTGACACTACTGAAGTGGCTGCAACTTCAGAAAAGATTCCTGCACTACTTTGATCCCACGTTGACACGACTTCAATGCCAGACAGTGTAAAAGTCTTATCAAAGTCACTTCAAAGTTATATCAAATTCGGACTGAAAATCTCACAACTTTGGAGTGAAAAGAACCTAAAAGAAGAGGGTTGACCCTCCTCTCCTGAAAATGTAACTGTATTGCAAATAAAGTAGTACAGACGGTACTCAACTGTGTTGCTTCTGGACAGATCAGATAAAAAATGAAATGCCATGGCTAAATATTTATGTGTCTATTTAACATCTCTGCTTTTTTGCCTGGAGTCATTTTGACTTTGATGTCCACTGTGTGTGTGTGTGGGTATGTGAATAAAGTATCTCACTTTTCAGTTATTCGTATGAAACCACACTGGAAAAAGAAACAAACTGTTTTACCTTTCCAAAACTATCAATGGCTAATGACGCGGACTTTACGGCAGACTTGGTCCGGAGGAAGTGCCCACATCCTGGAGAGTGCTTATAACTTGGCTAGATGTTGTGAAGGAGTTTTACTTCACCAAGAATTCTGAAATCTTCCAAAATGGTTGTGTTTCTTGGTCATTCAGGTCTTTGATGTTGAGCTCCTCATTGTATTATTTTAGGCATGTCCCAAATTATTGATTTGGTCACTCCTGATGTTTCTGCCATCTGTCTGATGGGTATGGTTTTTTTTCTGCCCACTGATGACCTGCTTTACTTGTCTTGACTGCTCTTTGGACCTCCTATTGAGAGTTAAAAAGAACAGCTTACTAATGCAAACTCTACACTTAGGTGCATAATTTTGCTTATCCCGCAGTGCAAGTGTATCATTTACTCAGGCTGGCAGCTAGTGGTTGTTTAGAAGCAATGGTGACCATGCTCCATTATATACTGACCACGTCTAGAGGGAGAAATCTACAAACTTGTATGTGACCATTAAATCATAGAACAATGCAGATGCAAAAATTTAAAATGAGATTTATGTTGCCAAAATAACCTGAAATGTGTATTGACAAAAAAACAACACAGATTTACAATACCTTCTTACTAAAGCCAAAACTTTATCCAAAAACTAAAAAGCATGGACTTTAGTAATATTGGCAGGTTTAAATTTATTATCTGGGACCTCCTCGTTGTAAGGATTCACCCTCTCTTTGACTGGTGACCTTTGACCAGAATAGAACGTGATGGAAAAAAAAAAAAAAAAGAATAGTTGCCACAAGAAAAGCAATGAGGGAGCAGTGTTCCATACCCAATGCCTGTGGTACAATGGCAGGCAATACAAAGTTTACCCAGCAGCAAGCTCGCAGCAATTGGATGTTAAAATAAATGGGGACAGAAACTGCATTTTTCACACATTTTAATGTTCAAAGTAAAACAATGCTTTGCCAGGTGTTCACCTGAACTGAGCCTTCTATTTTGAGCACACCAGGAATGCACCTACAGCTTTCCCTTTGGCATTCATATACAAAGGCTTTACAAGCTATTATACAAGTGAAACTTTACTATAATAAATTATAAAAGCATGCTGAATATACCTCCTAAATGGGGAAAAGAACTGATCCCATGCATATACAGTATAAAAATTCTTTAAAATTATGAATTTTTATATTTAGTATATAATAAAGGTTTGATCTGCACCTATCATAAGAGAAATATGAGAGTTGACTAACCTAGAACAAGCATACAGCAACTAAGTCAGAGAAGATTCACAAGACCTTATAACAATACTTAATTCTGATCAGAGTTTAAACCAGGGGTGCTCAACCTGTGGCCCTCCCAGCTGTTGCGGAACTACAAGTCTCATCATACCTCTGCCTTTGGGAGTCGTGCTTTTAACTGTCAGTGGCTTGCAATGCTTTGTAGTTCCGCAACAGTTGGAGAGCCACAGGTTGAACACCCATGGTTTAAACCAAGGTGTCTTTGAAAGGGAGGTCAAAAATAGAAGTTAATTATTTCCACTGAAAATTTCCAGTGTAAATTGTGCTTTTAAAATTTCATAAGATTTACCACTTGTGTTTATAATCTCCACTTTTCTTACTAATTAGCAGAATCCTGACATTAAGTTTCAGCAGGGTTCATCTGGGACTCTGGTTATGTACAGTGTTCTGGATAAAATACCCAAATCATGGTAGTGAGAGGAAATTATGAGGCACCTCATTAGGTTCTCAGCGTTAGTGGGAATGGAAAGGCAGCCTTAATGTGTGTCAAATGCAGGGCAGAATTTAAAAGGAATTTGAAATGTATCTCATACGTGTTTCAAACTAATCTCTACTTTACAGTAGTTTGTCTATTTTTAAATATCTTGTTCATTGATCAGTTTGATGCAAGTTACCAAATTTTCTTAAAAGCTTTATTTGGGTAAAAAGGCAGAATGAGACTGAGACTTGGATACGATTTGGACCTATGAGTAAAAAAAAACCTTGTTAATCATCTTTTCCATGCTTCCCCTGCTTGCTTGAATGAATTTAAGGGAGATTTTCTACTACTAATGCTATAGAACAGACTCGTAGCCCACAGTAAAGCTGACAGTCTTTCTGCAAAGAGAGAGCACTTCATAAAATTGGCATAATGCTTTCAAAAAGAAAAGGGAAACCACTTCAGATATACTTAAACCCAGTGGTGTATTTAGGTTTTGTGCTGCCCTATGCCTGACTAAACTCGTGCACCCCCTAATTTAAATATGACTCACCCCTTCCTGTCAAGGCCACATCCCAATGCAAAGGAGAACTCTGATGTAAAAGGGACTGCTGCGGACTCAGAATAGGAAATTCTGATGTAAGGGGGTCTCTGGTAACCACAGAGCTTCCCCTTACATCATGGTCCACAAAGACTGGCACAAGGGAAAGTCAGAGACTGCATAAATGGCATGGCAGGAAGTGTACCCCCAGGTGAATGGGGCCAACCAACCTGCAACCATGTGCGTTGCACGCAATTGCAGCACTGTGATATTGCATTTAAGGGGTTAAAACAGGCATTGCGGAAGCAACATATTGCCTCATCACTGCATGTCAAATTCCTCTGAAAAGAGATCCGAGCATGGATTGCTTTTCAGAGGAGTGTCAGCCCTTACTGACATTGTGAACAAGCATAAAAAAAAGCAGTTGTGATTGTACAGGATTAGGGGCAAGAGTAACGTACATATACACACACATCTACAAATATACATGTATTGCTGAGGGGGAATTAGAAGAGTGACACAAGACAGTTGTCTTAGGAAGTGGGGCAAAAGTATGAATTTGGCCTTGCCAGTAGGCAAACACTAAGCTCCCCTGTGACTTTCACTACTTTCATGCAAGCCTGGGAACTGCCACGTCGCCAGCAACACCTGGGCACTGCCACATCGCCAGCAACACCGGGTACTGCCATGCTGCCAGTAACACCTGAGCACTAGTATCTCACCTGATAGACCCAGAGACATCTATTCATGTTAAGGAATGGTGGTAGCCTGCATGTAACATGATACAGAGTAAGCTGTCCCTGCCTGTCACCTATCTGTGCTGCGCAGTCTTGTCAGCCTCACCTGGTGCCATCTGTGTTGGTGCCTACATCTTCCTGACCACTCCTCTCAGCATCCTCCTCTCCTCCAGCAGATCTCCCCTGCCCCCCCCCCCCCCCCCCCCCCCGCACAGACAGCCAGAAACTCCGCCGACTCGTACAGCATCCTCATCTGCCCGGACTTCCCACTTATGCAGACCCCTCCTCCCCTGCTGCAAGTGACCTTATGCCATCTTTGCAGGACCTGGCTCACTGGCAGAGTGGCTCCTTCTGCCTGCCCTGATGATGCTAATGCTGCGCTGATCTATAGTTCGGCAGCGCAGTAGGGGCTTGAGGGGTTTTTTTCTTGCGGGGGGCAACTTTTTTGCCGCCCCCCGCAAAGTGCTGCCCTAGGCCTGGGCCTTGTCGGCCTAGGCCAAAATACAGTACTGCTTAAACCACTGAAATCCTGGACTGGTTTTCTTCTGCCAAGCCTGGTGCTCTGAATAATTTTGGTTTTCATGACATCTGGTGACCTAGCTTGTTGAGGAGGTGGCAGAAACAGCTGGCTGTTTCTCCATCATTTTTCTAAGATTACAATGCACAATCTCTGTTATAGCAACTTGTCTGATAGAACACTTAAAGTGGATGTAAACCCAATGTCATCCTTTCTAAACTACTGCCATAGGGGTTATCTATAAGGATATACATGCCTCCTGCATGTATCTTTACCTGTCAAATGTCTCCCCTCTGTCTGTTATTAGACCCAAAAAACTGCATATTCTGTGGGTTGGTCTGTTGTCTGGAGCTCGGTGGGTGGAGTCGTGATGTCAGTAGACTCCCCACCCACCTCTACACTCCCCTTGTCAATTTGCATTTTCTCCTGTGTATTTCTAACACTGAACTTCTGCTATGATCTCTAACATCCAGTGAAAAGACAGGAAAGTAACCACATGACTTCAGCATGCCAAATCATGCTGAGGTGTGGAACAGCCAATCCTTGCAGAGCTGCTGAAGAAAGGAGTGGGGGAGGGAATTAAAAAATATTGCATGTGTCTTAGGCTAATGCATGAGATGTAAATCGCCTGTCACTCACAGCAAGGGGGAGGATTTGACAAAGTTTTTCTCAGTTTGTCAAGAATTGTCTTACTGAACAATAAAAGAGGATTGCTCAGAGCTGGATTAATTCTGTGTGGCAAGACTGGGCTCAAATGATAGCAAATCTTATACTCTACAGTATGATATAAAAAAAAAATAAAACATTTTTGGGTTTACATCCACTTTAAGACCCAACGCTCCCATTTTATTTGAACGGGTGGACATGAAATCTTGAGACTACGAAACTGGACAAGGAAAATACAGTAAATTGTGCCGTCAGCCTGTGACAATGGTACTGACGAATTTTAAACGGGTCATTTTGTAAATTATCTGTAACACACTATAACATTTTTTGCAGATTTTTTTTCTTTAGATTTACTAAAACCATATAATATGAGGTCAAACCTAAACACTTTCAATTTGTATGCAATCAGGCAGGTCCTTGCACTACATAGTTGAAGGTAAATCTAAAGGAAATCTAACAACAAAAGTTTGTATACTGTGTAGCCAGCTTTAGACTATATAACCCTCATTCAAAAGTAGCTGTTCTGTGTTGTATCTTGCAACCAGTTTTCAACCACCCCTGCTCCAATGCAGGGTACAACATTATAGAGGAGCTCCAGGCTCCCCCTAAAAAATGAAAAGTCAGCAGCTACAAATACTGTAGCTGTTGACTTTTTTAATAGTACATTCTTCAATTGGCTTCGGGTGCAAGCGCCAGCATCTCGAGTAAGGGAAACATAAAGTGAAGCTTTGTTGGTTAACAACCGGTTACCTACTGCGCATGCGCGAGCTGTGCTGCGCCTTGTGAATGATCCTGTAGTCTTCTGGGACCTGTGCTGTGTCCCAGAAGGCTGCAGGGGAAGGAGGGTGGGCTGAACTTCCAGCTCAGATTGCTGCAACGATCTGAGCCAGAAGTGGGAGAAGTTACCTATCAAAACCAGGTATCCGCTCCTCCCTCCCCCAAAAAAGTGGCAAATGTGCGGGTGGAGGGTGCAAACAAGCAGAACATGCCTTTTTGGGTGGAGCTCCGCTTTAAAAAAAAAAAAAATTTATTGCTGGACAATGATACTAGGACTGAGCTTTGCATCATAGGAGAAGGTCACATGCAACCCCATACCTGAAAGTAAAGGAGATTTTTCTGTGTCCCTGATTGGGTAACAGGGTAGCGAAAAAGGACAGGGAAGGCGAGTATAAGCAGGGTGGGCTTTAAAGAAGCTCTGTCACACTGTACAAAATAGGTCTGTTTGTAGGACTTCAAAATGCATGGCAAGGAGTTAGTGCCGTGCATTGCATTAAAAAAAAAAAGGTTAATGTCTGATTTTGGACAGACTGGGGTGCCTTGGCAGCCAATTCAAAATTAATGCACCTTTTTGTACGACATAATGCACATGCGTTAACATGCCACAAGAATGTAAATTATCCCTTTTTTATGCATTTTTATTTTATTTTTATTTTTTTAATAAAGCTGCCCACTTTTACTTATAAAGTCTAAATGGCTGTGTTTGTTTGTGGTAATAGATGGTATGCTATTCACATTTCTATCAATAACAATGTTTCATTACACAGCAGACATCATTACAATCAGTAAGGCTTTCCATATAGGTAATGTGCTGAAAAAGCAAACACACAATGACATCCTTTGTATGTGTCAGTAGTGAGATAAGTGGCACATTTTCTCAGCATAGTTCCTGTATATATTTAGGACACAGGCATTGTAAATGTTAAGTGAGGCGCTTTCTGCAAAACTCGAGGATATCCGTAGAATGCATGACCTAATTGTTTTCCTATTCAGAAGGATAAATACTAGGATATTCCCTCCTATTGTCTATTTTTTTTCCAACCCTCGCTATACTGTTTACAGAGGAGTAGTAAAGATACCCAATAAACCGTGTAAAATTTCCTTCTATTGAATGCAATGATAACATTTGTTAATATAAAAAGGTTTTTTTAATTTTTTAAAACACTAAATCTGAAAGTGGTTTTCATACCAGCCAGGTAACTAGTGGGTGAGCCAGTGAATATGAGGGTGGACATGAGAAAGATCTAAACCTTGAGGTGTGTAGCTGGGTTACAGTTAGCAGAAAGGATAGGGGCAAATGCGTCATGAAGGGTAATCCCCAAATTAGCACACCCAAATAAATGTTAATTTGGATGATTTGGGATGTAAGTGCAGGGTAGTAGTGCTGCATATCTACCAACCAGGAGAAAAACAGCTGCATTGTAAATGGGAATAAAAGTACAGAAAAGGCCTAATGTGGTGATGAGGGATTCTGTTGTTGGATGGGCAGAATAATCTGTCCCCATAAAATGGGTTTTACATGTTGTGGATTGAATAATAGAGCTATTATTGAGTAAAGCTGCGGATGATCTATTGGTCATGGCACGGACTGACACCAATGACAAAGCTAGGGGAACATGGAATGTGGTAAAAATTATTTTAGAGGTGATAACTGTCTAAGACAGAGGTGTTCAGCCTGCACCCATAGGCCTCATGCGGCCCAAGACAGCTATGAATGTGGCTCAATACAAAATCACATTTTGTAAAAATGTGTTTGCACTTAGCGAACATATGCAGTCGAAGAATAATTTGACAGTATCTATTTCCTGGACTTTTTATAAGTTTTACCTTCCCAAAGAAAACTATCTCACTCTTTACAATCATGCCTTATTCATGTGATGTTTTCACCTGCACCTATATTTGTGAGCAATTATTTTCAAGGATTAAATGCAAGAGGTGAAAATTTAGAACCAAATAATCTGATGAGCACCCTGAGAATTTATTGAGAATTGCTATTACATCGAACCAGATATATTGATGTGTTTGTTTATCAAAAACAGTGTCAAATATCGCACTAGTTTTTACTTTTTATAATAAAAAATATTACAAAAAAATAAAGTTTTATTACTCAAGTACATCATCTATATCAGTGATCGTTAATCTTTTCTGCTCATCAGCTATCCTTAATCTTAGTGTATTTTATGACAATTCCTCTTCTTCCAATGTGGCTCAGGAAGGTCAAAAGGACACCCCTGTTCTAAGAGAAATTTTTAATTTAGGCTCTTTATTTTCTGAAATGTTACTAGTGCTCTATTATGTAAAAGAGAGACATCTAGACCTTAGAGCAGGGTTAGGTGACCTTAAAGCGGAGCTCCACCCAAAAGGGGAAATTTCATTTATCTGCCTCCTCCCTGCTGCCACCTTTGGCACCTTTTTTTTTTTTTATGGGGGAGGGGTTAGCAGGTACCTGGTTTTGACAGGTACCCGCTCCCACTTCCAGCTAAGTTTGCATCAATGACTATTTAAAGCGTCAGTTTAACCACTTAGCAACCGCCTGCCTGCATTATGCTGAGGACGAGTGGCCACTGTAGGCAAAGCGACATACCCATATGTCGCTGCCTACTTACGGGTGTAGGATGGCGCCTCCCGACTACTCTAGCACAAGGAGTTGACTCCTGGCCGGGACGTGCTGATCAGCTGTGTACATTCACAGCCGAGAGCTCTGTGTTGACATTAAACTAGGGCTGAAACAACTAATCAATTAATCGACAATCGATTATGAAATTAATCGATTACTATTTTCATAATCGATTAATCGGCCAGGTGATTACTTGGCCTGCATACAGAATGCATTTATTTGTTTACATATCGGGAAATACAGTGCAGCACACATACAGCTCTGTACATCATAGATACATGTCAGTGAGTGCCTGAGAACATGAATGTGTAAGGAGCAATGCCTCATGGGACATGTAGTCCTGGGCAGGAATGGTTCTAAAAGGCAGAAGTTTTCTTTGCCTTGCTATTGGGGCACTATATACTGTACTTAACGCACAGCAAAAAGCAGTGTAGAAACAGATCAAAAGCAAACTGCATAGGTGTGTATCGAGCCTTATGCTGGCCACATGGATCAATTTTGAGACGAGAATATTCAGACGAAAAATCTTTGTACATTCGCTGAATGAAAGAATGTTGTTTGAAATTTTCACTTGCTTTTAACATTCTGTTTTAAAATTAATGTACTTTCTGAACGAAAAACACATACACGGTCTGAAAATTCCTTTGACCAAGCAGTTTTCTATTATTTGCAAATTTTTCTGTCGAACGAATGTCGATTTGACCCCACTAACGATTCGAAAATAGAACGAACGTTCTTAAAATTACATTTTTTTTGTTTGTTTTTGAAGATAGACTTTGTTTTTGTATGGCCAGCATATAATATATAACAGTTCTGTTTGAAAATCTACAGAACAGTCACACTTTTATTTTTTATCTAAAAAAAAAATCTGAGTCCGATTATTTACCAGATTCAACCTCTAATAGTATATACAGTATATCTCTTCTGTCTGTTATTCTCAGAGTGGATTAGAGATTTTGCTCTCTAACCATATAGTTGGTTATTTATATTTACCACTGCATAGAAATATTTAGGAATAAATTGCTTTTTTTAAACTCTACATATTAACTAAATGATACGCTGCACTTTTTTTAAGGTTATTAACCGATTAATCGAAACAATGATCAGCTAACTAATCGATTATGAAAATAATCGTTAGTTGCAGCCCTACATTCAACACAGAGCTCTGTACACAGGGAACAATCCTCTGTTTCTCCCATCCCTGCAAAGCAGGGATGAGAAACTTAAAGTGGTGTTCCACCCAAAAAAAAAAATGCATGAATGTGCCTAAAAAAAAAAAAATTTGGAATTTTTTATTTTTTTACTGACCTCTAAATGGCTGTTGCTGGGGGGTCCCTCGTAGTCTGCCTCCTTCAGTGCCTGGGCTGGTGACATCACTTCCCCTTGGCGCAGGAAGGGCTCAGCTCTGCCCCCTCTTTATTGTCAATCATCTGGGACAAATTACAGGTCCCAGATGACTGAGCGGACAATCACGGCGCGCTGCGCCGCTCGCGCATGTGCAGTGGGTGCCCGGCTGTGAAGCCACAGCCGAACGCCCACAATTGCAATGCCGGCGCTGCTGAACGGAGGGGGAGACAAGCGGGGCCTTCTATCCCCCGCATCGCTGGACCGTGGGACAGGTAAGTGTCCGATTATTAAAAGTCAGCAGCTGCAGTATTTGTAGCTGCTGACTTTTAATTTTTTTTAAAAAAAAATGGGAACTCTTTTTTAAGAGATCAACTTGTAAAAGCAGCACACCTTATATACATTACACATAGTTGGGCACATTTTTGATCACCCTAGATGTTATGCCCTTCCCAGCCAGTGTCATTGGTACAGTGACCGTACATGTTTATTACCATTAAGTGACAGTAGTGTCACTGGTGATGTCAATGACAGTCAGTTCCCCCCAGCGTCAATTAGTGTCAGATTGCCTACCACACTAACGCAGTTTCATTATACGTTGTTGTTTGCCGCCATTAGTAGTGTAAAAAATGTAAAATTGCAGTATACATCCCATAGTTTGTAGGCGCTATAACTTTCACGCAAACCAATTATTGGGATTTTTTTTTGTTATCAGAAACAGGTAGCAGAATATTGCATGTAGCAATTTCCCCAAAATTTAGTAATAAATAATGTTCAGTCTTCTTCTTTTTTGTGATTATAAAAAAATAAAAAACCCAGTGGTTATCAAATATCACCAAAAGAGAGCTCTATTTGTGTAAAAAAAATTATATACATTTTCGGTACAGTGCTGCACGACCACGCAATCGCCAGTTAACCGCTTCAGCCCCAGAAGAATTTACCCCCTTCCTGACCAGAGCGTTTTGTGCGATTTGGCACTGCGTTGCTTTAACTGACAATTGCGTAGTAGTGCGACATTGTACCCAAACAAAATTGATGTAATTTTTTTCCCACAAATAGAGCTTTCTTTTGGTAGTATTTGATTGCCTCTGCGGTTTTTATTTTTTGCGCTATAAACAATAAAAGAGCGACAATTTTGAAAAAAGCAATATTTTTAACTTTTCGCTATAATAAATAAGCCTAAAAAAATATATAAAAAAACATTTTTTTTCTCAGTTTAGGCCGATACGTATTCTTCTACATATATTTGGTAAAAAAAATCGCAATAAGCGTTTATTGATTGGTTTGCGCAAAAGTTATAGTGTCTACAAAATAGGGGATAGTTTTATGGCATTTTTATTAATTTTTTTTTTTTTTTACTAGTAATGGCGGCGATCAGAGATTTTTATCATGACTGCTACATTACGGAGGATACATCGGACACTTTTGGTGCTATTTTGGGACCATTCACATTTTATACATCGATCAGTGCGATTAAAAAATACATTGATTACTGTATAAATGTGACTGGCAGTGAAGGGGTTAACCTGGAGGGGGTGCTGCAGGGGTTAAGTGTTTCCTAGGGAGTGATTCTAAATGTGGGGGGGATGGGCTATGTGTGACACGACACTGATCACCGCTCTCAATCACAGGGAGCGATGATCAATGTCCTGTCACTAGGCAGAACAGGGAAATGCTTGTTTACATCAGCATTTCCCCGTTCTTCCTCTCCGTGAGACGGTCGCGGTTAATCGAATCCGCGGTCGGACTCACGGTGCTCGCAGCGGGCGCGCGCGCGCCTGCTATCCGGACTTCGCGAGAACACGTACATTAACGTGATTTCACACAGCAGAGCCAACCTGCAGAAGTAAAACTGCGACGGCTGGTCCGCAAGCGGTTAAAGTAGCACAGTGCTGACTAGCAAAAAATGGCCTGGTCATGAAGGGGGTAAAACCTTCCAGAGCTCAAGAGATTAAAAGGGTTAATGTTGTTTTTGCTGTATTGTAGGATACAGACTTGCTGTGAAAGTAGAAATTAGAATTCCTCAGCTTTTGTCTACCAGTGTTATCCCTGCAGGACAAAGTTTTTAATCTTTTAAACTTCTATTCCGGGCACAAAGAACATTAATAATTAAGTGTTTATGTGATGGAAAAGCGTAAAATTTATTTTTTGCCTGCCCATTCCTTTCATTATTCATGTGATCATAAGATTATGTCATAATCCTCTATGCTTGCAACTTTATAAGAGCTTTTTTGTGCTTTCTGCTTTTAGGTTGGGCTAAGACAACTCGACATGTCTCTCCTGTGCCAGCTATATTCCCTTTATGAATCCATTCAAGAATATAAAGGCGCTTGTCAGGCTGCTTCCAGTGCAGAATGTTCATATGCGATGGAAAATGGATTTTTTGATGAGGAAGAAGAGTACTACCAAGAAGCCAGTGCCCTTCATAAGGGTGGTAGAGAAGACTCGGAAGGAAACCTTGTTTTGACTGTACCTACCCTTTCCAATGAGGATTGGATACTTGAGAACATTTAATGAAGGAGCTGGACATTTCCCACCTTGATTTTTTTTTCAGCCATTTTTTGTAATAGGAAAGTGGTTTATTAACCATAACATAAACATTTTCAGGCATGCTTTTAAAAGAGTGCTCTGTTCATGCTCACTATTGTGGGCAATAATGTTGCTATAAGCAACTTGAAAGAAACTTTCAAGTGCCTTTGACATCCGAAAGCACTTAACTGTGAGGAAAGACTAGACGAATAACTTTTTATGATGCGTTGTATTGGAGACTTAAAGTAATAATATTTAATCACACAGGCTTCCATCATCTGCCTTAAATCGCCTATTAAGCAATGGTGTAAACCTTTAGTTCTTACATATACCAAGTTTAATAATTTCATACAATCCATTGGTAACGTCATCAGTGAATGTTCAGACATATCACTTGCAGTGAAATCTAGACTAGTTATTACTTAACAGTGCAGGTTCTTTATGTACTGAAGTTCAAAACTAGGTGTAATTACCTAGGAGGTGGTTATTTTTAATACTTAGTCTCCGCCTAACACGTGTTTTTAAGCCATTTGATAATACAGCATTATATTATAGCTAATTATATACCCATAGATTTAAATAATTTTGGATGAGTTGCCTATAGCAAATAGAGGAGAACTCTAAGCAAAACACAAAATTCATTAATGCATATTTTAAATGAATAGCTTTTTTAAGGCATAAAGCACATAGGTACTGGATAGACCATTTGTAAAGGATAACAGTGTACTCTTATGCTCCTGTAGCAGGGACTGCCATTACATCCAGTTCAGCACCATTTATGAACCACACCATAGCTGGTTAGTAAATTGTAACCTTCAGGAAACTGCAGATAAATACCAGCTAGAATGGGCAACCCAATGGATTGGGTAGACTTTTTTTTTTTTTTTTTAATCCTAAAATGTTTCTTTTCAAAAAACCCACATATTATCATAGCACCAACATGGGGTTTAATGTGTGGTAAAACCAGAATAAAACTACAGGGATTAGAATCCATACTAGTAGTGTTAGGCTAGACCAGGGGTCTCCAAACTTTCTAAAAAAGAAAAAAAAAAAGGGCCAGTTTTTTGTCCTTCAGACTTTAGGAAGGACCAGACTGTTGCCAGCGGAATGGAAATTTTCCTGGCATCAGTGGGAGTAAACCTCACATATTAGGTGGAGGAACAGTGCCCCATTGTTGGTGTCAATGGGAGAAATGGTGTCTCATTGCCACGGTCAGTTGGCAGAATAGTGTCTCTTATCAGTGGGAGGAATAGTGCCCCAAGGGCCTGATAAAGGCAAGCAAAGGGCCGCAGTTTGGAGACCACTGGGCTAGACAATACAGTTTTGGATTCTTTTGTTCATCACACAGGCTGAACGAGAGAAAATAAATGGCTTTCTTCATCCATGCTAAACATGAAATTCCCCATACCAGCTATAAAATTTAGGCTGGTGCAGCACCTGCAGCTGCTTAAATACCTAAACAGTGACTGCATCTGATTAGATACAGTCACTGTTTGGACAATTTTCCACCCAGCTAAGTCAATTTTTAAGTTGACTTTTTGTCATGCCAGGTGGTGCCAACAGAGCCACCATGGCTCGAATTTCAGGAATCGGCCAAACTTCAAACCACCTATGGCCAGCTTTACATACATGGTCAACTCTTTTACTTTTTTTCTAGTTTGGTGATCATGCATCTTCACTCAGAAAATGCTCCTAATAGTAAAATAAAGAAGCCTTCCTTAGAAGAACATCTTTTTAACATAAAATGCAGTGTGTAAAACAAGCAAGATTTTTACCTGTTTTCCTTTAGATAGGAGTGCCGTTTATATAAAAATAGATATCGGCAATATTTGATAACATCCAAAATATGTCCCTCTCTTTGTTGCATCAGTGTAATAAAACCTCACACTGTGGCTAAAGAGATGTCCCACTGTATCATGGGAGCTGAGCTTCATTTAGGTCTCTGCTATGAATAAGACTGGGATGAAGGCTTATGCACAGAAAATATATTCACGTTTTTCTACACATAGAAAAAGGTGGCAACGAATTATTAAACATGTGTCCCTTTCTCCTGAAAAATAGCCATATTAGATCTAAATATGCTATAGGGGCTCTTCTGTTAGTTCCCCAATATTTGGCAACCACCTTCCTATAAGGGCAATTCTTTCAGAGAAATTGATGATATTTTTATAGGTATTAGCCACCATCTCTTCTATTTTAAATTAAACTTGTAATAAGAGAAATCCTGGAGCTGCTTTTGCTAGCTTCCTTCAGCAAATTCTAGTGGCCTGGCTGTTAATCTGACCCACTGACTTCAATACTTTTAAGTCACTGACCTGGAAAACATGTGCAGAAAGTGCATGGTAAAGTAAGGTTCCAAGTCATTGATTAAAATTATTGAAACAAAAAAGTCCAGTATGACAGCCAGACAGCTATAATTTTCAGAAGGAAATGTCAAAAGTTGCAGCTTTCTCATTTAAGACTCGGTTCACATATGTGCGGGCTAGTTTGCAGTGCGATTTCAAACCCCGGTCCGGTGCCATTTCAGTGGTTCAGGTGTGAATCCAATTGTAGTTTATGAGATTAGAAAACTCACCTGAACCAGACTGAAATTTCACAGGACTCTTTTTCAAATCGCACTGCAGCCAGCCCGCACATATGTGAACAGGCTGTAAAGTATATCTAAACCCAAGAACAAAATGATGGTTTGATTAGTTTTCTATTTCTAGGCTAGGTACATATGTGTGATGGAAAATCACTCTCCTTGTACCTTTTCTGTATACTGAACTGAAATGTCAAACAATGTTTTCTTCTTTCCAAGCTGTCTTTTGTGAACTACACAACCCTTCCTCCCTATGTACTGTTGAAAAGGAGAAGGGAAGTGTTTGTAGTCCACATCAGGAGAGCAGGCTACGGTGACAATGTTCATCTGTAAATGCAGCGCAGTGAATAATCATGGTCACCCTAGGACAGGATCATCAGAAGAAAATAAAGGAAAAAAGTGTTGGAAACTGATGCAGCCATTACATCTAAGGACTGTTGAGCTGCGATATATTTATTTTTTTATGTTTGGTTTAGATATGCTTTAAGCAAAGATGAAAACCAAATTGTGATATTTATGTGTGTGCACAAGCCTTTCCGTGCACAAGTCACTTGCCACTTTTTATTTTTCCTGCCTTCTTACCTCAGCACCATTAGGCTCAAGCACTGTTACCATGCATATCTCATTAGACTGTCACTCGTAAATTGTGCAGCTCTTTGTTGCTTTTTCTTTGTTTTGCGGACTATTTTTATTTTGATCAGTATTTAATGAATCTTACAATGGTTTGACACTTTAATGCACATGCTGCTTGCTTTTTTTTTTTTTTCTTCTTTTTTTTATGCACTTTTTTTTTGTGTTTGTGTGCTGGTTCTGACTTGTTATAAACATAGCCTCGCAGATCCACACGTATCAGTTTGTTATAGAAAAAGCGATTTGTTAAAATCCATAGAGATGCAAAAAAAAAAAAAAACACATTGAGCCTGACTTTTTTACAAGTCAAACATTTGTATTTATGTTTTGGGACCTTAAACATTTCTTTGCTATCATCTAAGAAAAAACACTTATTGTTTTATTATGTTAACTACATGTATATTTATTTAGAAATAAACTGTCATACATTTTCTCTAATAAAAAAATAATGTGTACACAAGTTTGGAAGCTTTCCTTTTGTTTCATTGTTTACTACTGTTGAGAATATGTGTAGATCTTTGCCCAAAGATGGCCCTAGACGATGATAGAAGATTTTTTATTTTGTTCAGCCAGCAAAAGCCATAACTTCCTCTCTCCTCCTCTGCACATACTGGCCTCACCATACCTTCCACGGTCCTTTCCTGCACATACTGGCCTCATCATACCTTCCACGGTCCTCTCCTGCACATACTGGCCTCAATATACCTTCTACGGTCCTCTCCTGCACATGCTGGCCTCATCATACCTTCCACGGTCCTCTCCTGCACATACTGGCCTCAATATACCTTCCACGGTCCTCTCCTGCACATACTGGCCTCAATATACCTTCCACAGTCCTCTCCTGCACATACTGGCCTCAATATACCTTCCTCTCTCTTCTCCTGCACATACTGGCCTCATTATACATTCCACTCTCCTCTCCTGCACATACTGGCCTCGTTATACCTTTGACATCCCTCTCCTGCACATACTGGCCTCCTTATACCTTCCACGCTCCTCTTGTGCACATACTGGCCTCAATATACCTTCCACACTCCTCTCCCACACATACTGGCCCCATTTTACATTCCACACTCCACTCCTGCGCTTATTGGCTTCATCATACCTTCCGCACTTCTTTCCTACATGTCCTGGCTTCATCATACCTCCTTAACTCCTCTCCTGTATTAATTGCACTTCATACCCTCTGCACTTCACTCCTCTCCTGGACATACTGACCCATCATACTCCCTGCACTCTTCTCCTGTACACACTTTGTCACCTTATTTTTTTGGAAATTTTGGTAGTTTATTTAAAATTTTATCTTTGCCAACACACTGAAGTGATTATGATGTTATTTAAGGAATTGCCAACAAATGATTAAAGGTAAAGTGTAAATATTCACTGTTTTATTGTAGTATTTACTTGAAAGTAATATTTTTTTATGACTCATGTTTTTACATACTCATCCCTTCCTATTTTGTTATTGCATTATGTATAGAGATTTGTTTATTAGCATGATAGAGTGTCTGCAGTCATTCCTCCTCCCTGCTTAAAATGAACCTATATACAGCAAAAAATGGGGGGTAAAAGGTCCTTGAATCCACACTCACCAAAGTTGCAAACAGCAAATAGCGTACCAGCCGATTCGTCAATATGTGATGGGATACCTGCCCTAGAAGCAATGGCACTATATCAACAACAGGAAGAGGAGACAATGGAGTCCCCAGAAAGCAAAAAAGGGGAATGGTCAACTACGGCTTATGGTACAAAAATGCAAAAAGGCTTTATTAAGGGTGGGGGTATTTACAAAATATACAAAATACAAAAATATACAAAAAAAATTCCAAATATATGTAAGATAAACAATTTATCTAAATAACACAGTCCGTCTCACTACACTAAACCAAAATTAAAAACCATGCTGCAATATTGATGAATAAAACTGCAGAGCGTGCCTGCAGGCCAAAAACGCATGCAGTGTCCATTTGAATCCAAAGAAAAAAGTATAGCACCAAACATTACTTGGGGTAAGCTACTGATGGGATATCGAGTCTTATGTGGTCTAGTATTGACTGTGCATCAAATTGAGCAGTACTGAAAAGAAACTACATATATCCACATAGACAAGACCTTACATAGCTGAATTAGGTGGGGTTTTTTAACCCTCTGTTAAAAGGAAATCCTCCACAAGCAGCTTCCAACCTCAGTGCACTAAATGTGTGTGTATACAACCAGTTGTTTTGGAAATGGAAAGACCAGCGTTCCTATTACTAGGTATGTCCAGTGCACAAACACTATTTCCTCAATGCAGCATATTAGGAGCAAAGGACAGACCACTCCAAAGAAAGGGCTTCGTCTCTTTTCCAATCTAGACCAGAATGATATTTTCACAGTTCATCAGTTTCAAGTGTGTCAATCCATGCAGGAGGGTGAATGGCAAACAGATGCAAAGACTATTGATAAGCAGATAAGGAGGGAAAGAGAAACTGCCCTTTTGGGCTCTCACCACTTTCAATTACTGGGGATGTCCTCAGACTCTGCTGTCTTGCTGTTTGGCATGGAGCGGCTCACAGTCAGTTCAGAGCAACATTCAGTGTGTAGTCACAGCACACCATTCTCCTCAATAGTAGACACTGCAGACTGTGTGATCACATGACCGGTCACATGGTTAGGAAAAGACCACCAAGCATTGAAATTGACTTTGCTTCTCATAATATTTGTACCCAGTTTGTGACATAACTGTTTATTTTTGTAATTATTTTCTTTAATAAAAATTTATTAAACAAAAAGTTAGGAAAAGACCAGGAACCAGGAACTTTGCATTCAATTGCTGATGCGGAAATAGCTTGTAAAGTATGGTGCTGTATGCAAATCACAGGGAAACCCTTTTACATTGCTGGAAAAGGAAGCATGTTGAAGGCCTGCTGACAAGCCCTGCAGGGGCTGCGTTAACGTTTCGTACGCCTCCGCGTACCTTTTCAGAACCTATATACACACTTAACTTACTGCAACAGAGACCACCATATATTATCCACCTTGGCAGTTGCAGATCGCAGGTCCTGGACCTTGAACGATCCCAGGGCTTGTCGTCGTGCTTCAGGGCCCACAACGCGGGCTGTGTAGCTATAAAGTGCACCTTTTTTCAGGTGCATACAGCTACAGGAGGGACACAGAGCAGATGGGTCAAAATTTGAGTGCTGGTTGACTCTGGCATTCCCAGGACACATTTACTTTGCATCAGGCTGAGCTTAATAGCAGCGGCAGTTACTGGACTATTGCTCAGCAGTAGGCGCGTTTTCTTGGCTGTACCTCTGCGTTTGTGCTCAGCACCATAACCAGAAGGAATGGTACAAATAGTGCAAAAGATAAGGGCACAAAAGGGTCACCCTCAAGCCCTAAGGACCCCCCCCCCCTCTGCAACACCATCCCCCCCTCAAAGATCTAGGGAGGCTGGTCAGAGTGAGCCATCGGGGTCATCAGGGGCTGCAATTGCTTCCAACACTTCAGCCCCTATCTATGTAATTGAGGAGGTTTTTTTCCTCAACTATCAGTGGATTAGAGGAAAAGTTAGCAACTTTATTTGCATCTTCACAGAGTTGAAGAAAGCGCATTAGGTCCCCTTCTACCACCCAGGATCCTCAAACAGAGGAACAGTGGGAGGGGGAAAATGAATCCCCCTCAGGGGACCATGGAGAGACTGACTCCTCTTCTGAGGGATCAAGTGGGGAAGAACCTTCTTCAGCTTCACATGCTGAGAAGTTGCTGGTACATTCTCTTACTGAAATGGTCCGCTCCATTCCCCCTAGAAAGGGGCACATGCCAGGGGTGTCCCCTCTCTCCTCTTTTGTATGCATTGGCAGCTGAACTGCTGGCGATTGCCATCCGAGCAGAATCAGGAATAGATGGGCCACGTATAGATAATTATACTGAAAAAATAGGCCTATTGGCAGATGACACTTTCCTATACTTAGCGGACCAGGGCACGTCGCTTCAGACCGCTTGGAATTAACGAAAAGATGGGAAGCTACTCGGGATTGCGCATAAATTGGGATAAATCCCAGATACTCCCCATAGATCATTTTCCCCCTCCGCCTACATACCCGGAACTCCCCTTATCCAGAGTAAACACGATTAAATACCTAGGGGTATTGGTCACGCGGGAGTTAGGGGACTACATTATCAACAATGTGGAGCCATTGTTCTCCTTGATAAAAACCAAAACACAAGCCTGGTCCAGATTGCCCCTGGGGGTAATGGGACGGATAAACATTATCAAGATGATTCTACTCCCTAAAATCTTATACATGGTATGGCATGCACCCCTATACATTCCCCTTAAGATCTTTAAAAAAATGGAAGCTATTCTTAATTCATTTGTATGGGGTCACAGAAGGCATAAACTGGCCTGGCATATTCTTAAAAATCCCACATCTATGGGGGGAACCGCATTGCCAGACTTGCAGAAATATTACATTGCGGCACAATTATCCCATTTGTACTATTTAAACAAGACTGAAATGCAGCATTACAAAATGTTAGTGCGAGGATCCAAGGAGTCCACTGTCAACCCCCTTGCAAGCTATCTTTAGAGGGGGACAAGCGCGTAAAGGAACTCCCAGATTCAATGTAGGATTGCTCTCAGATCACCAAAAAATATGGGAAATAGCTATGAAAAGGCTAAAAACGGAACATATACACTCCCATTCTCCCTTATGGCTTAATAATATGCTAGAACTCAAAAATATACCGGACCCAACTGTGTGGGCCAAGTATGGGATAATATACCTTCACCAGGTTATGACTGATATGTGGCCCAAATCATTCCAGTCTTTAAAGGACGAATACTCAGTTCCGCACCACCTTTTGTTCAGGTACCTACAGCTTCGCCATGCTCTACGTTCCCAATTCAGAAGCACAACGGGTACTATTATTCACCCTTAGGTTTTGGATATAATTCTGGGCGACGAATCCAAAAAACTAATCTCAAATTTATATTACACTATTCGCCTACCTTGGATATTGTCAGTAATTCAAAAAGCCAAATCAGGATGGGAAAGGAATGTTGGAGCTATTAATGATACAGACTGGGATGAAATACTAGAAAATGTAAAAACGACCTCACCTAAACTATCAGACAGGTTGACCCAGCTGTATATAGTCCACCAAGCATACCTGACACCGCAGAGGCTGGTAAAATTCCAACCTTCACATAGCTCAACATGCCCCTTATGTACCTATGGGCCAGGCACTTTCTATCACTAGATATGGGATTGCCCCACGTTGCAAGAGTACTGGGTACAAGTGATTAAATTTCTGCATGACAAAATGGGCTCCCCAGTTGTTTTAGACCCAAAGTTATGTATTCTGGGGCTATTACCTGACACAGACTTAGAAAAGTTTCACACTATTTTCATATATGAAACTTTGTTTATAGCCAGAAAAGCCATAGCTCGCTCCTGGATGCAAACCATACCTCCGAGTATATCAAGTTGGAAAAGGGATGTAAATAATACCCTTCCCTACAAAAAATTGATTTATACACATAGAGGATGCACTCAAAAATACTCGAAGGTCTGGGATAGATGGTTGGAAGACGGAGAAACCTGTACTTAAGGAGTTCAAAACCAAATACTGCCCACTCTGGTGGTGAAGCTCTGTTGGAAACAGGGTTTACAAAATATGACAAACTTGGGAAGTTCGCATAAACTTGTTTTAGAAAGGATACACTACAAGTGCCAAAGGTCTCTCTTTAACTATTATTCATGGTAGGCAATAGAATGTAATGACATACATCTGTAATAGTTATATTTGTACTCATGTATTGGGTCACGTCAAATGCTAAATGTAAACCTGTAAGTTTATGTTCAATAAAGTTGGATTTCCCAATTAAAAAAAAGAAATGGTCCCCTCCACATTTAAGCTACCCTTAACTCGGAGTCGGTTAACTTTGGAGTCGGTTGAAGAGCCCACTTCTTGTTTGGGTTCACTAAAGCCTCCTCAAGCCTTGCGTGCCTTTCCTGTACATTAATTGCTGGAAAAGCTTATATATTCTGAGTGGGATCACTCAGATAAGCATTTTTCCCCTCCTAAAAAGTTTTCAACACTTTATCCTATGGAGGAAAAATTCACTAAGATGTGGAGTATACCAGCAATTGATGCTGCTTTATCCTTTGTGAAAAAAAGTTTTACTTGTCTGGTTGGCAATGTGCAAATGTTTATGGATCCAACTGATAAGAGATTGGAATTCCTGTTAAAAGATATTTTTTCCTTGGCAGGTTCAGTGGCTCAACCTGCAGTGGCGGCAATTGGGGTATGTCAATCCTTGAGAGACTATTTGAAACGGGTGCTCAAGGTATTCCCCAAACAGCAGGCCCAGGAGTTAGCTGAGCTGCCAGCAGCTTTGTAAAATGCAATTGACGCAATCAGAGATTCTATTCTTCAAACCTCTCGCCTTACGCTTGGGTTGATGCATATGCGTAGAATCTTATGGTTAAAAAGTTGGTCAGCCGAAGCGCCATGCAAAAAAACTCTTGGCTGGTTTTCCTTTCTGTGGTGAAAAGCTCTTTGGGGATGATTTGGACAAATATATCCAAAAAATATCAAGTGGGAAAAGTACCCTTTTGCCAGTTAAGAAAAAGTGTAAACATCCCTCATTTAAATGGGCTCTTTCTCCAGTGCCAGGGGCATCAGCCTCCAGGCAGTTGCGACGGCCTCCACCGTCAGGTTCAAGAGGTAAACCTCGGGGTCAACCCCAGGGGCAAAAGAAATCCTGGGGGAGGAAACCCACAAGACAAAACGCTAAAGCCTTTTTATGAAGGGGCGCCTCCGCTCGTTCGAGTGGGGGGAAGACTTCTGCAGTTCTCAAGGGTCTGGCAGGAAGAATTTCGAGACAGATGTGTGGTCTCCAAAATACCTCTAAGTTACAAACTAGAGTTCCGAGAATTCCCGTCTTTTCGTTTCCTCAAGTCAAATGTCCCCAAAGATCCAGAGAAAAAGAAGTCTCTCTAGCGTTAGACCGACTTTTGTCACAAAGTGTGACAAGTGATCATGATGGTCCCCATGGAAGAGCAGGGGTTGGGGTTTTGTTCAAACCTTTTCATGGTGCCAAAACCAAATGTAGATGTCAGGCCCATTCTAGATGTGAAAGATCTAAACTGGTTCCTGAAAATTCACTCTTTTCGCATGGAATTCATCCGATCAGTAGTCTCCGTCCTACGGAGGAGAACTTCTGGCATCAATCAACATCAAGAATGTATACCTGCATGTAGCCATTTTCCCTACTCACCAGAAATATCTGCGTTTCGAAGTAGAAAAACTTCATTTTCAGTTTGTAGCTTTGCCTTTCGGTCTAACTACTGTACATCGGGTGTTTACAAAACTTCTGGCCAGATTAAGGACTCAAGGTATAACGATAATAGCATACCTAGAAGACCTGCTCTTGATAGACCGGTCGTAGCCCGCCTGGACCAAAGCATGGTCACCACAGTCAACTACCTGGAATACCTAGATTGGGTCCGCAACCTAGAGAAATCCTCCTTAAAACCAGTAAGAAGATTAGAGTGCATGGGTCTGATTATAGATACAGCCCAGAAGAGGGTGTTCTTACACCAGGCAAAAATCAGCGCCATAAAGGAGCTGGTTCAGGTGGTCAGGGCTGAGAAGGGTCCTTCTATCTGCCTTTGTATGAGGTTGTTGGGGAAGATGGTGGCTTCATTCATGAGCATAGGGAAGCAGTTCCCTATGCTCAGTTTAATTCGAGACTGCTGCAAAACAGTATCCTGTCGGCTTGGAACAAGATCCAAGCATAGATTTTCCGATGCGTTTTTCGCCAAAAGTACGTCAGAGCCTCAGTTGGTAGAGGATACCCAAGAATCTGTAGAAGGGGAAATCCTTCTTACCAGTTACCTGGAAGGTGGTAACAACAGATGCCAGCCTTTCAGGTTGGGGATCAGTCCTGGAAGAGACGTTGGTCCAAGGGAAATGGTCCAGAACCGAAGGACTTTGCCCATCAACGTCTTAGAGATTCGGGCAGCGTACCGAGCCCTAAGGGCCTGGACATTCAGGTTGCGGAATTCTCCTATCGGGATTCAATCCGACAATGCCACAGCAGTGGCTTATATCAATCACCAGGGGGGCACCAGAAGTCAGGCAGCCCAGGGAGAGGTAAACCAGATCCCAACCTGGGCAGAAAAGCATGTGCCGTGCATATCGGCAATCTTCATTCCAGGAGTAGAGAACTGGCAGGCGGACTACTTAGTCGCCAGCAGTTGTTCCCGGGGGAATGATCCCTTCACCCCAACATGTGAAGGGATGTGTTGGTGACCCCATGGGATCAGTTCTCACTGATTTATGCATTCCCTCTTATTCTGCTGCTACCTCGACTTCTTCGCAGGATCAAGCGGGCAAAGAAGTCGATAGTTCTTGTGGCCCCAGCGTGGCCCAGAAGATCTTGGTATGCAGAAATGGTAAAGATTGTGGTGGGGCCCCATGGCGTCCAGACCTGCTATCGCAGGGACCAGTGTTCCATCCTACTTTACAAATGCTAAATTTTAAATTTTGGCTGTTGAAACCCACATTCTGAAGAATCATGGGCTTTCAGGCTCAGTGATATCTACTTTGATTAATTCAAGGAAGCCAGCTTCCAGAGTCATTTATTCTAGAGTCCGGAAGGCATATGTTTCCTGATGTGAATCCAGGGGTTGGCATCCTAGAAATTATGTCATAGTTAGAGTCCTTGTCTTTCTGCAGATGGGGTTAGAGATGAAACTGGCCTTGAGTACTATCAAGTCTCTGCCTTATGGGTATTGTTTCAACGTCCACTTGCTTCGCATTCTTTGGTCCGAAGCTTTATACAGGGGGTAACGTGGCTTCTGCGTTACACAAACAGCCTTTTGAGCTGATACAACATATTCCCCTGGTCCTTTTGACAAGGAAGCTAGTTTTTCTGGTAGCCATTTCCTCTGCAAGAAGGGTATCAGAGTTGGCGGCTCTTTCTTGTAAAGAGCCATATTTAATTATTCACAAGGATAAACTAGTATTGCGTCCTCATCCTAGCTTTCTGCCAAAGGTGGTTTCAGGTTTTCACCTCAACCAGGATATTGTTTTACCTTATTTTTTTCCAGAACCCTGTTCTAAGGAAGAAAAGTCACTACATTCTTTGGATGTAGTGGGAGCGGTCAAAATCTATTGAAGGCGACTGCTCAGGTTCGCAAAACAGATGTTTTGTTTGTGTTGCCTGAAGGTCCTAGGAAAGGACAGGCAGCGTCGAAATCCACTATTGCCAAATGGATTCTGCAAGTAATTATTTAGGTTATGGTTTAAAGAGGAAAGTTCCACCTTTTCAAATCAAAGCACACTCCACCAGGGCTGTTAGTGCTTCGTGGGCTGTGCATCACCAAGCCTCCATGGCTCAAAATCTGCAAGGCCGCAACTTGGTCTTCAGTCCATACATTCACCAGATTCTATCAGGTGGATGTAAGAAGGCATGAGGATATCGCCTTTGGGCGCAGTGTACTGCAGGCAGCAGTATAGGTCCTCAAGTCTGATTGCACCCTACTTTTGTTTTTTTTCCCCTCCCCTCAGGTGGCATTGCTCTGGGACATCCCATACAGTAATTACTGTGGCTCTGTGTCCCATGATGTACGATAAATAAAATAGGATTTTTATAACAGCTTACCTGTAAAGTCATCTTCTTGGAGTACATCACGGGACACAGAGGTCCCTCCCCTCTTTGGTTACACGTGTATTGCTTTGCTACAAAACTGAGGTACTCCCAGTAAGGGGAGGGGTTATATCTGGAATTGAACTTCCTGTCTAGGGTGTGCAGTGTCCATCACCTGAAGGTGCCATATAACCCATACAGTAATTACTGTGGCTCTGTGTCCCGAGATGTACTCCAAGAAAAGGATTTTACAGGTAAGCTGTTATAAAAATCCTATTATTGCCCTGCTTAGCTTAGTATTATCCGCAAATACAGAGTTTGAGCTGTTTATCCCATCCTCCAGGTCATTTATGATTAAATTAAATAGGATTGGTCCCAGGAGAGAACCCTGGGGACCCCACTTTCCACCCCGGACCATTCCGAGTACTCCCCATTTATCACCACCCTCTGCACTCGCCCCTGGAGCCAGTTTTCAATCCATGTACTCACCCTATGGTCCAGGCCAACGGACCATACTTTGTACAGTAAACACTTATGAGGAACTGTATCAAATGCTTTTGCAAAATCCAGATACACCACGTCTACGGGCCTTCTTTTTGTCTAGATGGCAGCTAACCTCCTCACAGAAGGTTAATAGATTGGTTTGGCAAGAACGATTCTTCATGAATCCATGCTGATTACTGCTAATGATACCGTTGTCATTACTAAAATCTTGTATATAGTCCCTTATCATCCCCTCCAAGAGCCTGCATACAATTGATGTTAGGCTAACTGGTCTGTAATTCCCAGGGATGTATCTTGGCCCTTTTTTAAATATTGGTGCTACATTGGTTTTTCTCCAATCGGCTGGTACCATTCCAGTCAGTAGACTGTTCGTAAAAATTAGGAACAATTGTTTGTCAATTACTTGACTATGTTCCTTAAGGACCCTCGGGTGCAAGCCATCTGGTCCCAGTGACTTATCAATGTTAAGTTTTTCAAGTCTATTTCTAATTCTGTCCTCTGTTAGCCATGAGGGTGCTTCCTGTGACGTGTCATGAGGATAAACATTGCAGTTTTGGTTACTGAAGCCCCCCGATTCCCTCGTGAAGACTGAGGAGAAGAATAAATTCAATACCTTCGCCATCTCTCAATGTTTAGTAACCAGCTTCCCTTCATCATTCTTTATGGGACCAATATGATCTGACCTCCCTTTCTTACTATTTATGTACCTAAAGAATTTCTTGGGATTTTTTTTTTTACTCTCCTCCGCTGTGTTGGATATCTCATTGAGTCCTTGGGTGGCTCACAGGCATTTTTGACCCTGCTTAGTTGGGGTTCGCACTCCCAGAGGTGAGCCTATACCCATTGGGGGGGAGCACAAGTGAGGTGATTCGTTGGTGGTCTGGAAGTTTTAAATAGGATTTCAATATTTTTAGTTCATCAATCAACATCCATTTGTGGAATTTTCACTGTTTTAATATGGACTTTTTTGCACTTTATTGCAAGGACATTTAATTATGCACTTTATATGTTGTTTGATTCAATGATTTTTGATATTTGTTTATATTTCATGATTCAGCGCTGCACTCTTATGTATTGATTTTTGTGCACATGCATTTAGGGATGTGATCAGTGTTAGCAGCTGGTCTTTTGAATACCTTTCACACACACTGTGTTTCTAGTACATATATAATTAGTTTTGTTTTTTGGCTAGCTTGCAAGACTTTATCACATATAATTTTAAAATTGTGTTTTGTTTTTTTTCAATTCATTAAAATTTATTTTTCCCCAAAAAACTGTGATTTAAAAAACGCTGTGCAAATACTGTGTGACATACTAAATGGGTGTGTGGACGGGGGATTATGGCGGTGCTAGGGTCACAGGGATTAGTCAAAGAGAGATAAACGAAAAAAATATAAAATTACAAAATTTATTAATAATCTAACATAGACAGAATATACATTACAGACAATTCATATAGTACTTAAAAAAGGTTATGGGTACATGTACTGTAAGTGACCCTAAGGCTGGTCGAGTGGGCCAGATGGTAAATGGCCGTTGAAGGAGGAGGGCTCGATTTCCTACATGTTTCGCCAAGACATTGGCTTCTTCAGGGAACAGGAGTTCATAGGATAGATATGTAAAATAATTCTGTGTGGTGAATATGAAAAAACATGGTAAGAACAATAATTTGACCAAACACTGCATGGTATGAACAGTAGAGAGTTAAAACTGTGGCTGGACATTCATGCGACCCTAAGCTCCACACGAAAGACCGGTAATGCAGACATACCTGGGGCGTCAGTGCCCGAGACGGGAGGGAGGAGAGGGGAAGGGGGAACACAGCCACCCAAGGAGATCCCTGCAGGGGAGCGGGCAGGCCGCGCCGTGGATTATGCCTGCAGGGGGCATACAGTAGACCTGGCAAAGGAATGTAAAGATAGTCATGAGTCATAATGCACTTGTGATAATTAATCCAGGGATAAAGAATTGCACATCCGTGCATTGTATTGGAAAGAATACGTAAAATATATGTATATAAATATGAATAGGTGTATCTATGTCTCTGGAAGGGAAAGTGCAGACTTACATGTATATTTAAAAACGTAGAGAAACAAGGTCACGAGGTGCCTGTGATGGATGTATGCACACAGCAAGGGAAAAACATCAAAATTGGACCAAGTCTGCAAACTTGTGTTTGTGTGACATAAATTGCAACGATCGCCATTTTATTCCCTAGGGTCTCTGCTAATAAAAAAAAAAATATATATATATATATATATATATATATATATATATATATATATATATATATATATAATGTTTGAGAGTTATAAGTAGTATTCTAGCAAAAAATACATATTTAAACTTGCAAACAAAGTGCCAGAAAGGCTTGGTGTTCAAGTGGTTAAGCCATGCTCAATATTCCAAGCAATTTGCTTGTACTGCTTTATCTGTGGTCTGGCCCTACTTTCATTTTTACCCACATCCAGATTTTGGTAAAACAAGTTTGACACTGCAAGTCATAAACCCACTTTTTGGCACACTCTCTATACCTACCCAAGCTCTTTCAAGTGTCCTTCCTAATTATTTTAAAATGTTGCTTTATATTCTATTTTTGCATTTCATTTTATTTAAAAAAGGAAAAAGAGCAGTTCTAACACAAACCCCATGTACAAAGATGACAATATTTAACGTGTCACTTTTCACTTGCAACATTCTTCTCACTAGATAATTACACATTTTATTTTTGTAACTGATGACTACGGTGACACTTTAACTGTTATTTTATTTCATGTATAATTATTTTCCAAGGAGTGGTAGTGAAATGTTTGTCATAAGGATGATTACTAGGGTGACTTATTTGCAGCTATTTTGCACATTCTTTAATTGCAATTCCTATTTTCCGGTCAACTGATTTTCATGTCTTTCAACAGACATTGTTTTACATACTGCATGCACCGGGAAACTTTACGCTAAGAATTAGAGGTCAGACTAATGTGGTCTTGTCACTGGTATATAGTGTAAAGAGCATAAGTGCAGCGCTAAAAAGTGAGTGTATCTTAGCATACAGTCAAGTGACTGAAACCAAATATGGAGTGAAAAAAAAAAAACTATATATTAATAAACACTGGTGAGGTGCATGTAAATGTCCAAACACAAAAGTGAAAATTATAAAAAATGTCCAATAACACTATGTTGTGCTCCACAGACTGCAATCAAAGGCTGAAGTCAGTGCATACAGAAAGTCTTCTCATACAGCTGAAGTGCTTGGACCCATGGTGTAGACTAGAGACCTAGAGAGGTGATGATGACCCCAGATGATGACTTCTAAGTCGAAACGCGTCGGAAGGATATGCTGAGACCACTGTCTTCTTTTATACAAGCGCTTGATTTTACTGCTAAACACATTGAATGCCCCTGTCTGACCCTTGATGAAGTTTATTGAAAGTTTAACAAAATGCGTTGAGAAGTGAGATTCAAGGAAAGGATATCCAGTCTTCTACATTTCGCACCATAACATGTGAGAGGACGGTCCACCCCCACCTTACTGTATTGGTTACCAGTGACCGTGACTCTAGGAACAACCTGGTCGATCGGAGATCGTGACCGAAGGGAGAACTCTTGGAGAAGACTATATGGGAGGCTACCTCCACAAGCCCTGAGAGATGTACAGCTATAAGGCTGATACGTCCCACTCGCTCTGGTAAGAGTATTTTACTCTATATGTTTTGCCGTGCTGTCCATGATTGATGTACTTTCCAAGTCTCTAGTCTACACCATGGGTCCAAGCACTTCAGCTGTATGAGAAGACTTTCTGTATGCACTGACTTCAGCCTTTGATTGCAGTCTGTGGAGCACAACATAGTGTTATTGGACATTTTTTAAAATTTTCACTTTTGTGTTTGGACATTTACATGCACCTCACCAGTGTTTATTAATATATAGTTTTTTTTTTTTTTCACTCCATATTTGGTTTCAGTCACTTGACTGTATGCTAAGATACACTCACTTTTTAGCGCTGCACTTATGCTCTTTATATTTATGGAACTTGGTTTGTTTGCGTGCTAGCTGCTATTCTTTCACTTGTTCACATTTGTATACTTTTTGGGTCAGCGCAACTAGTTTTTTTCATTATATATAAATACTGGTATATAGTGTACAATTTATCATTGCTTATTTCATTTACTTTGTGTTCATGTACTTTAAAATATGCTGGTACATCCCCATAGGGGTTTGTTGATGTGAAATAAAAACAATATGAGGTCATGTAATCTTATATAGAGCATAATACTATAAACTCTTGGCACTAGCACATGTACATAAACACTAACAATAAACATCTTATTATCTCCGTTTTGATCAGTTAACTATAGCACGTGGTTTGTTAAACGTGTTCATTAATTGCAAAAATAAATAAAAAATTAGAGCTGTTCAAAGTACAATCCTTGTGTTATCTCAAGGCCTTTAATTAGCCCTCCTAGTTCTTATTTTGGACTTCGGATTAACTAGTGTCGACAGTATGTTGTAAGGATGAGGAAAGTGGGAAAGTTTGAGTAGTGTAGCAACAGATAACTGGGTGGGACTGAAACCATAATCCACAAAATGCTGTGTGTTGTCAGTTCACAACAGGATTTAGGAGCTGGGCATATTTATGGCAGATCAGTAGTTATTTTTCACAGGGTCTTTAAAATGGTAAACTTTGGAAACCTGCATGGATTGCAGAATGTATTATAAATGCATTTGTTCCCACTGGATGTGAGAGGTTTATTATTTAACACATCTATCAGTTATTGATATAGTTGATTTTAAATTAATGATATACTGTATGTATTTAAACTACATAACAACACCATACTGATAACATGTTTGGATAGAAGTATACCACAAAAGGGCATTTCTTGCACCTATTTATAGAGTGATTATTGAAGCTGAAACAAAGTACCGTAGTCTCCCATTACAGACTCGCCCGAGGACTAGAACATGCGGATAAAACAGAATGGGATTAGGAATGAACTAATCCTGCAGCTGGAAGTCTACAGCTAATGCAAGATATCCAGCAACAACTAGAGGATGGTAGTCAGGAGCAGATATGGATTAACCACTTGAGTACCAGCCTGTATTACCCTTTCATTACCAGACCATTTTTCACTTTCTAGTACTGTGATAGTTTGACTAACAATTACTTGGTTTTCCAACACTGTACCCAAATTAATTTTGTACCATTTTTTGAGACAATAGGGGCTTTCTTTTGGTGGTATTTTATAACTACTGTTTTATTTGTTTCTTACTAATATAGTGCAGGTTTTTTTTGTTTGGTCTTTTTTCCTTTTAAAGTAAGAAACAAAGTTTTGGGGAAAAAATGATTCCCTTATTTTCTGTTATAAAACATGGTAAAAAATTCCAGGTCAGTAAGAAACCCCATAAAATGGCCCCTTTTTCGACAGTAACACACCCCAAGGTGATCTCACTTTTGTCACACAAATGCATGTGAAGAAAGATGCTGGCATTCAGGGGGTAAAACATGGGTGTTGGTAATGGTGCACTAGATACATAAGTGTAATGATCATTCACAGAGGGATACGTAAGTGAAGGGGTTAATCTACAGGGGACATACAGTAGGAGGATGGAGATAAAGGGGTTAGTGTACAGAATAAGGGAGATGAAGGGTTATTATACAAAAACAAACTGGAAATTAATGGTGTAAGGGAGGAGGGGTGGTTATCACAGCGATCATAAGGTAGAAAATATATGGAACATCCACGCTAAAACATGTGCAATACAAATGAGCAGCCGCTTGAGCTTTCTGTGATCCAAATTTCAAAAATATATTTAATGTACAAAGCAGTGCTAATAAATGGAAATCAGTGTTGTAAAAACAGATGAAAGTAAACATACCTCAATAAACATAATGATATTAAACTTATGAAAATGAAAAAATATATAAGAGAAAAAATTCCTAAATAAATTAAGAGTCCATCAAGGCCCATAGAGAAGGGCTAGATAAAAAAAATAATGTGCATCACAAAAAGCTCAAAAGCAGGGGGGGGCAGATTATCCACAAAACACTTCATCCACTAAATGTCCCCACATTCATGAAGTCGCAATGCTTCCACCACCAGGTGACACCAAGTGCTCAAGCCTCTTACCGGATCCTATGGACCATCATATAGTATGGTCAAATGCGCATGTTAAGTCTCCTTATGCGGGGGAACTCCAGAACACCAGTGATATATCCGGTCAGAGTTCGTTGATCAGCATGATGAAAAATAAAAAGCATATGTGCTCATAGTGTAATCCGTAACAATTTATTAAATAGGGTCATACAACAAATAGGACTTGTAAGCAATATCAAAAATTGCACAGAGCAAGTCCCAGGGCAAAAAAAATTAAAAATTGCCTATAGCAGTAAAATACGAATTGAATTGAATTGAATTGAATTGAAAACGAATTGCCCTCCCATTTGCAGAAGGCCGTGTGGCAGCACCGGACTTATCCACCGATCAGCAAGCGTGCATGATGACATAGCGTCGTAGCCGCGACCAACGCGTTTCATCAGAGATGATGTTGTCTGGGGACTGGCTTGGATCAGAAGGTACAGGATCGGCTCAGTACACGTTGTCTGTGCACAGAGCCCAGCAGGTAAAATGGGCGCCCAAGGGTGTTTTTCTTATCTGTGTTTATAAATGGCACTGGGAAAATAACAGTCCACCAATCCACTGTTTATAAATGTATGTTGATAGAAAAGAGATTGAGGAAGAATGGGGTCTTAGGCCAGTCATAGACGATTCAAATGTTGGCTGGTTCAGCAGGAAGCTAAATGTACCAAGTTGATCAATTTGGGTACAACCAGCCTGCCGGATTCACTTGCGTTATCGCTAGCAGCTGCTACAGCAGCTAACAACAATCACTGTCTTCTCCCGGGAGCAGAATTGCTCAGCTGGAGGTATTCCTGTCATGGCACTACTTACAGTGAGCCCACAGGCGAGCAGGTGACACGGGATCCCCCCAGGGCATGGAGTCTAAGGGCCAGCCGGTATTCTGCCAGGGACCCCCTCACGAGGGTTTGGGCTTAGCTGTGTGCTGACCCCAGGTCACGACTCCCGGGTTCACCCTACTCGCTAGGGAAGTACCAGGAGACACTGTCAGGCAAGAATGGATGGATGAAGCAAAAGGAAAGCCGGATAGCGAGCCAAGGTCAGGGCGGGCTGCAGACAACGTAATCAGAACAAGCCGAGTCAGTACACAAGAGATCAGTTCACGAGAGGTCAGGTTTTACGGCAGGTCACACGAAGGGAGCTCCGAAACAAATGTTGCTCAAGCAACCAGTAGCTGGTTTGAAAGGGATTTAAATAGGGAAGCACATGAGGGGCTGGACAGGAAGTAGCAGGAAGGAATCATATATTAAGCAACAGGTCTGGCCGGTGACACCCAAAGTTGCAGAGTGCACAGAGCAGAACACAAGCTAGTGGAACAACAGGTGCCAGCCGGCCTACAGCAGTAAAGGTGAGACACACATCAGCTCCGCAGCTGATCTGTGACAATTCCTCTGTCAGCGCTGTCTGTGTTGATGGTGGAATTGTGCAAAATTCTTTTCTGCAACCCATGGCCTTTGGATAGGTAGAAGCATTGGCTCTCCCCAACCCTTTGATTGACATTAATAAGGATTGTAATAGCATGGCCCAACCCATCGGACAAAAAAGACTTTCAAATGTATCCTCCTTTGTGGAGCGGGAGACAGATGCACATCTTTGACCACTTGTGCTATGACCCTGGTTTACTGCAAAATAAAGAATATTTTTGCTGAACCTTCTGAACATTTACAGTAAATTAAGATGTAATATAATGCCACTTAAACAGCAACATAGTGTACCTAAACTCTAAAATGTTGGATTTCTAGTTGATAGCTAGAAAATACTGCATACTTTATATTGGGGCACCTACATGACTTGAAACTAAGTTCTGCAACAAACTTAAAGCAAACCTTTCTTTTACAACCTTCCTAAACACTGTTGGCAGAAGACGTTGACAGAGTTGGAGAAAAATACCAGAATTTTTTAATTTGGCACCTTCAATTCCACTTCTCATCCTCCTGGAATGTCATTCGTAGTGTTGGAGGTCTTTGGCTTTCAATCACAGCCCACATGTCCAATCGCCTGCATGGTTTATCTGTTTCAATGAGTAGTGACAGGGTTACCCTCTATCACTTCTATTAAACTCCTTAAACCTCTTGAAGCCACATGGCTGATCTCTCTCCACTGAGATACTCAGCGTTGGGTCAGGTAGGGGGTGGATTTGGTAGCAAAGGGAGGCTGCCAAGATGACAGAGGAAATTACAGTTTTGACCTGTGCCCAAAAGTCAATATTTGCATATAATAAACAGATTTGGTTTGAATGCATGCACTGCTTGCTTCCATAGAAGGAGGAGTAGACTGGATTGAATTTACTTGTATCTGTCTATAGCAGGGGAATGGAATGTTTACTTTGCCAACCATAATTGGACCATGTAGGGGTTAAAGTGTATGTAAACCCTATTTGTCATATACTAATTTCAACATAGTATTTCAATTATTTCTAGTCTTCTCCTATTACCACTTGAGCTCCGGAAGGTTTTACCCCCTTCATGACCAGGCCATTTTTGCTATTTAGCACTGTGCGGCACAGAACGTTCACTCTGTACAGAGCCCTATGTGATTGTCAACATAGGGCACTGGGCTGTGATTGGACCCAGCCGATCAGCAAGCCTAAGCCATGAATCATTGGCTGAAACCTGCTGACAACATTTTGTAATGTCCAATCACTGTGGGAGCCAGCGGGGGGTGGGAGGGGGCACAGGCACATGCCCTGAACCCCGGAGAAGGAAGTGACATACAGGATAGTCACTGTGCCTGAATGAGCCACTCACCCGTGGTTAAACTGAATCGTGATGTTTTCAAACCTACTTTTTAAATATTCCCACACATTTTGTTCCTGGAATTCTGTGACATGTATTAACTATGCCCTGTGAGTAGGCAGAGTCTGCCTTCTGAACTACAGAGGTGCAGAGAGGGGAAGTTTCTGGAGGCGGAGTCAGTACGGGAATCACTGCCTGCAGACAGCAAGGTACCATGGGATATGTAGTCCTTAGAAATTGAAGTAAACAGCAGAGGAAAAGTTGCAAAGCATGCAAGGAATCCAGGAAGTTGTGGTTAGAGATGACCAGCAGACAGGCAGAACTTACCACATGAATTGAGATTTTTCAAATAAGCTTATATTAGACTGTCGATATATCTATATTATTCCTTTTACACTGCTGATGTTATATATGAAAGTGTGTGCTGTGACCATAGGTTTTCTATAAATACACCACTGAAAGCATTTTGCTATATCTGCTTTGCTATAAGTGCAAAAAAAAAACAATTAACAAAGATCCTAATTCTTAGTTTAGACATCACAATAGTTAAGAGTCTATTTTCCTAAAAAAAAAAAAAAATCACTGTTCAAATGTCTCAAGCATTCACACAGCCATCGGAACTAATTCCCATATATGTTTATTTTGTTGATTCTCAGCTATATCTAGTGGCCATAATGCAGTACTTTTCTGAAACACAATCAGCAAAATACTACATTGTGGCCACTAGATGGAGCTAACAATCATAGGAAACAAGCATATTAGAACAATGATGGGCATTACTTGCGACAGCAGTGCGAGTGCTTGAGACATTTGCATAGCAATTTTATTTTTTTATAAAAAGGCATTTTAGTTTCTTTTTGTGGCAAATAGGGTTGAGGGAGGGTTTGAGCATTTTAGCAAAAGACATTTGGGCAGGCATGCCTTACACTGCTCAGTCCACAAAAAATGCTGTGTTGTTGTCCCACAAAATGACTTTGGAACAATTTACAGTCCTGGCACAAGTATTTTTCTGTACTTGCAGGGTGTTTAAGGAGATATAATATGGGGAGATGTCCATGTATTGCAGAAATTTTCTGCGTGTTTTATTTTTCCCAGACATACAAACAATATCAAGTACTTATCATATAGAGGACTTGCCATCCCATGCAGAAATTTTCTAATCTGATTTACCCCAAGAGCAATGCCTGTTCTGTACAAATAAGGGAACAGGTATTTCAGTCCATGTGACCAACATCCGTATATTCTTATTTATGGAATTTATTTAGTGACTAAGATGCTGACAATTAACAGAAATCATTAAAGTTGTTACTCATAGATTATGTATGCAGTCCAAACCCTCCAACAAGTGATAATTACACCTGAAACAGGGTGATCCCTGACGTGAATGAATAATAGATCATAGTCATTGTTAAATATAATTTTGGCAGCAAGATAAATTATTCAGCAATAAAAAATCTTCAGAGAGCACAGTTGTCCTACAACTTCCTCCAGGAAAGCAGCCACTTCCTCCCATACAGCAATTTCCTTAATAATTTAGATAGAAGATAACACCATTCCTCATAGGGATGTTTTATGCATAGGAAAAATGGAGCAGATGCTGTGGGCCCACCACTAAAGGTGGGGCTGACTTGTGTCAGATGAAAATTGCATTTTTACTCTCATGTTTTACGCATTATTTACCAACTTTCTCAAGTGCCCATTGTGTCTCCCACAAAGCGTCTCTAGTTGCTAGTTAAGTGACATTGTGGCACTCAAACTATTAACAGCCAGAGAGAAAAAAAGATTTAGGCACGGGACCTTTGCTGGACCACAACACAAGGCGCGTGTCCAGCCAGGCCAGGGTCTCTTACTGTGTGCTCTGGGTCCCCTTTGCAGAAACTATTTCTAGCAGCTCAAGTATGACAAACATACTTGCACATCCATTCTTACACCTCTATAGTCGTTTCTAGGCAATTGAGTTTAGAAGCATTTTTTGGAATGCAAAAAAATAAAATGCATTCAGGATGGATGTTCAGAGGCATTTGAAACACCAAATGCCTGTTACAGCTTGTAAGCGCGCGCCCCGTCCCGAATTGAGCAACAGCGCCTGCTCACCAGTATGCACCAGCACGCGTGCGCGGCGGTTTGCGCGTGCGGCGGACACGCGCGTGCGCGTTAACGCCGTGTGGTGCCACAGAACTTTTAAAAGACTTACAGCTGCAATTGTGTGGCGCTGTTTTGTCTTCAGCTCTGTGCCTTGTTACCTGTATCTAATTGCTGATTTACCTATACCGACCCGGCTCTGTCTGACCCTTCTGCTCTCTCCAATCCGACCTTGGCCTGCCTGACTCTGCCTGAACCTCTGCTTGTGATCCATTGCCGACCTCTGCCTGTTTTACTGACTCTGCTTCAGCCTGCTGTGTTCACCTGCTTGATTACTTGCTGACTCGGACTGTCTGACCCTGCTGTTGCCTGCAGCTCAGCTAAGTGTGTTGCTGTACTCCCGGCTCTTCTCATCAGCTCCAGTTGTCGCTGCTGCTGCACCCATCAGCTCTTCAGATCGCTGACCTGCTTCTGTCCGCTGTCATCTACAGTCCAGCCACCCCTGGAGGATCTCCACTCTGCTGCAAGTGCCGGCTGCTTCCACTTCCACAGACACTCCTACCCACTGTGCTCACGAGGCCACTGTTCCCATTCCAGTGACTCCTGAACCAGCGCTGTAAGAGAGGTCTCCTTCTACAAGTCGGGCTCTACTACCAGGTACCTAACAGAGAGGTTGTGAAAACGTCCCGTGTACATGAAGCCTCAGGCCCCTTTCACACATGAGGACCGTTTAGGTCCGCCTGTCTGTTTTTTAGGCGGACCTGAACCGACGCTCCATTCAGTTCTATGGAGCGACGGATGTCAGCAGTTACATGTCCACTGGCAACTGATCTGCTCCACTAAATTCAGATGGATGGAAACCCTATTTTGCATCCGTCTGGTGGATTGGATCAAATGGAAATGGAACGCCTGTCCATTTTCATGCAATCTGATCCCCCATAGAGGAGAGCGGGTACAAAAAAGATTCCTCTATGGGACTCTGAAAGGCAGACACTCCTTAGTAATTACTCGGTGTTGAAAATATATTCATATTTTAATTGTAAAGTTAAAATCAAGAAATATAGCATGATAAAATCAAATTTGGATGCATATACAGCTGCGGTGCAATATCAAAACATTTTACAAACAACCACTGCACTCTGTCGATATGTAGATAAGACAGATAATTCTGCCGCGTTTCAAGTTTGTAATAATGAACCTCTTCTTCAGGGTCTAGTGGTTTCAGTAATGAACACAGGTTATCTATAATTGATAGAAAACAAAGAACAGTAAGCATCCATTATTGTACATAAATAAAAAAACATACAACAGTATTGTATGTGGACACTGACCACATGTTTTAGATGATGAATTACCTGTATTGCATCCTAATTAAAAAAGCACAGGGAAAACTTTGCAGCCAAATGTCACCCACATCCAGCCACATGGAGGAAAGAAAACGGCAGATCCAAGGACTAGCCACAGAGGTCACTCTGTATCCACCCCAATTCTGGACGCACCACAGGGAAAGGTGAGGCCTAGGTTTCTAAAACATAAAGGGTAGGCAAAACGAATTACCACGCTTAAGACTATGATTATATATATATTTGTCTTTATGTTAAAAATTAGTACTAGTCACTCAAAAAAGTGCACAAGCCTTGTGGATAGCTGATATAGCAGTGGCCTGGAGACAGGGATGGAGGATGATATGCAAAAGAACAGACAAGTCACACCAGAGCTAAAAAAAGGGGATACTCCAAGAATAAAGGTATAAGAAAAAATACTAAAGCACTGATGTGGATGTGTGTAGATGGTGAGAAATCGCTAAATGATGCAAGCTGCAACCAATTGGATAGTGATGTGGATGTGTGTAGATGGTGAGAAATCGATAAATGATGTCGCTAAATGATGCAAGCTGCAACCAATTGGATAGTGATGTGGATGTGTGTAGATGGTGAGAAATCGCTAAATGATGCAAGCTGCAACCAATTGGATAGTGCTGTGACACCGTGACTGAAAACCAAATAATGATAATATATTGGTGCGCTAAGATCAACTTCCTACCCAGCTAAGTGGATGATTGGTAAATATACCTCTAGTGGACCAGAATATATATCCAAATAAGTGCTATACAATAAATATAATCTGTGTAAATGTGAAAATAATAATAATAATAACAAAGATATGGGGGTCAAATACCCCTACATATAAATAAAAATGACCATAAAAGTGCACAAGTGAATAGTGGATAGGCAGCAAATCTCTGCTAATTTATAAGCAGGATCAGTCCTATGAAGAAAAATTGTCCAATCTCATGCCTTTAAATTTTCTTGCTGCTTTACTCATATTCACCGTTTGGATGATGATTCACAATAAAAACATGGAAGAACACATCATTGCACAATGATACAAGTACCATGGATCTGTGTAATAAATTTAAAGCACTCACATTTGAGTAGTAGCTAAAGCGCTTGTAATGTAATGGTCAGAAGTTTGACACCGCTCACATAGCATCTGCTGTGCTGGCAAACACATTCGATACCTTCACTGGCTCCTCCTCCCAACACGTTGCGTCACTTGTTACGTGACTTTTTCAAGGGTAGCCATGTGACCCGGCAAGCTCATTATTTAAGCTACTGCAGGCAGTAGCTTAAATACAAGCGCTTTAGTTACTCCTCAAATGTGAGTTGGGAGATGTACTCAAAACTGAGCTGGGAGATGTCTGTGTTTAAAAAGGTTCCTTGTATCGTTAGCGTGACCCACTTCAGATGTGATTTGGGGAGGGGATATATGCAAACATGAGGGAGTGCCCTCCGAGTCCCCGGCACGCAGACCCGCCTCCCACAAGTATTGTCCCGGCCTAATGGGCTGAGACAAGCAAACGCCACCGGTGGGCGGCATCATGACGTCAGCCACCCAATGGAATGGGGCCGGATATGACGTTAGGGCAATGGAGGTCCGCATCGGCAGCCTGCGGCGCAGAAAGGCACCATGGCAATAGGGAAAACCTCCCTAGTTGATAGTGCCCAATCAGATAGGCCAAAAAAAAACAAGGAAAGGGGCGCTTCTGAGAATATATTAAAACACTTTATTAAATTGAACAATATCCACTCACATGTTGTTTTTCTCAAGCTCAACTGGAACTTGCTCCTGGTCTCCTCTGGTGGCAGCCCTGACAGACTCACCTATTCTTGCTACCCTGATACTTGCCCCTCTTTGGACTATTATGGACCATATGCAAGCAATACTGAGGTATCTGAACATTGCGCCTTTTACTTGTTAAACCAATCAGATAGGCTGGCCGTGTCATAAATGATGACGTGGATGGCCCCCGTCCGCCGAGTGGATGACCCTAACCGAATCCACCAAAACCCGCCCCTGGTTGCCGATCGAGATGACAGCAAACAGCAAAGACCTACCCAGATGTTAACAACAAAAGGTCAAAAGGGACAAAAAAGAGCTATTTTACATAACAGACGAAAGGGAAGGATTATTGAGTCAGAAATGAATGCATATGATATCCATAAATCATGCATATACGTTACAAGCATGGAGTATGACAATACACCTAGTAGTCATATTCCTGCAATATACAAAAGATGGTATGACAATGCTGACAGTGTGTAATGCAAAAGAGTGTAGAGACATAAAAAGGACAATTAGGGGTTCATATCATTTGGCTCCCATTCACATCCCCCTGAAAACGAAACCTTCCAAAAAAGGCCTAAAGAATTTAGCCTCGTTTAGGTCGGCATTTAAGCGAAAAATCTCTGTTCATGTTGCAGGAGGACTTTATTCCAATCACCTCCACGCATGGCGGGCTGTATGCAATCTAATATTGAAAATTATATTTTCGGAAATTTCCTGTCATAGATAGCAGTTACATGTCTGCCAAGACACAATATGTCTGTACGCCCGCTGCCAGAGTTGCATTGTCTTGCCCACATAGTAGCACGCACAGCCACATAGTAACATATAAACCACACCAGAAGTTCAACAGTTTGCATAGTGTTTAGGCTGATATTTTTCTCCATTAGGTAACCTGATGTTTTTTGATATGTTCATAAATTGACAGTAGCCACAACCCCCAGATCTATATGTCCCTGGTCATTTACAGGGATCCCTCTTCCCACCTCCTCCCGTGAATTCACTTGCGACTAATTGATCTTTTAAAGATCTGGCCCATTTAAACATAAAGGAAGGAGTCTCAGATACAAAAGGACCGATAGTTGGATCGAGTTTCAACACATGTCAATATTTTTCAACAATGTTTTTTATAGTTTTATGTTGATTTCAAAATTTGGTGATGATACGTATTGTGTTCGTTTTATTTTTAGAAAACGTAGGATTGTATAGGAGATCATGTCGTGTTCTCACAACAGCCCTTTTAAAGGCTTTTTTCAAACATGTAGTTGAATATCCTCGTGTCAATAATCTTTCTTTCAAAAAATCTGCTTCCTTTTTGAAGATGTTATCGTTTGAACAATTCCTTCTAATCCATAGGTATTGACTATATGGGATCGAGGAGATTAGGGGTTTTCGGTGGAAGCTACTTGCGTGCAATATTGAACTACCGTCTGTTGGTTTGCGTTAAAGAGAACTGGTTAATAAACAATTTTTGTCCTTATGGATTGTTATATGCAAAAAGGTAATGGAGTTGTAGTTGAATTGAATATGTTGATATTCAATTCTTGTAGGAAAGCATGCAGGCTGTCAGGAGGTCCATCCCACACAAAGAGGATATCATCAATGTAACAATACCATATAATTACACTATTCGTGTATGGGAGCATACTTTCAGATTGTGTAAGCATGCGCTCCCATTCCCCCAGGTACAGGTTGGCATAGGACGGGGCACAGGAGGTCCCCATTGCTACCCCCTGTACCTGGAGGAGATGGGAGCCATTGAAGGTAAAATAGTTGTGGTGAAGTATAATGTCCAAAGCATCTATCAGAAATTAATTTTTCTTTTTTTTCAAAATGACTGTTTTGCGATATGATATGCTTAATGCATGACAGCCCCTTGTTATGTGGTATTGAACTGTATAGGGCTTCTACATCCACTGCCACAAGAGTTGTGGTTGGTGGAACTTATAGCCTGTCAATGATCTGCAGAAGGTTCATGGTATCCTTTATATAACTAGGAAAGTTCAAAACTATTTTAAATATTTGTAGGGGCAGAGTAGGGGGTTCTGACTGATCGAATTGTCCCAATAGGTGTTCAAGATTGATACGATCGATTACATCTGGAGGATCGTTTTGCTCCACAAGTGCAGAGTATCGAGGGCTGTAAGTTCTTGTGATTTAAATCTTGGTTGGTGGGGCACATCTTTTAAGTACATCTATTTCAGAATAAGTTTTCGAGCAAAAAGTTGAATATCCTAGAGGATCCTAGAGAATATCCTATAATATCCTATAATATCCTAGAGGAGAGCGGGGCTCTGACAGGTCTATCTCTGCACAGTGAGCAGAGACGGACCTGTAATCCGCCGGCTCAGTGGGGATTAATGGATTAATCGCTGCTGAGCAAACGGAGTTTGTGAAAGCTGACATTATTGTGTGAAAGGGGCCTTAAAGTACAGCAGTTTTGCCTTACAGATCTTAAGAACTCTGATGGGTAGATTATTAACCCCTAAAAGGCTGGTGCCTCCTAGCCCTTTAAAAGGGTTCCTGATGCTGGGAACCGGGGCGGGGTTTCTGATCATGTGACCGCTGTGATGGCTGTCACAGTGGTCACATGATTGGAAAGCTCCAGATCGCAATTAGAGATTAGAAATAGAAAGCTTTCCGTTAGCCACTGATAACTGTGCCTGAAGCGCACAGGGTGCGCACTCTCGGCACAGCTCTTTACATGTAGGTACAAATATATGCGGCCGCCTTGGTGTTAAGGCCTATGCACTAAGAGGCCTCATATACTGTATGCACTGGCCCCCACTCCCCCGTTTTGACAGCTAGCGTGGGATCTCCACCCCCTCCCCCGTTAGCTGTCACAATCTGAAAAAAACGTGCCCCTGTGGGGGGTCCGCCCACCTGGCCACATCATCCATTCACAGCATTCTGTGAATGGGAAAACTACAAGGTCTGACAGCTTTTGTAGAATGCAATATTACAGAGTATGCTTTATTGTAATAACGTTTTTTCTTGTTAATACATTGTTTTTATGCTGAGGTAATAATAAAGTTGATATATAGTATGCTAACTATGCTCTAAGGACAAAATGATGATTCAATGATACCGCTGTCCCTATGGTAACGCTGACGCTGGCACGATTATAAAACTGAGACTCGAGTGTCACATGACTATCCTTGAAAAAGTCACGTGTCGGGTGACGCAACACGTAGGAGGAGTCAGGGACGTCAGCCACAGAGGCTAAGTCAGCAGCTGGTACGAGCGGTGTGAGAATCCACCGCTCTCTGAAGCGGCTGATTGTTCTTCCAGGCTATCATCTCATTCGGGCTTATGTGAGTGCACTCTGAACAGTGCTGCACTATTCTTTCTATTTATAGATCATTGCGCAATGATGTTTTGTCTCTTCTTTTATTACATGTACTGGGGACATTGAGGAAAATCTGGTGAATCAATACATCACACAACAGTATTTGGATCTTGTATGTTTAGACCAAACATCTGGTGGAAATATTTTATTACACAGCAGAATTTGAATTAATCACATGTATTGAGTATTTTTAACATCTATGGGATTGTCCGGATCGATGATGGGATACTCAATTTAGATCGTTCATGTATGTGCACATTAGGACTTTATTTGCACATTTCATTGCAATTTTTCACTTTATTGGATTAATGAACCCATGCACATTTGAATATTCACTTTGGTAATTTTTGTTTTTTGGGTATTTATATATATATTATATATGGTTTTATCACTTGAGCACACATATTTATTTATTGCTCCTTGTTTGGAAGGTTAATATAAGCGCAACTTAGATTAATTATTTATTCAAGGTAGTTTTAGGTGTCTATACACTCATGTAGTTTGCGGCTTTTATTATTTGGCTATCTTCCAAAAGTTTTTTGCTCTTTATATTTATTGTATCAATATTGATTCATTTATTTTCACCACAGCGCTTTACTACTATTTTTTCAATCTTTACAAGGTGCCCTCTAGGTTCTTAAAACCTTCTCGAAGGTTACGGGCCTCTGCGTGAACAAATTTTTTCGATAGACCCTGGGGCGCGAACCCTTTCCTCTGACATTCTGCTGCAGTGGGTGGATAGGTTCAAATATCTGGGTGTTATAATTTCTCACTCTGCTACTGATTTTGTCGAGTTGAGCTTAATGCCAATTATTTCTGATGTTAGGGGAAACTTACGGCATGGGAGAAACTTTTATTAGAATGAAAGTTTTACCCAAATTGACATACCTGTTTAAGAACTTCCCCCAGTGGATACCTAAAAAGTTTTTTGTCCAGCTTAATAAGAGGTTTTCCTTTTTGTGGGGCCCCTGTCCAGCCCATTAGAAGCAGGCCACGCTAATGAGACCTTCTTTGCAGGGGGGGGGGGTGTTGGACATGCTGGACTGTTAAATATTATCTAGCTTCACAAATAGTTACTGCCTACTGGTGGCTTTGCTCTGACACATCTAACACTGCCACTGTCCTGGAGGTCGCGGTGCTGTCCTCTTTGAAAGCCTTCCAGTCTCTTCTTTTCTGGGGAGCCAAGGCCTCTTACCCCCTGATGCCTTCTACGCTCACCACCCTTAAGGCCTGGAGCGTAGGATTAAGTCTTGAAACCCGCACTCCGCAACAGTTCCCCCTGAACACCCCACTATGGTGAAATCCCACCTTGCCGTATTTAGATTCTCTTCCGGACCCTCAGGCCTCGACAAAATACTAAATTAAATCACTGTCTTACCTGCCTGACCAAGGGAAGTTACTTTCCTTCTCTGATATTCACATGAAATACAATGTCCCATTTTAGTAGCCAATTTTCTCATTCACCTGTGGTCCTCTCCATGTCAAATCTTGAAGGAATTCTACATTCGGAATGCTCAGCAAAACCAATTTCTGCTTTATATATTCACCTGTGTATGGTTAATCTTACGGACTTGGCCTTCCTTTGGCAAAAAATGGCTGGCTGACATACTCAACCTTGACTGAGATGATTGGTCAGATATTTGCAACTCTCCCTTTAAACAACTGGTCTCTCTTAGGGACAGACTCATCCAAATCAAGATAGTGCACAGAGCCTACTTCACCCCCTGCTGGCAATTAAATGGATCCAAACACCCCTCAAAGTTGTTGGAGATGCTCTCACCAGTTGGAGGATTTTACTCACATCTTTTGGACTTGTCCCGCCATCGCTCATTACTGGGAGGCAGTAGTCTGTATCATCCATCTGGTCTCAAGAATTGCATTCTCCCCCTCCCCAAGTGTCTGCTATTGGGCTTAATTGAGGATTTGCCCCCCACAGTAGCTGAACTGACATTACTGGTGCTGCTCTTATTTTATGCTAGAATAGCTTTATGCTAGAATAGCTATCACCCTTACCAGAAATTGACCTTTGGAGGATTGGGCTGGTTAAAGCAGCTATGCTTCCGAAAAAGGACCTGAAGCCATGTCTCCGTAATTGCAAGTAGGTTAAAGGAGTCTGTGATAAATAGGTCATGGATGGTGGTAAGTTTGTTGCAAGCAGAGAAGGCATTCCAAAGGGCATAGGAGAAGGGGAGGCTGGTTCTACGCAGAAGAGGAATAGAAATTAGATTGTGTGAATTGCGGCTGCTGTCAGAGGATAGGGGGTACTGGGTATGTTGGCCAAAGGTAAATGATGGAGGTCCAGGATTTGGGGAAATATCTCCAGACATTAGGAGAAGCAGAAGGGTGAGAGAGGTGATATGGGAGTGCGACTTATGTGGGGGGACACTTCCCAGTGTCCTGGATGTTTTAATGGTATGTGGGTTCAGAATTAGCAGGAGCTGATGAGTGCAGTAATACGGTGAAAACAGGAGAGAGGGTGATATATGTAAGTTGTGGGGTGGAGAAGAGGGGTAAAGAAGAGAGAGTTTAAGGAGAGAGGACGCAACTGTGAGAAGGAAAAGTAGGGAGTGCATGAAAAGCAGACTGGATGAGAGCTGAAAAAAGTTCTATGAGCAATCAAGTCACCTGTAGTCTGTTTAGTGTGTTGCAGTAGTCTGTTGTGGATGTTCGCTTTGTGCATTCGCTGAAGTGCTGAGCTGAAGTTTAATACTAGGTGTAATCCTGGAATCCTTTCGGTCCCACGTCCAATCCCTGTCCAAATCTTGCCATCTCATCCTCTGCAACATCTCCAAAATACGCCCCTTCCAAACCAATGACACCACAAAACTCCTAGTTCACTCCCTGGTCATCTCTCACCTTGATTACTGCAACTCTCTCCTCATAGGATTACATAGGCTATTCCCCCTTCAGTCCATCATGAATGCTGCTGCCAGGCTAATCCACCTTACCAACCGTTCAGTGTCTGCTACTCCTCTCTGTTAATCCCTCCACTGGCTTCCATTCACCTAATTAAATTCAAAATACTAACAACTTACAAAGCCACCCACAACTCGGCCCCCAGCTACATCAGTAACCTAGTCTCAAAATACCAACCTACTCATTCTCTTCATTCCTCCCAAGACTTCCTGCTCTCTAGTTTCCTCATCACCTCCTCCCATGCTCACCTCCAGGACTTTTCCCGACCCTATCCTATCCTAGAGAACTCTCTACCCCAGTGTATGACTATCACCTACTCTGTTTTCTTTTAGACGATCCCTAAAAATCCTCCTCTTCAGAAAAGCCTATTCTGCCCCTACCTAACAACTGTACTTTTATTTTCTTGATCAGATCATCCCCCCACAGCCATTACATTTTGTATCACTTTACCCTCCCCCCTAGATTGTAAGCTCTAACGAGCAGGGCCCTCTGATTCCTCCTGTATTGAATTGTATTGTAACTGTACTATCTGACCTCATGTTGTAAAGCACAGCCAAACTGTTGGCGCTATATAAATGCTGTATAATAATAATACTTTTCACTTAGCTTCATAGTTACATAGTTGGCGAGGTTGAAAAAAGACACAAGTCCAACCTATGTGTGTGATTTTATGTCAGTATTACATTGTATATCCCTGTATGTTGTGGTCGTTCAGGTGCTTATCTAATAGTTTTTTTAAATTATCGATGCTCCCCGCTGAAACCACCGCTTGTGGAAGAGAATTCCACATCCTAACCGCTCTTACAGTAAAGAACCCTCAACGCAGTTTAAGCTTAAACTGCTTTTCCTCTCATTTTAGTGAATGGCCGCGTGTCTTATTAAACTCCCTTTATACGGAAAAGTTTTATCCCTATTGTGGGGTCACCAGTACGGTATTTGTACATTGAAATCATATCCCCTCTCAAGCGTCTCCTCTCCAGAGAGAATAAGTTCAGTGCTCGCAACCTTTCTTCATAACTAAGGTCCTCCAGTCCCTTTATTAGCTTTGTTGCCCTTCTCTGGACTCACTTCAGTTCCAGCACATCCTTCCTGAGGACTGGTGCCCAGAAATGGACAGCATACTCCAGGTGCGGCCAGACCAGAGTCTTGTAGATTGGAAGAATTATCTCTGGAGTTAATCACCTTTTTAATGCATGCCAATATTCTGTTTGCTTTCCTTGCAGCAGCTTGGCATTACATGCCATTGCTAAGCCTGTCATCTATTAGGACACTCAGGTCCTTTTCCATCCTAGATTCCCCCAGAGGTTCTCCCCCTAGTGAGTAGATTGCATTCATATTTTTGAAACCCAAATGCATTATTTTACATTTTTCTACCTTAAACCATTTGCCATGTGATTGCTCACCCCATTAATTTGTTCAAATCTTCTTGGAGGGTTTCCACATCCTGCGGAGAAGTTATTGCCCTTCTTAGCTTAGTATCATCTGCAAATACAGAGATTGAGCTGTTTATCCCATCCTCCAGGTTGTTTATGAATAAATTAAATAGGATTGGTCCCAGTACAGAACCCTGGGGGACCCCACTTTCCACCCCGGACCATTCAGAGAACTCCCCATTTAGCACTACCCTCTGAACTTGCCCCTGTAGCCAGTTTTCAATCCATGTACTCACCCTATGGTCCATGCCAACGGACCTTATTTTGTACAGTAAACATTTATGGGAAACTGTGTCACATGCTTTTGCAAAATCCAGATACACCACGTCTACGGGCCTTCTATTAACTAGATGGCAGCTCACCTCCTCATAGAAGGTTAATAGATTGGTTTGGAGTGATGTGCTTCAGGCATTAGATTAATGGCAACTGTCAAATAGATGTTCGTTCAGTTGTATATTTAGTTAGGCAACAAATGTTATTTTTCTGCTGCTGTCTATGGCTAACATGGTACAGCACTTTCAATGGCAGAGCAGTGAGAGTAGCAATCGCACATCCTCGGCTGGTAATCAGTAGGAAGGGGGGGCGTACCAAAAGAAAGCTAATATTTAAGTGAAGTAGAAAATTTCTTTAAAGCTTTAGAAAAAAATAAGTTTAGATATTCAAAATATTCATGGGCAGAATTTGTATTGGTTCCCTATGGTGCTCATTGCAGGTATGGAATGTAAGGTATGAAGGCAGACCAGCACACGTCTGCAGAATGCTGGTAATTTAGAGAAGTGTCTGGGTTGACTCCCAGCTCATTACATGATCTTCATCACAACTGAAAAAAAATTCTTTGCATAACTTCAATTAATCTTTTGTATGTGTACCATTCTCTATGTGAAATTATTTCAGATGTATTTATAGACATGTAAGTTATATTCTTTTGAAATAAACAGGTTATAGAATTTCCATTAAAAAAATAAACCAGGATATCATCAGCTAAGACGGTATGAATCAGAAGCCTAAATCAAATAATGCAAAAGAAATCGAAGAAAACAGAATGAATATGGAGAAGATTTACATCACCTTTAAAATGTAACATTAGGGGAAATGTTCTGCTTGTTTTCCTCTCCCCGCCCCCCCCCCACACCCCTCGTCACTTATTTTTTTTAGTGGGGAGTGGGTACCTGGTTTTGACAGGTACCCACTCCCACTTCTGCTCGGATGCCCCCCTTTCTTCACCAGCAGCCTTCTGGGACACATCACAGGTCCCAGAAGACTGTGGGTGGGACCATTCACAAAGTGTAGCGCGTCTCAAGCAAGCCCTTTGGGAAGCTGGTTGTGAAGCCGCAAGGCTTCACTGCCAGTTTCCCATAGTTAAGATGCCAGCGCCTAGACCCAAAGCATATTGAAGAATCTGCCCAGGTGAGGAAAGCTCTGGATCCCTGGACAGGTGAGCTTCCTTATATTAAAAGTCAGCAGCTACAGTATTTATAGCTGCTGACTTTTATTTTTTTAGGGGTAGACTGAAGCTCCTCTTTAATTCCATAAACCCAGTGTTAGGGAAAAATGTATATCTTTTGTACTATACTCATAGACAGCATCAGTGATACCATTTTATTTGTACGTCGATATTATGCCTTGGCTTAAAGACAGTATCGGGACCCTAATCTGATTCATTAGAACATTAAAAAAAACATTTTTAGGTAGTTTCTCCTGCCGTGTCTGATTTTGTATCTAGTAGTAGTAGTAGTAATAGGCCAAAAATGAGTGGTGACAGCAGCAGACATAACAGATCTAAAAGTTTTTGGAAGGTTAGCTAAAGTCCTCATCTTAATACCAATTGCCAAACAGTAGCAAACCAGTTTCATAGCATGCCCCTTTTTTACCCGCAGATGATCTTTTTTGTGCAGTAGATGTGTGACGCTTTCAGCAGTCAGCAACAGGATTTGCCTTTACTGCTGCAGTTTGTTATCTTACGCCATATCTGCTCCAAGACGCACACAATAAACAAAAGTTGCTGGAACCCTGACTTTTATAGGGTGGCATATAAGAAAGTTTCCATGGTTCAGTGGCCAGGAAGTGCACTGTTGGTGACGGCTTGCTATGGTCATGAATAGCTACAATAGTTCATCATTTTCTCAAACTGTGTACAACTTGGGTTTGTGGTGAACTGAACCTGAAACTTATCCCTACTGCTGAGGAAGCCAAGTTCAAAGTACAACAAAGAAGCTACTAGGTTTGAGGGAGGAAAAAAAAAACCCTCAGCATAGACTTTATTCTTTTGTTATAAAAAGCTCCATGTTAACACAATGTTTGTCACGCTGCTACTGATAGGCGCAGTAGGTGAATCCTATTTTAATTCTTACCATGGGTTGCAGTGCATTTTCCACGCTCTTAGCGAGTTAATCTAGCGATTCTAGATGTTTTTTATTGCTCTACCACCCTGATATAATGTTATGCCTACTCCATTTGGGGGACTGTGATGTATAATATTTACTTTCTGTGTCATGTTGGTGACTATCCTCAATATGTATGTTGATACTTTGTATTTTATATGCCAATGTGCTCTTATGCGTTTATATGGGTTGATCCATGCCCTATCTTTGGTCTAATAAAGAATACAATTTTTTACATATGTATATGGTTTTGTCTGGCTCTACCCCATGCACCTCATCTAAAGTCCCCCCCCTCCCCCCCTCATTTTTGCAAAAGCAACCAGAGATGGAGGCGCAATATTTCCCGTTGCGTCTCATTTAAAGTCCTAAATATTCCCTTTTTTTCTTTTATTAGCGAGTTAATTGTGGTAAAAAAAAAAGATGTAAAGATTATATGTACTTTTTAAAAACTGCAACAATGAAAAAATGAAAAACATGAACAAAAAATGAAAAACAAACAATCAGGCATCGCAGGGAAGGACGCCCTTTGCATTTTTTTGTCATTACATCGTATGCACAACATAGTATATGCCCAATATACTTTATGGTGTGTATCTTTTTTTATACTTCCTCAGTGCTTCTTTTACAGGTATGTATTTGGACAGATGCTGGCCCACACAGCCCTTGATTTCCATTAGCAATTCAAATTGAATATGGCTAAAAATAGCAATGTCGTCTGGAGGGTGTCAGAATTCCAAAGTGACAAATGTTAAGCTTTGCATCAATTTTCTGTTAGAAAACATATGTGGCTGAGCATTCCCTTATAAGCTTATAAAGATGAGTGTTTTACCTTTGTGGATCCCCCCCCCCCAAAAAAAAGAAACACAATCAGCATTTTAGCCTAACATTTTTTACACTTGTAAGGAAAATAGTGCTATGGAAATTATATATAAGCGCTGCAGTCTTGCCATATACAGTAGAGCACAGTAATATACTACACATTACCAGGACCACGAATCTCCCAGTAGAAAACTGCTGTTGAAAATTACATTATTTTTAAAATTGCAACAATAATTAGCCCTAGACTTAAGCCTCATACACACTATTCCTTTTTTTTTATTCACGAACGGAAAAAAAAATGACAGCTCAGGTTAAAGCCACTGTACTAACAAGTCGATTAGTACAGTGATCTCCCCTGCTGTGCTATTGTATTCTGAGAGGTGGACAGCCCCCCGGCCAGAACACCCCGGTCAGTGCTCTCAGCCATTGGCGCCGGTGTGGAGCTGGTCGGCAGACCTTTTTTGGTCATGACCCTTCAACAGAAGCCTGCTAAGCTGGCTGCCATACGCATGGGCTGAATGTGAGCTGGTTTCTATTGAACTGGCCGATGTCGCCCACCATTCCGTACTAGGCTTAACATCATATGACAGATTTTCATGCTTCCTGCAACATAATAGTGTATTCTCCTAAAAAAGACCCATGACTGACAAGATAGGAAATTATCGAATCAACAGAATATCAGTTGTCAATCTGCAATGTTCTTAGGAAAAATACACTGCTATGACCCATCTAAAGGTTATAGTGACACTTTTCCATTGTAGTCTTTGAGGGAGAAAGTCCAGCTTGCTGCGCAGTTGCCAGCAAACTGTACCTTATAGGGAGATGATAAAAATATTTAAAAAAAAACATTACAAAGCACTACATCTGCAATGCATGAAAAACATTAAGAAAAATTCCAGGTGTGGATATTTTTACATTGGTCCAGCTTAAACCAATGTGGGATCCCTCTAGAAACCTTAAATCACAGTAGTAAACACCAATAATGCAGTAATCTCTGCAATCTTCCCAGGTGCCCTGCTGCACTGTGAACACAGGAGGTTGTCCGTTCCGCACAGCTGCCATTCAGAGAATGATTTTTATTCAGGTATGGTACAGTATATGCATAGTTACATTGGCCTAAGCACCCACTGTTTGGTTATACAATAGCCACAGCGGGAGATCCATCCATACATACTGTACAGGAAGAATGGAGGAATTGGTTAGACTTTGTCTCTGTGTGAAAGTAGTCATCTTGGTAGAGAAGGCTTTTGCTTATTTATGTCAAAACTTTCCTCTGATGACTAGATATCAGTGTGCACCTGGTAGATAGGCACTGGGGAGGAAGAAACACTCATTCAGCATGGCTGGTAATTCTAGAAACACACTAAACTGCTGTGATTACACACTGACCTACTGCTGCACACAAGGCAGGTCAGGTGGCTTTCTCCATGATGATTTCGCTCTGTCCTCACTCTGCAGCCTCCAGCTTTCTCACAGTCTCTGTCCCCTGTTCTGTCCACCAGATGTCTTGCTGATGTTTTATACTGGCTATTTGTGCCTGTGTTGTTAAATTTTCATGCAAAATGTGTAATTTACTTAAAGTGGATGTAAACCCCAATTTTTTTTTTTTTATATCATACTGTAGAGTATAATATTTCCTATCATTTGAGCCCAGTCTTGCCACAGAGTTAATCCATCTCTGAGCAATCCTCTTTTATTGTTTAGTGAGAAAAATCTTGACAAACTGAGAAAAACTTTGTCAAATACTCCTCCTTGCTGTGAGTGACAGATGATTTACATCTTGTGCACCAGCCTAAGACACAGGCATTATTTTTTAATTCCCTCCCACTCCTTTCTTCAGCAGCTCTGCAAGGATTGGCTGTTCCACACCTCAGCATGATTTGGCATGCTGAAGTCATGTGGTTACTTTCCTGTCTTTTCACTGGATGTTAGAGATCATAGCAGAAGTTCAGCAGAAGTTCAGTGTTAGAAATATACACAGGAGGAGTTAAAACAACACTCCAGACGGCATGGGTGTGAGGAGTGGACGTTTCTGATCGGGCGCTCCACCCCCCATAGGAATCCCGGGCAGAGAGCACGAATGGAGCAGCTGATCAGCCGGTCAGCTGACCATGACGACGCGCAGACAAGCGGCGTCACAGCCAGCCGGAGGAGGTCGGAACTCGGTGGATGGAATCCGAGCCTATCTGTCCCCCCGTGCCTCGGATGCAGGACCAGGGCTGCTAACAGGGAAACAGGAGGAGAGAAAGGGGAGTAATCTAAACCCCAGCAGCATGGCTCGAACGGAGCGGGGATCTCCAACACCGAATCAAAGCACCCAGGCGGCAGGACGAGGCCTCATAGAACATGGTATTAGATCTCCTGCAGCAGGAAGGGGGAGAAAAGCCCCTGAGCAGGGTAACCCAGGAGCCAGACAGGGCCCCCTGAGGACGGGAGGAGATGCGAGGTCCCCTGAACAGGTCTATGCAATCCCCCCTGGGGGAATCCCAGCGGAGGAACACGGCAGTAATAGATATAAGGACTTTGCATCATCCCTAAATGAACAAGACCCACGGGCACAGGCGCAGGATAACGGGGACCATTTGGACAGTGGGGGGGCATTAGAGGCCCCTTATTGCGCAGAGGCCACAATAGGAGGAGACACCCTAGATCCAAACATGGGCCGGACGACCTCACAAAGTATGCAAATAATGTCTGATGCCGGTCCTGGACTTGGTCCGCAGGGGGACAATAAGACTCTACTGGTAAATAACTCAAATACACACAATGAAGAAAGGTGCCCCCCCGGATCAGTTATACATACGGAGGACACTGAGAGGGACATCAGGGAATTGTTGAGGGCCCTCCCCACAAAGACGGACATTCAGCAATTAATAAGTGCCGTGGAACAGTCATGTTTGCAAGCTGTGGAGGGTTTAAGGGAGGACACACGGGCCCTGGGACACAGAGTAGAAAAAGTGGAAAATGACCAGGAAGTCATGATACACGCAGTGGCTGATGTTCAGGATGCTATTAAAAATCATGAAGATGTGTTAAATTCTTATAGAGATCAGTTGGACGATTATGAGAACAGGGACAGAAGACAGACCATCCGCATAAAGGGTTTACCCGAATCAATCCAAACGTTAGAGTTGATTCCAACAGTACAAAAAAATATTTAGCCAGATTTTGGGAGACTTTGCGCCAGAAACAATAGAGATAGATCGGCCACACCGGACCCCACCCTATAATGCTCAGAAGGTGACCACACCAAGAGATTTCATTTGCAAAGTGCATAGATATGTAGTTAAAGAGAGCATTATGAGGATGGCCCGAAGTAAGCCCGAAATTGTTTTTGATGGTATAAATTTAGCCTTGTACCCGGATATATTGCGTCAAACTCTTTATCAACGGCGCTTAGTCCGACCCCTGTTGGAAGCTTTACGTTTAGCGGAGGTTAAATACCGGTCGGGGTACCCGTTTAGTCTGACCGCCTCCAGGAATGGTAAAACAGCAACCTTACGCACTAAGGACGATTTAGAGTCGTTCGTGGAAACCTTAGAAATACCCTTGGTGGACTTTACAGATTGGAGAGCAAATCCTCTAGGATCGCTTCTAAAACAGCCTGAGCGATGGCAAGAGATTCCGGCAAAAGACCAGCATGGAAATCGCTCAAGAAGACATACATAGACTCACATAGAGACTACCTAGAGGAGTAGAAGTATATATATGAAGGGGAGAGGGGTTGGGGGGTATCCTCTTCCCCCCCCTTTTTTTTTTCTTTTATTGGGGGGAAAGATGATATTTGTGTTATATAAGATCTAGAGTGGCAGGGGAGAAATTGGCTGAAGAGTAAAACAAAATGTAAAATGCTAAGCAAAATCTATTAGGAAGACGGTCAGGTGAAGAGACCGGGGGGTGTCCCCCCATCCCCTACCCCCCTTTTTCTTTTCTTTTTTTTCCCCCTCCCCCCCTTTTTTTTTTTTTTTACTTTTTCCCTCCCCCCCCCACCTTTCTTTTTTTTTTTTTTTTCCGCTTTGATAGAATTAAGGAAGGTATATAGATCCAACCACCAGGGAGGGGAATTAAAGGTAAAACGCCCGGGGACTAGGGAGGGAATGAGTACATTGGGAAATGGGGATAATTTTTTGGTCAACAGGTTGGTCCCAAGGTAAGGGATTAGTTAATCTGCTAATAGAAGTGAGGGGGAGAGGTCTGGGCATAGGGTGTATTCTCTTGCTCAGACCCCTCCCCCTATTAGTTGATATACTCCAGGGAGGAGTATTAAGTAAGGGAATGGGTTTTTTGTTTGTTTTTTTTTGTTTTTTGTTTTTTTATGGTGTTTACTGTTTTCTTCTTTTTAGCTTACTTTTATGGTTTATTTGAAATGGGGTCATTAGCGGGCGGAGCCTAGCGGAGCAGACATGCATTGTTAGAGCTCCGCACCGCTGAGGAGAGAAGAGAAGGACAAAGCGGAGCCTGCAGGCTCAAAAGGTATCCATTTGAACCTTTTTGCCCCAGGGAACAAACTGTGAAAGTTTGGGCAGGAAATATGGTACTGGGAGGAAACCGTGGCAGAAATAAAAATCACCTCACAAAGAGCTCACAGGCACTCACTGCAACTAAAGCAGCTCCAGTCACCTCACAATATACAGCATCAGGGCGCTCTCACAGAGAGAAAATGTCACAGCAAGACTCTCCATTTGAGTCAGATACAGAACAAATCCTCTCACAAACTTCTCCACAAGCCTCCTCAGCATCCCCAGTAATATTATTACAATTTGAAAAGATGCTTCATAAGGCTTTAAAACAAACTTCAGACCAAATAACAAAAAGCCTAACCAAAGAAATAAGAGAGCTGGGAAACCGCACCGCAGCCCTAGAAATAAAAATGGATGAAATTGAAATTACAACCCAAGAAAATATAACAGAATTGGAACAATTAAAAGAAGAGAATTTAATACTTCAAACTAAGCTCGAAGATTATGAAAATAGAGCCAGACGTTCAAACTTGCGCATAAGGGGAATACCTGAAACTGTGACAGACCTGCAATCTACTATTACTGCTCTATTACAAGAACTAAAGCCAGATATCCCTATTGAACGTTTAGAACTGGACAGAGTACACAGAGCCCTCACAGCCAAAAAGAAAGATGGACCCCCACGTGATATAATCACAAAATTTCATTATTACAGAACGAAAGAACAAATACTAATTGCTGCAAGAGAAAAAAAGGAACTTAATTTTCAAGGACACAATTATCAAATTTTTGCTGACCTATCCCAACTTACTATTACTAAAAGACGATCCATGAAACCCCAACTAATAGAACTGCAACGCCACAACATTATGTATCAATGGGGCTTCCCCTTTTCAGTCAGATTTAACTACCAAGGTACAATTTACAGAAGCAGATCAGCAGATGAACTACAACAAACCCTTTTAAAATTAAATCTGACAGAACCCACAAGCAGCAACTCTCCCACACGCAGAAGAATGGCATCATCTTCACCTTCAGGCAGCACTCAGAAAATTCCAGAACAAAATGGGAATCATCATTCTCACAAAAGAGGCCGTTATGCCACATCATCCATGGACCAAGAAGATTCAATGGACTGACATCCTAATTCCTGATATCTCTTCATTTATTATACTAAGAGATGGTTCTCTATAAAAAACCTGTATTTATAACTGAATGTAACTGCATTCTGATAGTCACACACTGTGTGGGATCATGTTACATTCCAGTTATATTTCTTATTACTTCTGATTCATATAGCCTTAGAATATATAAGTGAAATAAGGAAATTCTTGTTCAGTTATATATTATCAGGTAATAACAATAGATTTATTACTTTTTAGGACAAATATGTTCAATAATCCAGAAGTAATGGAAGCTTTTTCTTTCTTTTATTAAAACAAATATATTATTACCTAACTAGTTCCTAGAATTATGTTTTTGTTTATTCTAATCTGAAGCAATACAACCTCAATTTTATGAGTTAACATATCTAAACAGTTACATATGAATAAAATATGTAATTGTTTACTCTAAAAGGGTTAAAAAATAATTCAAACTATCTTCATCAATACCAAAGTTATTAACAGTACCTTTCTAACTGAATTATTTAGCCTAGGGCAGGACTAACCATATACAACCACCCTGGAATAAATAATTTCAACAAAAACTATATTCTGCACTCCAATTAATGAAACATCATTTTGATGTCTTTTGACATAGCACTTCTCTCCGGTAAGCGGAAGATCCATGTACCCCCATTAGCCCTCCTCATTCTCCCAACCATATTATGTGGGAGTGTGACGAAGGCACTTATTCCCCTGAGAGAGATATTTATTCTCTTTCATGGGTAAATTGTGATTACTTGCAAAAAATAATTTATACAATGTATCATCTAATCTCATATGTTTTTTGTTTACTCTTTACTCCAGAATTCACTGGTTTCTTTTCTATCTATTCATCTCTTCAGTCCACACAGGTTGATCTGCGCAGTCAGCTCTGCATAACAAAAAGTAAGTCAAAACTATTTGATCTGTTGCCATGGTACCACTGAATATACTTTCCCTGAATGTTCAGGGAATAAATGTCCCTCAAAAAAGGACCAAAGCCTTCCGTACTTTCCATAACAAGAAGGCTCACATAGTATGCCTCCAAGAAACACACTTCACCAAAGATTCTACTCCAAAATATATTTCTCCTTTTTATCAACAAATTTACACGGCTTCTGCCTGTACCAAGCAAAGGGGAACTCTAATTGCATTTCACCGATCCACACCATTCACCTTATCATCAGAAATTAAAGACCCAGAAGGTAGATACCTGATACTCATGGGTTATATAATGGATACAGCAATCACGGTGATTTCCTACTACGCTCCTAACAAACAACCTACACCATTCCTCTCACATATATTACAAGTGATTAATACACACAAAATAGGAACAGTGAGAATGTGTGGGGATTCGAACCAGGTCCTCCTCCCATTTCTAGATAAATCACCTTTTACACCATCCAAATAAACCTCTAGATTACCTTTTTCTCAACTTCTTTCCAAATACAATCTGGTAGATTCGTGGAGAGAAAGTAACCCAATGAAAAACAAATTCACTTATTTCTCGCACCCTCATCAAACCTTCACCAGAATAGATCATATTTTTCTAACAATAGGAATGATACTAGAAATTATTGCATCAGATATAATTCCGATTCTGTGGTCTGACCATAATGCAGTATACACTACTATAGCCTCAGCCATACCAAAAGCGCATGACCCAACGTGGTACTTACCGGACATAATGCTCAAACACCCACTACATCAGATGGCCATTGAACAAGCTTTAAAGGAATACATATAAATTAATAATACAACAGACATCTCCCCAATAACACTGTGGGAAGCTCATAAGCCTGTCTTGTGTGGTACAATACAAAGACAATTGGCACTATTTAAACGGGAATGCAAAAATCTAGCAAAAAAACTAGAACTCAATTTTAATGCAGCTTACATATCATTTCAAGATAATCCATCTCAGAGTACAAAATCTCATCTGGAAAAATCTAGATTGGAATACGATCTATTTCTCACTGATTCAGTTGATAAATCCCTCAAACGCTCCAAACACAATTTCTACATGAATACAAACAAACCAGGTACATATTTGGCTCGGGCATTAAATTCAACTAACAAATCTTTCAAACCAATACGTTTGAAATTATCAAACAATTTTTACACTTGTAATCCAGTTAAAATAGTCCATAAATTTCACTCACATCTCGCAACTTTATACAAGACAAACAATGAATTTAATCCTACAGAGGCTGAATCCTTCTTCTCAAAAATAATCTTACCTGAGTTATCTCAGAATCAAAAAAGCAGTTTGGATGAGCCTATAACTATAGATGAAGTTGCTAACGCCATAAAAGACCTAAAACTTAACAAAAGACCAGGCCCAGATGGCTACTCGGCTTTATACTATAAAACATTCTCAGAAATACTCTCTCCCATTCTCACTGAAACTTTTAACAAACTTCTAGAAGGACATTCTTTTCGGCAAGAAACACTAATGGCAATTGTTTGTATGATCCCCAAACCCCTTTCTGATGATACTTCCTGTGTGAATTATCGGCCTATCTCTCTGTTAAACCTCGATATTAAATTATTAGCAAAAATAATAGCAAAACGCCTCAATAGCATTATAGGAAAATTAATACATAGAGATCAAGTAGGCTTCATGCCAAATAGACAGGCAGGCGATAATATACGCAGGGCAGTGTTATTGGCACATATTGCTAAAAAACGGAAAATCCCTTTATGTTTTCTATCTCTCGATATTAAGAGGGCATTTGACACAGTATCCTGGCAATATATGCAATATTCATTACAAAAATGGGGTTTTGGACCCCACTTTTTAACATGGATCAAAGCATTATATAATAAACCCAAAGCCTATATAAAATATGCTGGATACAAATCTGAAGCCTTTAATATCGAAAGAGGTACCCGACAGGGTTGCCCATTATCTCCCTTATTATTTGCCCTTATACTCAAACCCATGGCCCAATACATCAGAACAAACCAAACTATAACTGGCATTGAAGTAGGAGGTATTACACACAAATTATGTATATTTGCAGACGATATATTACTTTTTCTATCATCACCACAGGTCTCTGGTCCTAACTTAATACCAGCTCTTGATGGATTTGCAGCCCTATCCGGCCTTATGATTAATCCTAAGAAATGCCTAGTGCTTAATATTTCACTCACAAACATGGAATTGATCCCGGCTAGGGCTGCACTCCCATTCACATGGGCGGAAAAATCAATCCCATATCTTGGAATTCATTTAATAGCATCTCATTCTGACTTATTCTCAACCAATTATCCTCCTGTATTAAGACAGATCACAAATCTAATAAAACAATGGTCGCAACTTCCTTTATCCTGGATAGGGAAGATTAATGCAATCAAAATGACTATTCTACCCAAATTGCTTTATCTATTCAGAGTCCTCCCTATTCCAATTCCTTCCTATTTTTTGAGAATAGTACAAAAAAGAGCAACTTCGTTTATATGGGGCTCTTCTAAACCACGTATACCTATAGACACACTACATCTTCCCAAAAATAAAGGAGGCCTGGGATACCCTAATTTTACTAACTACTACAGAGCAGCACATTTGGCCAGTCTGTCCAAATACCATGCAAAACAGGAAATCCCATTATGGGTATTTATAGAGGCTTCAGAAAATGACCCTCTATTAATATCAAATTTATTATGGCTTGATCCTAAAGACCGCTTTAAAATTCATAATCCCATAACTAAACACTTCTTATCTCTCTAGGATAAACTAAAAACCAAATATCAGTTACAATCTCCACACAATCCTCTCCTTTCTTTTATCAGAAATCCGGCCTTTTATCCGGCATGGATCTACCCAAATTCTTTTAAAGCTTGGACAACATCAGGCATTCAGACACTAAATGACTTCATAGCATCTAAATCATTCCTTTCATTCCCATCGCTTAGAGAAAAATATGATCTACCAAACTCTGAGATATTTCGATATCTCCAAATCAAAAATTACTATACACCATTCCTAAAGGGGGATACACCATTATCCCAATTATCCATTTTTGAATCAATCTGTACAAAAGAACCATTTGCTAAAGGTACAATTTCATCACTTTATAATCAATTATATGGAGTAGCAAATCTTAATAGACCCTCTTACGTTCAGAGGTGGGAGGAGGACCTGGGACGAACTTTAGAAGACTCGGACTGGTCTAACATATGGCTCACATATAAGTCATCTTCACCCAACATCTTAGCACTGGAGACAAATTATAAAGTCCTAACTCGCTGGTACCTTGTACCCGCTAGAGTGGCAAAATATTCACCTAATACCTCAGCTCTTTGTTTTCGAGGATGCCCAGAAATAGGCACATATTTACACATATGGTGGACGTGCCCAGTAATCCAAACCTTCTGGAAGGAAGTCTTCGTGATTGCATCTAAAATATTTAAAAAAATAATACAACCAGATCCATATTTAACTTTACTTAATCTAAAACCGGAATGGTTAACACTCTCTCAATTCAAACTTATGATCCAACTAATAACGGCTGCAAAACAAACAGTGGCCAAGGCATGGAAATCTCCTACATTGGTACTAGCAGAAACAATTCACAGAATGAATAATACAATGTCCCATGCTAAGATGGTAGCCATCGATCAAAATCAAATTCCAAAATTTGAAAAACTTTGGCATCCTTGGATAAAACAACAGTTCCTGTCAAACTTCAATGACTCTGTCCTGTTGCCATGGTAACAGATTAAATGACTTACAGAGACACCCATTCTAAGGCTTCAAAGAGAACTAAAAAGAATAATAAACTGACGAGCGGGACAACCTTGTGGACCATACCTCTACCTTTCAACCCTTTTTCTTCTTTCTCTTTCCTTTTCTCCACCTTACGATTAAAGCTCATTATCAGAATTTATTTGACCTATATACACTCTACTTGTAAACAATATGTATAGTAGGTATAAATCATTTAAATACCTACAAAAGTAACTAAGGAAATGATATATATCTTTAATTTAGGTTTACGTGAACCCAATGTTTAATATTTGAAATTTCATGATATTTACCTATATAAACCCTACTGTAAAACAATGAGCTTACTTTATAGATCCTTGTAAACTTACTTTATGTATCTTTATAACATTGTATACTCAATAAACTTCTTTTGACAAGGAAATGGGGTCATTAGGATCAGTGGCAAGAGAAATAGAAGAGGGAAGTGTCATGGGGGAGGTACCATGGTTTTGGCTTTTGGAGGTCTTGGGGGTTATCCTAGGAAATGGCTGCAGTATTAAACGTTATATCTTATAATGTAAGGGGGTTGCGCTCACCACATAAAAGGGGGCGCCTCTGGCTGGAAGTGCAACACCTTGCAGCAGACGTGTTTTTTTACAAGAGACACATTTTGTGGACGGGTCTATACCTAGCTTACCCCAATATGCAATTAATCAATGGTACCATGCAGTGTCACCCATTGCAAGAGCAAGGGGGGTCACAATTGCTTTTAGGAAGTCGTGCCCTTGGAAAATGGAGTCTTTGCAGAAGGACCCAGAGGGACGTTTTCTATTTGTGAAGGGTACACTGCATGGTGCGCGTTATACGTTTGCATCAATATATGCGCCTAATGAAGGGACTGTTAACTTTATTGCTAAAACTCTAAGGAGATTGGAAAAATTTAGGGAAGGATGTTTGATTTTGGGAGGGGATTTTAATCTTACATTGGATCCAAGTATGGACACATCAACGGGTAGATCTGTGTTTTCTTTTAGAGCTCTAAACCATGTTAAGCAACTTTTTTGTGTTCAACACCTTGTAGATAGTTGGCGGATAATGCATACAGGAGTCAAAGATTACAGTTATTACTCTAAAACACATGGCATGTATTCTCGCCTGTATTTATTCCTGGTAGACCAATTTTACTTGAATGTTACTTTTTTACTGAGAATGTTATTAACTGTTCAATCGAATCCATAACCATCTCAGACCACGCCCCTATTACATTGACCATTTCTCCATTCAAATAGGTTATATAGAACGGACATGGTGGCTGAGCGAGTCATTATTAGATAAAAAAACATAGTGGAGGAACTATCCATTAAAATAAAAGCATATTTTGAACTAAACGAGTTAGGGGAAGTGTCAGAACAAGCAGTGTGGGAAGCACATAAAACAGTCATTAGAGGGGAGTTGATAGCATATGGTTCGTATATTAAAAAAGAAAGGAGGAAAGAAATAGAGGGGTTATTGGAGAAAATCAGTATATTGGAGAGGAAACACAAAAAAAACCTTGACCCTGGAGACATTCAGCAACTAGAGAACTTGCGACTCGAGCTTTCACAGTGCCTGGATCATAGAGTTAAAAATAAAATAAGGTATTTTGCTAATAGGTTTTATGAACAGGGAAGTAAATGCGGGCGGTTACTGGCCAAACAACTTAAAAAACAACAAGAATTCAGACATGTTCATAATTTACTAATGCAGGGGAATAAATTTCAAGCTATAGTGACAGAATTTAGTAAATTTTATGAGGCACTATATAATATTCAAACGATAGACACTCCGCAATCAGGGGACATAGAGAGACAAAGTAGGGAGGAGATAAGGGAATACATTAAAGACGCATCAATGCCTACATTATCTAATACAACTATAGAAGAAATAGAACGTCCGATCACGGTGCAGGAGTTGAGTAGAGTGATAACAGCCTTGTCATTAGGTAAGAGCCCAGGGTCGGATGGCCTGACGAATATATACTATAAAAAATTTCTTTCAGTTTTGGCAGTACCATTGTGTAATTACTTCAACTCGATTAATGCAACTAACCCATTACCTCCAGAAGCTCTATTGGCCTATATAACAGTACTTCCGAAAGGGGGAAAGGACCCCCAACATTGCGCCAATTATAGGCCTATCTCCTTACTCAACTCCGATACTAAACTCTTGGCGAAGATCTTAGCCCTCAGGCTTCAAGAGCATATGGGTGAACTAGTTCACCCAGACCAGACAGGATTCATGAGGGGACGTGAGGCAAGGGACAATACTATCCGTGCGCTTCACGTTCTTCATTGGATGCAACATGGCCCTGATAGAGTCCCAAGGATCATACTGTCAATGGATGCCGAAAAGGCTTTCAACAGGGTGAATTGGGGCTTTATGATTGAAGTGTTGAGGGGCGTGGGCCTGGGCGAACATATGATGGGATGGATAAAGTCTTTGTATAGGAACCCAAGAGCAAGGGTCAAGGTAAACGGTACACTATCAGAATATTTTAATATACGAAATGGAACGAGGCAGGGGTGCCCACTATCCCCATTAATATTTGCCATGGTACTGGAACCCTTCCTTCGCAAGATTAGAAGAAATAGAGAGATATTAGGGACGTGTATTGGATCGGACGAACATAAAGTATCAGCCTATGCGGATGATCTCCTCTTTTATCTCTCCGTCCCACAGACATCCTTACCAGCACTTATGTCGGAAGTAAATAGATTCAGTATTTTATCCAATTTTAAAATCAATTTTGAAAAATCTATTCTCCTTCCAAGTCATGTCCCCTCAATGCTGGCAAGAACATTAAAACATCTATACCCGTTTATTTGCAACAAAAACTCCTTGGTTTATTTAGGGGTACACATTAGTGCAGATCAAAAATAGTTACCGTATATGATCTAAACTATGGTTCCCTATTGATAGAGATAATAGGAGATATGAAGAAGTGGAAGGGTCAGTACTTGACATGGTTTAGACGAGTAAGTGCTATAAAAATGAATATACTACCCAGAATAATTTATATATTGCACACGGTACCGATTACATTACCAGAGACCCTCTTTAGACAAATAAGAAAGGCATTTGTAGCTTTTGTATGGAACGATAGAAGACCAAGACTGGCATACAACATCCTGCGTAGGTGTAAAGCAGAAGGGGGTTATAGAACTACCGGACATTGCATTGTATTATAAGGCCATGGCTTTAGTTTGGATTCTAAACTGGTGCCATGACTCTCAGAATAAATTATGGGTCCAATTAGAAAAGACAATGGCAGGGAGGAACTTGGCAGGGGCCCCTTGGATCAAAAGTCCATCAAGAGGGCTTTCACAGTGGACATCACCATTGGCACGAAACTCCTTGTCAGTATGGGATATCTGAAAAAAATGGGTAAACATGCACCCCAGATATCCCCTCTGGCTCCACTGGAGGGATTCCCTTGGTTTCCTCCGGGGGAGGAGACGGGATATCTGGGGACATGGGGTCAAGATGGAGACACCACGTGCGGCAGGTTTGCACCGCGTGGAGTCCTGTTAACCCTAACGGAACTGATATCAAGCTTAGGGAATATATCTCTAGCGGAGTGGAAACATCATCAAATGGTGAATTTTTTTAATAAAATAAAGCCTTCGATAAGATCACTGAATTCACTCACTATATTTGAAAAGCAGTGTGTACGGTTGTCAGACGCTAGACACTTGCTGTCACAAATGTATAGAGTGATTCTTAGTGGGCAAGAGGTGACGGTTCCCTATTTTGTTAGAGAATGGGAAAGGGAACTGGACCAGACATTGACAAACCCACAAATTAAAAAGATGATTAAATTAACCCACTCCACATCTGTAAGTTCAAGGGTGCAGGAAATGGCTTATAAATTTTTAACAAGATGGTACAGGACCCCAGTTAAATTATCACAGATCTACCTAACGGCAGACGATCGCTGTTGGAGAGGCTGTGGGCAGAAAGGAACATTTCTCCACTTGTGGTGGACCTGTCCCATGATTAAATCATTCTGGGATTCGATTGTCCCATGGATTGTGAAACTGACTCCTAGATCCCTGGAATTTACACCCCTACATTGTTTATTCCATGGGATACCTGGGCCTACTAAAGCCTACAGGAAGAGCATTACCCCACACTTATTAATTGCAGTGAAATTAGTTATACCTAAATATTGGAGGCAGACCCACTGCCCTACTCTAATAGATTGGAGGAATGAAATAAATTCAATAATGAAAGCGGAGAGATGGGTCCATGTGGTGAAGGATCAACAAGGGAAATTTGAAAAGACATGGGCGGGATGGTTAAATAATATTATGGAGGTAGGGAGGGAAGAAAGCTCTATTGGGTAGACGAGATCAGAAGACGGTACAGTCCCCAAGGTCTTATATAACCCAAGAGGTCGATATAGAAGTGAAATATAATAAGTTGTATACTGATCCTGATTGATTAGGAAAGGGGAGATTGCTCTCTTCTCTCTCTCCTTGCCTGTTGTTCCTCCTCTGCACGGCTGCCTCGCCTTGTCCCCCCCCCCCTCATTTTTTATTTTTTTTTGAATATTACATGGCCTAGAAGGCCTCATACACAATTTTTTCACAAGGTTAACGAGAGGGTGGTTGTGAGTAGCCCCTTTCTGTAGAGAGGGTTTTTTTTTTTTGAATATTACATGGCCTAGAAGGCCTCATACACAATTTTTTCACAAGGTTAACGAGAGTAGCCCCTTTCTGTAGAGAGGGGTTTTTTAATTTTGTTTTTTTTTTTACATTACATGGCCAAGAAGGCCTCATACACGAGTGGTGGTTGTTAGTAGCCCCTTGCTATAGAGAGGGGGGGTATTTTTCACCCTATTTAGGTTTTTTTCTTCCCCTCTTTCTTTTTTTTGAGGCATTAGTGTGGTAGAGAAGGGAATTGCACTTTCACGGGGTGGGGTGGGGCCTTTTTTTTTTTTTTATTGTAAACTGATAAGGGCACTTATTTCACTGGGGAAGGGGGGGAGGTAGCATCTCGTTATAGAGAGGGGGTTATCACTAACCTCTTACCCCATTTAGTTTTTGATGGGACTTGAGTGGTTGAGAAGGGCACCGCACTTTCACGGGTATTACACAAATTAATTGGCCCAGTAGGCCTCATACACAATTTTTTTCTCCCTTTTTTTTAATATATGTATTTTTATTTTTTTTGTTGTGTTTTTTTTGTGGGGGGGCGGGGCGACAGGGGGGGTAATTTTCGGTAAGAAAAGGAGGTCATCTGTTGACTATACTCAGCAAAGAGGGGGCGGGGAGCGAGGGGGGAGAGAACTGAGGAACCTTCCCCCCGTCTCGTATGCTTTCATTTTTTTTTTCTTCTTTTTTTCCTCTGTTATTTAAGGTGAAGGGTTATTATTGTCAGATTGAAGACTGAATGTATTGTATTTATTCAGTTTTTTTCGATGGCTTTGTAGAATGTCAACTATGTAAGTGGAGAAATGTATTTATAAAAGGAAAAATAAAAATTTTGATTAAAAAAAAAAAGAAATATACACAGGAGAAATGCATGTTGACAAGGGGAGTGTAGAGGTGGGCGGGAAGTCTACTGACATCACAACTCCACCCACCGAGCTCCAGACAACAGACCCACCCACAGAATATGCAGTTTTTCGGGTCTAATAACAGACAGAGGGGAGACATTTGACAGGTAAAGATACATGCAGGAGGCATGTATATCCTTATAGATAACCCCTATGGCAGTAGTTTAGAAAGGATGACATTGGGTTTACATCCACTTTAAGACAATCATATGTGGTGTGCAGGCTCCATCTAGCGTTCCTTTTTGTTATTGCTGCAGTTCTGTTTCTTTGTTTATTTGTATGTGTAACTAAGGAAGTTGTCAGCAAGCAGGGAATTCTGAGTAGAATCTTAGCAGGAAGCGAAACAGCCACCATTTTGTGAGAAGACATTCAGGAAACAACACATGTATTTCTCTATCTATCGCCGTCACCCCTTAGAGAACTTAAAAAGTACGTTTTTACTATCCCATCTTGTACTGTATATCGTTTATGCAATGTATGCTGTATTGTATGTGATATTGTACTTATTGAAGTCTATTTCTGTTATTTTGTAGTTTCACCTGGCTTGTTCTAATAAAACTGAGATCAAAGAAATATGGTATCTACAGTTATTGGGATAAGAAGGTTTAGCTATCTGCTCCTTGAGACAGAACAGTGAAATTTTTAAGCTGACCTCTGCAGGGAAGATAAGCCGACTTCAGAAGACTGTACAGCCCGGGGCTACGCAGTATCCATACAGTCGGAAGCCTTAAAGAAACAGGCCTGGGGCAGGCGAAGCAAGCAGCCACGCTACACAGAGACGCGCTCTGTCAAGCAGCATCGACACTAGAGCAGTCTCTATACAGCAAGATAGCTTCTTCCCCGCAGCCATGTCTCACAGTGGGATATCTTCTTACAAAACACGTTCACGAGCAAGCTCATCTAAATCATCTGTCGCAAATGCAGCAGCTATCGCCCGTTCAAAAGCTGAAGCAGCAAAAGCCAGGGCTGCTTTCGCAGACCAAGAGTTGCAGATGAAAAGAGAAAAGGCCCGCCTTGATGCAGAAAAGATGAGACAGGAACAAGAGAGAGAGAAGGAAAGAGTACGCTTGGAGCAAGAGAGACAAAAGGAAAGAGTATGCTTGGAGCAAGAAAGAGTTTGCATGGAACAAGAGAGAGAGCAAGAAAGAGTATGCATGGAACAAAAGAGGGAGCAAGAAAGAGTATGCATGCAACAAAAGAGAGAGCAAGAAAGAGTACACATGGAACAAGAGAGAGAGAAGGATAGAATACGCCTGGAAGAAGAGCTAGCCAAGCAGGAAGCATCTCTGAAATTGCAGCAAGCTTTCTTAGAAGCTAACATGGAGAAGCTGGCAGTAGAAAGAGACGCTGCCGCCGCCATTGCAGAAGCAGATACTTTAGAAGCAGCCGTCTACGATGAGCCAAGAGTAAGCAGCAGCATACCGATTCTAGAAGAGGACCAACAAGATTCTTCGCAACGCACGTCAGATTATGTCTACCAGCACTGGGACCCAAGCAGCATCCCACAACAAGAAATTAAATATGACGTCAGTGAGTCACATCAAATAAAGCAGCAACAAGACGACCTGGGACCCCAGCGCTACAAGCAAGAAAAATCTAACAGAGTTCCAGACTTTCCAGTTCCAACCAAACCTTCTACTCCACAAGGTACCCAGCCTTTATGCAAGCATCAAACACCAGTTTTCACTCCAAAGGTGTATGCAACGAGCCTGTACGAACTGCCAACCTTATGTAAGTTTGAACCCAACACTCCTAAAGAAGGGACTTTTACCAGGTATGCCTTTACACTGTACAACAATACACCAGTAGCCTACCCCAATGCCAATCAGGCTACTGTAGACTTTGCCAAGTTCCTGGCCAAAAGAGAGTTAGTTACCCAAAGACTTGTCAAATTTATTGATTGCCCTCAACACTACAGGGGGTGGCGATCCGCTTTCCAGAGTGTCATTCAAGGTCTAGATCTATCCTGCAGGGAACAGATAGAACTTCTCGTAAAGTGGCTTGGCAATGATTCTGCTGAACATGCCAAAAGGATCAGAGACATTAATATAAACCACCCTGAGATAGGCCTTACAAACATCTGGAACAGACTGGATAGATGTTATGGCTCACCAGAGCCTATAGAGAGTACACTGTTTAAAAGGATAGAAGACTTCCCAAAAATACCTAGCAGAGGTTACCAAAGACTCAGAGAATTCAGTGACCTGTGTATGGAGTTACAAGTTGCTAAAGCAGAAGGAGACTTACCTGGCCTTTCTTATCTTGACTCTGCTAGAGGTATTAACTCCGTAGCACAAAAACTTCCTTATGAGTTACATGAAAGATGGATTACTCATGGCTGTAACTACAAACGAAAACACAATGTGCCTTTTCCACTCTTTAGTGAGTTTGTGGACTTTGTAGACAGACAAGCAGGAATGAAAGATGACCCCAGCTTAATTTTTCCAGTGTCTTATACCACTTCTTCTGGCCCTAAACAATTCAGGGCTCCAGTAGCAGTGCACAAAACTAACATTTCTTCCCACAGATTTGCAGAGTCTCAACCAGAGGATCAAGACAGCGACCCTACTAAGTTCTGCCCTCTACATAAGATGCCACATCATCTTCTGAAATGCAGAGCCTTCAGGACAAAGACCATCCAGGATTGCAAAGCTTTCCTCAAAGAGAACAACATCTGTTACAAGTGCTGCTCTTCATCCACACATTTCGCCAAGGATTGTAAGGTCAGTGTCAAATGTACAGAATGTGACAGCACAGAGCACAACACAGCTCTACACCCAAGGCCTACTCCAAGAACTTTTTCACCTGTTCATAGGGACAAGGAGCAAGGCGGGGAGACCAAAGACTCTAGTACAGACACCATAGCAATCACTTCAAAGTGTACTGAAGTTTGCAAATGAAGTACAGGTGGCAGATCTTGCTCTAAAATCTGTCTCGTGAGAGTTTACCCAAAAGGACACAGGGACAAAGCAGTCAAGCTTTATGTCATCTTGGATGATCAGAGTAATAAGTCACTAGCCAGATCTATGTTTTTTGATATTCTAAACCTTAAAGGCCCCAGCAGTCCTTACTCCCTTAGGACTTGTGCAGGTACAGTGGAAATGGCGGGGAGAAGAGCTGACGGGCTACAAATTGAATCTATGGATGGTAAGACATGCCTACCCTTACCGACCATAACACCAGACGCAGCAGCTCACCAGACTCACTTGAATCACATAGCACATCTCATACCAGAACTAGATGATCAGGCTCAGATAATCTAGGAAGGGATATCTTGCAAGTCCACAAAGTAAGAAAACTGATCAACGGTCCTAAAAACGCCCCATATGCCCAAAAACTGGATCTCGGGTGGGTCATTATAGGTGATGTTTGCCTGTGAGGTGCACACAAACCAGCATCTGTTAATAACCTGCTCACTAGTACCCTCAAGAATGGTCGTCCTTCTCTTTTCCAACCGTCAGAATCAAGTCCTCGTAAAGGAGCTACCACACAACAACCCTGTACCTTTTCCCTTCCTAAGTCCCCTCTGTGACAGCAATACCTATGACAAAGACCAAAGCGACTTAGGAAGCACAGTGTTCAGGAGAACAAAGGAAGACAACCAGGTAGCAATGTGCATTGAGGATAGGCTCTTCTTAGAAGTTATGGAAAGGAGTATGGAGAAAGACGGTTCTATTAGCTGGGTTGCAGCTCTTCCCTTTAGACCACAAAGACGACATTTTCCTAACAAAAGAGAACTAGCATATAAACGTCTCACTTCCCTAAGACACAATCTTCAAAGGAAACCAGTGATGAAAGAACATTTCCTTTCCTTCATGGAGAAAATATTCCAGAATGGCCATGCTGAGATAGCCCCAAACCTCAAAGACTCAGAGGAATGCTGGTACTTACCCATATTTGGGGTCTATCACCCTAAGAAGCCAGGGCAGATTAGAGTGGTGTTCTATCCTAGCGCCAAGCATGAGGGTGTCTCTCTAAACAATGTCCTTCTTTCTGGTCCTGACCTTAACAACAGACTATTAGGAGTACTTCTTCGCTTTCGCAAGGATTCAGTCGCATTTATGGCAGACATACAGCAAATGTTCTATTGCTTTCTTGTTAAAGAAGAACACCGTAACTTTCTGAGGTTTCTCTGGTTCAGGGACAACAACCCCTCTGGAGACATCACAGAATACCGCATGAGGGTACACATATTTGGCAACAGTCCTTCCCCTGCAGTTGCTATATATAGCCTCAGACACTCTGCTAGAGAGGGAGAGTCAGAGTATGGGTCAGATGTCAGACAGTTTGTGGACAAGAATTTCTATGTAGACGATTGCTTGAAATCACTACCCACAAATGAAGCCGCAATAGGTCTCCTCAAAAGAATGCTTGCGTGTTCCAACTTAAGACTCCACAAGATTGTTTCCAACAGTAGAGGAGTTTTAGAAGCCTTTCCTGTCCAAGATCATTCTAACGAGTTAAAGGACTTAGATCTAGGCACAGACTCACTTCCCATGCAATGCAGTCTTGGTTTGCTTTGGGATTTAAGATCTGACACGTTTACTTTCCAAGTAAACACAGAAGAAAAACCCTTTCCCCGTAGAGGTGTCCTGTCTACCATGAACAGCCTGTATGATCCCTTAGGCTTTGCAGCACCTGTCAACATCCAGGGTAAAGCACTACTGAGAGACTTACCTGTGAGTCGCTAGATTGGGACCACCCTCTCCCCACCAACAAGAAGAACCTATGGCTAGAGTGGAAGGACTCACTAACAGCTCTATCCAACCTTAAAATTCCACAACCTTATGCTCCTATGTCATCTGCTATTGTTCAGATGCAAAGACTTTGTGTGTTTTTAGATGCTTCTGTTAAAGCAATTGCTGCTGTAGCTTACCTGAAAACCATAGACACTAAAGGGCAATGCCACATAGGGTTTGTAATGGGGAAAGCAAAGCTTGCACCACTTCCTGAACATACCATACCCAGGCTGGAACTTTGTGCTGCAGTATTAGCCACAGAGCTAGCTGAACTCATTGCAATCAGAAGCCCAGTGAAACTCATTTGCTCTGACAGAGGGTCTAACTTTGTAGGAGCAGTAAAAGAACTTCAAATTCATTCTAACTTGGATGTTCTCAGAGTAGAAAGATGCTTGAGTGAACAAGACTGCACGTGGATCTTCAACCCACCTCTCTCTTCTCACATGGGAGGTGTTTGGGAGAGGATGATAGGCATAGCCCGCAGAATTTTTGACTCTATCTTCCTACAAGTAGGAACTGCAAGGCTTACTCACGAATGTTTAGTGACATTTATGGCAGAGGTTACGGCTATCATTAACGCCAGACCTTTGACATCCATTTCAAGTGATTCTGAAGATCCAGTGGTTCTCACACTTGCCATGTTACTCACGCAAAAGACTAGTCTTGCCGTTGAGCTATGAGTAAGCGCTCGAACTAGAGCGCGAAACGCGTCAGCTGTGTCTGTACCACCCGCCTGATTGTCCTGTTTTTATGATCCAAGTTTTACAATAAAGAAGATGTTTTCAACTTTATCCGGTGTGCGGCATCCAGATTTTCCTGTTTCAAACCTTGCCGTTGATCCAGCTGGAGAGTTTTGTGAGAAGGACCTTTACAAACGTCAATGGAGACAAGTACAAACCCTTGCCAATACCTTCTGGAACTGGTGGAGGGAACAATATATATCCACTCTACAAGTAAGGAGAAAGTGGCACACTGAAAAGCCTAATCTTAAACCTGGTGATGTACTCATGAAAGATTGCCAGGCACTAAGGAATATGTGGCCTTTAGGTTTGATCACCAAAGTACTGCCAAGCAAGGATAATTGTGTCCGTAAGGTTGAGGTCAAGATCTTTCAACAGAATTAGGTTAAAGTATTCTTGAGACCAGTGACCGAACTTATTCTGTTGTTTTCTACAGAGGACTCTGCTAGTGACATCACTTGATGTCAGGCGGGGAGTGTTCTGTCCACCAGATGTCTTGCTGATGTTTTATACTGGTTACTTGTACCTATGTTGTTAAATTTACATGCAAAATGTGTAATTTACTTAAGACAATCATATGTGGTGTGCAGGCTCCATCTAGCATTCCTTTTTGGTATTGCTGCAGTTCTGTTTCTTTGTTTATTTGTATGTGTAACTAAGGAAGTTGTCAGCAAGCAGGGAATTCTGGGTAGAATCTTAGCAGGAAGTGAAACAGCCACCATTTTGTGAGAAGACATTCAGGAAACAACACATGTATTTCTCTATCTATCGCCGTCACCCCTTAGAGAACTTAAAAAGTACGTTTTTACTATTCCATCTTGTACTGTATATCGTTGTTTATGCAATGTATGCTGTATTGTATGATATACAATGTATGATATTGTACCTTATGAAGTCTATTTCTGTTATTTTGTAGTTTCACCTGGCTTGTTCTAATAAAACTGAGATCAAAGAAATATGGTATCTACAGTTATTGGGATAAGAAGGTTTAGCTATCTGCTCCTTGAGACAGAACAGTCCCCCGCGGCAAGGATGTATACTTGGGCCCAGCCCCTCCACTGAATTCCCCAGGAGGAGAGGTGGCCAGAGTGCCTGTCGCTGCCATCATCCAAATGGCTCCATGATCGCTCTCTGATCCCGGCCAGCACTGGAGTCCTCTCATATAGCCGCATCGACTGCCGGCAGGAAGGACATGGCTCACTGCCTCCGTGGGGCATAAAATGCCTCTACTCTGCATAATAAGCTATGGGCACCTCCAGGGCCGGACTGCGTCTCTCATGGGGCCCCCCTGACCCCGGGCAGTGCCTGAGTGTACGAATGGATGATGAATATCTGAATATGCATAATCTGTAAAAGCACGTTAGCGAGTGTGTGAAGGATGTTGATACAATTACAAATATTACTATCTACCCGCAACCATAATTCCTAGATCAGACGTAGCGCTCCCCTGAATCCCTGCACTCTGTACGTAGCGTACCCCTGGATTCCTGCACTCTGTACGCAACTGTCAGGAAATGTTCCATCCGCTGGTAATATCTGTCATTTTGCATGCAGTACTGAGGTTCACCAGCAGGTGTCTCTTGGCAGTTTGGAACTGTCAGGAGAGCTTTTCCCTGCTGATGTTATGTCATCTTTGGGCCGCAGTACTGGCGTCCACCAGCGGATGGCTCCTGGCAGTATGGAGCAGACAGTACCTCCTACAATCAGGTGTCACTTGAGGCCAATCACAGGCCTATAAATACCCGGCAAGCAATCACGTTTGCCTTGGTTTCTTCCTTGTGCCCTGACCTGCTATCTTGTGATCTGATCCTGATCCTGTTCCTGTGCCCTGAACCTGTGACCGTGTATCTGTTCCTGTCTCCCTGTCCCGATCCCTATCCTGTCCCACCCATTACCTTGCATCCCTGCCTGCAGTCTTATCAATCCATCCTCTCCCTGTCCTGTGTTCCTGACCCCATCTGCTGATCCCCCTGTGTATGACCTTGGCCTGGCTTACGTTTATGTCTCCGGAACATCCCCTGTCCATTTGCTGTGTATGACCCTGGCCTGGCTATTGTTTATGATCCTAGTATTTGCAATTTATTGTACTTATCTGTCTGTTGTTATTTGTGGGTCTCTGTCTGTTGGTTGGTTATTGTCATATTGGAGGTGATTGTACTATATTATTCACTTACTTTAATAAATTATATTTTCATTTATATACGTTTTGGTGTCCTCTGTCGCAGATCACACGGTTCTGGTCACACCTGTTCATGACAGGAACATACCCCTGGATTCCTGCACTCTGTACATAGAGTACCCCTGAACCCCTACTCTCTGTATGTAGCACATCCCTAAACCCCTGCACTCTGTACATAGCGTACCCCTGGATCCCTGCACTCTGTACATAGCACACCCCTAAACCCCTGCACTCTTTATGTAGAGTACCCCTGGATCCCTGCACTCTGTACATAGCGCACATGTGAATCCGTGCAGTTTGTATGTAGCTCACCCCTGAACCCCTGCACTCTGTACATAGCACACCCCTTACACTGCAAATCCATGCGTGCTGCTGTATTCCTTGCTCTGTATGTAGCGTACCCCTGCACTCTGTACGTAGCACACCCCTAAACCCCTGCACTCTGTACGTAGCGCACACCTGAATGCTTGCACTGCAGATCCACGGGTACAACCCCTGAACTCTGTATGTAGCGCACACCTGCACTCTGTACGTAGCACACCCCTGGATTCCTGCACTCTGTACATAGCACACCCCTAAACCCCTGCACTCTGTACATAGTACACCTATAAACAGCTGCATTCCGTACGTAGCGCACACCTGAATCCTTGCACTGCAGATTCACGGGTACAACCCCTGCACTCTGTACGTAGCATACCCCTGCACTCTGTAGGTAGCACACCCCTGGATTCCTGCAATATGTACATAGCAGACCCCTGGATTCCTGCACTCTGTATGTAGCATACCGCTGTATTCCTGCACCCTGGACGTAGCGTACCCTTGAACCCCTGCACTCTGTATGTAGCATACCCCTAAACCCATGCACTCTGTACGTAGCGTATCCCAGGATCCCTGCACTTTGTATGTAGCGCACACCTGAATCCATGCAGTTTGTATGTAGTGCACACCTGAATCCTTGCAGTGCAGATCCACGGGTATAACCCCTGCACTCTGTACGTAGTGCACCCCTGGATTCCTGCACTCTGTACGTAGCGCACCCCTGGATTCCTGCACATAGCACACCCCTGCACTCTGTACATAGCACAACCCTAAAACCCTGCACTCTCTACGTAGTGCACACTTGAATCCTTGCACTGCAGATCCACGGGTACAACCCCTAAACCCCTGCACTCTGTACGTAGTGCACCCCTGGATTCCTGCACTCTGTATGTAGCACACTCCTGGATTCCTGCACATAGCACACCCCTGCACTCTGTACATAGCACAACCCTAAAACCCTGCACTCTCTACGTAGTGCACACTTGAATCCTTGCACTGCAGATCCACGGGTACAACCCCTAAACCCCTGCACTCTGTACGTAGTGCACCCCTGGATTCCTGCACGTAGCACACTCCTGGATTCCTGCATGCAGCACACCCCTGCACTATGTACATAGCACAACCCTAAACCCCTGCACTCTGTATGTAGCGTACCCCTGGATCCCTGCACTCTGTATGTAGCGCACACCTGAATCCTTGCACTGCAGATTCACAGGTACAACCCCTGCACTCTGTACGTAGCGCACCCCTGCACTCTGTATGTGGCACATACCTGAATCTGTGCAGTTTGTATATAGCGCACACCTGAATCCTTGCACTGCAGATCCACAGGTACAACTTCCTCACTGGAGAACAGTGTGCAGCATAGTGAGGCATAATGGCAAATCTCTTGGAATTACGAGTCAGAGGCTGTGGTGACTTTGATAATCTCATACTGCGGATATACACCTATAGTGCTACAGAATGGAACTGCCTAGGCACAGTCACACACCAGGAACTACTCTGCTTTTAACAGAAACTTACAGCAAATGGTAAAGGCTTAATTAACATTTCTAGATGTTCCCTATAGGAAAGTAAATTTCCGATTTTGAGTGTGTGTGTGTGTGGATATACATTAAAAATATTGAAAGAAAAACCTTGCGCCAACAAACTAAGTGTATAAATATAATGACTATTACAGCTGCTCCCCTTAAAGTGTAGACGTGCTAACTTAAGTGATTGTAAACAATGGTGAGGGGGCGCTAGTGATATAGTGATGTGACCACAATTATAACAATATTTTATATTAACCATTTCAATACAGGGCACTTATACCCCCTTCCTGCCCAGACCAATTTTCAGCTTTTAGTGTTCTCACACTTTGAATGCCAATTACTCAGTCATGCAACACTATACCCAAACAAAATTTTTATTATTTTTTTCACACAAATAGAGCTTTCTTTTGGTGGTTTTTAATCACTACTGGGTTTTTTTTTTGCAACATATGTGAAAAAAGAGCAAAAATTTGGAAAAAAAAAACCACAATTTTTTTTTTGGTTTCTATGATAATATTTTGCAAATAAGTAATTTTTGTTCGAAAATTTGGTTCAAAATTTATACTGCTACATATTTAGGTTATTTTTACCAAAGATAAGTGTATACCATTTGGTCTGTGTAAAATTGTTAGAGAGTTTACAAGCTATGGTGCCAATCATTGAAAATTGAGCACACCTGATGTACTGAAGGTGAGGCCCTGAAATGTCAGGAAAGTACAAATACCCCCCAAATGACCCCTTTTTGAAAAGTAGACAGTCCAAGGTATTTAGTAAGAGGCATGGCGAGTTTTTTGAAGTTGTAATTTTTTCCCACAATTCTTGGGAAAATTAAGAAATTATTATCCATTTTATTTTTTTACACACAATTGTCATAATAACAAGTTATTTCTCACACACAGCATATGCATACTTCCAATTATACCCCAATATAAATTCTGCTACTCCTCCCGAGTATTGTGATACCACGTGTGTGACTTTTTTTACAGCCTGGCCACATAGAGAGGTCCAACATGCAGGGAGCACAGTTGGGCGTTCTAGGAGCATAAATTACACATCCAATTTCCTAACAACCTTTTACACTTTTGAAGGCCCTGGAGTACCAGGACAATGGAATTACCCACAACATGACCCCATTTTGTAAAGAAAACACCCCAACATATATACTATGGGGCATTGGGATTCTTTTGAACGGTTCATTTTTTTCCACAAATATTCGAAAAATGTGGAAAGAAAATGAAAACATATATTTTTTTTTTTTTACACAAAGTTGTCAATTTTATGATATTTCTAACACAGCATGTACATAGCAAAAATTACACAAAATACATTCTGCTACTCCTGGAGTATGGGGATACCACATGTGTGAGACTTTTACACAGCCTAGCCACATAGAGAGGCCTAACATTGAAGTAGCACCTTCAGGCGTTCTACGAGCATAAATTTCACATTTCACATTTCATTGTGATTGGACACAGCTGGTCACGTGGTAAAGAGCCAATTTCATTGGCTCTTTACTGCGATTGGGGATGGGCTGCGTCAGGGTGACAAGCCTTGTCCCTGATCGCCGCTCTGCGTGCCCCTAGGGGCGCGCACGAGGACAGTGCATGTGACTGGCTGTGATTGGACACAGCCGCTCACATGGTAAAGAGCCATTTTTATTGGCTCTTTACACTGATCTGGGATGGGCTGTGTTCTGAGGGACACACCTCATCCCCGATCGCCGTGCTACTGGCCCCCGCAGGAGCAGGGGGAATGGGAGGACGTCATTTGACGGCCGCCCAGGATGGGAGAGTGTTCCTGCCGGCGTAATTTTATTATGACCCGGTATGGAAGTGGTTAAAAAAAAATAATCAACTTCATAAACAATTTTAAAGTGTAATGTGCTCAATATTACTGTGAATATAATTTAGTAATGGAAAAGTCCTTTGTAAAGTCCAAAGATTCTTCAGTGATAAGTTGCCAAAGTCACATAAAAAGTAACACCATCACCATTTGGCAATGATTCTGCAGAAATACGTCCGATTAGTTAGGAAAAAAGAGGAAAATTGACAGTCACACAACAGCAATTTAAGATAAGTCCCTTAATTACATGTGATTCTGAGTATGTTACTTACGTATTGGAATGTCCGTGCCCAAAACAATATGTGGGCAGGACCACGCGTAAGTTGCGTACAAGAATCAACGAAACACATAACTAATTAAAAATGGGTTTGTTAAGCATAGTGTGTCAAAACACTTTAGACAGTACCACAATAGAGACCCCACACTGCTCATTTTTTTTTATAGAATAGACAAAATTTCCAAACATTGGAGAGGGACTCACCTCAAAAGAGCAATATTGCAGAATGAAACAAATGGCTATATAGGTTGGATACCATGCAGCCTGCTGGTATGAACATAGATCTGGATCTAAATAGTTTTTTGACCAATGATTAGCATCTTTCTTAGGGGTTTTCCTGCCCATTATTCCATTATTTGTTTATATTAATTGGGTTAAAAAAGAGTGGCATGTTACATGGGTCCAACATCTGTATCAATTATTTTAAATAATTGTTATTTAGTCATATTCAAAATATAAATATAATATTTATAATATAAAATTTATAATATAAATATACATTAATTCACAAGGTTATTGCACATTTAATTGTCCTCACTTATTGATTAGGTAATCATGTTCCCAATTACAAGAATGTAATTTTAAGGTTATTGAATATCCCACGTTTATTGTTATTTTTTCTTTAATTTTTTTAAATTTTAATTTATTTATTTTTATTTTATTTATTTTAATTTATATTATCCAATTATATCCATTATATATTGTATGGTTATTATCTTTTTCCTATTTCTTATTATATCATATTAATTCATTATTGACTTTGCTGTATAATGGTCTTATGAATTCTTGTATGTCCTTCCGGATTCAAAATATTGATTGTAGTCACCTACTGCTGGTCTTTCCTATGGGGGATATTTTGTGAATTAGAGGGAATGAGGTAGGCGGAGATTACCCACCCTGCCAATCACATTTCACTTTCACAATATTTAATATCTTCTGCTTAGTGACCGAAACACTTCCTGATGACGTTGTAAAATGAAACGTACATCGAGCCGCATTCTGGTCACGTCACCTCTGGGTGGCGTACTTCCGATTTTCCTCTGGTGGTGGATTGTACGCCGACCCACGAGCGAGAGCCGGGCGGTGTATGGTTCCTTCCTAGTGATACATGCGGGCTATCCTCAGTGCCAGAGAAGGCACATGCTAATGTAAGCTGGCATTCTGTTACTTGTTTTTACTTATTTTATTAAAACAATTTTACGCTATGGTTCCTTCCTTCTCTTATTTGCAATGGGTCACCATGGTGGAGAGGAGGATATAAATTCAAAGTCTCCTCTTATATCTCCATTGACATTCAAGCAAGTTTAAAGATCCTACCTACTAAGCATTGTTTGACCTTCTTTTTAATTAAAGAGGTCATATTCGTATGGTGAGTAGAAAATCCTAACTAAGCACATCTGGTGTATTTCTGCAGAATCATTGCCAAATGGTGATGGTGTTTTTTTTATGTAACTTTGGCAACTTATCAGTGAAGAATCTTTGGACTTTACAAAAGACCTTTTCATTACTAAATTATATTCACAATAATATTGAACACGGTGCACTTTAAAATTGTTTATGAAGTTGATTCGTTTTTTTAATATAAGATATTGTCGTAATTGTGGTCATATCACTAGTGCCCCCTCACTATTGTATATATTATACACACACACACAGTGGGGACGGAAAGTATTCAGACCACCTTAAATTTTTCACGCTTTGTTAATTGCAGCCATTTGCTAAGATCATTTAAAATTCTTTTTTTTCCTCATTAATGTACACACAGCACCCCATATACCCCATAAGAAAAACTGAAATATCACATGGTGCTAAGTATTCAGACCCTTTGCTCAGTATTTAGTAGAAGCACCCTTTTGATCTAATACAGCCATGAGTCTTTTTGGGAAAGATGCAACAAGTTTTTCACACCTGGATTTGGGGATCTTCTGCCATTCCTCCTTGCAGATCCTCTCCAGTTCTGTCAGGTTGGATGGTAAACGTTGGTGGACAGCCATTTTTAGGTCTCTCCAGAGATGCTCAATTGGGTTTAAGTCAGGGCTCTGGCTGGGCCATTCAAGAACAGCCACTCCTTCCTTATTTTAGCTTTGTGCTTAGGGTCATTGTCTTGTTGAAAGGTAAACCTTTGGCCCAGTCTGAGGTCCTGAGCACTCTGGAGAAGGTTTTCATCTAGGATATCCCTGTACTTGGCCGCAATCATCTTTCCCTCGATTGCAACCAGTCATCCTGTCCCTGCAGCTGAAAAACACCACCACGGCATGATGCTGCCACCACCATGCTTCACTGATGAGCAGTGCCTGGTTTTCTCCACATACCTCTTAGAATTAAGGCCAAAAAGTTCTATCTTGGTCTCAACAGACCAAAGAATCTTATTTCTCACCATCTTGGAGTCCTTCAGGTGTTTTTTAGCAAACTCCATGCAGGCTTTCATGTGTCTTGCACTGAGGAGAGGCTTCCGTCGGGCCACTCTGCCGTAAAGCCCCGATTGGTGGAGGGTTGCAGTGATGGTTGACTTTCTACAACTTTCTCCCATCTCCCGACTGCATCTCTGGAGCTTAACCACAGTGATCTTTGGGTTCTTCTTTACCTCTCTCACCAAGGCTCTTCTCCCCCGACAGCTCAGTTTGGCTGGACGGCCAGCTCTAGGAAGGGTTCTGGTCATCCTAAACATCTTCCATTTAAAGGATTATGGAGGCCACTGTGCTCTTAGGAACCTTAAGTGCAGCAGAAATTTTTTTGTAACCTTGGCCAGATCTGTGCCTTGCCACAATTCTGTCTCTGAGCTCTTCAGGCAGTTCCTTTGACCTCATGATTCTCATTTGCTCTGACATGCACTGTGAGCTGTAAGGTCTTATATAGACAGGTGTGTGGCTTTCCTAATCAAGTCCAATCAGTATAATCAAACACAGCTGGACTTAAATGAAGGTGTAGAACCATCTCAAGGATGATCAGAAGAAATGGACAGCACCTGAGTTAAATATATGAGTGTCACAGCAAAGAGTCTGAATACTTAGGACCATGTGATATTTCAGTTTTTCTTTTTTAATAAATCTGCAAAAAATGTCAACAATTCTGTGTTTTTCTGTCAATATGGGGGTGCTGTGTGTACATTAATGAGGAAAAAAATGAACTTAAATGATTTTAGCAAATGGCTGCAATATAACAAAGAGTGAAAAATTTAAGGGGGTTTGAATACTTTCCGCCCCCACTATATATATATATATATATATATATATATATATATATATATATACACACACACACACACATATGCACATATACACACACACATACATACATACATATATACACACACACACACACACAAACATACTTTCGGTGACTATCTCCTATGTCAATTTCAATAAAACACGGTACTGTACGAATTGTTGTATGCAGATACAACCAAAGATCTGGAAAATGACATTATAAAACTGTTGCAGTAATAATACCAGTGAATATAATGCATGTCTTTCTACATTAGTTTGCTACTTGTGTAGTTTACTTTTTATAAATATACCTGCATCTTATAGCTGTATTTATTGAACAAATGTACATCAAATGTGATTAAAGGTCTGCTTCATCTTACAATCAATAACTTCAAAGATTATAAAAACATGTTTAGAAATATATTGAAAGATATATAAAACATATAATAAAAGTTGCAAAATGGTCCTATTCCCAAAAGTACCATTAAATAAATAATATTGTCCGAGACCAGGAGGCCAATTTGTTTAGTATGGTGAGCCAAGCTCAAACAAATGATCATACTGTAATTTTGCAGGATATCCACAAAGGTGTTAAAGAGTCCATTGAATGAGCAAAGTGCATTTTTCCAAAAGCAGTCCACAGGCAATAGCAACCAAGGAGAGGGTTCGACTCACATTCAGGGTCACTAATGAGAAAAATAAGCATATATAAACATATATAAAAAACAAAAAAATATACACTAACATCTTGCAAGTGACTACATCACTGAAATGATTTATGTTACTACATAAATAGAGCAAAATAATGTCTAATTTTCATGTATAACTCTGAGTAGTTATTAAA